>OX451737.1:589433490-590633490 GCA_948472305.1 Vicia faba
TTTGCACGCTGTGCTAGTGGTTTTACTTTCATTGCTACTTGGAACCGATAAACCGCACAGAGACGTTCTCGAACACTCTCTCTACGTCATTTTCAAGCGGGTATCCTGGTAAAAGACTTCCTGCCTGCTTCAAGACTAGCTCGAGGAAAGGACCTAGCTAACATCACTTCAATGAAGATTCGCTGCCTAACTAAAGCCCTTCTTCCGGCTTCCGGTTATTCTGCCTCTCTCTCTCAGTGCATTTCTGATTCAATCTATTCGATTCAAATTCTCACCCTCGAGTCAGGAGTTGTAGCCCTAATGTAACTTCCTTTTCCTTCGCTAGCCTTGGGGCTTAGTTACTTAATTAAGAGTTATCCCCCCTAGCCTATGAAAGCATTCCCATAGCTCTATGCCTACAGCGTAAATGAGTTAGGAACTAGAGTGAACACCAGGGAATTTCCTTATTAATAGAGTAAGGGCAAAGGCAAGTCTTACCATTCCTGGAAGCGGCTCAAAGCATAGTAGAAAAGGAAAAGGGCCTTTTTTGCTCTGATCCCCGTTTAAATCGAGTTCATACCTGGTGTAGACCGTCGGGGAGGAAAGGCTGACTACTACAAGGGCTTGTGCCAACCAACAAGAAGGGGGACGGAGCAAAGACATCTCTTGGCCAGAACCGGACATTGCCCTTTACCATCCCACCACTAGGAGATTGGGACTCGAGGCGTGGTTCAGTATTCCCTTCCGCTCTTTAAGTCAATAAATTGCCTATCTTTCGGTGAACAATATCTTTATTTTCTTTGATTTGATTTTATAGGAAGAATCACTTTACCTTCCTCTGCAGTGAGCTTCTAGAGAGCGTGAAGTAAGTCTTGTAGATCCAGGGTTTTTCCGCCGTAGCCACCTATGCCCTACCCGAAGGGGCTGTGGTTCCTTGTCTCTGTTATCTCACAAAAGAGACTTAACACAACAATCCATCGAAGCTCGGCGTACGCGATTAGAGTCAACTTGACTACTTTAACTTTCCATAACCAAAATGAAAGAAAGTAAACCTATTTTCCTTTTGAAGAGCATATGAGCCTAGGTGTAATAGGGCGGTTCGGGGGGGAGAGTTCAAGCTTTTCTTTTAAGCCTAGTAGCACGGTTGGTTTAAGTCCAATCCGTATGAGTGCTAGTTATTTCAAGCTCTAAAACGCTAGCAGTGCAGTAAAGGTTCATTCCACCCCTAGAAAAGCGGTTGAAAGCAGTCTGTCGGTCTCAGTCCTGGGCAAACCAACCAGTACGGTACCTTAATCTTTCTAGTAACTAGATAGTAAGTCAGTAGTGAGCCAATCCACTAAAGAAAGGGCGAATTCCCCTGCAGAGTCTTTCTAGAGAAAGCAAACCGCTTCGCTTGCCTGAACGGTTCACTTCTCCTTTATAGTTCAGAATTCATTCTATTGACTCGTGGTTGTTGACCAACAAACAGAAATTGATAAAGAGAAAGATGCACAAACGAAAGGAAGAAGGGCTACTATAGACTAGAGGGGAGGCCTTCTCATACCCAGTTAACTGATTTAGGAGTCTTCCCGGATAAAGGGCACCGATCTGACTTATTTAGAAAGCTAGAACGGAGAGGGAACACTCGGTTAAATCTAGTTTGCTGGTACATAATCCGTTGCTATTGTACTTGGCAAGTAAGCCCAGAAGGAAGAAGTCGTAGCTGTTACCGCTACGTGGGCTTCTTCTTAGTCTGCTCGAAAGGAAAGCCAGTCACTCTAGAGTAGAAAGAAATAGAATCGAGTATGACAGAACCTGTAGCTTTGAGCTTGAACGTCTTTCAGCTCTCACGACCCAGCTGCTGTTGAATCTGCGTAAGGAGATGCCGATGAGGGTACAATAATAGAGAAGATAAAATAATTAGCTTTGGTTCAGAGCTTGAATTATAATATCCTTCAGTCACTCCAGGTGATAAGTTCGGCTAAGCCGGAAAGAGTTAGATCCCCAGATGAGATGCGGCAATGTCCTAATCAAAGCAGGCGCAAGGTCAATGATTTAGCTCAAGGCTCTTCTTCTTGATAGCATGGGTCTCAGAAGGCCCTCGCTCTAAAGGGGCTGCTTGATGGCAGCTATCCTGCCCTGTCTTAGATAATTGGAATTGAATTGGTAAGGTTCGCTAGCTCTTTCTTTTGAGACGAATGAATGCCGATGAAAGGAAGCTAGTCAATAAAGCGTGATAGGGAAAGGCCTTGCCTTATTACCAGGAAAGAAAAAATTGGCCAAATCGCCTGCTAGAGAAGAAGCTCTTAGGGAATCGATCTAGACTAGATGAGATGCCGGTGCCATTAAACTAGCTGCCAGAACGAGTTCAAGAGATGAGGATCCGGGTAGTTCAGTCACCCCCGGGGGAAAATCATTCCATTCACTTGTTTAACTGCTAAGAAGAATAGCTTTTATCTTTCTACTGGGAACAACTTACCTTTGGTGCTTTTTCTTTATATAAGTAGTAGTTGATCCCGTAGAGGCAAGGGCGAATCGAGTTAGCATCCCGCCATTCAAAGAGAAAGACCCGGCGCATCTCTTCCTTGCCCGAGAGATTGACCAAAACTTGCTCCCCTTCTTTGGGCCTTTCGGGGTCGGTGGCTAATACGAGAAGGGAGGGCTCTTCAAGAGAAAAGACGAGAGCAGATCAGTTACTAATTGCAATAGGAAAGCCACTCTAGACTATAGTCTTTGTCTTGAATCATAGAGGAAGGACAAGAGCTCGGACAACAACTATCAAAACTTGAAATGCACCTGGAACCACACTGCTTTAGCTGCTTGAGTACTCGTATCTGCTCCTTCTATCATTGGTGTGGTGGTATCGTATATAAGATCCCGGCTGCATTTAGGAGTTATATTTTCCTCTAACTATCAATTTCATACATAATCTAGATGGTATCCTAGCATAAAAAAGAGATCAAAGGAAGAGAGCGGACATGATCAATAGTACAATAAGTATACAGGAAAGAGAGAAGGCAGAATTGGACAAATAGTAGCTTTTCCGGTCTCAGATGCGGAAACACCCGTTACCGGTGTTAGCATGTTAGCACTTTCCCTCTTTTCTCGCACGAGGCAAGCAAGGCCTGGAAGAGTTAATCGTCGAACAGGAGGAAGGAGGTACGTCAGCAGAGAAGCTCCCCAGCTAAACCATTGGCTGAGGTAATAAAAAAAAGTCTTTCCTTTTTAGCTGCTTGAAATAGATTCTATTAGACTCATATTAATTTCTTATTTGAATTGGGCTATAACACGATAAAAATAAAGACACTCTTTTTCTTCGTGACCCATAGTCTTCCATTCCGATATGAGTAGGGGGACTGGAAACATAAGGATGCTCTCACTTCTTTCTTGAGTTCGTGAGTTGGAACAGTTGTTTATATTCTTAGTAATTTATTAGTTATGAGTTCTTAAAGTTAAAGAAAGGGAAGAAGACTCTTCAAACTAGCGTAGCATACAGGATTGGGTGAGATCAAAGACCTAGAAGTGGACTCTATCTTTCATAAGACTTTCCTAAAGCGCTATCGGGCTAGGAGGGGCGGTTATTCTGATGAGTTAACTTAGTTCATTAGTTCTAGCTATCCTCGGCTGTAGCGACCACTAGGGAACAAGCAGAGTTGGAGAAGGTAGAAGTTAAGGGGTTATCGCATATGTAGTTTTTTAAGACTTGTTCTTCTTCCCTGAGTTAGAGTTTGTTTAGGGGTGTGAATAGCTACCGAACGAGTGTAATACGCACAAAGTCTAGTACTAGAGTGTAGTTTACCGAAAGGATAACTAGAGCTAATAGAATGCCAATCCAAGCCGTTTCAGGAAGTGACCAATTAACCAACCAAAAAAACTACTTTGCATCGAAACATAAAAATGTATACTAATATATATTGCTAACATTTAACTTGGTTAAATTAAAGATAATTAAAATAAAAAGCAAAAGGATTGCTTCCCAGACGAGGAAATAGCTGTAACAAAGAGTAATAGGAGGGCAGGATCATCTTTCACTCTACTTAGATGTAGCCTCTGAATCCAGATCGAAGAAAGTCAGGATTGACTTAGGCCCGGAGGATGTATCTCATCTT
Organism: Vicia faba; assembly: GCA_948472305.1. Classification (NCBI taxonomy): domain Eukaryota; kingdom Viridiplantae; phylum Streptophyta; class Magnoliopsida; order Fabales; family Fabaceae; genus Vicia; species Vicia faba. Next base: position 589,437,558 of record OX451737.1, read on the forward strand.
ACCATACGCGCCCAGTGGGGAAGATATATTGCTGCGTAATGACTGTACCCTAAAGACTATGTATATCTTAACTGAATAAGTACTAACACTAAGAGAGTCACCTGTGCTCAGACAAAGGGACTAGGGAGATAGATAATGGTTTATTCTTGAGTCGTATCCAGAAGGCATTATATCGCCATAGGACTACCTTGTTAGAGGTAGTGCCTATCTATCCCTTGTCATAGCAGGCCTCATCCGTTAAGGCTAAGACGTGGATGCACTCTAGGGCGCGAACCTTTTATTTTTTTAAAACTAAAAACATAAGATGATAGGCCGAAGTTGGAAATTCAAGGTCCCGAGGTCCATAAAACAAAGGCATTATAAGCCCAATTCTCAGCCTGAGATAAGAATTATGACCTAAACGCGTGTATTGTGCTGCACGACTGGTAAGATAAAGGAGAGCCTTCCAAGTGTGCATCAGACTAGTAAATAGATTAACTACCAGCTAAGCTAATAGGATGGTGGCATAGCAAGGAAGTCCCCCTCAGAGAGGTGGGCCGGGTATGAGCGAGTCGAGACCATGGATACGACCTTCTCAGTAGATCGCCAAGGTGAGACTCTTGAATCAAAGGTAGACAGCCTAAGAGGCTTCATTCCAAGGGGCAAACTTTAGTTTATTCAAGAAGATCTGGGCCCCACAGCCTAATAGAGCGCAGAAGACTTTCCCGAAAGAAAGATTGTTTTCTATTAGTAAGAGAATCTAAGAAGCTAAGCTTTGAAAAGGCACTGCTCTAACCGGCGTATGTGCCTAGATTAGGACTAGCTGCTTAACCGGCCACTTGACTCTTTCCTATCCCTATGGGAAGCATCAAGGAATTCTTCTATGACTCTAGGCTCAAGGCCATGGATCACTCTTATTATAGAGAAATCCTTTTATTGTATGGAACTCCTCGTACTCAAACCTGTCCTCCACTATATCTATTTTGATAAAATCCCAGGAGTAACAGAGCCGGCTACAAGTAAGGATACAACGCATCCGTATAAGCTGCTACAGCATCAGGCAGGGCAAGGGTACTTTCCAGACCAGAATCTACAAAAGATAGAACCTAAATAAGAAGCCAGGGAGGCCTTATGGTAGAAAAAAGGTATGCAGGGGTTCTGGGTCTATTATAACCAGAAGGGGGGAGAACGGATTTTTGGACGTGTCTGTCCCACAGTCTGGTGAAATGTACGACCTCCAACTTAACCTAGCCCAATATAGTGTAAGCGAGGGATTAAAAACCTAGTTGATCACTTAAAAAGTAAAGTAGAAAATCTTATTCTATTTTTATTCCCAACATGCAGAAGTACAAAACCAATTAACATAGAAACTAGAGTTAGTTGGATGGAACCTGATGATCTTCGAGGCCGAAGGGAGCTAGAGTGGAACCTGGCGCGGGAACAGTAGGAGCTCCAGCTCGCTGAATAAGCCACCACAATATAGGAAAAAGAATAAGCAACAGGAGAAGGATGTGTCTCAGGTGCGGAGACCTGTTTAGAAGGTGAACCAGCAGAGTCAGATGCAACCGGGCATGAAGCAGCAAGTGCTGTAGATCTGGTATAACTTCTTATTATCAGATATGTTTGGTTAAGTGAGGTGGCGCAACAAGCCGAACCACATCACATGGGTCGAGTACAAAGCAACCAAATATCCGGACTTCGGAGTCGGAATCAGAATTAAAAAGAGGTTTTTGTTCGCTCCGCAGGCACGAACTAGTCGAGATGTATGTGGTGCCCTTTCTTTCATTCACATTGGTGAGGTTGCTTGATTGTAGGGGCCTGGAAAGGGTCTGCCACCACAGACTCAGATTTCATTGTTATCGATGTTGCTTCGTCATCTGCCCCCCATTCCGCTTAAAGGATGTTTATTTTATTTAAGATACAATCTGTAAGTTAGTTACCAAAACTTTAAGTTTTGTAGACGGCGAAGAGTAAATAGAAATAGAATAGGAATCCCTAGAGAAGATAGTTCTCGAAAGGGGAAGGGGAATTGACCAGTTCTGGAATTCAAAACTACAAAAATAACATACCGGCAACCTTTTTAACCTTTCTTAAGCTCAGAGCAGAGTAGCTGGAAGTAAAGTAGAAGAAGAAGAATGAGTCTAGCGACCAGGAAGCATAGATAGCAAAGGCGGAGATGGTACTTAAACAGTAAAAGGAGGATCATATGCTTTTAACATGCTATTTGAAATCACGTACTTACACCGGCCCCGAATCCACTTAAAAAATAGGTAATGTTGGCGAATCTTCTGATTCTCTAGTTTCAATTCGACAAGTACCAACAGGCCGAAAAAGACGAAAAAAAGGCCTTGCATACTCGAGAAGTAAATAGCAACCACTCTTACTGATGATATTCTTGACTTTCCTTGCACGGTAAAGTAAACAAAAAAAGCGATAAGTAGGCTCGCTATTGCGAGCTATACGAGCTGTTTGCCTTTATACGGCTTCGCTAGCGCTCCTATGAAGTGGTGGGCCTTCTAGAAGCTTTGCCAGAAGCAAGATGAGGTCGCTCTCCTTCGCTCGTTCCGTACTTGACTTACGAGCTCGTGTAGTACTCGCCCCTATCTCTAAAGGGGCTTATGCACTCCACTCGCTGTCTACTAAACGAGCGTTAGAGCGAGCGAAGCCTTCCATTTAGTGGCTTCCCCCCTTATCCCTCACCCTACTCTTTCATTTCCGCTTAAGCTTCCCCTGTTTGTGGGATTAATTGATTGGATACCCGAGAACCATAATCTTTACTAGGAATAGCTTCTACGACGATAGGCGTAAAGGCATGATTAGTTCCACAAATCTCACTGCACTGACCATAGTAAACCCCTTCTCGTTGTACCGAAATAGATATCTGATTTAAACGACCAGGTACAGCATCACATTTGACACCTAAGGAAGGTACATCCCAACTATGAGGTACATCAGCAGGTGTTACAATAATACGTAGATGAGTTTTGGCTGGTACAACCACTCTATTGTCCACTTCTAATAAACATGATTGACCCAATTCTAGATCATCTTCTGGAATCATATAACTGTCAAAAGTGAGTGACTGTTCATCGGAACTGTTATAGTCTGAATACTCATAAGTCCGATACCATTGATGTCCAATAGCTTTGATAGTCATGGCTGGATCTACTACTACCTCGTCCATTGAGTATAACAGAGAAAATGATGGTATAGCAATGAACATCGGGATGATACTAGGAAATATGGTCCGAAGAATCTCGATAGTAGTTCCATGAACAATCCTTTGCGGGATTGGATTTTTTTGATAGTGGAAATGCCATAAAGCGCGAACCAAGATCCGTGATACGAAAACCAAAATAAGAATGAGGAAGAAAAAGATATCGTGATGTAAGTCTATTATTCCTTGCATCATAGGTGTTGCTGCGTCTTGAAATCCTAATTGCCATGGTTCCGCTGCATCACAAGGAGCAATCGTGAGGAATAGCCATTCTAATTTCATTTGCTTTGGTTCATTTTTTAACTGCTCCCCCCAACAAGAGGAAAGACTTGTTTGTTGTAAATCGCTGGTTGGGTTTACCAATCAAGAAAGACATGGGACTCTTTTTTCTTTGTCGTTGCTTGGCTGTAAACCAAGTGCTTTTCGATCTTAGCCGATCTCAGGTTGACCGTCTCTCCGGCCCCCTTTCGGTGCACTTATTGGAGAGCTCTTTGGGCCTGCCGCTTTATCAATCGAAAATGGAAACCTTTCAAGATTAGCCTACTGAACGATTCTTTCTATCACTTACGTGATTTCTTCTCTTAGTAAATTTATAGAATAAGGGATTCAGGATTCAATTGAAAATGGTACTTTTTTTGATTGAATTCAACCAAACCAAGAACTTCTTCTCTTACATAAACTATCAACTATTATAATATAATAAGTTACTTCCTCCGGAAAAGCTCTTATTCCATTCGAGGGACCTTTTTTACTTACTCCTAAAAAGTTAAATCGACACTTTTCTTTAGGTAATTTTTTCATAGATCGGATTTCCTTTCCTACAAGACATCGAAATGTGCCATTTTTCCTTGGTTGGGAAAATTGTCCTAAATGCTGATTTCCTTTCTAAAGGTGCAATCCATAGAAGCTTTAGAAAAGGGCGGGCTTGTCGAAGGACCATCTTAGGGCATTCAAACTTCCAAGGCGGATACGCCTATGCCTGGCTTCCTTCCCCCACAGAACACTATCTACCGTGGCGTGGGATAAAATTTAATTATCTTCTTTCCTTGGTATTTACCGCTGTGCCCCTGCGCTATCAAGAAGAAGGAATACCCGGCAAAGTCCCTTCTACTCATAGCGGGTTATTTCACTCCTAAATTAAGGCAGTGAACGTGGTTTGCGCAAGAATAGGTTGAGAGCTTTAAGCTAAGATCGAGACGGGAACAGAACTGAAAGCAAGTAGACAGATAGGTTGTTTTCGACGAATCCCCTGCTTGAGAATCAGCTGTTCGCGTTTCTCTCGCGCTATAGCCGGGAGAAAAGAAAGACGAAGGGGGGATCCTGCATGTGCAAGCTGGAACCTACTACCGAACCTACGATAGAAACAAGAATGAGGGAAACAAGGAATTACAAGCAAATGCAAGAGGAAGAGGGGTTATACCGAGCTAAAAGCAAGGGATAACAAGGAAAGACAGGTTATAAGAGTTAAGGTTTTAATGCGTGCAATGTACCAACCTTAAGCTCCAATATCGTTCCCATTATGTGCTTCTCCTCCTCGTAAGACTAACGGGAAGCACTAATGCTCTCTTGTGACTGGCAAACACCAGCTTTCGGCCTTTGTTTGTGAGTGGGTCAAAGGATGATAGGGGAAAGAGAATGCCCAAAAGATGAGCATGGGCAGGTGCCCAGCCACTGGGAAATGAAAATGAATCCAATTAAGATGCCAGTTTCAGGCCATAAGCCTTTTCGTCGGAAATCGGATTCGAGACTGATTCCAGAGTCATAGACATCTGCAAAGGCATCAAGCCAGTCTGTCCTTTCCGCTAATTGCTTCACGAACTGCCTTAGGAAGAGTCAAAGCCAGGCAACGATTCCATCTGGTCTAGTGACTTAGATTCCCAGGCTATCAGCCTACTCATTTGGCATGGGCCTACTACTTCTATTGACTTGGATTCCTTTTCTATTGCTTCTCTCGCTTCCTATGGAGTCAAAAAGGCTATAAATCAGGCTACTTTTGACTGCCATATGAATGCACACCCAAGGGAAAGAGCTTCCAATCTTGTTGCTACTCTTCCATAAATGGTAGTTCAATAGATGCTTCGTCACTTCCATTCTACTACGTAAGGGGAAAGTCACATCTATGGGAATCTCGCTACGAAGGAGCACATCTCAATCTGTCTATTCCAATATATGTTCTTGCATCTCCGATCTAGCTACGAAGATTGATGGTAGGTACTCTGACTTCTTCTTATTTTTATTTTTAGCCTGACATGCATTTCAGGACACTTGATTATTTGCAGTTTGGTGTAATGGGTAGGTAATCCTAGATGTTTCCTGAAACTCCTGATTACTGATTACCAGTTAGTTATGGTCGAGATAGAAAGCTTTTTTAATCCGCAATAGGGGACCAAGCCATAGCTTTCTAGGCGTTCATACACTCAAGCAAGCCCTTTCTATTAACCATTGGGCTCGGGAATGGGGTGCCGCATTTTTATTTTTAGAGGGAGCTTTGGTAGTAAACTGTTAAGGCTCTTTGTCTTTCATACGCTAGGTTGAGGGACGTAGTGGATAGAAGACTTGAGTAGCTAAATTGAATGAGGGGCCTAGCTTGCTTTCTTATAACCTTCGAGGCTTTGAGATGTAGTTGACTTGAAGCCTAAACTTGCTTTCCTTCGATTCTCCTGTTTTAGGCGACAGGTTGCGGTGAGACAGGAGGGAGGGAAAAAGGAAATTTAACGGCACGGATTTCATAAGATAGGTGTAGAGGAGTCTAGCAAAGCGATATGAAAAAAAGGGCCTTTCGGCTATGTTTACTTTGTCATCAAGGGGCGGAGCGAAGTAACTAGGCGGAGATGCAGGATCGCTGTAAGTAATTTCTCATAGAAGATAATCTTATCATTTTTAGAGAGTCTGATTCCCCTTTCTTCAAGTCCGAGGTCGTGTCTCCTTAGCTAGGGCGCCGAAGTTAGTAAATCACGAATACGAGTTATACTGGACCTTTACGAAGGTCATGCTTTCTTTTGAGGATCAAGCTTTCTAGTAGCTTTGACTAACACGAGTCTTTGTAACCGAAAAAGTAAACATGCCCTAGGATGGAGTAGTAAGCTCTTGAGATCTTATCCGGTTTGGAGGTTGTTCTGCGTTTGCACAGTTCAAGGCTTCTTCCCTGTATACAAAGCCGCACCGAAGCACAGCTTTCCAAGCTTGGTATGGAATATGATCTGGTCATGCGATCTCCGATCCAAGCGCTTTAGTATATTGCTGGACCAAGGTTCCGAGCGTAGAATCGAATCTGCTCTTTTATTCGCTAACAGATCAGTAGGCTTTGACAGCCTCCTCTCTTCTGCTAAGGCATGAAAAAAGGAAACTCTAAAGTAAAGAAGGAATGCTCGGCCTACGCCTAGCTTGAAGTTTGATCTTTTGCTATCAATTTGGACAGCGCTATGCTTCTACCTATTGAGAAAAACGCATAAAGGATACCAGTACATGGGAAGCCATTGTAGTTACAACTCCGTGATTGTACTGTGCTGTTTGAGCACCACTATTCTTTCTTTCATTGAATCGATAGCTTCATAGCCTTCCTTAGTCGATCCACGAATTTTTTCAAAAATTGGTATTAGATCTTTCTTTAGGATTTTTTTTCATATAGAGAAGTTAACAATCTCTAGGGATTTAGAGAGCCCTTTTTAGAGAGATAAAGACTTCAAGACTAATCCTGTCATCCCTGTCTTAGTATTAGTAGCGACTGTACGGCTATTAGATAGACCAATAAATAAGTCCTTCTATGATAGGCATCCGGCTTCTCTCCCGCCTTGCATTATTGTGGTAGTTAGGCTTTGAACTGAACATCTAATTGGTGGGCTTAGTTAAGTGCGGCCTGGCCTCATAACGTGTTGTTGATCCTAAATGACTGAGCTCTTCTTAAGAAAAAAAAGAAGCAATCGGCAGTTCCACAAGATGATCTGATCTTTGAGTTAGGATCATTCGTTTGAATGAGGCTTGGAGGCTTAAGGATCATGGCATATGTTCCATGCTAATAAGTTTCGTTCTCCCCGGTAATGAAGGATAGGAATATCAATCAACAGGCAAGAGTGAAAGGTTCTTAGAAGGCTAGCCTTTGACCTTTGGAGAACTAATGGTACTGGACTGATAGCGGGGACGCTAATAGTTGACTATTAGGATTACCTCTTCTCTGTCCTTATCTTAGGGTTTACTAAGAGGGATATGTGGTACCCTTCCTCAAAGCCTATTCTCAAGCAGCGGATAAGATAAGAGTGGATTCGAGAACAGGCATAGAGGCCTTAGAAGAGAGAGACTGGCAGGCATAACCTTCTTGACAACAGCCTTAGCCGTCCTCCAGACAAATTCCTTTCTCTCTCTCTGATGGATAGCAATTCCGATAGATCAAAGAGTCACAAACCTTGCTGCCACCTAATCGATGAATCTTGTCCCCCTTTTTTTTGTGGGGGCTTCCCGCGAGAAGGTTTTTTGTTTAAGACAGCTTTTCGTGCCCTTACTTTTGAGTCTATCAGCTGCAACAAGGGCTGCGGGAACGAGTGCTTGCCCCGATCGATACCACCATTCATTACCGTGAACCAGCCCCTCTTATAGGCAGGTCTTTCTTTAGAACAGATTCATTGCAGAACATAAAACCTAATTTAGAATCAGAATTGCACTTGGAGCCTATCGCTAGAACGAACAACACACCTGCGACCAGACTTGCTAAGCTAGTAGGGCTTGTGGGCAAAGCAAGAGATCTTATTTTCTCCTTAAGGATAGGGAAGTCTACCTCACCCTCGGGGGGAGATATCGGAATAAAGTACCCTGCCGCTGGATTCCTTGATGGATCTTGTCTTATGAATAGATAGGAAGAGAATCTGATCAATCTAGGCAATCTTGTCTGAAAGAATCACAAAGTCCCGTAACCCGCCTAAGCGTGTGAGTCATAGACTTTGTACACCTTCGCTCATCACTTAACTTACTGAACTTACCGAAACTCGCTACCGTAAGATCACAGAAAGACGTATTCACCTTAAAGTCTAGGCCTACCTTCTATCTATAGGCTCAAGGGACGGTATGAGTTCTCTGCGATTATACTCTGAACTCTTATGGCCTGAACAAGCAAGTGAGATACTCAAGATGAGTGGCCGATCCCAATTTATGGGGAAGATCCAGATTCCCAATTAGCTGATCTAAAGCACGGGGTTGATTGATTTGAAAGTGAAAGCTCGGTAGCGGGACTGACCAGAACCAAGCAAGGGGGCTGGCTATTGAATCAGCTGCTAAGGGAAATCAGCAGTTCTTGGAATAAGAGCTATGGGATAGAATTCCATTCAAGAGTAGGTATTGAGGCTTTGGCGACGAAGAAAACTGAGAACTTATTAGAAAACTTATTAGAATAGGCCTTAAGCTAACTTAGATAAAGAGTCCACACTTCGGGCATCCGGTACATCAGAATGGTAAACTGCTGCAAAGCACACAAAACCAAGCGCCGCACTAAAGCTGCAAAGTCAACTGCACACGTAACCTGCCGACCTACCACTTAGACCTAGTAGTGTAGTCCGGAAGAGAGCATCACTCCTAGTCGGGAGTGGGTTTATGGCCCTTATGTAGAAATGGGTTCGGAGCAGTAAGCAGGACAGCTTTCTTATCCCTCCTGTAACTCTTGTTTTGATGCTTAAATAAAGGCCTCATCACGTAATACACTAAGCCGAGTCTCAAGTTCCAGCTGTCAAAGAGTTCCACATCTCTGGAGTGAAAAGCTTCCCTAAAGGATAAGCAACTAAAGGAAAGGGAATAGACTCACAAACTGGATTGGATAAAGCATAACCTCTGGAAGCGGATACGCCGATCGAGAGAAGGGAAGGCCCAGTGCCTGATCGATGAATTCACTTGAGAAAGGGGATTGAACCGTGTTATGATTTATTATGCCAAAGCGTATCGGCCTGATCCTAGTGGCTCGGAAGGTAATTCATACTTAATTTTTTCTGCGGAAAATAGAGAGTTGGATAACGAAACCAACAAAAGGGGGAAGTTTGTCTCGAGTCTTCTTGGTCGGTGAAGAGTAATCACAGATAGCCTCGTTTTTCTTCGTCAATAAATTAGATTAGCACCTTCGGATCCGGAAGTGAGGATGTTCTAGTTACAGATGAATGGAGGGGGCTTTCCGAGTCCATAATATGGGAATCGCTTGTTATTTAGATATCCCGACTGTGCACGACACTAGGACAGAGGGTTTAACTGTAGTAAGAGTAAGCCGCAGAACCTTCTTGTACTAACGGCACTTAGAGTATTACTAACTCAAAGCAAGGCCAATCCCTTAGGGCATTAGCCAGAACCAGATAACTTAGGCTTTATGGTAATTCAACCGTACCAACCTAGTCACAAGCCACAATGGATCCCCGGTAGCCAACCCATAAAGGAGAGGAGTTAGACGGTAGGAATTCAGTTGTTTAGCTGGTAGGGCAATCTCTCGTGCAATAAGAATCATCCCTGAACCTTCTGAGAGGAGAGCTTGAGAAAGAAAGTCTCGAAGCGGTCCAGGTTGTGTTGTGAACAAAGCTATAGTTCTACTCGCTTGGGATTTTCGCGGTAAGCAGTTCATTATAGGAATGTGAAGAATAGACGGAATCCTTTCTAGATCGGGATAGGGAAGCGTTATCTTGACTTGACTCTGCTCGCCTGCTAAAGCTAAGTAGGCTTTTCAAAGTGGTGAAGTGGGGGCGGAAAAAGTATCGTAACGACTAAGTATTAGCTTATAAAAATTGTTTTGGTTAGACAATCTAAAGCTTGACAGTTGCTGCTTTGTGCCACAGCTGGTGCTGCCCCCCTTGTCTTCAGTAAGAACTTACTACCCCAATAGGTAGGGGCTTCCAGTGAGATATTGAACTTGCCTCACTAGAATAGTAAGTTATTTAACTGATTGTTCATTCTATCTTTGAATTTTCTTGATAGATTCCGTTAGTATGCAGTCAGTTCCCATATCCTTGAGCTTGCAACAACTTCTTTTCAGTAGCTGGTAGCTGTAGGGGTGCTTGCTTGCTCTTGCTCCACCGTGGAAGAAAGCAGTCTAGTCAGGTACGATACTGACCAGTAAAGAATAAAGAGTAATTAGCTAGGTTGCTTTGCTTCCAGGAATAAGAATAGAGTTCCACTTAAGTAGCGAACTCGAACTGAATCCGAATCTAAGTTCCGTGGTCAGTCTTTCCTTCGTGTGTTCCCATTCAGAATGAGATCTGAAGGTGGGTTGCATATATAAGATCACGGCAGCATTTAGGTTAGCGAAGCTACACTCTCAGGTGGCTTGAGGAGAGTCTCGACGCGGTGTACACGTAGCTCCGATAGCATGCAGTCGAAAATGGAATGGAGAAAGAGATATATAAAGTTGGAATTTAGGGATAAAATCGAAAGTGTACAGTTAGGTCTCAAACGAATTGTCTCTGATCTTCCCCTGGGTCTAGCAGTGGTTGATGAAAACCGTGATTTGTTCTTCCTTAGTTCGATGCCGATTCGTAACCTGGAAAAGGGGGCGGAGGCTGGCTTGCATCAATACCCGCCATGCCCCGAACTGGTCTTGACTTTACCCTTCCTCAGTGCCAGGCGGATTGGAATGCGAATGACTGAACGAATTCATTAGAAAAACTGGAGCTTGACAAGAAAAAAGGACAGATGAACCCTATGATCGCTTAATGGAAATAATTGACAGCCATTCCACAGGCTTGGAAATTAGGTTTAGTCAAGCCGCAGGAAAATAACTCCAAAGCCTTTCTCTTCAGTCTGAAAGTGGGGCTGAACCAAGTGGCTGGAAGCAAGTTCGAACCTAGAATGCGATTCATCGGTCTCTATTGAGTCTTCCCGTGCTAAGCGCAGGCAGCAAGTGAGCAGCATCTGAACAAGCAGAATCGGAGGTCCGTCCAGCTATGCATCTAAATCTCTTTGGTCAAGGTCTCCCTATCTTTTGACTTACTCATCCATCTAGTGCGATAGGAAGATAGGGCGCATTAAGGTCCGCATCGTCTCCGACAGGTCCGACCAAAAGTCCGTATTTCGATCTCCGCCCCTCTGCCGTCGCAGCATCCCTACTCCGTGTTGCTAGTCACTCTTGGCCAACACCATCCTGTCGAGTTGAACCAGGCCTATTTGAAAATAGATATGACATATAAGATAATGGCATCTATCTTTGTTAATTCCTTAAGGGAAGATCTACTTCATTCCTTGCTTTAGAATGACGAAGAGAGAAGTGTGAATGCAACCTTCCCTCTATTCTTTCAGTTGTTCGCAGCTTCTTTATCTGGTATTGAGTTCATAGACCACAATCAAAATGTGATTCCGACACCTGACGAAGACCTTCGACGTGCTGCGGAAGCAAAGTCGTAGTTAGTAGCCCGTTACGGAAAGCAACCCTCGCTCTATTCTTCTATTATACAGATACGGCTATTCTAGGAAGTCTGGCTAAGCTAGCTCCTAAAAGAATAAATCCTTGCTATAACAGCTTTTCTTCTTTCATTTCTCTTCTTAGCCTTGCAAATGAGGCGGTTGATAGACCCGTATGGTTAACATAAACTTCAGAGTCTGAGGCTAGCTCTAGGACAAGCTGATGTGGATCTTTCTCCTCAGGGGTTAAGTCCAAGACTAATGTCTATCTTTCTGCACTTCCTTAACTCTTTCAGGATTGAATACTAGTATATCTTGGTAAGATTAGTGTCTATTCCATCCCTTCGTGGAGTTAGGGCATGTGATGTGGAATCAAAGAGTCATGATGCTTTAGTTGTGGGTTAGCAGGGACAGGGAAAGATGATCACCACGATCGCAATGGCCCACTTTCAAGCTAAATAAGGACAGAATTGTCTTCCATTCTTAGCAATCCCTCGAAGTACTTCTGCTGAATGATAACGATCCCCTACCACCAAGACCAACAGCTGCGGATTCAATAGCATCGGCGAGAGAGATAATTCCTATTGAGTTAGCTTTCCTGGGGGAGAGGATATTCTATAAAGGCTATACCACCCCAGAAGATCAGACATAATTCTCTAAAAGCAGCTACCGGGTGATAATTACAAACTACCAGCTGACAGCTACACGGATTCACCACTACTTATGACTTATTACTCCTGCTCCTAGACAAACAAATAAGCAAGGAAAGAGGAGGGAATAAAGCATATTTTAGGCATCGACTAGGTTGCCAATCAGATAAAGGCAATTAAATTGATCAAATGGGGGGGCCAACCGCTTCGATGTTTTCAGAGTCAGAGAAGTGGACAAATGCTGCTAGTCTTTTCGACGAATCAACTGTGGCACTTTAATTAGCATTACCTTGTGTAAAAAAAAGCACTTCTTTTAGTGAGCGAGTTAACCGCCTACGGCCCCTCGATGGTTTGCTTTCAGTTGACTTTTGTGGTTCTATCGTAACTAAAGATGATTCTGTTCTGTTAAAAGATTAGGAGTAAGGGCACTTGCTGTTGCCTCTCTTAGAGTAAGAAGATCAGAGCTTAGCTTAAGGTTCACTTTAGGATAGATGGGCCTAGACCTTTTGCCTCCTTCCTTCAAAGAGCCGATTCGTGACAAGAGAAGAGCCCTGGAAACGACTAAAAGGCTAGTACCGTATACGACAACAAGACCAACAAGAGTTCCTACTCATACTCTTACTAAAGCACCGGCAACTCCAACTGTAGCAGCGGTTATTGCAAACAGCGTCTAATCCCAGAGCTTCTATTTACTCAAGACCAGATACGCATTCAGTTAGCTTTCTAGCAGCGGTAATGCCATCAAGAGCGTCAAGGCTTAGAGCTTCTTTTCAAGCTGCCTATTCTGTGTTTGGGTTAACTATTGATTCAATTGCGACAAGAGCGTATTCTTTCCTTTCAAAGAGGGCATTCGATGCCTATTCTTTTCTTATTGATCCTTACTTTCCCTTTACTTCGTCTAAAAAGGCTCGAGAAGGCCTATCTTTAATTTAAGCTAAAAAAATAAGAGTTCAAGTGGTCTAAGCCCCCAGATCCTGTTTCATCGGCCTTCGGGATATAGAAAGCTTATTTCCATTTTTTTAATTAAAAGAAGCCTTAAGGCGACATCTCTTATACAACCTAAGACTAGCATGCAACCCTAAAGGCGAAATGGTTAGCAAGACAGTCAAGCAGTCTAAGCCGGCCTGAAGCCACTCCTTCTCTGAAAGGGCTCGCGCACGTGTGCATATAAAAGAGAGCTAATGAGAGGAAGGGACAGGACGCTAAGGTGCCGCGGCAAAGTAAGCTTAGCCTTTCTCCGGTCAGCTGATATAGACTCCCCCCATTGGCACTTCTTTGTAAGTTAGAACATCAATGAATACTAAGTCTGTTGTCAAGAGTGAGCACAAAATATGTATGAATTTCCTTGATCCAATTTCCCATCTCAAACTGATGAAAGGTAGTGTCACTTTTCCTTTGAGCGAATTACAGGGCGGAAAAGGAAGCACTCTGATGACATCGCACGTCGAGAAAGAAGCTGGCAGAGGGTATAGTCTTGATTCCGAAGCCGAAGGAGCAGGAGTTTTTAAATCCCACCGGGGATGAAAGTAAAGGCTAGCAGGGATTAAAATTAATCCCGTAGGAAGGAGACAATCTTCTTCTGTTTACAAGTCTTGTTGAAGAAGCCTTGACTCGTCTATCCGATTCCTCATCAACTCCTGACCGATGTAGAGAAAGTTCATCCGAGGTATAAGCTCTTGCTAAGTCGAAGAGATCCGCTTTGCCATCTATGCCGCTCACTCCCCTATTCAAGAAAGATTATCTTCCTGGGGTCATATCTGAGTCTTTTCCTCCACCCGTTGGAGTATTTAGTAGTTGGAGGGGGAACTTATCTTGCAAGTTTTTACCCGAAAAGAATCTTATCCCTTGGTTAGTTTAGGTATTTTATTATCCCCTCCCATTCAGTCTTATCCTGCTGTACTTTAGGCATTGTTCGCCTTGGACCTGAAAGGAGGAAGAGCAGGTGTTGAAGCTCATAGGCTTGGAGAGGTATGAAGTCTTTATACTGCTATCAGAGGAGATGAAGCGGAAGAAACTTGAACTAATCTTTCTGCCCTTTAACCAGCTCCTACCTTTACCGGATCTAATGTTAAAGCATATGCACCCTTTTGCAGACGAGTCACCTATTAAGAGTCGAACATCCTCAAAATCTTTTCCAGACGTTAAGCCGTAGAGTGTCCCAGCAACAAGGGAAGTAAGCCTTCTGTAATTAAGACTTCAATAAAAGACTGAAAGATATGATTTATATATTAAATTAGAAATTCTAAATTATACCACCCTTTCCTAAATCTTTTAAAAATATATGTTTGATTAAATGAAGACTTCGCATTAAAGACTATTCTTCACTCATTAAAACTGAATGTTTTATAGCTTTGAGTATGATTTATGATTGAGTCCTTCCCCTCTGGCTAATTCCCTAAGAGAAAGTAATCTATTAAAGTTGGACTTGAGTGCCATGATTCCTTAATAAGCCACTCGTCTGGCTAAGGCTTTTCCCTACTATTGAACTCCTCGTCCTTTTATATACCTTCCAACCCTTAGAGTGGTAGATGGAAGCCTGATCGTTCGTCTACTTCCCTAATAGTAGCACTAGACGGAGGTGATACTTTTCCTTGAGCCTTGATAGCTCCCCTTTGAACTGCCTTCCGAAGAGGCCCAAACATATTTAATATACTCTCGTAGCCTGCTCTGAGATCTGTTCACCTTATCTCTGACTCTTGTTCCCCACTCGCTGGTATAGCATAGTTTTCCCTTTTCGGTAAAGGAGAAGGAGGTTAAAGCCCAACTCCCAGTCTCATTCCCGGCTAACTGTGAACAGAGTGAAAGGTGGGCCAAGAGCTTTTTTTATTGCCCTCAGAAATTACTGAAAGACTGGCCCCTCACAGAAAAAGGGTCTCTGCTTAAAGGAAATAAGTCTTTGGGCGGGCGTACTTTTTGACGAGGCTCTTCAAGACCTTCTTTCTATTCTATAGAAGTGCCAATAGCCAATAATATAAAATCTTACTATTAAAATAGAGGGTAGTCTAGTCTAGCGCGTAGTTTCAAAGAATTAAATTAATAGAATCAGCGATCTATGCCTTACTCAACCACCTCTTTAAGGTCTTCAGTAGTTAGGGGGCGCGAAACCACTGTTATCTCCTCTTAGGGAGTCTGGTACCCATTCCTCTTCTCTTATTGGCTGGGGATGTACACAGCAGTCGAAGCAACGTATAATAAGCGTCGATCGCGATACGCCTTTGATCACCCGGATAGATTGAGTCAAGTAATGGCATCCACTGCCTTAACTGGCATGACATAAAAGAAAACTACCACTCCACTTTTCAAAGGAAGGCTTGCCTTACGGGCACTTGTTTGCTTTCTTGAAATGAGCTAGCTTAACTCTGATTGGGAAAAGGAAAGAGGCACTGACTCTCAAGCCTCAGATAAAGCTGAATAAATCCTATAGATTATTAGGGCAGCCGCAAGGAAACTAACCAGCACCCTCTTTGTTTGAGACTCGGGATGGAAATGACCTCCTGTCTTTGCTTGTGTTGTGTTGTATGACGTCCACGTCGTCTTTGACTCTTATTCCAACACTAGTCCCTTCATGGTGCCCACGGTGCGGTGCGGTTCGTAGGTTAGTAAAGCAAGGAAATCCTACTGGCGGTAGCGGTTGTACCTTTGACCTATGTCTAGCCGCTTCTTTGATAATCGCATTAATTATTGGTTCACATTATCTCCTTGGGCAGGAAGTCTCAAAGCTCTTTCCTAAAGAAGTGCATAAATGACGGAAGAAAAGGAATGAATCAAGACGGTTCATCCACGGAGGGAAGCAAAGTCCATACCAGCTCCTGCTGTTGAGGTGCTCCTTTAATGGATAAAATATTCCTCTCAGGAGGGCGATATACGTATTAATAGCAGATAGAGAAGAACAAAAATCAACACTTTCATTTGACCTGGAGGAATACAAGGGGGGTATTGGTCCAACAGCGGAAGTTAGAATTTTACCCCAATAGGCCCATCGAAAGCCTCCCAGATAGGCAGTTTGCTCCCCAGTGTAGGGGTTAACCTGTCAAGAACAATAGTTTGTAACGCGCTTAAGGTAAGGCCGGCTGTTAGCAGTCGATTCGGTAATAGGAAAAGCAAGACCTTTCTGAGCAGCTTTCACTCTCATAGCAAAGAAAGAAGCAAAACAAACTTCACTTTCGGGTTTCAACTTCGAAGATCGGTTTGGTCCTCAAGGAAGGAAGAAAAGGCCAAGGCCTATTTTCCATATCGTTAGTTAGGACGGACCTATGGCTTATGCCGTACTGGTTTCACCCGTGAGGTCTCTCTTTTTTCATCTCAGCCTCCTTATTACTCTGTTTCGGGGCTACAGCCACAACACAAATCCGAGCGATGAAGCTTTTCGATAAAGGCCCTGGAGAGCAATCAGCTCACTAATAGGCGCATATAGAGATGGCTCCGTGGAAGTTGCCGTTGGTTTTCTTCCATTAATTTATTCCCAATCAAGGTAGTTTACTTACTTGTTAGAGTCAGGTTTGGAACCCTAAAACGAAGACCTGAAAGAGCATCTATCTCAGCTCGTCCGGAAAGAGGAGCGAGACAAATCAAATCCTCACTCAGATAAAACGAGGACACCTGTGCAGAATCAGCATTTGGAGCAGGTCAGCCTCGAATCAAATCTTTACGAAGGGTCAAATCACCTGGACTCACAGTCTAGGGTTACATCTGCATTTTCGGGTTCCCTCTCGTCTACCACTACATTCTTGCATTCCAAAACCCTTGTAAAGCTGGGAATCAGTTGATACTCGATACTACACTCATTAAGATCGGACTTTCGGGATGTTTCGACCGCAAGAAAAGATTGCTAAGCTGAAATAATACCGATAAATAAAGATCGGTGATATTGAGACTCCTTAGAACCCGATTACTATTTCTAGGACAGGTTTGAAACCAACTAAACTTCAAGAGGGTATTTACCTAAAAAACCCATGCAAGCCTAAACCTAAGGTCTTGTGTTCTTTGCTTATGTGTGATTAATTTGCTTAAACATGACATCATGCATCATAAACATTCATTCTTGATTACACTAACCATGTCAAGGATTAGGGGAATTTATCTTTGTTCTGTTTGGAAGATCATGGCTTACGCTCGTAGAAATACCATCCGAATTAGCTT
Organism: Vicia faba; assembly: GCA_948472305.1. NCBI lineage: Eukaryota > Viridiplantae > Streptophyta > Magnoliopsida > Fabales > Fabaceae > Vicia > Vicia faba. The sequence continues at coordinate 589,454,895 of OX451737.1, forward strand.
TGTTAGAATACCTCTTCAACTCAAAGATCTAGCATCAAGGGTTCCTTAGACTTCTTCGTTCACCAAGAACTATGGTCAACTTCTCAATCTGGTTACCTCAGGTTTTAATGAGAAGATGATGAGTGTGCTCTTTCAATTCTTTGACCCTAAGCACCATTGGTTCACCTTTCTAGACTATCAGTTGGTGCCCACCATGGAAGAGTTCCCTCAGATATTAGGTATACCTATTTTGGATCAGTTGCCTTTAACCGGTTTGGAAGAAGCTCCAAAGCCGGAGATCATTGCAGCAGCTTTGCACCTGAAACGGTCCGACATTGTATCCAACTGGGAAACAAGAAGCAGAGTCAAGGGCTTTCTAGCCAAGTTCCTAATAGAGAAGGCTCAGTTGCTTTGGGATAATTTGGACTTCCAGGTTTTTGAGGAGGTCTTGGACCTTCTAATCTATGGGCTAGTACTGTTCCCTAATCCATACTTACTCATAGATTTGAATGCTATCAAGGTCTTCCTCTCTCGCAACCCTGTGCCCACTTTACTCGGAGACATCTTGCATACCTTCCACACTTGTACCACGAAGAAAAGAGGGATTCTTATGTGCTGTGTGCCATTGCTTTCAAGGTGGTTTATTTCTCAACTCCCTAAATCAGTAATGAAGAATGAAGAAGGATTGGGCTGGTCACAAAGGATAATGTCACTTTATCATGCGAATATTCTCTGGTATTCCCGATCTATGGGAGATATTTCTATTATTCACCGTTGCGGGGAATTCCCTAATGTCCCACTACTCGGCATTAGGGGAGGCATAACTTATAATACTTCTCTAGATCTGCGACAATTTGGTTACACTCGAAGGGATGGTCCTCACGAGATGCTTATCCAGGGAATTATGTTTAATTATGAGGATGATGTTCAAGGGTATCGTCAGAGGTTCATATGAGCTTGGGGCATGGTAAACAAATTTGATACCAAGACTTTGGGGCCGAAGACTTCCATCCCTATAGAACCTTATCTCCAATGGGTACGAGCTCGTACTCAGAACCTTGTGATGCCATATATAACCATCTTACCAGTGATTGTGGATGCCATTACTGAAGGGGATATTCCTTATACAGTTCTTCATCCTGATATGCCCACTGATCTTGAAGAACTACAGAGATCCTAGATTCAGCTGAAGAAAGAGCGGGATACCTATAGAGATCATTTTTATTCCCATGAGAGGAAAGTTTTGGAGCTCACGAAGCAACTTCACAAATAAAGATGTCTTAATGCTTATCTCGGCATGAAGAGGAAGCGCCCATAGGAAACATGATTTCTTAGTTTTTAGAATTTTCAATTGCACGCCTAAAAGGCAATTGTATTTTAAATTCTACTAATAAAATCTTTGTTTCATTTTTGTTCACAAATTTAAATTTCCCGAAATCCTTCAAAACATTGCATACATATATCATATATATCATTGCATAAACAGTTTTACAAGAAGGTTTCTCATCTTCTTCGCTGTTTATTTCAGCAGTAAAGAAATGGCTCTTGAACAAACAGTGAAGGATCTACAAACTCAAAATGCGTAGTTTCAGCAGATGATCATGGCTCTAGCCAAGGGGAAAGAAGAGCTGAAAGCCCTGTGTGATACGATGGAAGAACCGACTGTTATATACTGGTTTTCTTTTGTGTTCTCAAATGTTGCGGTAAGCAAGAGTTGCCACCATCTTTTCTTTTATCCAACAAAGGAAAGGGTGAAAAGAACAGAAAAAGACCTTTTTGAGAGTTTTCTGAATAAGGGGGGTAGATAATGGAAAGGGAATGTGTTAGCACCCTTTCCACCCATGGTTTTCCACGGGCTCTTAGAGGTTTGCTCGTTTTTAAAAATACCTTTGTGCTTTGTGTCTGAAAATGTTTTGAAAACTCCTTAGTGCGGCGATTTACTTTGCGTTTAACTCTTATATCAGTCCTCAAGAGTGTTAACAAAGAAATGATTTTGAAACTTATTTTTGAAAAGTAGTATTTGTGTAAGTGCAAAAAGTGTTTTTGAGCAAAAGTGTTTTTGAAACTTATACTCGAAAAGGTTTTTCTTTTCCTCTTTTCCTTTAGACAGTGCTATCCTACTATTAGTGAGTAGGTAGACTTGTCGTTGGATGTTTTGAGGGACAATTGGAGGGACGTTACAGCCATAAAGGCAACATACGGAGGCACTTTAGCAACTTTTTCTTAAGGGACGAGATCATTTACCGAAAGGCAACACTGTAAGGGTCATCGAGGGACTATGATCTTTTGATTTTACGGGTCTTTGCTAAAGCGTCCCCATTCTCGAGGGACATGACTACTTTATTTTCCGAAAGGCAACCGAAGCGGGAGTACCCTAGAGGTGTACATGTGATAGTGTGTTGTGTTTCAGTTATTTTATCTTTAAACATTTAGGTGTTCTACCGTTTGTTTTCAGATCTTGTCATGCAATCCTAGTTAGCATACATCTAAGCAGTTAATATATGTACAGGAATTTAAAGTGAGGGAATTGTAAATCCTACACTATTACAAGGCTTCGGGGAAGGGGATTATTTACATGTCCAAAATTGGGGGAATAAAGTAGTAAAGTGTAAAAGTCCTGATTAAGATATTATAAACCAGTAGGCAGTTACAATAAAATAAACGCGCGTGAATTTGAGAATAACATCTAAAAATCCTATGAATAAAATATTTTTGTTGATTTATTTTATTTTGGGAAAATGATCTAAATCTTCTTAATTTTAGTTTTGAGAAAATGTTAAGATAATTAAATGATTAATTAACAAAATTAATTTAATAGAAAAACTATCCTAATTTTTTTGTGGTTTTTTTTATTGATTTTATGTTGATTAAAAAAAGAAATAAAATAGTCAAAACTAAGATGAATTTGAAGGAACAGGAAGTAAATCAAGAAAGGTGTAATTCTAGAGGCCTGGATCAAAAGAGGCTTGGGCTGTCTTTCGATCCAGTGAAGAGGCTTGATCGAATGTGCATGAGGGGCTGCACTTTGGGGGTGTTCGATCTGGATATGTCATCCATCGATCTGGGAACCCTGGATCCAGTTTGAAGCTGAGCTACTTCGGAGCTCTGAACAAGATTCTGAGAAGATATTTCCTGCAAAATGAAACAAATGTTAGAGATCCAGGGGGGACTTTACCCCCCTGATTTAAATCTCCTCCCAATTTGAATCTGCTGAGTCTGGGTCTGGGTTTGTTTTGTCCTGAGATTCGAAGGAAAAAATTAGATCGTGCCCCAGCAATGGCACAATCTCATCTTTGCGCTTTATCTTACATGCAACATAATCAATAATAACAAGAATATATGTGCAATGTGTATTTAAATGTCATGAAGGTGCAATTTTGTTTTGCAAACCCTTACCAATCGAAGAGGTATGATCTGTGGCTCTGGGTGTGGAGATGTTTGCTTAGGAATTGGGGTGGACTCCTGGATGACCCAGGAACACGAATCTGGTATTCTTTTGGAATGGGGATGCTTGCAAAAATGTATTTCGATTGGGAGAACTCTTTGAGTTTTGAGTTTTTTGATGTGCTTTCTGAGGCAACGTATGTGTGTAGTATCCCCTTATATCCTCCCGATATTGTATCCTTGTCCTTGTATTTATAGGAGTGTGATGGTGCATAGTAACGGCAAGAGACAACCATTTAACCAGGCCTTTAAATCCATGAGACAAGAATCAGACATATTAAAAGATTTCCCTTTTGAAATATCCATGCCTCTTTTTAAATTTTGGATGAACCTGTACATCTTTTGACTTTCAAATGCCCTCTTGAGGGCCTCCTTCGAATGGCCTCGAAGGAGTTCTTCGAATGGCCCTATTGTTACTTCCTTCGAATTTGCCTTCTTTTCTAGCTTCAAAGTCCAATTCGAATCTATTTAGAATTTTCCTTATTAGAATCCCTTCGACCAGCCCTTGGCCTTGATGGTTGTCTTGAAATTTTGTACTGAAATGCCATTTGAAAGACCCTTTTTCATGCCAATCGAAGGACCTTTGTCTAGATACCAATCGAAGGGTACTTGTTAAAATGCCAATTAAAAAACACTGTTACAATGCCAATCGAAAGATACTTGTTAAAATGCCAATCGAAAGGCCTTGTTAACAGGCCAATCGAATGACCTTTGTCCATGCCTATCGAAGGGCCCTATGTAGATGCCAATCGAAAGACACTGTTACAATGCCAACCGAAAGGTACTTATTAAAATGCCAATCAAAAGGCCTTGTTAACAGTCCAATCTAAGGATCTTTGTTCATGCCAATCGAAGGGCGCTATGTAGATGCCAATTGAAAGACACTGTTATAATGCCAATCGAAAGGTACTTGTTAAAATTCCAATTGAAAGGCCTTGTTAACAGACCAATCGAAAGATCTTTGTTCATGCCAATCAAAGGGCGCTATGTAGATGACAATCGAAAGACGCTGTTACAATTCCAATCGAAAGATACTTGTTAAAATGCCAATTGAAAGAAACAAAAACATCACTCACAAATTTTCCTTTTCTTTAGGCAAAGGTTTGTGACCAACCATGTAGGGGAAGACCTTGGAAAACATGAGAGGGAAAATTTTGGGGTAAAACACCCTGATTGTCAAAGAAAAGACCAAGAAACCCAAGAAGCCAGCTGGTGTGGTGAATTTCGGAAGAAGGTTCAGAGGACCATTAAGGCAAGTTATAGAACTAGCATATTCGTCAAAAGAAGGAGACAATAAAGAAGGGGAAACAAGAGAGGATGACCCCAGTCCAAGGGAATCTGATAATGAGTCTGACTATAATGAGGAGCAGTATCCTCCAGCCGATGATAAATACAAACTGCTGGAGGATCTTATGAATGCAATGCAAATCCAGAGGGTACCTGGGCTGGATTTTGAAGTGTTGGGTTTGGTTTCTAGGGTTGTCATCCCGCAAAAGTTCAAGGTTCATGTGTTCGCTAAATATGATGGGGTCTCGTGTCCCAAGATGAATCTCTGATTTTATGTGAGGAAGATTCAACCTCACACTGCTGAGAAGGACTTGTAGGTCCACTTCTTCCAAGACAGTCTATCCGGGACTCAACTAGAGTGGTTCTATCAGCTGGAGGGAACCAATATTCGTAACTGGGAAGAACTGGCTGCTGCCTTCTATAAGTAGTACCAGTATAATGCAGACCTTGCTCCCACCTGTACACAACTCCAAAGTACGTCTATGGGTTCTAACGAGGGTTTTAAAGACTATGCTCAGAAGTGGAGAGACCTAGCGGGAAGAGTCCAACCCCCTCTATCTGATAGAGAGTTGGTGGATATGTTTTTGGGTACCCTATCTGGTCCGTTTTTTAACCATCTGATTGGAAGTTCCTCAGCTGGCTTTACTGAGTTTATTTTGATTGGAGAAAGAGTGGAAGCTGGTATTAGAAGTGGCAAGATTCAGAAAGATGCCTCTTCAAGTGCAGGAAAGAGACCTTTCATGGGAAAGAAATAGGTCAGTGCTTCTTACAGTCAAAGAAATCAGGGAAGAACCGAATGCCGTCCAACGGTAGGGGCTATAATGATATCCAAGCTTGGAGATTCTCAACAGCGGAACAATCCTCCTAGAGCAGAAAGGCCTACGGGACAGTTCACCCGGATAAATATGACTTTGTCTCAAGTTTTTCCTTACCTATTGAAATCCAATCTGGTTACCCTGAGGGAAGCTCCAAAGAATCCCAACACCGCATCTCCTCGCTACAACCCAAATGCTCGCTGTGCTTACCACTCAGAGAGTCTAGGCCATGATACGAATGACTGTTGGGCTTTGAAGAACAAGGTGCAGGACCTTATTGAGGCGAAGGAGATTGAATTTGACGCTCTTGAGATTCCCAATGTTATAACTGCTCCCATGCCCAAGCACGACCGTGGTGTTAATGCGGTTGACGATGATACATTTGTTACTTCTATTGAGGAACTTGTTACTCCTCTCATGACGGTTAAGTGGAATTTGTTGCAAGTCGGTTTATTTCCGGGCTGTGGTGATGATTGCCACTTATGTTTATCTCTACCGACTGGTTGCTATTTGTTGAAAGCACGTGTTCAGCGCCTGATGGATGATAAAGAGATTCTATTTGAGAAGACTCCTGTCACAACTATTTCCTGTAAAGATGTTTCAATTATAACCATTTCTGCCAATCCTCCTAGGGTCTCCACCAAAAGACCCATAAGGATTACATTTGCTCCAAAGTTGGCTCCCCTGATCATCACTATGTCAGGGCCAATACTATATTCCTCGGACAAAGTTGTTCCCTAGAATTATGGGGCTGCCGTCTATTACCATGGCGTCAAGCAAGACCTATTGGCTGCTGAAGACAAAGTCTTTGGAAATACTGATCGCGACATTGGCAATATCGTTGGGACCAGTATAATAATAAGAAGTGGAAGATTGTTCTCACCCGAGATTTCTCCTCCTAAAGCTGTTACTATTCCTGTGATCATTCCTACTGCTGATACTACCACTACAATTCCTATGATTACCCCTGTTGCCACCCCTGTCACCGAGTCGGCCGAGACTCGGGGCAAAGACATATTGGTTGAGCCTGTTCAGAAGAAGGAAATGGAAGAAATCTTAAAGATCATTAAAATGAGCGACTACAACGTGGTCGAACAGCTGGGGCAAACCCCTTCCAATATTTCAATGTTGGCCCTACTGTTATGCTCCAAATCTCATGCAAAAGCTTTGGTAAAATTTCTCAAGACTGCTCATGTACTACTAGAAACCTCCGCTGACCAATTTGAAGGTTGTGTGGCCAGTTTGACTGCTGATAATCTTTTGTATTTTTCGGATGTTGATTTGACACCCAAAGGAAGAAAATAGAATGATGTGATGCATGTATCCATCAAATGCAGGGGCACCACTTTGGCTCATGTTTTAGTGGATACCGGATCATCGCTCTGCCCAAGAAGGCTCTTGACAAATTAGACTGCAATGTTTTTGACCCTGAAGCCCAACAACATTATAGTGAGGGATTTTGATGGTTCAAAAAGAATGGTGCACATGGAGGTGGACATCCCTATCAAAGTTGGTTATCAGACCTTTAACTCCACCTTCTACGTGATGGATATTCGACCATATTATTCCTGTTGGTTGGGACTCCCTTGGATCCATGGGGCTAGAGTTGTCACTTCCACTTTGCATCAGATGTTGAAGTACCCGGTAAAAGGAAATATTGTCACGATGCATGGTGAAGAGGAATACATGGTAAGTCACATGAACTCTTTCAGGTATGTGGAAATGGATGGCGATTTCATTGAGACTCCTCGTAAAAACTTCGAAGAGGTTCCCCAGACCATGGCTGAAACTAAGACTGTTACTAATATGCCGAAGATCACTAGACCTCCCTTGAAAATGGCTTCTCTCTAGGACGCCAAAGCAGTTATTGAAGAAGGTGGGTGTACTATTTGGGGCTAAATCCCTGACATTCCTTAAAAATCTGATAAGTTTGGTTTGGGTTTCTCTTCAGGGGCTCAAAGGGTTGTTCGTCGTGCTCGTGCTGGAGGACCTCCCCTACGCATCAACAATCATGGGGTCAACGCTTTAGAAGATAGTGATGGTGACTATGACATGGACAGTTGGATCTTCCCTACTACCAATGGTGGACCCAATAATTGGACGACTAAAGACTTTGTACCGATTACTTTTATTCAGAAGTAATTGTCTTTCTTGTTTTCGGATATGTAATAAATAAACAATATAAACTCTATGGCCATGTGTCTTATCCGGGGCACAATGGTTTATTTGTGAGGGTTATCATGTTTCAATCTCATATGTCATTAATAAAGCATTGGACGTTTTGCATAAAAAATTTGCGATCTCTGTCTTTCTTTTATGATTTTTACTTTGTCAATACAGCTATGCTCTTACACACACTCACGTATCAAACTTCAGATCCATATCCACTCTGGATCCCATTGATAACGGTTCTTCTATTATCGGTTATGACTTTGAAAATCCGATCAACCAAGCCGAGGAAAAAGGTGAGAAAGATTGTGAGGTACCCGAAGAACTTGCCAGACTGTTACAACAGGAAGAAAGGGCTATACAACCTCATGAAGAGCCAGTTGAGATAGTGAACTTGGGCACATAAGAGGACAGAAAAGAAGTCAAGATAGGTCCAAATTTGGAGCTTGGTGTCAAACAACAGTTGACACAGATGTTGCATGATTATGTCGATATTTTTGCTTGGTCATATGAAGACATGCCAGGGCTAGACACTGATATTATGGTTCATCATCTTCCAACTAAAGAATATTGTCCCCCAATAAAGAAGAAGGTCTATCGTATGCGCCCTAAAATGTCAGAGAAGATTAAAGCAGGAGTTATGAAACAGTTCAACATTGGGTTCTTAGCTGCCACCTCCTATCTACAATGGGTTGCTAACGTAGTTCCGGTGCCTAAAAAGGACATAAAAGTAAGGATGTGTGTGGACTGCAAAGATTTGAATAGGGCAAGCCCCAAGGATGACTTCCCGCTTCCCCATATTGACGTCCTGGTTGATAACAGCGCACAACATAAGAACTTTTCCTTCATGGCCGGCTTCTCTGGCTACAATCAAATCAAGATGGCACTCGAAGACATGGAGAAGATAATCTTCATCACACAGTGGGGAACTTTCTGTTAGAAAGTGATGCCATTTGGTTTGAAGAATGTTAGGGAAACCTATCAGCGAGCCATGGTAGCTTTGTTCCATGACATGATTCACCATGAGATAGAGTTCTATGTTGATGACATGATAGCCAGGTCTCAAACTGAAGAAGAGCATCTTGATCACCTGCAAAAGCCGTTTGATATGTTATAGACGTACAGGTTGAGGCTAAATCCGAACAAGTGCACCTTTGGGGTAAGGTCTGGTAAAATCCCATGTTTCATTGTCAGTGACAAGGGTATTCAGGTAGACCCTGCAAAGGTTAAAGCCATACAAGAGATGTTGGATCCTCGCACTGAGAAGGAGGTTAGAGGTTTCTTGGGATGCTTAAATTACATTTCCAGGTTCATTTCCCATCTAACTGCTACTTATGAGCCAATCTTCAAACTCCTAAAGAAAGATCAAGTGGTAAAGTGGAACGACGAATGCCAGATTGCCTTTGGTATAATCAAGGAATACCTTCAAGAGCCTCTAATTCTGATGCCTCCGATTGAAGGAATACCTTTGATAATGTACTTAACAGTGTTGGATAATTCAGTGGGGTGTGTGTTGGGGCGGCATGACGAGTCCATCCGAAAAGAGCATACAATATACTACTTTAGCAAAACGTTTACCGACTGTGAAACAAGATACTCACTGCTCGAGAAAACTTTCTACGCTTTGGCATGGGCTACTCGCCAACTGAGACAGTATATGTTGACCCACACTACTTTGTTGATATCTAAGATGGATCCGATCAAGTACATCTTCGAGAAGCCCACTCTCTCCGGAAGAATAGCAAGATGGCAAATGATCCTGACTGAATACGAAATTCAATACACAACCCAAAAAGCAATCAAGGGAAGTGTATTAGCTAATCATTTGGCTTATCAGGCTGTGGATGACTACCAATCCATGAACTTTGAATTCCCGGATGAGAATATCATGTTCATGACTGACTGTGAAGAACCTAGACTGGATGAAGGACTTGAGAAAGGATCCCGATGGATATGGTTTTTGATGGAGCTTCCAACACGCTTGGTAATGGTATCGGTGCTTTAATCATATCTCCTGAGGGCTGTCATACTCTTTTCATCGCCAGACTATGTTTCAACTGTACCAACAATATGGCTGAGTATGAAGCATGTATCATGGGTCTCAAAGCTGCTATTGACCCGAGGATCAAGTTCTTAAGTGTTTTCCGAGATTCGGCCTTGGTAATAATTCAAATCAAAGGAGAGTGGGATACGAAGCATCCTAATCTCATCCCTTACCGAGAGCATATACTGACATTACTTCCACACTTTGAAGAAGTCACCTTTGAACATTTTCCACGAGAAGAGATTCAATTAGCGGACGCGCTACCTACTATGTCATCTATGTTCAAGGTCAGATGGGACAATGAGGGTCCTCAGATCACTATTGAGAGATTGGATAAACCAGTTTACTGCTATAAGATCGATACTGAAGGGGTAACAGACAAACCTTGGTTCCATGAAGTGAAAAGGTAACTCGAGTGTTGTACCCCAAAATTTTTCCTCCCATATTCTTCAAGAAATTGCCAAGTCCAGCTTCAAAATCTCCCCAAGGGTTGCACAGTGCAAGGGTATTCTAAGCAGTCAAAACTAGGGTTTGTGTTCTGGTCAAGAAAATGAAGTTTCCAAAGGTCCAATCAAGTCTCACATGCCTACAAATATGGTAAAGCATCTTCATATCAAGTTTCAAGGCTTTCAGCACAAAATTGCACAGTCAAAACCTTAATTGCACTACAGTCAACTGTAGGGGCAAAATGGTCATTTGACAGTCAAAAATTCAAATTTTTGGTCAACATATCATTTTGAAGCCACAAAAATCATTTGATCAATGCTTGATCATGATTCTCAAAGCTTGGCTCAAAAATAATCAAGATACAAAAGTTTCCTTATTTGGACAGTTGAAAAAGTCAACTGCAAATTGACCAGGGCATAACTTTCACATGGATTATCAGAAAAATTCCATCCAAAGCTCATTTTGAAGAGAAAGACATTTCCTACAACTCATCTTCATACTTCAAGTCCAAGAAATGCTCTCACAAAAAGTTATCAATTTCAACATTATAGGTCATTTTCAAAAGTCAACAAAAAGGGACTTTAAGTCAAAGGCCATAACTTGAGATTGGTAAATCAAAATGACATGGGACCAAGGGAATTGGTTAGAGGACTCAAAGACCTTACCAAAATGTCCAAGAACATGAGAAACGCTTAAAAATTGAGCAAGTTATGTCTTGTGGAAGTTGGGAAATTTTTGGATATTTTGAAAAGTCAACATTGATTCAAATGACCTAAAATTGCTAATGGGCCCATTTTTCTTCCACAATTCATTGTCCCAAGCATACACACGACCATTAGGCCCAAAGGGAAGTTTTTCTCCATTTTTATTTATTTATTTGGATTTTTTATCATTTATAATTCATTTAATTAAAAAAAATGCATGAAAAATACAAAACTAATGAAATAAAATCTTTTTGTGTAGAAATTATTCTCATTGGACACTCAAATTCGTGCATGATCAATTAGGGAAAGTTTTGGCATGATTTGGTATCAAATAGCATGGAAAAAGATTGAAAAAGATCTTGAAGAAAATCAAATCTCATAAACCATCAATGCATGGATTTTGATCAGAATTCTTGACCTAATTCACTCTTACTTATACATAGAACACAACCCTAATTCAAAGAACCACGCAGCTGCTCAAAAATATGAAAAGCAAAGCTTGAAATTTGTCAAAAAATTCCAATTCTGAAAACACCTTTGCAGGACGATTCAAGGTGAAATTTTCATCCCATTGCACTCCTAGGACCTCAAGCAATCTTCCTGGATCAAAAACATCAAACATAACCCTTTGAATCATTGTATAGAAGTCACACTTTTCCACTTTTTTTTCATAATCGTGTTTTAACATCTATGCATTTTCATGGCATTTTAATTGTTGATTCATATTCCTTGTGTGATTCTGAAGCTAACCATCTATCTTGATTGAGTTTTTGCAAGCTATATGCGATTTCACCATTATCAAATTCTAGGGTTTTCAGAACTGTGAATTGGGCGTTTTCAAATACAGTAAAATCAGCCCACCACAATGCCAGAAATGGATTCAGGGGACTTGGACGAAGACCATGGAACTCTCGCGCTCAATTTATGAGCATTACAGGGCTAGTCGCTATTTTTCAGAAGCTAGCCTAAGAGAACATTTGAAAACCGTTGCTTATGATGTTTATGTTTCAGGAAAAAATAAAACAATGGAGAAGATGATCTCGTGGCAAGCGATGGGTGGCTGGTTTGAAAGTTCGCGCGCGGAGGCCCCACTAACGCTTGTTTCTTTTATAATATTTGTTAATTGTTATATATTAAACGCGCGTGAATTGGTTCAGTGGTAGGGATAGTTGTTGATAACGTTCATGACCTGGGTTCGAGCCCCAGGTCTTCACCCTTTCCATATGTTTTTTTCCAATTAACAATCACATGCAGGTTCAGTGTTGTTATTCCATGATGCACCTTCAAAATCCAACGTCCACGTGCCCAAGGGGATCAATCAAAAGGCTAGAATCTGGAGAACACCATAAGCATAAGTCAACGAAGCTACACGTGGTCTGAAAAGTCAAAGAGGCCAGCAATTTAATTGGGCCAGGTTTCTAAAAGACTAACCTCCTGTTTGGGGTCTGAACCCCCTAGGTTTGCTAAAATTTATACTTCCTTTATTTTTTACTATTTTCTATTTCCTTTTAAATTATTGTTTTTAATTAATTTATTAGTTTCATAAATATAAAAAACACACAAAAAATCAGAAAAGAGAAAAACAATAAATATTTTTATTTTTAGTATTTTCATAAATAAATTGTATATAATTAAATTTAGTTTTAACTTAGGTTTTAATTTTAATTCCCTTAATAAAAATCTAAAAAACATAGAACTAGGGTTCATATTAATTTTTTATCCTTTTTTCTTTTTCTCCCATAATAATTAAATAATTAAATATTAGATGTTTATTTTTATAATTAAATTGCATGTAAATTAATTAGGGTTAATATTAGGTTTTAATCTTCTTTTCTTAATAAATTAAAAAAACAAATAGAATTAGGGTTAGCATTTAATTTCAATTAATTCCTTTTTCATTTAAATCCTAAAATACTAAAAAATACCAAAAACATCTCCTTTTCTTTTTAATTAATTAATTCCATGTAATTTTAATTTTGCAAAAAGGGTCCAACGCCCTCGTTTCGATATAATTCTTATGCGCATATTTATTTTATTTCTTTATAATATTTATGTATCTCTCCCAAGGCCATGTAACCTTTTAATTTTCTCGCACTTTTCTTTACTTTCTTTATTTTTCTGTCAAAGTCGGGTCCTGGTTTAATTTGGCGATGTGGACCCGCGCCTTTGTAATAGTTTAGAACTTTTAATTTCCGCATCCTTTTAACTGTTAAATAAATGCATGCAAGAATGAATGGCCTAAAATAAAAACAAACGCATAGATCACTTTGACATGACAAGACAAAAATAAATGAACATGACACACAAATCACACACCACCCCTAGGGTACGCCTCACTGTTGCCTTGCCTCGAAAGGTGATCGTCGAGTAGAGGATGTCTTAGTAAGTCCTCATGATCCGGGAACCTGGCATGAGGGTAGCTTCTAAGGTGTCTTCCCATTGCTCTGGTGATCACCATGTCCCGAACCTAGAATTGACCCGAACACCTCCAACGGTGGTGCTACCTACCTCTCAATGGTGGGATGGAACTACTTTAAAGGACATTTACACAGACGAATTCCTTAGGGTAGGTAGGTTCTCGTAGATACTTGCTCTAAACAAATTCAAAAATACTTTTCACACCAACACATTTTCAAAAAGCTTTCGAAAGTATTTTTTTCAAACACTCTTGAGGACCGATACAAGAGTCAAACTGGAATTTTCAAAGAAACTTTTTAAAACCCACCGTTGAAAAGCAAACAAACAATTTTGAAAACACAATGAGCAAGTATCTAAGAGCCCATGGATAACCATGGATAGAAAGGGTGCTAACACCTTCCCTTTCTATAACCTACCTCCCGAACCGAGAGCAATCTCTTTAAGGAATTTTTCTGTGCTTTTGTCCTTTCCATTTGGAGAAAATAAAAGACGGTGGCGACTCTTGCTTCCGCGACATTTCGCGAACCAGCGTTAAACAGTCAGTTCCAGATCCACCGATCCCAGAACTGGCGACTCTGCTGGGGAAATAAACTTAAAGTGAGGTGTACCTTAGGGCTAGTTCATAACTATGTTTTCAATTGTTTTCCCTGTGTGCTTTAAATTGTGGGTTGCTTGGGAGTTCTGTAGATCCTAACCTGGATCTGGGGGATACCTTCTTAGAAAGTAGCAACAAGGCTGTGAGGGAACTGTGCGGGGTATACCGACATGGTTGAAACAGTCTACTACGTTGATGTGGCACTTTGGTGTGTACCGGTAACCCTTGAGTTCAGTCAAGGAGAGTACGGGGCCTCCGCGTGGTGTCATGAAGCATCAACAGACCTTAGGAACCTTAATTGAACTATCTTGGCCTCTTTAGGGTAGTGAGATAACTGACTTTGGTGCAGTCCGAGGTTGGTTGATACTCGATACTACACTCAATTGAGGGTTGCTTTCCTGGAATATTTCGGTCGCCAGTTCAGTGGCTAAATCGAAACGATGAACAATGAAAGCAATCCCGTGATATTGGGACCCTTAGAACCCGGTTACTTTGATAGGACAGGTTGAACCCACCAACTTCAAGAGGGTACTACCCAGACCCCATGCTGGCCTTAAAACCTAAGGGCTTGTCTTGTGTGCCTTGTGTGCCTTACATGTTTGTCTTTGTAAATATCTGTGGTGTGTTTAATCATAGCATCATGACATCATCCAGCATCATATGCATTGACTGACCATTTCAGGGGTTCGAATTTTCATCTTTGTTCTTGTTTTGTAGGACATGGAAACTGTTCGTAGAAAGACAATTCAAATCAGTCTTGTAAGGATCCCTCCTCAGCTTAAGGAGCTTATATCCAGGATTCCCGAGAACTCTTCATTCAGTGAAAGACATGGAAGTCTCATCAGCTTGGTCAACACCAACATTGAGGAAGATATGATAAAGGTCCTGTTCCAGTTCTTTGACCCTCTGCATCACTGTTTCACCTTCTTGGACTATCAACTGGTACCTACATTGGAGGAGTTCTCCCGGCTCCTGAAGATCCCTATCCTTGATCAGCTATCCTTCAACGGTACAGAAAAGGAACCCAAGCTTGAAGAGATTGCTAAAGCCTTGCACCTACAGTCATCTGACCTCAAGGGACATTGGGAAGTTAGAAGTGGTATCAAAGGGTTCTTAGCCAGGTTTCTGTTTGAAAAGGCCCAGGAATGTTGGAACTCCCTTGACTTGCAAGCCTTTGAAGAGGTTGTGGCCCTTCTTGTCTATGGTTTGGTGTTGTTCCCTAATCTAGATCAGCTTATTGATATCAGTGCTGTCCAGATCTTTATGTCCAGGAATCCTATACCTACGTTGCTGGGGGACATCCTTCACTCATGTTACACTCGAACCATGAGAAAAAGAGGTGTCCTTATGTGTTGCACTCCTCTCCTGGGAAGGTGGTTTATTTCGCACCTTCCACAATCAGTCTTGAAGAATGAGCGGGGTTTGAGATGGTCACAACGGTTGATGACTCTTACACATGCGGATATACATTGGTGCCCTAGGTCCAGAGAAGATGTCACTATCATTGATCATTGCGGGGAGTACCCTAATGTTCCTTTACTTGGAGTCAGAGGAGGTATTACTTACAGCCCATGCCTGGCTTGGAGACAGTTTGGTTATGCTCGGAGGGATGGTCCTCATGACATGTTAATTCCTGACATAGTTTTTGACTTCGACAACAATACTCAAGGACTTCGCCAGAGATTTATCAGAGCCTGGAGGATGCCCAGTAGGATAGACAGCAAGACACTGGGACACAGGAATTCCATCCCGTTGGAACCTTATCTCAAGTGGGTACGAGCCCGCTCCCAGAAGTTAGTGATGCCTTATCCTCATATGCTCCCAGTAATCAAAGAGCCAGTCTTGGAAGGAGAAGTGTCCTACACTATTCAGCACCCTGAGATGCCCACATCCTGGGAAGAGATGCAGAAGAGCTGGATCCAGCTTAAGGAAGAACGGAATTCTCTTGAGACCAGTCTACATGCCAGTGAAAAGAAGGTCTTGGAGCTCACCCGCCTGTTGCATGAGGAGAGGAATCTCAACACTTACATAGCTCCAAAGAGGATGCGCAGTGTATTTTGGGATTGATTTGTTTTTGTATTATTTTTCCCATGAGGCTTTGATGTATTAAACAGTTATTTCCTTAATGATAACGTGTGTTCCTTTTTGTCTACAACAAAGTTGAATTTTCGAACCCTTGAATGCATTGCATAAACACATATCATTCATCATGTGCATAGCAGGTTTTTCCTCTTTTCAGGTTGCTTACAGTCCTTCGCTGTTTATTTCAGCATCATGAATCCTGACTCATCCTCAACTGAGACATCCATCAAAGCTCTTCAGGCGCAGAATGCGCAATTTCAGGAATTAATCAAGGGTCTGGCTCAAGGCCAAGAAGAGCTGAAGGCTCTGCTTCTGAAAAAGGAAAAGAAGAAGAAGAGAAGAACAGTTCTGTTCAACTCGGGCCGAAGGTTTGGCAATACTCTGCAGCAGGAAGAGGCTGGTTCTTCTGTTGGCAAGAGTACTCCTCAAGAGGCAAGGGTTCCTAGTCCGGTAGTCTCTGACAACGAGACTGATTTTGATGAAGAGCAGTATCCTCCGGCAGAAGACCGTTACAAGCAGCTGGAAGATAGGCTGAATGCTATGGAGATACAACAGGTACCTGGGCTGGATTTTGGAGATTTGGGTTTGTCTACTGGTGTGATCATTCCTCGTAAGTTCAAAGCACCATCTTTCACTAAGTACGACGGGGCGTCTTGTCCCAAGCTACATCTCAGGTCCTATGTTCGGAAGATTCAACCGTACTCAGTGGATAAGAACTTGTGGATCCATTTCTTCCAGGAGAGTCTTTCAGGGACTCATCTCGAATGGTTCTATCAGCTGGACGGAACCAAGGTTCGTAACTGGGAGGAGTTGGCTACTGCTTTCTATAAGCAGTATCAATATAATGCCGACCTTGCCCCTACACGTACCCAACTCCAGGGTATGTCGTTAGGTTGAAGTGAAGGTTTTAAGGAGTACGCTCAGAAGTGGAGAGACCTGGCTGGCAGGGTGCAGCCTCCATTGACTGATCGGGAGTTGGTAGACATGTTCTTGGGGACCCTATCTGGGCCATTTTTCAACCATCTCATTGGGAATTCGTCTGCAGGGTTCACTGATCTGATTCTGACTGGAGAGAGAATTGAGGCTGGGTTAAAGTCTGGAAAGATTCCGAAGGGTGCATCATCTAGTTCCGAGAAGAAACCCTTCAAGAAGGAGGCTAGTGTCGTGTATGGTTCCAAGAGATCAGAGAGACCTGAGCGCCGCCAATCTGTCAGTGCGGTAATGATTGCTAAGCCTGCTGCCGCTCCTCGGCCGACCAATCCTCAAAGGGCTGAAAGACCCCGGAGAGAGTTCACCCGCTTGAGTATGACCTTGTCGCAGATCTTGCCACGGTTGCTCTCAACCAACTTAGTGACTGTCAGAGAGGCACCGAAGTTCCCAAATACTGCATCTCCTAAGTACAACCCAAATGCTCGTTGTGCTTACCATTCAGATAGCCCGGGGCATTCTACTGATGACTGTTGGGCATTAAGGAGCAAGCTGCAGGATCTTATTGACGCCAAGGAGGTACAGTTTGAGGCATCTAAGAAGCCTAATGTAGTGACAGCTCCCCTGCCTGCTCATGGAGTGAATGCTATTGGGGACAAAGATGAAGTGGATGAAGCTGAGTTTGATAGCTGGATCTACCCGGCAACCGACAGTGGACTTAACAATTGGAGTGCAAAGGACAATCTATCTGTTTCTCTTGTTACTAAGTAATGAGTTCCTATGTTTTTGGTATCTGTAATAAACAATAATAAACTCTTTGGCCCGGTGTCTTACCCGAGGCACCGTGGTTTCATTTGTGAGGGCATATAAATTGTCATTTCATATATCATGAATGAAAATCTTGGACGTTTTCTCGCATTGCAAATTTTATGCTCCTTTTCTGTCTTTCTTTCCTTTACATATATTTCAAAACAGCTGTATTTACACACACACACTCACTCATACAGGTTTCAATCCACTCTGGATCTCACTGATAACGATCCTGCTACTGCCAGTTATGACTTCGAAAATCCGATCAACTTAGCCGAAGACGAAGGTGAAGATGATTGCGAAGTGCCTGGCGAACTTGCAAGACTGTTGCTTCAGGAAGAGAGGGCAATTCAACCCCATGAAGAGCCAGTGGAAACAATAAACTTGGGTACTGAGGCAGACAGGAAAGAGGTAAAGATTGGTGCCAACCTAGAGCTCAGCGTGAAGCAACGGTTGACTAAGATGCTGCATGATTATATGGAGATCTTTGCCTGGTCCTATGAAGACATGCCCGGGTTGGATACCGATATTGTGGTCCATCATTTGCCAACTAAGGAAGACTGCCCTCCAGTTAAGCAAAAGGTCCGTCGGATGCGCCCAGAGATGTCTGAGAAGATCAAAGCCGAGGTTATGAAACAGTTTGACGATGGGTTCCTTGCAGTGACTTCTTACCCTCAGTGGGTTGCTAATGTGGTGCCGGTACCTAAGAAGGACGGTAAGATCAGAATGTGTGTCGACTACAGGGATCTGAACAGGGCCAACCCCAAGGATGACTTCCCCTTACCTCACATTGAGGTCCTTGTTGATAATACAGCTCAGCATAAGGTGTTCTCTTTCATGGATGGTTTCTCAGGTTACAATCAGATCAAGATGGCACCTGAAGACATGGAGAAGACTACATTTGTTACTCAGTGGGGCACCTTCTACTACAAGGTCATGCCTTTTGGACTGAAAAACGCTGGGGCAACTTACCAACGTGCCATGGTTGCTTTATTTCATGACATGATCCATCATGAGATAGAAGTGTATGTTGACGACATGATCGCAAGGTCCCAGACCGAGGAAGAGCACCTAGATCATCTGCAGAAGTTGTTTGATCGGTTGAAACTATACAAGCTGAGGTTAAACCCGAACAAGTGCACCTTCGGGGTAAGATCTGGGAAGTTACTAGGCTTCGTTGTAAGTGACAAGGGAATTCAAGTGGACCCTGCTAAGGTCAAAGCTATTCAAGAGATGCCAGTTCCTAGGACAGAGAAGGAAGTCAGAGGCTTTTTAGGACGCCTGAATTACATTGCTCGGTTCATCTCACACCTGACTGCTATTTGTGAGCCAATCTTCAAGCTGCTGAGGAAAGATCAGGTAGTACGTTGGAATGATGAATGTCAGGCTGCGTTTGACCGAATCAAAGAGTATCTCCAAGAACCACCCATCCTTATGCCACCGGTTGAAGGGAGACCTCTGATATTATACCTGACAGTACTTGACAACTCAATGGGGTGTGTGCTGGGGCAGCATGACGAGTCTGGCCGAAAAGAGCATGCCATTTATTACCTTAGCAAAAAGTTTACCGACTGTGAGACCCGATACTCACTGCTTGAGAAAACTTGCTGCGCTTTGGTATGGGCTGCTCGCCGGCTGAGACAGTATATGCTGACTCATACTACCTTGTTGATCTCAAAGATGGATCCTATAAAGTACATATTCGAAAAGCCTGCTCTGTCTGGGAGAATTGCAAGATGGCAGATGATCTTGACAGAATACGACATTCAGTACACGACCCAGAAAGCCATCAAGGGAAGTGTATTGGCAGACCACTTAGCACATCAGGCCGTAGATGACTATCAATCAATGAACTTCGAGTTTCCGGATGAAAGCATCATGACAGTAACTGATTATGAAGTACCTGGACCGGATGAAGGACCTGAGGAAGGATCCCGATGGTCTATGTACTTTGACGGAGCCTCCAACGCTTTGGGTAACGGTGTCGGCGCCATAATCATATCACCTTAAGGTACTCATACTCCGCTCACTGCCCGGCTGTGTTTCAACTGTACCAACAACATGGCAGAGTATGAGGCGTGCATCATGGGTCTTCAAGCTGCGATTGACTTAAGGATTAAGTTTCTGAGTGTCTTCGGAGATTCCGCTCTTGTGATCAATCAGATCAAAGGAGAGTGGGATACGAAACATCCGAACCTTATTCCTTACAGAGAATGTGTGTTGACCTTGATCCCCCACTTCACAGAGATAACCTTTGAGCACTTTCTAAGAGAGGAGAATCAACTGGCGGACGCGTTAGCTACAATGGCTTCTATGTTCAAGGTTAAATGGGATAATGAGGCTCCCCGAATCATCATCTAGAAACTGGACGAGCCAGCATACTGTTGTGATCTCGAGACTGAATTGGTGACTGAGAAGCCTTGGTACCATGAGGTGAAGAGATATCTGGAAGCTCAGGAATACCCTGAAGGTGCCTCTATCAATGATAAGAAATTCCTGAGGAGGTTCGCGGAAAAGTTCTTCCTTAGCAACGACATCTTATACAAGCGAAACCATGATTCAACCTTACTGCGTTGTGTGGATAAGACTGAAGCAGAAAGGATCATGGAAGAGCTACATGAAGGGACCTTTGGTACACATTCCAGTGGACATACTATGGCTAAGAAGATCCTTCGGGAAGGATATTACTGGTCCACAATGGAAGCTGACTGCTACCAACATTCCAGGACATGCCATAAGTGCTAGATTTATGCAGACAAGGTGCATGTTCCCCCAGTTCCCCTGAATGTTCTGACTGCGCCTTGGCCGTTTGCAATGTGGGGCATAGACATGATCGGCGAGATTAAACCTACGGCATCTAATGGGCATCGCTTCATCCTAGTGGCGATTGATTATTTTACGAAGTGGGTCGAAGCAGCATCCTATGCTACGGTAACCAAGACTGTTGTGGCACGGTTCATTCGGCATAACCTGATCTGTCGATACAGCGTCCCTGAGAGGATCATTACAGACAACGGTACCAATCTGAATAACAAGATGATCGCTGAGCTCTGCGAGCAGTTCAAGATACAGCACCACAATTCTTCTCCTTACAGGCCGAAGATGAATGGGGCTGTAGAAGCAGCAAATAAGAACATCAAGAAAATCGTGCAGAAGATGACAGTGACTTATAAGGATTGGCACGAGATGTTACCATTCGCTCTACATGGGTACCGTACCTCAGCTAGGACGTCAACCGAGGCAACTCCTTTCTCTCTGGTTTATGGTATGGAGGCAGTCTTGCCGATCGAAGTGCAAATACCCTCTCTCCGGATAATGAAGGATGGAAATCTGAACGAAGATGATTGGATCCAGACACGACTTGATCAGCTCAACCTCATTGATGAAAAGAGACTTGATGCTATCTGTCACGGTCAGACGTATCAGAAACGGATGATCAGGGCATTTAACAAAAAGGTCATACCACAGGAGTATCGAGTTGGGGATCTGGTAATTAAGCGAATCATCCTTCCTCAGAGTGATCCAAGGGGAAAATGGACCCCTACGTACGAAGGGCCATTTGTGGTTAAGCATGTGTTTTCAGGAGGAGCCATGATTCTAACCAATATGGATGGTGACAACCTTCCACACCCCGCCAATGCAGACATAGTAAAAAGATACTACGCATAAAAAAGACCCGCTAGGCTGACATGCCTAGGCAAAAATTAGGGCTTCCCGTCGAACCAAAAGGGTTCGGGCAAAATGAAGGGATGAAATGGAAAAAAATCTGTACACCCGGCAAGTCGAAAACCTGAAAAGGCGGCTTGGGCAAAAATGGGTATCCCGGTGGACTGAAAACCCGAAAGGGCGGTCCAGGCAAAAATTAGGGATAAAAGCGTAATACTATGTCTCATTGATCACTTTGCATCCAGAATCTGGTATCTGTATCAAGTTCAGACGGCATTGATCAGTCAGCTTCACCTTCAACCAAGGTCATCAAGTGATGAGACGCTCAGAGTTATAACGGCAATAGCAGAGTTGAAACCCAGTGGGATCATTCACTTCACACAACTGTTTTATTTTCTTTTGTACAAAATTTGTATAAACTCTTTTGTTCAGCGACGTTCTCTTACTAGGACGTCGGCTTCTTGTACACAAAACGCCTATTTTCAGGCCATTCAAAAATCAATATAAATATACTTTTCGGTTAAAAGTGCCAATTGTTTTTTTTTCTTTTTCTGTTTTGTTTTGCGAAGAACGTCCAAGGTTCAATTTGTGATATATGCATTGACAATAATTTGCTAACTCATAAATATTTGCATACGAAACAAAGGAATTAATTACAGGTAACATTAGAAACAGGGGCAATAAAAGAGTTGTCTAAGCAATCTAATTGTTCCATCCTCCAAGGTACCAAGATAGGTTCAGCTAAAAAACATGACAAGCATATCTTAATTCCCCAGAGAGTGAGCCAGCAAGTCAGTGCATTCTTCTCCAAGCAGAGTTATCAAATCTTAAGGAAGTTGGGTATCCTCCAGCAGATATCAACATTCCCCAGCAGCATACATACTCATAACAAGCATCCCCGGCAGTCTTGACCTAAAGATTGTTCCCCGGCGGCATATCAATATTCAAAGGAATCACTTCCCCAGAGAATCAAAACTTCCCCAGGAGAGTCCAATCCAGTTCCCCAGGAAAGTTGGAATTCATCTCCCCAGGCAGTAAGCTTATCCCCAGTAGATTCTGGAAGCTTATCCCCTCACAAAACACGAACGCGTCACCCGGCTTTATTTAAAGAGTTATTTACTTAACAGGATATAACTGGGTTATCCTCAGCCAAAAGCCATGGAAGATCGTCGTCGACGGAGTCTTCTTACCCCCAGCGAAGTCTATCAACACTTCCAATACAACAAAGATACCCTCAGCAAATTATTATCAACAATTCAACGAAGTATCTCTCTCCCCACAGAGTATCGCTCCCCAGCATGGTCGCTAGAGTATTTTTCTCCCCGCAGAATCTTCCATTTGCCAAGTTTATTCCTCAACGGAGTCATCTTCTCCTACCGGTATTCTTGCAGTTATCATCCCCAGCAGGAGTAAAAGCTTATTCTTCAATATCAGCCCAGGAGTGACTTCCCGGCACCCGTCAAGGATTTACTTTCCTAGACGAAAACATACATTCCTGAACATCACATACATCATTATAGCATGCATAGATGCATCATATCATACAAATCTTATTTATGTTGAGAACATCATCGCGTGATCCATATCATGCATTGCATAGGACTGACCTCTATCTTTCAGGAAAGATGCAGTTAAATTCTCAATCATATTTCAAGACCTAGACCGGTTCAGTTAATCAACTCCAAAGATTTCTTATCCAGTCCAAGGCCTTCTCTAGTCCAGCTAAATCGACTCCTAACAGATTTTTCTGATGAAGACTCAGTAGAAGTTATTAAAGGTTTTTCTCAAACGTCCGCTTTTGAGATTATAATTTCCTATGGTTCCCTCCCCGACGGTGCGTGAGGTGATAATTCCAGCCCAGGTTTTTCTCAAACGTCCGCTTTTGAGATTATAATTTCCTATGGTTCTCTCCCCGACGGTGCGTGAGATGATAATTCCATTCCAGGTTTTTCTCAGACGTCCGCTTTTGAGATTATAATTTCCTATTGGTTCCCTCCCCGACGGTGCGTGAGGTGATAATTCCAGCCCAGGTTTTTCTCAGACGTCCGCTTTTGAGATTATAATTTCCTATGGTTCTCTCCCCGACGGTGCGTGAGATGATAATTCCAACCCAGGTTTTTTTTCAATGTTTGCTTTTGAGATTATAATTGCCTATTGGTTCTCTTCCCGATACTGCGAAGATGGTAATTCCCACCAAGATTTTTCTCAACGAGCGTTGTTGAAGTTAAAGTCACCCAAGGTTCTCTTACCGTTCATGCTAAGGTAGTAACCATCCCTGGTTCATTCATCATCTTGTGAAGCTCCAGACTCAGCTCCTGTAACCAGTCAGGACACATCTATACCAAGCATCTGAAAATCAGCTCCTGCAACGTGTCAGGTAATCATTTTCTGTTTTGCAGGTACGCAAGTTCTCGCTAAGGAATCTCTTACGCGATCAACATCCAGATGGCATCTATAAGCCCATCATCCTATCCATCAATTTCCAAATGGCATCTATAAGCCCATTCCACCACCACTGCTACTATGTGAGCGCAAATATCTGGGCACTCTAGTGTTCAATCATCTTCTACCCTCGGATTACGAAAGGCACATCAGCCAATCTGCATCCTCAGGTCTAAGAAGATTGAAAAGGGGCAACTGTTGTACCCCAAAATTTGCCCTCCCATATTCTTCAAGAAATTGCCAAGTCCAGCTTCAAAATCTCCCCAAGGGTTGCACAGTGCAAGGGTATTTTAAGCAGTCAAAACTAGGGTTTGTGTTCTGGTCAAGAAAATGAAGTTTCCAAAGGTCCAATCAAGTCTCACATGCCTACAAATATGGTCAAGCATCTTCATATCAAGTTTCAAGGCTTTCAGCACAAAATTGCACAGTCAAAACCTTAATTGCACTACAGTCAACTGTAGGGGCAAAATGGTCATTTGACAGTCAAAAATTCAAATTTTTGGTCAACATATCATTTTGAAGCCACAAACATCATTTGATCAATTCTTGATCATGATTCTCAAAGCTTGGCTCAAAAATCATCAAGATACAAAAGTTTCCTTATTTGGACAGTTGAAAAAGTCAACTGCAAATTGACCAGGGCATAACTTTCACATGGATTATCAGAAAAATTCCATCCAAAGCTCATTTTGAAGAGAAAGACATTTCCTACAACTCATCTTCATACTTCAAGTCCAAGAAATGCTCTCACAAAAAGTTATCAATTTCAACATTATAGGTCATTTTCAAAAGTCAACAAAAAGGGACTTTAAGTCAAAGGCCACAACTTGAGATTGGTAAATCAAAATGACATGGGACCAAGGGCATTGGTTAGAGGACTCAAAGAACTTTCCAAAATGTCCAAGAACATGAGAAAAGCTTAAAAATTGAGTAAGTTATGTCTTGTGGAAGTTGGGAAATTTTTGGATATTTTGAAAAGTCAACATTGATTCAAATGACCTAAAATTGCTAATGGGCCCATTTTTCTTCCACAATTCATTGTCCCAAGCATACACACGACCATTAGGCCCAAAGGGAAGTTTTTCTCCATTTTTATTTATTTATTTGGATTTTTTATCATTTATAATTCATTTAATTAAAAAAAAATGCATGAAAAATACAAAACTAATGAAATAAAATCTTTTTGTGCAGAAATTATTCTCATTGGACACTCAAATTCGTGCATGATCAATTAGGGAAAGTTTTGGCATGATTTGGTATCAAATAGCATGGAAAAAGATTGAAAAAGATCTTGAAGAAAATCAAATCTCATAAACCATCAATGCATGGATTTTGATCAGAATTCTTGACCTAATTCACTCTTACTTATACATAGAACACAACCCTAATTCAAAGAACCACGCAGCTGCTCAAAAATCTGAAAAGCAAAGCTTGAAATTTGTCAAAAAATTCCAATTCTGAAAACACCTTTGCAGGATGATTCAAGGTGAAATTTTCATCCCATTGCACTCCTAGGACCTCAAGCAATCTTCATGGATCAAAAACATCAAACATAACCCTTTGAATCATTGTACAGAAGTCACACTTTTCCACTTTTTTTTCATAATCGTGTTTTAACATCTATGCATTTTCATGGCATTTTAATTGTTGATTCATATTCCTTGTGTGATTCTGAAGCTAACCATCTATCTTGATTGAGTTTTTGCAACCTATATGCGATTTCACCATTATCAAATTCTAGGGTTTTCAGAACTGTGAATTGGGCATTTTCAAATACAGTAAAATCAGACCACCACAATGCCAGGAATGGATTCAGGGGACTTGGACGAAAACCATGGAACTCTCGCGCTCAATTTATGAGCATCACAGGGCTAGTCGCTATTTTTCAGAAGCTAGCCTAAGAGAACATTTGAAAACCGTTGCTTATGATGTTTATGTTTCAGGAAAAAATAAAACAATGGAGAAGATGATCTCGTGGCAAGCGATGGGTGGCTGGTTTGAAAGTTCGCGCGCGGAGGCCCCACTAACGCTTGTTTCTTTTATAATATTTGTTAATTATTATATATTAAACGCGCGTGAATTGGTTCAATGGTAGGGATAGTTGTTGATAACGTTCATGACCTGGGTTCGAGCCCCTGGTCTTCACCCTTTCCATATGTTTTTTTCCAATTAACAATCACATGCAGGTTCAGTGTTGTTGTTCCATGATGCACCTTCAAAATCCAACGTCCACGTGCCCAAGGGGATCAATCAGAAGGCTAGAATCTGGAGAACACCATAAGCATAAGTCAACGAAGCTACACGTGGTCTGAAACGTCAAAGAGGCCAACAATTTAATTGGGCCAGGTTTCTAAAAGACTAACCTCCTGTTTGGGGTCTGAACCCCCTAGGTTTGCTAAAATTTATACTTCCTTTATTTTTTACTATTTTCTATTTCCTTTTAAATTATTGTTTTTAATTAATTTATTAGTTTCATAAATATAAAAAACACATAAAAAATCAGAAAAGAGAAAAACAATAAATATTTTTATTTTTAGTATTTTCATAAATAAATTGTATATAATTAAATTTAGTTTTAAGTTAGGTTTTAATTTTAATTCCCTTAATAAAAATCTAAAAAACATAGAACTAGGGTTCATATTAATTTTTTATCCTTTTTTCTTTTTCTCCCATAATAATTAAATAATTAAATATTAGATGTTTATTTTTATAATTAAATTGCATGTAAATTAATTAGGGTTAATATTAGGTTTTAATCTTCTTTTCTTAATAAATTAAAAAAACAAATAGAATTAGGGTTAGCATTTAATTTCAATTAATTCCTTTTTCATTTAAATCCTAAAATACTAAAAAATACCAAAAACATCTCCTTTTCTTTTTAATTAATTAATTCCATGTAATTTTAATTTTGCAAAAAGGGTCCAACGCCCTCGTTTCGATTTAATTCTTATGCGCATATTTATTTTATTTCTTTATAATATTTATGTATCTCTCCCAAGGCTATGTAACCTTTTAATTTTCTCGCACTTTTCTTTACTTTCTTTATTTTTCTGTCAAAATCGGGTCCTGGTTTAATTTGGCGATGTGGACCCGCGCCTTTGTAATAGTTTAGAACTTTTAATTTCCGCATCCTTTTAACTGTTAAATAAATGCATGCAAGAATGAATGGCCTAAAATAAAAACAAACGCATAGATCACTTTGACATGACAAGACAAAAATAAATGAACATGACACACAAATCACACACCACCCCTAGGGTACGCCTCACTGTTGCCTTGCCTCGAAAGGTGATCGTCGAGTAGAGGATGTCTTAGTAAGTCCTCATGATCCGGGAACCTGGCATGAGGGTAGCTTCTAAGGTGTCTTCCCATTGCTCTGGTGATCACCATGTCCCGAACCTAGAATTGACCCGAACACCTCCAACGGTGGTGCTACCTACCTCTCAATGGTGGGATGGAACTACTTTAAAGGACATTTACACAGACGAATTCCTTAGGGTAGGTAGGTTCTCGTAGATACTTGCTCTAAACAAATTCAAAAATACTTTTCACACCAACACATTTTCAAAAAGCTTTCGAAAGCATTTTTTTCAAACACTCTTGAGGACCGATACAAGAGTCAAACTGGAATTTTCAAAGAAACTTTTTAAAACCCACAGTTGAAAAGCAAACAAACAATTTTGAAAACAAAATGAGCAAGTATCTAAGAGCCCATGGATAACCATGGATAGAAAGGGTGCTAACACCTTCCCTTTCTATAACCTACCTCCCGAACCGAGAGCAATCTCTTTAAGGAATTTTTCTGTGCTTTTGTCCTTTCCATTTGGAGAAAATAAAAGACGGTGGCGACTCTTGCTTCCGCGACATTTCGCGAACCAGCGTTAAACAGTCAGTTCCAGATCCACCGATCACATCGAGGCTCAAGAATATCTTGAGAGGGAATCTGTCAATGATAAGATGTTTCTGAGAAGGTTCTCTGCAAAGTTCTTCCTTAATAATGGAATCCTCTACAAGCGCAACCTTGACTCTACTTTACTTTGATGTGTAGACAAGAGCGAAGCAGAGGGGATTATGGAATATTTACACGAAGGTACCTTTGGCACCCATTCTAGTGGACACACCATGGCTAAAAAGATCTTACGAGCAATATATTACTGGTCCACTATGGAAGCAGACTGTTATCAACATTCCCGGACTTGTCACAAGTTCCAGATCTATGCTGATAAAGTACATGTACCTATGATTCCTTTGAACGTCTTGACTACTCCTTGGCTTTTTGCAATATGGGGCATTGATATGATCGGAGATATTAGACCTACCACTTCAAATGGGCATTGCTTTATCCTAGACACCATTGATTACTTCACGAAGTGGGTTGAGGCTCTCTCTTTTGCTACTTTTACCAAGAATGTTGTGGCGCGGTTCATCAAGCACAACCTTATCTGTTGGTATGGTGTTCGAGAAAGAATCATCACAGATAATGGTACAAATCTCAACAATACAATGATCACCGAACTCTGTAAATAATTCAAAATCCAACATCATAATTCTTCCCCTTACCGACCGAAGATGAATTGCACTGTGGAGGCTGCTAACAAGAATATTAAGAAAATCATACAAAAGATGACAATGACATACAAAGACTGGCATGAGATGTTACCATTTGCTCTTCATGGTTACCGCACCTTAGCACGTACGTTAACAAGGGCAACACCTTACTCTCTGGTGTACAGTTTGGAGGTTGTCCTAGTTATTGAGGTCCAAATTCCTTCTTTGAGAATCATGAAGGATGCAGGTTTGAACGAAGATGATTGGATCCAGACTTGACTTGACCAACTGAATCTGATTGATGAGAAAATGCTTGCTACTGTCTGTCATGGTCAGATGTACTAAAAGCGAATGATCAAGGATTTCAACAAAAAGGTCAGACGACAGATATATCAAGTGGGCGATCTAGTAATCAAGCGCATCATCATGCCACAAGGTGATCCAAGGGGTAAATGGAATCCCCACATACGAAGGGACATTTGTAATCAAACGCATATTTTCTAGTGTAGCCATGATTCTAACCACCATGGACGTTGACGACCTTCCTCACCTTGTGGATGCGGACATAGTGAAAAGATACTATGCATGAATAAAGACCCACTAGGTTGACTGGCCTGGGCAAAAATAAGGGCATCCCGGCGAACCAAAAGGGTTCGGGAAAAAATTAGGGATAAATACAAAAAAATATGTACACCCGGCAAGTCAAAAACCTGAAAAGGCGACTTGGGCAAAAAAGGGTATCTCGATGGATTGAAAACCCGAAAGGGCGGTCCAGGAAAAAGTTAGGGATTTAAAGCGTATAACTATGTCCCATTAGATCACCCTGCGACCAAACTTCAGTATCAACTATCAACCTCAAGTGATACCAATCAATCTAGTCAACTTCGTACAAGTAGCAAAGTGATGAGACGCTCTAAGACATAAGGGCAACAACAGAATTGAAACTCAATGGGATTATTACACATAATTGTTTTCTCTCTGTACACTATTTTTGTATAGTTTTCACTTTCATGACGGTGTTCTCCTACTAGAACGTCAGTCTATTTGTACAAAAATTCTTGTTATAGGCAAACTTCAAAATCAATGCAAATCATTTCTTTGAAAGTACAAAACAATTTGTTTTGCAAAAACGTCCAATGATTATTTTTTACATATGAATTTGAATATGATTACTGTTTACAAATACTTGTATATGAAGCAGAAAGACAGTTGCTAATGACTTTAAGAAACGCGACAAAGTCTGAAAAAGCCATTTGTAGTCCCGACAGTTACTCTTTCTAGCAGGCACAGGGGCATCCTCCTGTCACATCCTCAGCATACGTCCTAGTGATGTTTATGTCCCTGCAGAGTGAAAACAACCAAAATCCTGACCTTTTCTTCTCCAAGCAGGAAATACCTCCTCCAGCAATGTTCCCTCAAAGAACTGAAATCCATGTTTCCAGCTAAGTTTTTATAATCTCGAACAATTTATATAACCTTATCCCCGGAAGAGTTTATTTCTCTAACTATGGAAGTTTATCCCCCAACAGAGTTTATTTCTCTACATTGGTAAGATCTTCCAATAGAGCATCTTTCTCCCCACAAAGTCATTTTCAAGCAGAGTCAAAGATCCCTGGCAGAATATCATCAAACGGAAAGAGGAAATCCCCGGAAAATCATCTCCATCCATCATCCCCAGCGAAAATGAAAGAATCACTTTCCTCATATACCAAACAACAGGCCGGGATTCAACTTCCCAGCACTCTCCAACAGCAGTCAGGGATTTATTTTCCAAGACTAAGAAATATTGTAACAACATTCCATGTTCATACATCATGGCATACACATACATATTGCATACAACATAATCTCATTTATTTTGAGAAAATCATTACACAAGGCATTTCATACATCATGATATTGCATACGACTAACTCTTTACCTTTTCAGGAAATATCAAATAATCAAACATCGTTGAATATTTATATGACCTGACAGTCTTCTCAAAGACTATGTCTGACGAAGAGCTATTTCAGCATCTCCCTCGGAAAGATCATTCTCAAAAAACCTTTCTCTAGTTCAGTTAAATCGACACTAAGATTTTTCTGATTTCTATTCCAGTTAAAGTTAATTCAAAACCTTTCTCTGGTTCAGTTAAATCGACACTAATATTTTTATAATTTCTATTCCAGTTGAAGATAATCCAAAACCTTTCTCTGGTTCAGTTAAATCGACACTAAGTTTTTATGATTTCTATTCCAGTTAAAGTTAATTCAAGACCTTCCTCAGGTTCAGTTAAATCTTTCTTAAGATTTTTCTGATTTCTATTCCATTTTAAGACGATCCAAGACCTTTCTCTGGTTCAGTTAAATCGACACTAAGATTTTTCCGATTTCTATTCCAGTTAAAGTTAATTCAAGACCTTCGTCTGGTTCAGTTAAATTGATCCTAAGATTTTTCTGATTTCTATTCCAGTTGAAGACGATCCAAGACCTTTCTCTGGTTTAGTTAAATCGACACTAAGACTTTTCTGATTTCTATTCCAGTTGAAGACAATTCAAGACCTTTCTCTGGTTCAGTTAAATCGACACTAAGATTTTCTGATTCCTGTCCAGTCAAAGATAACTCAAGACCTCTGCTGGTTCAGTTTAAATCAAGCAATGATTTATTCGAATTATTTTCTGGTAGACACTTTCTCTGGTTCAGTAAAATCGACACTAAGATTTTCTGATTCCTATCCAGTCAAAGATAACTCAAGACCACTGCTGGTTCAGTTTAAATCAAGCAATGATTTATTCTGATTCTTTTCTGGTAGAAACTTTCTTTGGTTCAGTTAAATCGACACTAAGATTTTCTGATTCTTACCCAGTTAAAGAAACTGTAAAGCCTAGAGTCCAACCAGATAGCAGTTAATTTCTTATTCCCCAGTAAATCACTGTGAAGTCTAGAATACAACCAGGTAGCAGGCATCCTTATTGTCCTCAGCAGGTCGTTGTGAAGCCTGGATTCTGACCAGATAGCAGTTCACCTTTGTCTCTCCAGTCAAGAGATAATCCCCCAGTAGAGTGATGGACAACTGAAGCTCCTAGACTCTATTTCCCGAAACAGATACCAACATTCCCCAGCGGAGTTCTCTTCAACGACTGGAACAGGAATCCCCAAAGAGGAACCTCTCATGAAAATAGCATGTTCTCTAGATGGCATCTTTAAGCCCATCTCCGAAGAATCTTCTTCATTCCCTCTGGATGGCATCTTTAAGCCCATCTCCGACTACTCTTCGTCATGTTCCTTGGATGGAATATTTAAGCCCATCTCCGATAGTCCCCCGTCATCTTTTCCAAATGGCATCTATAATCCCATTCCCGATATTATCCACCAACAATGTTACTTCAGACGAGTGCAAATTTATGGGCAGTCTAGTGTTAATCATCTTCCACCTTCAGATCACGAAAGACAGACAAGCCAATCTACATCCTCAGGTTTAAGAAGATTGAACAGGGGCAAATATTGTACCCCAAAATTTTCCCTCTCATTTTACTTCACACATGCCCAATGAGGTCCCTAACTTGCCCATAGATGAGCAAGAATTGACCAGACAAATTCTCCTCCTAAAGGAACTGAACCTGTAACCAGTGTTTCAATTTTCATCAATATGTGTGACCTCCAATGGTCTCAAATGTTGTACATGGTCCTAATATGTCCTCAAGGTTATCCATGCCAAATTTCATGCCTTGCACAACAGTTTGCTCAGTCAGCTGCTCAAATGCCTAAAAATTAATTGTACTAGGTCAAAAGTCAACTGTGGCCTATATACAGTCAAACTTCAAGATTTTTAGTCAACATCAACATTTTGAGGTAATATCCATCATTTGATCAAGCGTTGGTCATGATTCCTCAAAAAATAATCCTAACTCATCAAAAGTAAAAAATTGCAAATTAGGGTTTCTATAGGAAAAGTCAACCAAACTTTGACCAGGCATAACTTTCTCATACTTTATTAGAAATTTTTCTACCAAAGCTCATTTTGAAGCGAATCCAATCCCCTACAAATTATCTTTAGCCCTAAAGTTCAAGAAATGTCCCAGTTAAAAGATACAAGCTCAGACATTATAGGTCATCTTAAAAGTCAACAAAAGTAATCTTTTTCCAAATCTCCTTACATGAACATGGAAAATCCAATTGGGATGAAACCAAAAAGGTTGTTTAGAGGACACCCAAGAACACACTCATAGGGTTAAAATTAAGAGAGATATGCATTGCTAAAGTTGGCTAATTTTTGGAAAAGTGCATGAAGCAAATATTGAGTTAACTTGAAATTCTTCCAAATGGGTCTATCTTTTTATGCTTGAAACTTATTCCTAACATGATCCACGACCTCTAAGCTCACCCATACATTATTCTATTATTTATGCTATCTATTTTGATATTTTATTCATTAAAGTTCAAAATTAAATAAATAAATAATGGAGATAATGTAAGATTTGATTTGAGATCTTTTTCCATTAAATATTGGGCAATATATGCTGATTATGCCAAGGAAAAACATACAAGGCCATGAAAGGAAGAAATATTTTTGTTTTGGAAAGTTTTAAAGCACATTTGTTTACACTCAATTCCAAGGATCTTTACCTCTTTTGTTTACCTAATAAAATAGAATATATATATTCGTAACAAGCTCAGACTACAAGCACACATGCAACGACAACAAAAAAAACCCTAGCAAAGTTCAAATTTTCAAAGAAAATTGTGAAGATCTAAAACCTTAGTTCTAGACCTTTTTAATCAAAATAAAGGAGCAAACCCTCTTCCTGAAGTTCCAAGGGAGACAAGTCATTCCTCACACGCGCTTGAAAGACCCTGAGATTGCCCAACCGAATATCAACTTTTTGGTAAATTCTTGGATCTCAAACTTTCACATTAGGCCATATAAATCTTATTTAAGTTTATATTCGTATTGCTAATGATGTTTGCTGGCTTTTGGACGTATTACATGAGACTATAGGGCCTAGAATCCTATTACGCCATGGATGACCGCCGTTAGGGTTTTAGACTCGAACCCTACGATGTGTGAGGGGACTTTTTTAATTCACTATGTATATTTTGTTTTCTTGTTTTGTCACATTTTCAGGCGATCCCACCGGCTCCGGTGGTTGGACCGTCCTGATTAGAGTCAAAGGCTGGCGTGACATTTCTCTTTCATCCCATTGGCTGATCTAAAATATGAATTCCTTCTCTCTATTTTGATTGGTCCGTTCAATCTTCCAGGGGCCCACTGAAGGGCGCGCGTTGACAACTCAGCATCTGCCTTGTTTTCCTATTATTTTGTTTTGTTTCATTTATATTCATGAATAAACAGGGTGGCTGAGTGGTAAGAGAGAATGCATATGAAGGGAGGACCTAGGTTCGATACCCATGTCAGGCGTTTTAATTTTTCTAATAAGTTATTTGCAGATCCAGTATCACAAATACAAGCGCGTGCACCATGCAACGCCACCTCTACACCATGAGATCTCATCAGATTCAGATCAGATGATCCAGATATAGGCACCCACGGTAAACTCTCATGGGCTGGCAACATGGGATCCCACGCAAGCTTTGGGTTTGTACAATCTGGGACTAATAAAAATTCAGTGCCACACCCCCAGTCTGCTTCATAACACCAACAGGCCCATTTTTCCACTTTTATTGTTTTTTTAATTTATTTGTTTTTATTTCATTTGTTTTAAAAATCTTTTTTTTATTTTAATCATAAAATCATAAATAAATCACAAAAAAATAGAATTAGGTTTTTATAATTAAAATTAATTTTGTAAATTGATCTAGTTTAACTACTTTAATCATTTTTTCTTTAAATTAAAATTAACTAGAAATTAGGATTAAATTTTAAATCTTTTTCTTTAAAAATACCAAAAAGATATTAGTTTCATTAAAATTAATTGTAATTAATTTTTTCTTTCCTTGTTCAATTTAGTTTACTAAGGTATTATAAGTTAATATTTTCATAAATAAAAACAAAAAAAAAAATTTCTTTTAACTTAGAAACATTTTTAGGGTTAGACGCTCTTTCCATTCTTGGCACGCTTATCTTTGTTTTCAATTTTATATTTCCTTTTTCAATTATGTAACTGTTTCCCAGATTGTAATAGTTTTAATTAGTTTTTTAAATTCCGCATTTTTATTTGTCCTAGTTATGTAATTGCCCCAAGACCTTGTAATAGCTTAGGCATTTTATTTTCTGCAATTTATTTTCCGCACTATTAACTACTTAGATTAATAGGATTATATGAAAAGATAACGACTAATTGAACATAATATAACCTAATTCAAAGATAATATATCTGAATCAAGCACACTTGCACATTTTCACCCCTAGGGTATATCCCGCTTTGCTTGCCTTTGAAAACGGTCACAATTCTCGAAACGTGAGAATTTTAAGTGACTGTCCTTAAGTTCAAGAGATCACAAGTCCCTCGATGACCCTTTCGAATGTTGCCTCAGTTAAAAAAGTGATCTTAGAGCTTTAGGACAATTACTAAGAATTCTTGCCCAGTTGCCTTAGTGACCGTAAATGTCCCTTCAATAGTCCCTCAACAACCAATGATAGGGCTACCTACTCATTAATAGTAGAATAACATTATCTAAAGGAAAGGAGGAAAATAACATCTTTTTTCGAGTAGGTATATAGCTATTAAGTACTTGCTCAAAACAATATTTTTCACACCACACTTTCAAGACTCTTTTCAAAAATGTTTTATCAACACTCTTGAGAACTGATACAAGAGTTATCATAAAGCAAGCAAACTTTTTAAGACACATGAACACGAAAACAATTTTCAAAATGAGCAAGTACCTAAGAGCCCGTGGAAAACCACATATGGAAAGGGTGCTAACACCTTCCCTTTCCATAATCTACCCCCCTTACTTAGAAAATCTCGAAAAAGGTCTTTTTCTGTTCTTTTCACCTTTCCTTTGTTGGATAAAAAAAAGTCAGTGGCGACTCTTGCTTACCGCAACATTTGCGAATACAAAACGCAAACCAGTATAACAGTCAGTTCTGCCACCATATCACAGGAAGAATAGTGGTTATTGTAACTCAATGCATCTTTTCCAATGTATATTACCATTTTCAAAACTTTGTAATCATCTATGGAGTCTCGCCATTCGCAGACTACCATCCTATTAATAAAGTTTGAGGTTTCATGCAATGCCTTACAATTCTTATTTTATTCAGCTTACAACGACATTATTTATTATTGATAGCAATGATCAAAGCAAACAGATCAAATAACAAAGTAATTTTTTGAAAAGAATTTACAAATTACTTATTGCTTTAGATTTTGTGACTCAAGGAGAACAAAAATAGTGACTTCAGTGACGGTCAAATTCAGAAATTTTTGAAATTCTGATTTCCCCAAGAAAATTCTCCCAAGGCACTTCTGATGGAATGAGTATGATCTTAATGTGTTTCCCAGTTAGTTAAAGACGGGACCAATTGGTGTATGTTGCGATGTTTGGTTTGTGATCCCATTTTCACCAGCCAAGTCTTGGTACATTGTGATCTCGGGTTTTCCTGATATGAAGTTTTTATCTCTGATTTCCCATTAAGGTCTTCACTCATGTTGGTGCAATCCTCACTCTCAATATTGAAGAATGTATCTTGGTTTCCCCTTGATGATGTGGTGCTGCCCTCCCCAATGAAGACAATAAATTATCCCCAGCTGATGTCTGGATGATATGGTATTGTTTTCCCTAGTGAAATCAATATCATAATCCCCAGTAGAAATACAGACCTTTAAACTTTTGTTTTCCCCATTGAAGTTTGTGTGCTATTCCCCGGTGGAGCCTGAAGGAAGATGTTATATCATTATGTTTGCCTTTATTTACTATTATGATTTTGTTCCTTTCCAATAAAGTTAAGTTGTGAATTAGGAATTTTTCCCTCGGTTGGTGCTTACTTTCTTATGGAAATTCCGTCTTGGATGTGATTTTGCCGAGTATTGATTGTACCTACTTGTTTTTGCCCGTTTGTCCCCAGTTTTATATGTTTGTTTTGTCAACATATACATAATAACATTTATTCATTCATACATACATCATGTCTATCTGAATTTAGCAAATCATTGCTCATTCGTATTCATTAATATCTTGTTGGCATATTACCCAGTTTTGCAGAGTTGTGTTATCCTCTCTCCAATAAAGTGTCAACCTTAAGAAGAAAGTATATATTCTTTCAATTTCCCCATTGAGTGTGGCTCTCATGGAAGAATTATTCTTTAGCCTTCCTGGTCAGCTCTTTGTTTGGGTAGAATGTGTTTACCTCTTGAGTTTATTTCTCATGAGGATTTATTTTGGTTGACTGTTTCACTCCGGTTTACTTCTGGTTTGAATGGGCGGTCCCCTACAGTATTATTATTTTGATTTCTGCAAGCTTTAAGCCCTAGTTTGAGAATATGCATTTATTTTGCATAAGAAGATTTTACTTCCTCAACAAGAATATATTGGCATTTCCCCAGGAGGTACTACTTCTTTCCCTAGGAATCCATATTTCTTTCCCCAATGAATCATTATTATAATTCTTGCTCATAATAGCAAATAATAGGTCTCTTTATTTGAGTAACCTGTATTTCCCTAGTGAATCTGATAGCTCGCAGAGAAGATTCAGATTTGTTACTCCAATGAATGGTAGCCTTGTCATTATGGAAGATAGTTTGTTATTGAGATTTGTTACTCCAATGAATGGTAGCCTTGTCATTATGGAAGGTAGTTTGTTGTTGAGATTTGTTACTCCAATGAATGGTAGCCTTGTCATTATGGAAGGTAGTTTGCTATTGAGATTTGTTACTCCGATGAATGGTAGCCTTGCCATTATGGAAGGTAGTTTATTGTTGAGATTTGTTACTCCAATGAATGGTAGCCTTGTCATTATGGAAGGTAGTTTATTGTTGAGATTTGTTACTCCAATGAATGGTAGCCATGTCATTATGGAAGGTAGTTTGTTGTTGAGATTTGTTACTCCAATGAAGGGTAGCCTTGTCATTATGGAAGGTATTTTGTTGTTGATATTTTTTACTCCAATGAATGGTAGCCTTGTCATTATGGAAGGTAGTTTTTTTGTTGAGATTTGTTACTCCAATAATGGTAGCCTTGTCATTATGGAAGGTAGTTTGTTGTTGAGATTTGTTACTCCAATGAATGGTAGCCTTGCTATTATGGAAGTTAGTTCTTTATTGAGATCTTTTTCCGATGAATGGTAGCCTTGTCATTATAGAAGGTAGTTCGTTGTTGAGATCTTTTTCCGATGAATGGTAACCTTATCATTATGGAAGGAAGTTCGTCGTTGAGATTCTATTTCTCCGAAGAAGTTCATTTGTTTTCAATTATGAGTACTGCCTACTTATTGAAATCTACTGGTACTATCTTACCATTTCTTTCCACGGAGGGTCGATGTTACATTTTTTCTATCTTCTCAGTGAGTGGATGGTTTATAGTCATCTGTTGGTCACCATTATCTTTCACTTTCTCTCCTCAATTTTTTGAGTTGACGATGCTTTATCTCCTCTTGGGGCTCTACCCCAATAGAGTTTTGTCTTTTGTTCACCAATGATTTATTTTCCTGGCCGGGTTTCTCTTTTGATCCCTGTTTTATGTGCTACATCCTCAGTTGAGTTTTACGCCCTTGTTAGATTTGTTCATCTGCATTCATAATCATAAGTATTGCATGACATCTTAGGGCCAAAAACAGGGCTTGTTTTATATTTAAGTATCTTCGATCTCGTCGACACGAAGATTTTTAACCTTCGCATCTCCGGATAGAAGACACTTAAATAAGGGAAGTTGTTGTACCCTAATTTTTGACCTTAAGATCCCTATATCATATCATATCAATTTAATCACAATAAGATCACACATTAGGGTTTGGTTCTTCTCCCTATATTTAGCTTTTCTCTATGGGGAATCACCAAGCACCTTAAATATGTTTTGTGATCATCTATGTTTTTATTATCCTTTAACTAATGAATACAATAATGGTTTTCCTTAATTGATGATGTTGTAGGAGAAAGCACAACATATTCCATCACAATTGATCTATGGATGCATAGGTTCATTTCTATGCCTTCCTCAACAAAGCATCATTGATACTCAAGCCTCAACATTTAAGATACTTTGAATAAATATCATGACAAAGTCTATTATGGTTCATCATACTTCAAGTTGTTAAACATAGTTCAAAGGCACAATGATTGATTGATGAATTTTGACTCAATTAGGCAAATCCTTGATTCATTGATCACAAGTGCACATCTCCTTCAATTCACAAGATTTGAAAGTGTTTTTGGTTGCTATGGTTTCTACTTATCATCCTTAACAACTCATATTAACATGACAAAATTATTTTTCTAAGGAGGTAGGTCAAAATTGCAAAGGTTTCCCAAGGCGTTTTCTTGCTCTACGAGCTAGGGTTTTGAACTTCAAAGGGGTATATCTTACTCATCTTTTGGTATTTTTGAGTGATTCCAAAGACATACTTCTCTCCAAAGGGTTATTAACAAATAAATTTAAAAGTTTCAAGGAAATTTTATGTGGAAGAAGCTTGATGATGAAGAAAGATTACATGTCCTCCAGATGAACCCTCAAATTCCATTAAGTGATTTTAAATGATCATAACCTGGTCAATTTTTATCACTTTGAACCCATTATTTTTCCAAAATGATCTTAAAGGCATGAACTTCAACCCATATTTTAATTTTAAA
Source organism: Vicia faba (assembly GCA_948472305.1). Classification (NCBI taxonomy): domain Eukaryota; kingdom Viridiplantae; phylum Streptophyta; class Magnoliopsida; order Fabales; family Fabaceae; genus Vicia; species Vicia faba. The sequence continues at coordinate 589,494,002 of OX451737.1, forward strand.
ATGTGAAATGGATGGAAGATGCCTTAAGGATGCAAAAGATTATAGGACATCTTATGAATTTTTGCCAATTTCAACAAGTCATAACTTCCTCAATTTTTGGAGATTTTGAATGGTTCAAGTCTCAAAATGCCATTCAAGAGGTCTACTTCATGCCACCTTTTTTTGTCAAGATCAAATTCAAGTAGAAGGCCATGTTTGGATTCAAGAGATTACAAGTCATTTTTGAAGAAAAACATAGAAATTTTCTAAGTATAGAAAGTTAACATCTTTTTCTCAACTTTGACTCATTACAACTTTTAACTCAAGAATCCATTTGGTCCCATTCTTTTCACATTGAGAATCTTGTAACCTCATATTTCTAAAGCTTCAAGAATCATGTCCTAATACTCCTTGAGTTGAGAATGCCATTGATTTGATTTTGGTAACTTGAAACTGAAGTTTCTCCAAAAGTCAGAATTTGAAATCTTTGTTTTGGCTTCTAATCACAAAATTGTTGCGTGTTTTTGCTTCTAATCATGTTTAGTGAACCTCTAGAAATGATTATCACCTCAAAACGTAAGGATTGGATGATTTTTGATCAAAAATGAGTCACACTTTTTCCATGATGCTGATTCACACAAATTCCCTCCAAACTTCATCATTTCACACGCTTGAACATTCGATTCACTTCCCTACAAATAGAGGATCATCCCTCATTCATTTCCTCAAGCTTGAAGAGCCAAAATCACTCTGTCAAACTCTCTCCATAACACCCTTTTCTAAGATTTCAAATTCTTATTTCTACCACTATTCAATTTAATTTCTTCCTTGATCTTTCATCCTTGCACTTCCCTAAAGCTAAGAGAAGAAGAATCAAGCCTTGAGGTGCCCGGAATCGTGCTACCCAAGTCCATTTATAGAGAAACTTCATATGACTTCATTCAAGTAGTTTAAGGCACCAAATCTTCTAACTCAAATTACTAGAATTATCTATGATGTTCACTGATGCTTTCTATTAACTCAATTTTGGAGAAACAATCCATTTGATACTTCTGATTTTCGATTTTGACATTTTTAAACACCCCTGGTTTTTTCCAAATTGACTATGTTGTGTTTTACATAAATTTGGCATGAGGATATGGTTGTGATCATCTTGAAGAGACACGTCTATTGGTACCACTATGAGCGTCTAAATTTACAGATTCAATGACTTAAGGTTTTCCCTATTTGCAGGAGGCTGGAGGTTGAAGACGATTTATGTGTCGTTCTTCAACCAATGACATCAGCCTAATTGTTTTAATTCTATTGGCTATATTATTATGACTCATGCGCACGCTCAGCCTTGGGTCCATGATGCTGCCTCACCTCTGATTCGTTGGATGTATCGATGTGTATTAGTGAGGAAAGATCCAATGCGCGTGGTTTTTCTTATTTGTTTTATTTTTACAAAATTATTTGTTAATTTCATTTTAATTACAAAAATTCATAACTCTTTCATTTTTATCCAAAAAATATTTTAAAAAATACAAAAATACCTTGTATTATTTCTAACTTGGTGAATATTTTTTCATTTTTTTATTTTAATGTTTGATAAAATAAAAAACGAAATATAAATGAGTTGTTGCAAAAAAATGTTAGGGGGTGAATAATCTGATTTTTGCAAGGCCCAACATCTCAGGCAAAAATGTTTGCAAGAGGAAATAGGGGGTGCAGTCCCGAGTTTGGTTAGGCCCAAGACAACTGAGCCCGAGAGCTTCGTTTGATCCAATACGCCTGAATTCATGCGTCTAGGCTTACATGTAAAACATTAGATTCGCTCAAAACATCAATAGTAATAAGAATGCATGCATAAAATTGATTTAAATTACATGGTAAGAGAGTTAAAGATTCAAAATTTTACCAAAACTGTGGGATAGTTATGAGGATGATCTGGGATGCTTAGGGGTTAAATCTGGACTCTGGAAGTGACGTTACAGATTTTCAACCTTTCTTTGATTTTTGAGAATTTTGAGAAAGCTCTTGTATGAAATGATTTCGTGGTCCATTGCTTCTAAATGTATTGTATATTTATAGAGTGAAATAGGAGGGTGAGGGTGAACCAATATGGAAAAAACAACGCATTCATGGCTTATGAAACAAAAATCCAACACATTGAAAACTTGCCATCTTTGAGATATTGCTTGCCTCTTTTGAATTTGCATGAACCTGGACATACTGTGGCATGGCTTTCACGAATTTGTTGGGCTTGAAAAAGTTTGTTGGGCTTGCAAAAGGTTTGAAATCCAAAGGCCCAAGTGTTCACACTATATTTTCATCTTTTTATTCAATTTTATTCATTTTTAAATGAATAAAAAATCAAATAAAAGAAATAAAAACCATGAGCATGTGTGAATGTTTTTTAGAGGTCCTATCACATCTTATAAACCTATTTAAATATCAAAAAGTAGGCCCATTAGTTTAAAATTGAAATTTTGCTCCATTTGTATTTCATGAATTTCTTCAAAATCTCCCAAGTTGTGCAACTCATAACTTCTCAATTTTCATCTTGTGAAGATGATCTTTGACTTTTTATAAAGCTCAAGATGTCCTATAAAATCTGTATGTTGATCATTTTTGCTTTTGAAGACTTTATATTGACGTAAGTTTCCTTGACAAAAAATGTTTTTGTTGACTTTTGAAAGTGACCTATAATGTTTTAGCTCATATCTTTCAAATGAAGCATTTTTTGGACTTGAGCATAAAAGAAAGTTGTAGAGAATTGAATTTTCTTAAAAATGAGCTTTGGTTGGGGAAAAGTTGATGAAGCATTTGAAATTTATGCCTGGTCAAAGCTCAATTGACTTCTCCTAAGGAAAACCCTACTTTGGCAATTCTTGACTTTTGATGATCTGAGGACTTTCCTTAAGGAATCATGATCAACCCTTGATCAAATGAAATATATCACTTCAAAATGTTGAGGTTGACCAAAAATATTGAAGTTTGACTGTATGTTGACCACAATTGACTTTTTGACCAATATAGTTGATTTTCAATCATTTGAGTCATTGACTGAGCAAACTTGTGATGTAGGGCTTGAAACTTGATATGAACCTTGTTAAGGACTGATGAAGAACCATGGAAACCACTTGTGACCTTTTCAAGCCAAATTTATTTGAGAAACTCCAAACCCTAGTTGTAGGCCTTTGGTTTAGAAGGTGCATCTTGACTAGTCAACCCTTGAGTGTTTTGAGAAGACTTGAAAGAATGTCTTGAAGAAAATGGGAGGGAAATTTTTTGGGTACAAGGGCTGCCCCTGTTCAATCTTCTTAAACCTGAAGATTTAGATTGGCTTGTTCTCCATTCATGACTTAAGGGTGGGAGATGATTGAACACTTAGGTACCCAGAAATTTGCACTCGCCTGTGCCAGAAGTAACATTGTTGGTTGATTGTACCAGGAATGGGCTTAGAGATGACATTCAGAGAGGTGACAAAGAATTTTCAGAGATGGGCTTATAGATTCCATCCAAAGGTGATGGAGAGTCGTCGGAGATGGGCTTATTAATGCCATCCAAAGCAATTGTTGATAGAAATAAAAGAATAAGTCTATGCTTGACTTGGTCTTTAGGAGTTGTATCTGGAAGGGTTCTACGCCTGAATACTACTTAATAAGTATCATAAGGAATCTATGGCGACTAATACTTCACAAGGTACTGGAAGGAATCTATGGCGACTTCTACTTCAAAAGGTACTGGAAGGAATTTATGGAAACTACTACTTCAAAGGGTACCCGAAGTAATCTATGGCAACTATTACTTCACAGGGTACTAGAAGGAATCTATAGCGACTAATACTTCAAAGGGTAATGGAAGTATTCTATTCCCGACTACTACTTCAATAGGTATCAGAAGAAATCTATAGCGACTACTACTTCACAAGGTACTAGAAGGAATCTACGACGACTACTACTTCAAAGGGTACTGGAAGGAATCCATGGCGACTACTACTTTAAAGGGTACTAGAAGGAATCTATGGTGACTACTAATTCACAAGGTACTGGAAGGAATCTATGGTGACTACTACTTTAAAGGGTACCAGAAGGAATCTATGACGACTACTACTTCCAAGGGTACCAGAAGGAATCGATGACGACTACTACTTCACAAGCTACTGGAAAGAATCTATGGCGTCTATTACTTCAAAGGCTACCAGAAGGAATCTAAGGCGACTACTACTTCACAAGATACTGGAAGGAATCTATGGCGACTACTACTTCAAAGTGTATCAGAAGGAATCTATGGAGACTATTACTTCATAAGGTACTGGAAGGAATCTACAGCGACAACTACTTCAAAGGGTAATGGAAGGTGTCTACACCGGACTACTACTTCAATTGGTATCAGAAGGAATCTTTGGTGACTACTACTTCACAAGGTACGGGAAGGAATCTATGGCGACTACTACTTCAAATGGTACTGGAAGGAATTTATGGTGACTACTACTTTAAAGGGTACCAGAAGGAATCTATTGTGACTACTACTTCACAAGGTACTGGAAGGAATCTATGGCGATTACTACTTTAAAGGGAACCAGAAGGAATCTATGGAGACTACTACTTCAAAGGGCACCAGAAGAAATCTATGGCGACTACTACTTCACAAGATACTGGAAAGAATCTATGGAAACTACTACTTCAATGGGTACCAGAAGGAATCTATGGCGACTACTACTTCAAAGGGTACCGGAAGGAATCTATGGCGACTACTGCTTCACAAGGTACTGGAAGGAATCTATGGTGACTACTACTTTAAAGGGTACGCGAAGGAATCTATGGAGACTACTACTTCGAAGGGTACCAGAAGGAATCTATGACGACTACTACTTTAAAGGGTACCATAAGGAATCTATGGAAACTACTACTTCAAAAGGTACCAGAAAGAATCTATGGCGACTATTACTTCATAAGGTACTGGAAGGAATCCATGGCGACTACTACTTCAAAGTGTAGAAGAAGGAATCTATGGCGGCTACTACTTCAAAGGGTACCAGAAGGAATATATGGTGACTACTGCTTCAAATGGTACCAGAAGGAATCCACGCTTGATTTCGGCTAAATGATGCACTAGAAGATGTCTACGCCTAACTTCATCTAGAAGAGAAATTTTTCAGAATAACTATGGGGAAAGTATTTGAGGGAAACACTTGTCAAAATTTAGTTTCTGAAGAAATTTGTCTGGTCATGTAGATAGTTGATGATATTCGTCTATTTATAGACTTTACCTGAAAAGATAAAGGGTTAGTTGTATGCAATGTCAGGATGTATGAAATGCATTGCGTAATGACGTTCTCAAAATAAATGAGACTGTTCTATATGTGTTTTGTATGCATATGATATGATATTGGTAAATGATGGTGAATGTGAAATGTTATTGAAGTGCATTCACAAATTTGAGTAGCATCTTAGTCTGGGGAAAATAAATCCCCGATTGTTGCTGGGGATGAAGAGTATGTGTATCTTCGATCTTCTGGGGATTGTTTCCGCTGAGGGCTCCTGCTTTCTTGTTTAAGGAAACACCGCTGGGGAACATTGATTTCTTCTTTTTGAGGGAACTCTGCTGGAGAGTGTTAACTTTTTCTTGGGGAAGACGAGTTCAAAACTTTGGTTGTTCTTTGCTCTACTGGGGAGTTATAATTCCTTGTATACCTTAACTGGGGATAACATCGATGCATAAGTTTCTGACTCGTCTGAGAATGATAAAGTTGACTGACATCTGATCCAATTTTAGATTCAGTAACAACTCTCTGAGGATAGTGATGACTTCATTAAGGAAGGGAGTTTTGCCGATAATTTGTGGTAGAAGCACACTCGAGCTGGGGAGTGTCAGAATAAATTTATGCCTTGATTGTATCTGAGGATGTATTGAATGGGTATCAGAATGATATCCATATCTGGACTGTATCTGAACAGTATCTGGAAGATGCCCTAAATGAGTATCAGAATGACATCACTATCGGCATCGTATCTAAACTGTAACTGAAATATGTACTGAATGAGTATCAGAATGACATCCATATCTGGATTGTATCTAAACCATATCTAAAATGAGTGTCATAATGAATCTAAATTTAGATTGTATTTGAATTGTATCTAGAAGTGGATCTAGAATGAGTGTCAAAATGAATCTATATTTAGACTGTAACTGAACTGTATCTAGAAGTGGTTCTGGAATGAGTGTCAGAATGAATCTATATTTAGATTGTATCTGAATTGTATCTAGACGATGATATGGAATGAGTGTCAGAATGAATCTATATTCAGATTGTATCTGAACTGTGTCTAGAAGTGGATCTAGAATGAGTGTCAGAATGAATCTATATCTAGACTGTATCTAAACTGTATCTAGAAGAGAATATGTTTGGGAAAATAAACCATGTTGATGGAGAAATACTCTTGAGGAGGAAACACCTTTGTTAAGGAAATGAACTCTGTTGTAGAGCAGAAGTCTAAAGGGGTTTTACAACCTCAGAGGAACAAGCTTAGGTGGGGAAGAGAAACTCCATGAACTGTACTGATTGAAACTTTGTAGGTTGTGATATTTCTGGGAAAAAAAGCATACTCCTTTATCAGCCAGAGCAATCAGCCATGGAAATTGCAAGGAATGTATGAACTTGTGAAGATTACCCTGTAGGGATAATCTCATAGAAGTGGCTCTGTGGGGATTTTATGGATGGCTTAAACATCCTCAACTCCTAGAACCCTCGGTGACTGCTGATCAGGGTGATAAATCTTCTACTGATAGACAGGTGATGAGATAACGGGGTATAGTCGTACGCTATAATCCCAAACTTTTGCCTGGACTGTCCTTTCAGATTCTCAGTCCACCGGGATACCCTTATTTGCCCAAGCTGCCTTTTCCGGTTTTCAACTTGCTGGGTGTACAATTTTATTTATATATCCCTAATTTTTTCCTGAACTCTTTTGGTTCGCCGGGATGCCCTTACTTTTTCCTAGGCCAGTTAACCTAGCAGGTCTTTTCATGCGTAGTATTTTCTGACTATTTTCGTGTTCACCGGGTGTGGAGAATTGTCACTGTCCATAGCAGTAAGTGTTGTAGCACTACAAGAAAAATGTTTGCTCGATCGTACGTGATCCTTTGCTGGAATTCATGTCCAATTCCCCAAGTGGTTCAGATGGAGATCTGCCCCTGGCTATTCGACACTTTTGAGAGATTCCTTGAATTTTGAATCGACTTCCCCCAGATCAGTTGGACATTGTGCCACGCCCCTTGATTATGAAAGATCTGTTATTGGAAATGTCTTTCCATATGAGGTGATTCTGTTCATTGAGAGGATTTTCATTCATTGAATATCCTTCGTGCAAATTTCTCTGTTGTCGAACAATTAGTCATATGCAAAAAACAATGTCATTTAAAAATCCAAAACTTATGTCTGTCTTAAAGTTTTAATAATGCAATTTTAGTAAACAAACAAATTTTGTAAGAATATGAATTAAACTAAGGATTTATAGTACACCTTATAGAAGTCAGGATACCTTTTGTAACAGTATGCTTTCGAACTAACCCATGCTTCAGTTAGGACTTTTAAGGGTTATAACGTGGCCTGGTTCATAGTTTAAGAAAAAGGATAAAGGTTCAAACTTTGTTTGTACCCAACCCGTTCTTCATGATGTTCTTCAATCCCATACTCAGTTAATTATGCGTTTAGATCCCAATTGAGTTTGGAATCTTTGCCCTGATATTTCGGTGATGGTTCAAATACCGGGAGTTTATTTGAGGAGGTAGTCATTTTTGCAACCTTTTATTTTTGTTGAGGATTTGTAGCGACCTTTTTTTATATTTTATTATCCCTACCTTTTTCCTGAACTATTTCTTTTGTGATTATAGTCAGCGGGATGCCCCGGTTTTTCTTTAAGTCTCCTTCATAGGTTTTGACTTCGCAGGATTTTCTTTTGAGATATAATGAGTGTTTGTTTTAATAATTATGCGGAACCATTACCATCTTTTATTTTGGAAGGATACCTCCGACACTACTCATCTTGTACGAAGGGACAACTTGTGATTGAATGTACCATTGAATTAACTGAGAAACTACCCTGCCCCAGGTTATGATTAAAGGTTTCAATTTGTGTGAAAAAGAAAACTCCTACTTCTTAGGCTTAAAGGGGTTGAGTAGGAATTATCTTCCTTATAACTCCATTGTTTAGGATTTGAAACAACACCTGTACATCATCAACCAGGTTTGTTCAAAAGCATACTATAGAGATTGTGGTATCTTTTTCATCATCCTCCCTCTGAAGGCTTATAGTTTTTTTTAATTGAGAGTTGAATATCACAAAAAGGAAGTAAAATCATAATTTAAATATAGTGAAAACGAATAGATTAATTCAAGACAAACATATGCAATTCATTAATGGAATAACAAAGTTTGACATAAAATAAGTGTTCGAACAATCAAAAGAAATTACAATTTGAGAATTCAAATGAAATAAATGCTCTCAATCTTGGCCATGATTTGGCATGGGAGCAGTGATCACATTGGGAGCCTTAGGAGGGTCAAATTCAATCTTCTTATTGTCAATAAAATCTTGAATCTTGTTTTTCAAAGACCGGAAGCTGTCGGTGTCGTTCCCATGACTATTAGAATGGTAGGCACACTTCGCATTCGGGTTGTACTTAGGAGAGGAGGTATCGGGGTTTTGAGGAGGATCCCTTAGTGTAATCAGTTTCACTTTTAGCAAATGTTGTAATGCTTGAGACAATGGCATATTAGTCTTAGTGTACTACCTTTCTTGAAACTTTATCCTACGCCTATTGCCATGTTGTTGTTGAACAGGTGTAGGATTAGAAATTAACACCCTCCCACAGACTGATGGTGGTCATTTTTACTATGGCTCATTTGACCATAGATAACATTAGTTTCTTTTTTACCAACAAAGGGGTTCTTCACATCATTAGAGGTTGAGGATGTTGGGATCTTCCAAATTTTGATACCGCTTTCAATCCTTTCCCAAGTCAGAATCATCTCTGTAAAACCAGATAAAGGACTCTCAATCAGCAGATTAAAGAACGGGCCTATCAGAGTGCCCATGAACGTGTTTGCCATTTCCTGATCAGTCAAAGGAGGTTGCACCCTGCCAGCTAAATCCCTTAATTTATGTGCATATTCCTTGAATCCTTCCCTTAAGCCCATGGACATATTCTGCAATTGCACTCGAGTTGGTTCCAGGTCAGCATTGTATTGGTATTGCTTATAGAAAGCAACAACCAAGTCTTCCCAGGTATGAATATTGGTTCTTTCCAGCTGATAGAACCATCCTGTTGCACCCAAATTTTTGCCCCTAAGATCCCTTCATCATACCATGTTGTTTCACTCACAACAAGATCACACTAGGATTCTTGGTTCCCATTCCTACATTTAGGTTTGCTCATTTTGAGGAGTTACCAAGCAACTTGACTTATGTTCCTTTTATGATCATGAATATTATTTTGATTTCTTCACTTAACTAATGAAATACAATGTTGGCTTGTCTTGCTTGTTATCCATATAGGTAAGGGCAATGAGATTTATCAAGTTACTCCATGGGTTAATAAGTTTATTTCCATGCCCTAGTCAACATAGCTTGAGAAGTTCAAACCTCACCATTGGATTGTTTTTGGAAGAATTGGCATGGCAAAGTTGCTTTGCTTCATCACATTTCAAGGTTATTAGATTTGACTCAAAAGTACAAGGGGTTGATTGGAGAAGTTGTCATGTTTGGACAAGGTCTTGTTCCTATTGGTCACAATAGCGTATTTCTCTCAAATTTCAAGATATGGAAGTGGTTTTGGTGGCTATGAGTCCTCATCATCATCCTCAATAACTTCTATTCACAAAGCACGAATATTTACACAAGAAGTTTGTTCAAACTTGTTAAAGTTCCTCAAAGCATTCTCTTGATCTAGAAGCTAGGGTTTTGAACTTCAAAGGAGCATATCTTGCTCACATTTTGGTATTTTTGAGTGATTCCAAAGACATCCTTCTCTTCAAAGGGTTATCAACAAATTACTTCAAAGGTTCCAAAGATTTTTCATGTGGATGGAACTTGGTGAAGAAGAAAGATTACAAGTCATCCAGATGAATCCACAATTTTCCATATGTGACTTCAAATGGTCATAACCTGGTCAATTTTTATCACTTTGAGTCCATTATTTTTCCATAATGATCCTGAAGATGTGTAATTTATTCCTTCTTTTATGTGTAAAGTGAGAAAATGGATGGAAGTTCCCTTGAATATGCAAAAGATTATAGGTCATTTCATGATTTTTGGCCAACTTCAACAAGTCATAACTTGCTCAATTTTTGGATATTTTGAGTGGTTCAAGTTTCAAAATATCTTTCAACAGATCTACTTCATTCCATCTTTTTTTGTAAAGAGCAAATTCCAAGTGGAAGGCCATGTTTGGATGCATAAGATTATAGGTCATTTTTGAAGAAGAATTTGAAATATTTCTAAGTATGGAAAGTCAAACCTTTTTCTTCAACTTTGACTCAATGCAACTTTCAGCTCAAGCATCAATTTGATTCCATTCTTTTTCCATTACAATGCTTGTAACCTCATCTTTCTAAAGCATCAAGAATCAGGCCCTAAGACCCCTTGAGTTGAAAATGCCATTGGTCAGAAGTTGGCACTTTGAAATTTAATTTCTCACCAAGTCAGAATTTTAAAATCCATAACGTTGCCTCTAATCATAATTTTTCCACGCGTTTTTTCCTCTAAACATGTTTAGGGAAGTTCCAGATTTTTTTACCACATCAAAACGCAAGGATTGGATGAGTTTTGGTGTAGTTTGTATCACACTTCGCTGATGCATCATGTGTGCATGATTTCCCTCCAAAACGCATCATTCATCCTTCCTTTTGATCCCATTCGCTTCTCCTATAAATACATGAACTATCCCATTCAATTTCCCAAGCTTGGATAGCCAGAATCACCCTGCCAAACTTGTTTCACAACTCAGAATTAAGCAACTTCAAAATCCATTCTCGACCCTTTTTCAATCCAATTTTTCCCTCAATTCACCTTCCTTGATCTTCCCTAAAGCTAACCATATAATTATATTCAAGAATCGTGCCCTATACTGTTCCATAGAAGTCCAGTTTCAGAGCTTTGCAACTCAACTTCAATAGGTAGATTCCTTCATCAATTCTTCAAAACTCTGATATCATTGTGTTTCTCTCATTTCCCTGGTTCTAGTCGCAACACTTACATTTCACTGGAAACACATTTTGACCATGAAATTTCAAATCCCTTTTCAAATCATTCCTTCCAAATTACTTGAGTTACAGTTTATATAAATTTAGCGCGAGGGTGTGGTTGTTTTCGTCTTGAAGAGACGAAACGATTAACATAGGTATGAGCTTCTGATTTCACAGTTTGAGAGACCTGTAAATCACGTTGGCTGGAGGTTGAAGATGACCTACGTGTCATCTTCCAACCAATGATGGCACGCCACTTGTTATTTTTGAAAATCTGATTTATATTTGATTTTGTATATTATTCACTAATGACCATGCTATGCACAGCGCGCCAGGTCCCTTGGATTTGATTACTAACGCATTTTGACTCTCATCCAATGGTTCACATATTTTACTTTTATTTTCTTTTTCTGATTTTTATATTTTAATTGTTTTAAATTTCAAAAAATCATAGAAAATTCATTTTTAGTCCAAAAAATCTGAAAAAATTATGAAAAATATTTTTGATTATTCTCTTTCTGATTTTTATTTTTTCATAATTTAATTTTGTGTTTTGATATTTTTTATAAATTTTACACTTATTTGATTTGTTTAAAATGTTTAAAAATACTTTTATACATTTTTAAATTCTGGAAAAATTATTGAATGATCCAATGATATTGTGACAAATATTTGGTGACCTTATTATAATTTTTTTTATGACTTTACTATTTTTTACTATTTTTTGTTTATTTTACCCATTTATTTTAATTTTAAAAATAGTCTCTGACTTTAAAAATTTACCAAAAAATTTGTAAAATTACTTGGCCCTTTCTCTGATTTTTCTATGGTCTTACTTTTCATTTCTTGATTAATTTGAACATAGTTTATATTTTTCCCATTATTTTCTATTTTTGAAAACATTTTTAAAAACCCTTTATGTGTATATTAAATGTGATATTATTTTGTGTTTATTTTCTGGCTGATCTTGGGTTAGATTTTGGATCATGAACTTTATTAACATCATTGGATCCATGGTGTTGAGTTTAACTCCACAAAAATGGATGAATGATTTTAATAATAGTTTGATTAAAATTTAATTTAAATGTGGTTTGTATATTTTTTCCCTATCCCCTCTTCATCTCATCCCTTTCTTATTGCACTAAATGTTGTTGGAGAATGATCTCTATATCATGTATAAAAACAAATGGTGCATAGATTTCTATTGAGCGACCTCAAAATAGGTGCGACTTCTACATAAGTCCACTTGCAATTGCTTAACATAGCGCTAAATTTTGTCCCGATTCGAATAAATGATCATTCATGGCCCAAACTTATGATTGCAAGCCCAAGTATGTTAATTTGATCTCTTTGATCCAATAACCTTGAGATTCATTGTGTGGAGGCTTTGGTTCTACCAATCCTCTAATAGATCTACAACACCTTTGGTCAACACGAATCACTTAAACATCGTTGATCATTAAATGGTACTTATGAGAATTACAAATGGATGATATACTTGACAAAAAGCAAATGCAACTTGTTGTGTGGAGGCTTTGGTTCTACCAATCCTCTAATGAGTTCCAAATGCAAGTTTCAAGATGGTCATCCAACTAACCACTAATTATTGACTTGTTTTATCCTGTGCTTTTATTCTTTTTTTATGCTTTATGTACTATTTATTTTTTAGCATTTACATTTCATGCCATTTTCATCTTTGCTCATTTGAGCATTTATTTTTCTTGCCATTTTTACTTTTCTCACTTGAGCTCTTCTTTTCTTTTCTTAAGATACTTAATAATCAACATAAACCCTAAAAAATATTTAATGGTACTTGGACTATTTGGTTACTATCCTTGGCATTATGGAGCATGGGACTTTTCTTGGACTTAGGATTAGAAACCTTGACCTATCTTAGAGATCTTATTTGATTATTTTGTCTGGAGTTCTTGATGTTTACCTCAACACATTGGGTTGCTTGTTTGCTTTGATGTGCAGATTTTTGTGATCACATCCTTTATTTGTGATCTGGAATTCACCCGTATACAGCCGTTACTTTGCCCACTTTTTTGAAGACTTAATATACTTGAAGTTTGTTTCTCTCAAGAGGTCTAGTATTTCTTTTCTTAATTGGTTCCAATCCAAGGAATTGGAATTATATCTTGGCTCATAATGTCAAGTTTTGGCTTCTTGTTGGTTAGATGGTTCTTATCCCTAGCTTTTTTCTTATGCTTTAGGATATCCTCTTCTTCTCCTCCCATCTTCTTTAATTTCAACATCTTCTTCCTCCTTTTGAAAAATCTTCTTGTTTTGAAACTTAAACTACTTTCATAATAAACTTGGACTTATGTCCATGTATTTTCAAAACATTTTCATGAATAAACTTCAATCAATTTAATAATACCTTGACATTTTTTTGTGAGAAGACTAAAAGTCAATTAATCTCGTTCAAACCATTTTGCCACTTTGGCTTTTTATATTTAAACTTTTCTCAAAAGATTAAACTCTTGTCAATCCTTGTAGTGGTGCAAACAACTATACTTCTACAATATGTAGTGAAGTGAGATATTTTCCACTTGAGTGTTGAGTGAGGCATTGTTGATTTTAAAATCCAAGCCATATCCTCCACTTTGAGATGATTCAAATTCTCCTTTCTCATGATTGTAGGTAGTAAGTATGTTTTCCACGCGGACAATGACGATGATGTTTTATCTCATAAAACTAACCAAAGCATTTGTGTTTCAAATTTTTAAAAGAGGAACTACGTGTACCCCGATCCCCTATTGCACGAAAGGTGGTATGTAGGCACTAAAGGTTCACAACCGTGGTGGGTGCAAAAATCATAAAAAAAATATGTTTCTTTTCTCATCTCGATCATCCATTTTATATACAACAATTTTTATAGCCAAAATATACATATTTTACAAAGAGGCTCCTGCGGAGTACCGTAGATGTTTAGGGTGCTAATACCTTCCCTTTGTATAACCAACCCCCCTACCTTGAATCTTTCCCACTCTTTTAGGTTATTCGTTCTTTTCCTATTCCTTCGGAAACAATAAAGCGCACTGGCGATTTTTATTTTGATTTGTATAAAGTCTAGTCAATCCAATGGCTTAGTCTTGAATATTTCTACCGCTACAGAAAAATGGCGACTTCAATTGGGAAATATTAACCTCTTGCTGGTCCATCCCTAAGTAGGTTAAGCCTATCTTTGTTTATATCTGTATATGTGTTATTGTTGTTTATGTGTTATATTTTTTATATATATTTGTTTAGATTTTCTTAGTTTTCAGGATGCTTGGTGATTACTTATAAGTCCTATACCCGGACTTGGGCAAACTTTAAGATAGGAAGGGTGGTATAGTCATTTTAACTTTGATGGAGTAATCCCAAAAAAGGAGGCATGAGATCCCCCACTCAGTGGAGGCCGCTTTTACTGTAGTGTCGTTTACCGAGTAATCGGGAAGACATACTACTTTCAACCTGTGAGCCCGCTGAATCTAAGAACCGTAGAATACCAAACCCATCTTCGCCTTTTAGGTGTAGTGCAGAAGCTATGACGGAGTAATCCGGAAATAGTTGTCACACGATACTATGCTCGGACGAGTCTTTCTTGAGAATATTACTAATTACTGAGTTAATCGGGAAGTTGGTAATATCCGAAGAAAGGGTGTAGACTCTGGGAACCTCTAGAACCTTGTTCGGCAGGTGATAACTTTTTAGACCAACACCTTATGGGTAGTACCTTCGACCTCATGATCGTGACGTTGAACCTATGAACCCTATATGTGTGATCTTATGTGTGATTGTTGCATCATGCATCCATGCACTCATAAGCATCTTTTGAAGAAAACAATATTTCAAGGGATTTAAAGGTTGTCTATTTGTAAATATCCCAGGTACTTTTAACCATGGATTCTGGAAAGAGAAAGATCGGGAAATACAGTTTCAAGGATCCCAAGATAGATGAGTTGGTCAGTCTAATTCCATAGATCGAGTGTTCTGCAGACTTTCAGAAGAAGTATGGATCCATTATTCCTCTCAAGAAGCTGAAGATGAAGGAGGGTATTCTCTCGCCTTGGTCCAATTCTATGATCCGATGTATCACTGCTTTACTTTTCCCGATTATTAGTTGATGCCTACACTGGAGGAGTATTCTTATATATTGGATTTACTTGTTACCGATCATGTTCCTTTTACTGGTTTGGAGGGTGAGCCAAAACCACATAAGATTGCTGCTTTGATTCATCTGGGGAAGTCTGAGGTGGAAGCCCATATGACTACTAAAGGAGGGATTAGAGGATTACCAGCTCCGTTCTTATTGGAGAAAGCTCGTTACTTTGCCAGAATGAAGAGTACAGTTGCTTTTGAGGCCATCTTTGCTCTACTTGCTTACGGATTGTTCTTATTTCCTAATGTGGACAAGTTTGTCGACATTAACGCTATCAGGATTTTCATGATTGGAAACCCAGTTCCTACACTATTGGGTGATGCTTATTACTCTGTTCATCTTCGGAATTCTTATCATGGGGGAATGATTATCTGTTGCACACCTCTGTTGTACCGGTGGTTCATATCTCATATGCCTCAGTCTGATGCTTTTTGGGATGTCAAGAAGGAACCCTGTTAGGATCCTAAGATCACGGCACTTACTCACTCGGATATTGGTTGGTATCATCGAGCTTACCAGGATGTGGAGATTATTGACAGTTGTGGTAGTTTCCCTAATGTACCGCTTCTTGGTACAAAGGGAGGAATTAACTATAACCTTGTTCTTGCACGGTGACAGCTTGGTTATCCGATGAGGGATAAACCAAATAGTATTCATTTGAGTAGTTTCTTTATGAAGGAAGGAGAAGACCATAGGGAAGCTAGGGAGCAGATTGTGAAGGCCTGGCGTCACATTCATAAGAAGATTAGGAAGGATTTGGGACCTAGGGGTGTTGTTTCTTTGGAGCCATATCTCCAATGGATCCGATCGAGAGCCATTCAGTTAAAGATGCCATATACTCGGGAGACACCCATGCCTGATCTATTTGTGAAGACCACCCCTCCATTATTAGATGATCTAGAAGAGCTGCAACTCGCTTTGGTTAGGATGCAACAGGAAAGGGATGCTTGGAAGAACAAGTTCCAGACTTTAGAGAGTTCCTACAAAGCAGACTTGAAGGAGAAAGACAATTTGATTGAGATCCTTGAGAGTCGAGCGATAGAGTCCATGGAGAGGAAAGGGGATTTATTTTCCCCTAAGTTTCAATCAGGTGCTGATCACTTACTTCCTGATTCAGATGATTGGAAGGAGGTTGCCATCAGACATGTGGAAGAAAACCAGAGGTTGAAGACTCAGGTTGCCAGGCTCACAGGGAAGCGCCTGCATACAGATTGATCTCTATCAGCTCTTTTTCTCAGGATTTTAGATTGTATTTTCATCTTGTACTTGAGATCATTAAAACTTGTAATCCATTTTGAAGTTGTTATAATAAATTTTTTCAGTATTTCAAATGCGTTATTACTGATGTTTGCAATATGTCTATAAACCATAAATCCCTTGAAATATTAAATAATGAAGCAAAAATAATCATATGCATTGCATATCATGAATCATATTGAACATATTTCTTGCATTTATTATGCATATCCAGGTGTCTTACCCAGCTTTTTGCTTCGTTCAGCAATCTGACTCATCACTACAACACAAGCTAATTTCAAAAAGAAGATGGACAACTTAGAACAGGAGAATCGCGAGCTGCGCGAAGAAGTTTCTGCTTTGAAGGCCAGCATGGCCAATTTGACTACTTTGATGGAAGCTCTAGTGGCTGCTCAGAATCAGCCACCGAGTGTTCAACCTCAACCAACAAGGGCAAATACTGAAGTTCTGACCGTTCCTGTATCCGCTACTCCGGCTGTTGTTCAAAATCGTATGCCTCAAGGTTATCCATGGGGAATACCAGAGAATTCTGCACCCGGAGGTTTCAATCTTGGCCCTCAAGATACTCCGGTGGTTCAGACTATTGTTACTTTAGCACCTCATGTGGTGCATGCTGTTCCTGTTGCACCTCCTTCAGTGGACATGGTTCCGTTTGTTAATGATGATGTGTGTTTTCCTTTCCCTCCGCCGACTGAAGACTTGGGTCTTTATGACAGAATGGATGATTTTCAAGAGCAGTTTGATAAGATGCAAAGAGAGATGAAGGATCTTAGGGGAAAAGATCTATTTGGGCAGAATGTGAATGAGCTATGTTTGGTCTCGAATGTTAAGATACCTGCTAAGTTCAAGGTCCCGGAATTTGAGAAGTATAAGGGCAACACTTGCCCTCGTGCTCACGTAGTGATATACGTGAGGAGAATGTCTACCCACACTAGTGATCAGCGTCTGCTGATTCACTTTTTTCAGGATAGTTTGACCAGCGCAACACTGAAATGGAATATGAGTTTGGACACTGCCAATATCCATACTTTTAATGATTTGGGAGAAGCATTCATCAGACAATACAAGTACAATGGGGAGTAGGCGTTGCTGATATCTCATTTGTCATCTTTCAGTATTGTAGAAGCGGATGAGGCTGGTGTCGAAACCCAGTTCCAAGCCCTATCCATTGATAACATAAGTAGAAATGAGAGTTCTGTGGTTTCGCTGAAAGACGTGCAACAGGTTGTGCGTAATGGTGATAATACAGTTTGCGGATGAATTGTGGATCCACCCATGAACAAGAACAAAGCTGGTTTGGGTTTCTCTTCGAAGAATGGCAAAGGAGAAAGTTTGAAGTCAAAGTCTACTATGAGTAGTTATCATGATGTTTTCTGCAGCGGAGGTTACCTCCATTCAACTGATTCTGGAATTAATGTTGTTGAGGAGGATGAAGCAGAGCAGGAAATCCTGAACTATGTGACGCATGGAGTCAGGGTTCAGAGTTGGGTCACCATTGATGTTCCCTCTTGCATACATGTTTCAAAGTAATTTGATTTGTTAATATTTCTTTTGAAAAGATTTCACTCTGCCCAAGGTGGAAGTATTAATGTTGTAGGGCTTATATGTTTGTTGTGGCTGTTAAGATCGATAATAAAAGTTGTCTTTGTTTCCCGAATTATGTTTTTATTTCATGCTTTTTCTTGGAAAATGATAATCAGAAAAAACCTTTCAAAGTAAATAATAACTGAAATTCAATCTGCATGATCACTTGTTATATGTGTCAATTTCTAAAAGCAATCATAAATCATATGTGTAGATTAATTAAAAAACTCGTTGAATACAATGACCCTGCACTCTCTCCCAACTTTGAATGTCCCGTGTTTGGGGCTGAAGGAGAAGATTATGATAAGATTCCAGAAGAGGTCTCACGGTTGTTTGAGCACGAGGAAAATACCATTCAGCCATATAAAGAGCCTTTGGAAGTGATCAATTTGGGTTCAGAAGAAGATCCGAAGGAAGTCAAGATTGGAGCATCATTACATCCCGATGTAAAGAGAAGGTTAATTGAGTTGTTGAAAGAGTATGTGGATATTTTTGCTTGGTGTTACCAAGATATGCCTGGTCTAGATACAGATATTATCGAGCACCATTTTCCGTTGAAGCCAGAGTGTCCGCCAATTAAATAGAAGTTGAGAAGAACTCACCCAGATATGGAAGTAAAGATCAAAGATGAGGTTCTAAAGCAGATTAATGCTGGTTTTCTTGTGACGTCAGTGTATCCTCAATGGATTGCCAATATTGTCCTAGTACCGAAAAAATACGGAAAAGTCTGCATGTGCGTAGATTACAGAGGTCTAAATAAAGCAAGTCCAAAAGATGATTTTTCCATTGCCTCACATCGACATGTTAGTGGATAGCACAACAAAATTCAAAGTATTCTCATTCATGGACGGATTTTCCGAGTATAATCAAATCAGAATGTCTCCAGAGGACATGGAAAAAATAACGTTTATCACACCCTGGGGAACATTCTGTTACAGAGTGATGCCCTTCGGGTTGAAGAACGCTGGTGCAACGTACCAGAGGGCTATGACAAACCTATTCCATGATCTGATGCACAAGGAAATCGAAGTATATGTTGATGACATGATTTCCAAATCCCAGACTGAAGAAGGGTATATAGAAGATTTGTTGAAGTTGTTTTAGCATTTGAGGAAGTATCGTCTCTGCTTGAATCCAAATAAATGCGCCTTCAGTGTTCGATCGGGGAAGTTGTTGGGTTTCATTATTAGCCAAAAAGGAATAGAAGTTGACCCTGATAAAGTCAAAGCAATTCAAGAAATGCCAGCACCAAGAACTGGAAAGCAAGTCAGAGGTTTCCTCGGGCGTTTGAATTATATTTCCAGATTTATTTCCCACATGACTACAACATGTGAACCGATCTTTAAGTTGTTAAAGAAAGATCAAGGTTGTGTATGGACGGATGAATGTCAAAGGGAATTTGAGAGTATTAAAGAATATCCACTTGAACCTCCTATCTTGCTCCCTCTCGTAGAAGGAAGACTATTGATTATGTATCTGATAGTGTTAGATAAATCCATGGGTTGTATTCTGGGACAACAGGATGAAACAGGGAAGAAAGAGTTTTCCATTTATTATCTCAGTAAGAAGTTCAATGATTGTGAGTCGCGATATTCCATGCTGGAAAAGACATGTTGTGCTTTGGCCTGGGCGGCAAAGCGTTTACGGCAGTATATGTTGAATCACACTACTTGGTTGATCTCCAAAATGGATCCAATCAAGTACATTTTTGAAAAGCCTGCTCTTACTGGGAGAATTGCCCACTGGCAGATGTTTCTATCTGAATATGATATCGAATACCGCACTCAAAAGGCCATTAAAAGTAGTGTGTTGGAGGATTATATTGCTCACCAACCAGTGGAGGATCACCAGTCTGCAGAATATGAATTCCCCGACGAGGATGTGATATTCCTTAAAGTGAAAGATTGTGATGAGCCGTTGCCTGAGGAAGGCCCTGACCCTGAATCCCGTTGGAGTATGATATTTGATGGAGCTGTGCATGCTTATGGTAAAGGAACTGGTGCTGTGATTGTCACTCCTCATGGATCACACATTCCTTTTACTGCAAGGTTAACATTTGATTGCACTAATAATATGGAAGAATATGAGGCTTGCATCATGGGTCTCGAGGAAGCTATTGATCTCAGAATCAAAATTCTAGATGTGTGTGGTGTTTCAGCTTTGGTAATAAATCATATTAAAGGAGAATGGAACACTCGTCACCCTGGCTTAATCCCTTACAAATATTATGCTAGAAGATTATTGCCATTCTTCAATAAAGTTGAATTCCATCACATCCCTAGAGATGAGAATCAAATGGCGGATGCTCTGGCAACTATGGCTTCCATGTACCAAGTGAATACTTGGAATGATATACCCCGAATTACGGTTCGACGGCTAGATAGGCCCGCTCATGTGTTTACAACAGAGGAGGTAGCAGATGAAAAACCCTGGTATTATGATATTAAGCATTTTCTTCAGACTCAGGAATACCCGATCGGTGCATCGAGGAAAGATAGAAAGACATTGAGAAGATTGGCAGGCAGTTTCTTCCTCAGTGAAAATGTGTTATACAAGAGAAATTATGACATGGTCTTGCTCAGATGCGTGGATAGACACGAAGCAGACATGTTGATGAATGAGATTCATGAAGGTTCATTTGGCACTCATGCTAATGGATATTAAATGGATAAAAAGATGCTAAGGGCAGGTCATTATTGGTTGACAATGGAATCTGAATGTTACAAATTTGCAAAGAAGTTCCATAAATGCCAGATTTATGCAGACAAGGTCCATGTGCCTCCGACACTTCTTAATGTGATTTCCTCCCCATGGCCTTTCTCTATGTGGGGTATTGACATGATTGGGATGATAGAACCCAAAGCTTCGAATGGGCACCGTTTTATCTTGGGAACAATTGACTACTTCACCAAATGGGTGGAGGCTGCTTCATATGCCAATGTTACCAAACAGGTGGTTGTGCGTTTCATAAAAAATAATCTTATATGCCGGTATGGTGTGCCGAGCAAAATCATCATTGACAATGGCTCGAATTTGAACAACAAGATGATGACAGAACTGTGTGAAGAATTCAAGATTGTCCATCACAATTCATCTCCGTACAGGCCAAAGATGAATGGGGCTATTGAAGCCGCTAATAAGAATATCAAGAGAATTATCTAGAAAATGGTTGTTACTGATAAGGATTGGCATGAAATTCCCCCTTTTGCTCTGCATGGATATTGAACATCTGTCTGCACTTCAACAGGAGCAACCCCGTTCTCCCTGGTATACGAAATGGAAGTTGTACTCCCAGTCGAGGTAGAGATTCCCTCGTTGCGTGTGATAATGGAAACCAAATTGACAGAGGCTGAATGGGTCCAAAATAGGTTTGACCAATTGAATTTAATTGAAGAGAATAGAATGACAGCTTTGTGTCATGGGCAGTTATATCATAAGAGAATGAAGAAAGCATTTGATAAGAAGGTAAAACCTCGTGAATTCAGAGAAGGCGACCTAGTGCTCAGGAAGATCACGTCTTTCAACACCTATTCTAGGGGCAAGTGGAATCCCAATTTTGAAGGCCCATATGTTTTCAAGAAAGCCTTCTTTGGCGGTGCATTAATTCTTGAAACTATGGATGGCGAGGAGTTCCCACGTCCCATGAATGCTGACGCAGTCAAGAAATACTTTGCCTAAAGAAAAAAAAGAACAACTCGCTAAGTTGAAAACCCGAAAGGGCGGCTTAGGCAAAAAGGAGCGTCTCGGTAGGCCGAAAACCCGAAAGGGCGGTCTAGGCAAAAGTTAGAGACATAAACAGAATAAATTTCCCACTAACTTGAAAACCCGCAAGGGCAGCTTAGGCAAAAGTTAGGGATTTTCTCGGCAAGTAACTACGTTAGACAAGACTTGATCGTTTAAGCAACAATCTTCTCGAATCCTCACCATACTTCAACAAAAGCTGCTGCTCAGGATTTCAAAAGTTGTTAGGGGGGATAGTGGTAATTGTATCTCAATGTATCTTTTCCATTATGTATTACCATTTCCCAAACTTTGTAATCATCTATGGAGTCTCGCCATTCACAGACTACCATTCTATTAATGAAATTCGAGCTTTTACACAATTCTTTGTGTTCTTATTCTATTTAGCTTGCAAATAATCCATTTATTACTGATAATAACTTTCAAAGAAAAAAGACTAAATAATAAAATTGATTTTTCAAAAAAAAGATTTTTACAATTTACTTTTACTTTGAGATTTATGATGAAACAATGACAACAAAAATGGTGATCCCAGGAATGAACAAACTCCGGTTGTTTTGAGAAGTTTTATTTCCCTCGGGAAGGTCTACTAGGGTTGTTTTCGCCGAATTGGGTTTATGGTTCTGGTATCCTCGGTCAAGTTGGACTCATTTCTCCTCTTTTCTGAGTTTTCATGATGTAAAGTTTCAATCTGCATTTTTCTTCAGGAAGGTAGGCTTGAATTCCCCAGTGAAGTTTGATTGTTTCAGCGTCAGTCTGCTTTATTTGAGACTGGTCTTGCAATCTCCAGTAGGCATGTTACTTTAAAAAAAACGGGTTTGCCTGATAAAGGATGGAGAAGGATGTTCTACCCCAGTATCTATTTGATTTGTCTACCTCCGGATTATGTTTCTCCTTAGTAAAGTTAAGGCAGGCAGTAGGCTTTCTTTCTGTAGCTGGCCTTTACCTTTCTTGGAATGATCATCTTCGTCGAAGCTTAGCCGAGTGTTGTTAGTGCCCGAGGCAGTTTTGCTTATTCCCGAGGATTGTGTATCTGTTTTGTCAGCATACGCACGATAACACTCATACATTCATACATGCATCATGCATAGCTAAAATTTACAAATCATTGTTCATCAACATTTGTTAATATTTTTGTTGATTACCCTGTTTTGCAGTGTTACGTTGCCCTCTTTTCAATAGAGCATTGGTCTTAAGAAGAAAACGTATATTCTTTCAATTTCCCTACTGAGTTGTCCCCCGTAGAAGATTTTTTCTTTAAGCCTTCCGGTACAGCTTTTTGTTTGGATATATTTGGTTTTCCCTCTTGAGTTTATTTCTCAAAGGATGAATTCAGGTTGACTATTTCATTCCAGTTTATTTTTGGTTTGGATATGTGGCTCCCCGACAATGCTATTTACTTTGTAATTCTAAAAAACTCCAAGCTTTGGTTGGTGCATTTATTTTGCACGAGAAGACCTCATCCCCTTAGAGAGAATATCATGGAATCTCCCCGGGAAGTCATACCTCTTGCCCCCAAAAAAGTCATTTCCTTTTACAATCCTCCGTGACCATGAATAACAAGTCTCTTTATTTGAGACAGCTTATGTTTGATCCTTTCTAGGCGGATTGTATTGGTTAAAGAAGAAGTTGAGACCCGTCCTAGGTGAAACACCAGAATCTTGGGGAAACTTGTTATCTTTTTGCTACCCTCAGTGAACATTGGTAGTTCATCATCAGTGAACGGCAGTGATGTGATATATTCTCTTTCTACCTTCAGGGAAAGTTGGTAGACCATCGGCAGTGAACGTCGGTGTTTATCATCTTTTTGCTACCCTCAGTGAACGTTGGTAGTTCATCATCAGTGAATGGTGGTGATGTCATATATTATCTTTCTACCTTTAATGAAAGTTGGTAGACCATCGACAGTGAACGTCGGTGTTTATTATCTTTTTGCTACCCTCAGTGAACGTTGGTAGTTCATCATCAGTGAACGGCGGTGATATGTTATATTCTCTTTCTACCTTCAGTGAAAGTTGGTAGACCATCGGCAGTGAACGTCGGTGTTTATTATCTTTTTGCTACCCTCAGTTAACGTTGGTAGTTCATCGTCAGTGAATGGAGGTGATATGATATATTCCCTTTCTACCTTTAGTGAAAGTTGGTAGACCATCGACAGTGAACGTCGGTGTTTATTATCTTTTTGCTACCCTCGGTGAATGTTGGTAGTTCATCTTCAGTTAACAGTGGTGATGTGATATATTCTCTTTCTACCTTCAGTGAAAGTTGGTAGACCATCGACAGTGAACGTCAGTGTTTGTTATCTTTTTGCTACCCTCAATGAATGTTGATAGTTCATTGTCAGTGAACGACAGTGATTTGATATATTCTCTTTCTACTTTCAGTGAAAGTTGGTAGACCATCGGCAGTGAATGTCGATGTTTGTTATCTTTTTGCTACCCTCAGTGAACATTGGTAGTTCATCGTCAGTGAACGGCGGTGATATGATATATTCTATTTCTACCTTCATTGAAAGTTGGTAGACCATCGACAGTGAACGTCGGTGTTTATTATCTTTTTGCTACCCTTAGTGAACGTTGGTAGTTTATCATCATTGAACGGCGGTGATATGATATATTCTCTTTCTACCTTCAAAGAAAGTTGGTAGACCATCGGCAGTGAACATCGATGTTTGTTATCTTTCTCTTTGCCTTCAGTGAACGTTGGTAGTTTATCGTCAGTGAACGACGGTGATATGATATATTCTCTTTCTACCTTCAAAGAAAGTTGGTAGACCATCGGCAGTGAACATCGATGTTTGTTATCTTTCTCTCTGCCTTCAGTGAACGTTGGTAGCTTCGCCTTCAGTAGAAGTTTGTGTGTCCTTTGACCATCCTACTATCCTCTCTTATTCAGTTCTTTGAGTCCACCCGTGATTTATTTTCCTGGTGGGAGGTGCTCCTTTGTTCCTTTTATTATTGTTTCATCCCCAGTGATACTTTGCATCTCTTTGGTAATGTTCATATGCATTCATATGCATAAGCATTTGCATGGCATCTTAGGGACAAAAATAGGGTTTGTTTTATATTTAAGTGTCTTCGATCGCGTCGACACAAAGATTTTTAACCTTCGTATCTCCGGATAGAAGAAACTTAAATAAGGGTAGCTGTTGTATCCCAATTTTTTCCCCAAAGATCCCTTCATCATACCATGTTGTTTCACGCAAAACAAGATCACACTAGGATTATTGGTTCCCCTTCCTACATTTAGCTTTGCTCCTTTTGAGGAGTTACCAAGCACCTTGCCTTATGTTCCTTTTGTGATCATGAATATTGTTTTAATTTCTTCACTTAACTAATGAAATACAATGTTGGCTTGTCTTGCTTGTTATCCATATAGGTAAGGGAAATGAGATTTATCAAGTTACTCCATGGGTTCATGAGTTTATTTCCATGCCCTAGTCAACATAGCTTGAGAAGTTCAAACCCCACCATTGGATTGGTTTTGGAAGAATTGGAATGGCAAAGTTGCTTTGGTTCATCACATTTCAAGGTTATTAGATTTCACTCAAAAGTACAAGGGGTTGATTGGAGAAGTTATCATGTTTGGACAAGGCCTTATTCCTATTGGTCACAAGAGCATATTTCTCTCAAATTTCAAGATATGGAAGTGGTTTTGGTGGCTATGAGTCCTCATCATCATCCTCAATAACTTCTATTCACAAAGCAATAATATTAACACAAGAAGTTTGTTCAAACTTGTCAAAGTTCCTCAAAGCATCCTCTTGATCTAGAAGCTAGGGTTTTGAACTTCAAAGGAGCATATCTTGCTCACATTTTGGTATTTTTAAGTGATTCCAAAGACATACTTCTCTTCAAAGGGTTATAAACAAATTACTTTAAAGGTTCCAAAGATTTTTCATGTGGATGGAACTTGGTGAAGAAGAAAGATTACAAGTCATCCAGATGAATCCACAATTTTCCATATGTGACTTCAAATGGTCATAACCTTGTCAATTTTTATCACTTTGAGTCTATTATTTTTCCATAATTATATTTAAGATGTGTACTTTATGCCTTCTTTTATGTGCAAAGTGAGAAAATGGATGGAAGTTGCCTTGAATATGCAAAAGATTATAGGTCATTTCATGATTTTTGGCCAACTTCAATAAGTCATAACTTGCTCAATTTTTGGATATTTTGAGTGGTTCAAGTTTCAAAATGTCGTTCAAGAGATCTACTTCATTCCATCTTTTTTGGTCAAGAGCAAATTCCAAGTGGAAGGCCATGTTTGGATGTAAAGGATTATAGGTCATTTTTGAAGAAGAATTTGAAATATTTCTAAGTATGGAAAATCAACAGTTTTTCTTCAACTTTGACTCAATGCAACTTTCAGCTCAAGCATCCATTTGATTCCATTATTTTTCCATTACAAATCTTGTAACCTCATCTTTCTAAAGCATCAAGAATCAGGCCCTAAGACCCCTTGAATTGAAAATGCCACTGGTCAGAAGTTGGCACTTTGAAATTTAATTTCTCACCAAGTCAGAATTTTGAAATCTATAATGTGGCCTCTAATCACAAGTTTTCCACGCGTTTTTGCCCCTAAACATGTTTAGTGAAGTTCCAGATTTGTTTAGCACATCAAAACGCAAGGATTGGATGAGTTTTGATGAAGTTTGTATCACACTTCACTCTTGCATTAGGTGTGCACGATTTCCCTCCAAAACGCATCATTCACCCTTCCTTTTGATCCCATTCGCTTATCCTATAAATACATGAACTATCCCATTCAATTTCCCAAGCTTGGATAGCCAGAATCACCCTGCCAAACTTGTTTCACGACTAAAAATAAGTAACTTCGAAAACTATTCTCGACCATTTTTCAATCCAATTTTTCCCACAATTCACCTTCCTTGATCTTCCCTGAAGCTAACCATATAATTACATTCAAGAATCGTGCCCTATACTGTTCCATAGAAGTCAAGTTTCAGAGCTCTGCAACTCAACTTCAATATGTAGATTCCTTCATTGATTCTTCAAAACTCTGATATCATTGTGTTGCTCTCATTGCCCTGGTTCTAGTCGCAACACTTACATTTCACTGGAAACACGTTTTGACCATGAAATGTCAAATACCTTTTCAAAACTTTCCTTACAAATTGCTTGAGTTACAGTTTATATAAATTTGGCGCGAGGGTGTGGTTATTTTCGTCTTGAAGAGACGAAGCGATTGGCATAAGTCTGAGCTTCTGATTTCACAGTTTGAGAGACCTGTAAATCACGTTGGCTAGAGGTTGAAGATGACCTACGTGTCATCTTCCAACCAATGATAGCACACCACTTGTTATTTTTGAAAATATGATTTATATTTAATTTTGTACATTATTCACTAATGACCATGATATGCACAGTGCGCCAGATCCTTTGGATTTGATTACTAACGCGTTTTGACTCTCATCCAATGGTCCACATATTTTACTTTTATTTTCTTTTTCTGATTTTTATATTTTAATTGTTTTAAATTTCAAAAAATCATAGAAAATTCATTTTTAGTCCAAAAAATCTGAAATAATTATGAAAAATGGAGAGACCTGGATGGAAGGGTGCAACCACCTTTAACTAATAGTGAGTTGGTAGACATGTTTATAGGAATGTTGACTGGACCATTTTTCAACTTACTAATTATAAGTTCATCATCCGGATTCACTGATTTGATCTTGACTGGTGAGAGGGTTGAGAGCGGGATTAAAAGCGGGAAGATACCCATGGCATCCACCTCAAATGCTATGAAAAAGCCATTTATTGGTAAAAAAGAGACTAATGTTGTGTATGGGTCAAGGAGTCATGATAGGAAAGATCGTCCTCAGTCAGTAAGTGCAGTTCTAATCTCCAATCCAACTTCTACTCAACAACCACAATAACGAGCTAATCAAAAAAGGTCGAATGCTCCACTAAAAAAGTACACCAAGATTAGGATGTCATTACCGTAAGCCCTACAACATTTACTGAAAGCTGAGCTCATTTCACTAAGAGATCCTCCACAAAATCCCGATATATCCTCACTAAAATACAATCACAATGCAAGATGTGCCTACCACTCAAACAGCTCTGGACATGATACCGACAACTATTGGGCATTAAAAAACAAAATCCAAGACCTAATTGATAACAAGTCAATTAAATTCGACCCTCCGCCAACTCCCAACGTAATCACCACATCCATGCCAAATCGTGGTAAGGGTGTCAATGTTATTGAATATTCTTCTTTTGTTTCCTCCGTCAAAGACTTGACCACTCCTCTGAAGACCATTAAAGAGAATTTGTTGAAAGTCGGGGTATTCCCTGGCTACCGTGAAGACTGTTGATGATGTACTGTGCAAATTAATGGTTGTGAACGGATGAAGAAAGGTTTCCACCACCAGATGGATAGCCATGAGATTCTATTTGAAAAAGCTACATTTGTTAAAAGTTTGACCCAAAGTGTATCCCAAGAGTTTGAAGATGTTTCCATCATTACTATATCAAACAAACCTATTAGGATCACCTCCAAATGTCCTATTAGGATTCCCATTGAACCAAGAATAACTCCACTAATTATCACCACACCAGGGTCAGTCCCCTACTCTTATGATAAGGCTATGCCCTGGAATTATGTGGTGAAAGTGTATTACCATGGTATCAAACAAGATTCGTAGATTTATGAAGATGAAACTGCTGAAATTACAAACATTGATGGGTCAAGTAAAATTACTAGGACGGGGAGGATCTTTTCTCCATGGATTTCACCTTCGACAACCATAACTACACCCATTTGTATTACTGCTGTTAAACTTGTTGTTGATACTCGAGGAAAGGAAAAAATGACTGAGCCTGCCTGACGAAGGTGCCCATAAAAGATATTATCATTGAGCAACCATCTACCCAAGAGATGGAGGAGATTTTGAAAATTATCAGGAAAAGTGATTACAAGATAGTGGAACAGTTGGGGAAAACACCCTTGAAGATTTCTACGCTATATTTGTTGCTATGCTCCGATGCGCATGCTCAAGCGTTGATAAAATTCTTGAAAAATGCATATGTTCCTCAAGAAACCACGACCGACCAATTTCAAAATTGTGTAGCGAGTTTGACTGCCGACAATGGTTTGGGATTCTCGGATGCAGATATGACTCCAGCCGGAAAAAATCACAACAATGCTCTGCATGTTTCCTCGAGTGTAAAGGCACCACGTTAGCCCATGTGTTGGTGGATACTGGTTCCTCCCTGAATGTCTTACCAAAGGGTGCCCTAGATAGGTTTGACTGTGAAGGTTTGGTACTAAAGCCTTGTGACATCGTGATGAGATCTTTTGACGGATCAAATATAATGGTCCATGGAGAGGTCGATCTCCCGATCAAAGTTGGGTCTCAAGTCTTCAACTCGACATTCTATGTGATAGATATTCATCCTTCTTATTCTTTTATTCTTGGAAGCCCATGGATACATGGGGCAGGTGCGGTGACTTCCACACTACATCAAAAGTTGAAATATTCGATCAAGGGGAAAATTATCACTGTATGCGGAGAAGAAGAGTTTATGATTAGTCATCTGAATTCATTCAAGTATGTTGAAATGGATGGAGAGTTCATAGAAACTCCTTGTCCCACCTTTGAATTAGTCTCTCCCATGGTTGTTGTTGCCAAAGCCACTCCTGACATCCCAAAGCTGCTAAAGATACACCTAGGATGGCTTCTCTCGAAGATGCTCGTGTTGTTGTTGAAGATGGAGGATGCACCATTCGAGGACAACTTCCCAACATCCCTTTCAAGTCATGCAAGTTTGGATTGGGCTTCACTGCCAAGGCTCAAAAGGAGGTTCGGCGTGCTTTTGCAGGGAAACCACCTCTCCGCATTAGTAACCATGAGGTTAATGCTTTTGAAGACTTTGATGTTGATTGTGACTTTAATGACTAGATCTACCCGACTGCTGGTGAAGGACTCAACAACTAGTGAACCAAGGACTTCATTCCAATCTCCTTTAGCCAGGAGTAAATGCAATTTACTGTTTTTATTACTTTAAGAACTTTGTCTGTAATTTCTATTGAAACAATGACTTTAAGCCATGTGCCTTGCCCGGGGCACAGTGGTCCATTTGTTAAGGGTTTGTCATGTTCATATGCCATATGCTCATTTTAATGAAAAACATTGGACTATTTTTGCATTCAAATTTTTCACTTATTGTCTTTCTTTACTTTATTTCATTTTCAAAAATAGCCATGTGACCTTATATGTACACACACAAATTTGCAGATCCACGTCCACTTCGGATCTCATTGACAACGACTCTGCTACTGTCATTTATAAATTTGAAAATCCAACCAATCAAGCCAAAGACGAAGGCGAGGAAGATTGTGAAATACCTGGAGAACTCGCCAGACTTCTGATACAAGAGGAAAAGTCCATTCAATTGCACGAAGAACCCGTTGAAGTGATCAACCTATGTATTGAGGCTGACAAGAGAGAAGTCAAAAACGGCGCCAACTTGGAAGACGGTGTTAAAAGAAGATTGGTCCAGATGTTGCACGACTATGTTGAAGTGTTCGCTTAATCATACAAATATATTCTAGGGCTTGATACTGATATCGTAGTTCATCGTCTACCAATGAAGGAAGGTTATCCTCCAGTTAAACAAAAGGTTCGTCGCATGCGGCAAGATATGTCTGAGAAAATAAAAAATGAGGTAATGAGGCAATTCAATGTAGGTTTTCTAGCAGTAACGTCATATCTGCAGTGGGTTGCAAATGTGGTCCCGGTGCCTAAGAAAGATGGAAAAGTCTGTATGTCCATAGACTATAGGGATTTGAATAGGTCAAGCCCCAAAGATGATTTCCTGCTACCGAATATTGACGTCTTGGTTGATAATACTTCTCAACATAAAGTGTTCTCTTTCATGGATGGTTTCTATGGTTAAAACCATATCAAAATGGCTCCCGAAGACATGGAGAAGACCACTTTTGTCACACAGTGGGGCACCTTCTGTTACAAGGTCATGCCTTGTAGTTTGAAGAATGTAGGGGTAACCTATCAAGGAGCTATGGAAGCTATATTTCATGACATGATCCATCATGAGATAAATGTGTATGTGGATGATCTTATTACAAGGTCACAGACTAAGGAAGAACACCTTGATCATTTACACAAGCTATTTGAAAGGTTGAAAAAATACAACCTAAGGTTGAATCCCAACAAGTGCACCTCTGGGGTAAGATCTGGAAAACTCCTAGGGTTTATCATCAGTGGAAAAGGTATTGATGTCGATCCTACAAAAGTCAAAGCTCTACAAGAAATTCCAGATCCATGTACTGAGAAGGAGGTCTGAGGTTTCTTAGGTCGACTAAACTAAATTGCTCTACTCATATCTCACTTGACTGCTACTTGTGAGCCAATATTTAAATTGTTGAAGAAAGATCAAGTAGTCAGGTGGAACGACGACTGCCAAGAAGCTTTTGACAAGATCAAGGAGTACTTACAAGAACCTCCAATCCTTATGCCTCCAGTTGAAGGAAGACCTCTAATTATGTACTTGACTGTATTAGAGAATTCAATAGGGTGTGTGTTGGGTCAACATGACAAGTCTGGCCGAAAAGAGCATGCAATATACTACCTTTGCAAAAAATTTACCGACTGTGAAACAAGATATTAACTGCTCGAGAAAACTTGATGCGCTTTGGCATGGGCTGCTTTCCAGCTAAGATAGTATATGTTGACTCACACCACTTTATTGATTTCAAAAATGGATCCCATCAAGTATATCTTCGAGAAGCCAGCTCTCTTCGGACGAATATCTCGATGGAAAATGATCTCGACTGAATATACAATATACAAACTCAATATACAAAGTCATATAAACATGTTTAAAGCTTGTAAACACTTTAGATAGCCTTGTACCATGCCTTAGAATAATGCTTGTCAAGCTTTCTTCAAAAATAAGTCAAGGAACCAAAACATGTGATCTTGTACTTCTGATCACCTCAAGCTCTCAAAAAATTTCCTATAAATTGAAGCATTGTTTACAAACCTAGGACACGAATTCACAACCCCTTAAAATCTTCAAAACTCCCTCTAGCCAGAAATTGCACACAAACTCCATTTTTGTGCAGATTCTGACCTTACACCTCAAACTCACATCTCCCTCGTGCGTTTCCTCTCTAAACTAATTTTTAAGCTTCCATACATCAAATATAGTTCATGTCTGCCCTTGTTCCACAACTGTAACTCCATCTTCATCACCTTCTAATCTCAAAAACAACCACCTACAACTTGACTTCTCCAAGACAATACAACTACTCTCAATCAAAACTAAGCATTACATTACCTTCCATGAGGTTCATTGAAGCTATTATGATTATCACAACACCTTGAAAGGTACTCTAAAACAAAACATGAATTTCAGTTTCAAGGTAAGTTTTCTTGACTTTGAACTTTTCATACAAGCATCATTAGTGGTTCCTTTGTGAATAAAAAATGTAGACATCATAGCCCTGAAGCTAACCATGCCCTTAGTTTTCATTTATATTGCCTGAGTGATGTGAATTTTAAGTTTGAAATTGCTGAAAAAATTAGGTCAGATTTGGTACTAATTAAAATTCATATCCATCTTTGATATATTGTTTAAGTTAGTTACATATTTGAAACCGTGGTGAAATTTCTAACAAGTTTGATGTTTACACTTTTGAGAATGGTTGAGAGATGAGAAAGTTACAGAGCCCTGGTTATGGCGCGATGAAGAAGATGAAGTTGTCAATAGAACTTGTTTTATAATATAATGTGTTGGTTTTGTATAAATAAACAGATGTATAGCCACCCAAGTGGTAGAGAGCGTGCGCGTAAGGCATACCTATAGAAGGTCTTGGGTTTGAACACCAGCGAGACCCTTTGATTTTGTTTTCTTTCAGTTTTTCCTTATTTTATTTTTGTTGTTTGCAGCGTGCTTGGGCTTTTCAGCAATGGGCCTGATCTTTTCTCTCTCCCCCCCTGTTTTCTAAACAACACGCAGCCCATCATCTATTTTTTTATTTTTGTTTTCATTTCTGATTCCAAAAAGGGGCCTTGGGCCTAAAGAAAAACAATATTGTTTTGCTTACTAACCTCCCTTTTCACTTTCAAACCACTTGATCCTGAATTTATATTTTATTGTATTTTCTTTTCTTATTTTATTTTATTACTATTATTTCTAATTAAAAAATACAAAAAATATATCTTTTTAATTAAATACTTAGACAAAAATTATTTTCACTTTAGTTTCATCTCCTTTAAATGAAAAGACCCAAAAAATATTTTCTTAATAAATTAATTTCTTTTCTTAATTAATTTAGAGTTAGGTTTTAACTTTCTCTTAATTAATTTAATTTATACATTGGAATTATTATTAATTTCTTTTCAATTTGATTAATTAGGTCAAAACTCTTTTCATACAAAAAACCATAAAAAAAAATTTTCTTTTACATTATCTTTATATTCTTGTATATTTTATTTGGCATTATTCAATATGATTGTAATAGTAATTAGGTTTTAATTTCTTTCACCCCCATTTGTAATTTGTATCCCCATTCCCTAAAATGATGTAATAGCATAGAACTTTTAATTTCCACAATTTATCGATTTCCATATTGTTGTTAGTAATTAGGGATTTCTATGGCAAGAAATAAAATCAAAAGTAGATAACTCTAACTCAAGACAAATGCATGAAAACAAAACATTTTGCACACTTGCACCTCTAGAGTTAATCCACACTTGTCGGCTTAGAATAAAAAACAGTCATGTCCCTTGAACATGGGATACTTTAGCAAAGATCCTCGATTACAAGATCTTAGTCCCTCGATAACCCTTTGACGTTGTCTTCGGTAAAAGATCTTAGACCCTTACGACAAATTGCTAAGGTATCCTACAATGTTGTCTTCTATGACTGTACGACGACCCACACTCGTCCCTTCACATCTAATGATAGGGCTTCTTACCAATCAATGGTGAGATAGCAATATCTAAAGGAAGAGGAAAAGAACAAAGACTTTTTGAGTAGGTAGAATACTCGTAATTTCTTGCTCACAACATTTCAAAACATCTTTAAAATACACCAACACTTTCATGAAATATTTTCAAAAGTCAACACTTTGTATACATTCTTATAGAGACGAAAATCATTATAAAGTTCTCCTAAACAAAGGCACATTTCAAAAATACTTTAAAAACAAACACAAACACATTTTTTTGCAAAGAATTTCAAAGTGAGCTAGCAACAAAGAGCCCGTAGATAACTACAGATGAAAAGGGTGCTAACACCTCCCCTTTTCATAACCTACCCCCCGAACTCAAGAAAATTCTCAAAAGGTCTTTCCTGTTCTTTTCACCCTTTCCTTTATTGGATAAAATAAAAGTCAGTGGTGACTCTTGCTATCTGTGACAATTATGATAAAACGAAAAAACACCCAAGTCAATTTCCCCACCATATTAGAGTTCAAGTTGTTAGCTAATGAAAGCAAACAAGTCACATAAGTAGCCTTAGGTTTAGGCTTGCATGAAGTTTATAGGTAAGTACCCTCTTGAAGTTTAGTTGGTTCAACCTGTCTTAAAGAAAGTAACCGGGTTATAAAGGATCTCAATATGACTGATCTTTCTTCATCAGGCATTGTTTCAGCTCAAGCGATATTTTCTAGCGGCTGAAATATCCCGAAAGTCCGATCTCAATGAGCCTAGTATCGAGTATCAACCAATATTCAGTTTTGCATCGAAGCCGGCTATCTCACTACTTTTTAATGGCCAAGTTTGGTCAACTAAGGTTCTAAGGTCAGTTAGTGCTTCATGACACCACACAGCGGCACCGTATTCTCCTTGATTCAACACAAAGGATACTGGTACCAACAAATGTGTCATACTAACGTAGCAATCACTTCAACCATGTCGATATTACGCCGCACAGTCCCCACGATTTATTACTACTTACCTAATGTGCCCCAGTTCTAGGTATAGGATCTATACAAGAATACCTAAACATTACCCGAAATGTAAAACAAGCAAATCAAACAAGTTAAGCATTTTAAATGTGAACTATCTCTAAGGTAACCCCACTTTTAGTGTTTCCCCAACAGAGTCGCCAGTTTTATAATACGGTGGGAGAACTGACTTTACTGGTTTTTGTGTTTATCGTAAATGTTGCGGTTAGCAAGAGTCGCCACCGACTTTTCTTTTATCCAACAAAGGAAAGGGTGAAAAGAACAGGAAAGACCATTTTTAAAGATTTTGAGTTTGGGGAGTAGATTATCGAAAGGGAATATATTAGAACCCTTTCTATACGTAGTTATCTACGGGCTCTTAATTGCTAGCTCACTTTTGAAAATGCTTTTTGTGTAAGTGTATTTGAAAATATTTTTTAAAAGACACCTTAGTGCGGCGAACTTTGTAATGATTTTCGTATAGTTGAGAATGCATACAAAGTGTTTTTGTCTTTGAAAATATTTAGAAAAAAGAGAGTCTGTGTGTGAGAAATTTTGTTTTGTTTTATGAGCAAGCAACTACAAACTGTCTACCTACTCGAATGATCTTTGTTCTTTTCCTCTTTTCCTTTAGATAGTAATATCCCACCATTGGTTTATAGGTAGCCCTATCATTGGATGTTTGAGGGATAGGTGCATGTCATCGTACAGTCACGAAGGCAACTTGTAGGTCACTTTAGAAATTTTATCGTAAGGGACTAAATCATTTACCGAAGGCAACATCAGAGGATCATCAAGGGACTATGATATTTTTAACTGAGGGTCTTTGCTAAAGTATCCCACATTCGAGGGACATGATTGTTTTTCCGAAGGAAACAAAGTGGAGGTACCTTAGAGGTGTACGTGTGTGAGTGTGTTGTGTTTCAGTTATGTTTATCTTGAATGTTAGGTTTTATAGTGTTTGCTTTTAGTCTTTCCATACAAGCCTATTAGCATACATGTAGCAGTTAATTGTATATAAGTACGGGAAATAAAGTGCGGAAAATGAATTGACGCTATTACATCGCTTCGAGATGGGGGGAATTACAAACCAAAAATGGGGAATGAAAAGTAAAAGGTCCTAGTTTAACTATTACATCCCCTGTGCAATTACATAATTTTATGAAAATAATGTGAATAAAAACAAATGAACGCGCGGAGGAGAAAGAAAGAAAGATGTAAAGAACCCTAAAAATCTAAGTGGAAAAAAATGTTTTTTTGTTGTTTTTAATTTTTGTTTAGAAAAATAATTAAATTTTAGGAACCTAATTCTAATTAGTTAATTAATTTAAAAAAAAAAGGTGATTAAATGATTGATCAAAATTAATTTAATTAATAAAAACTTAAATCTACTATTTTTGTGATTTTATGATTTTTTAATAAAAAAGAATTAATTGAAAGAAAATAATAAAATAGTAAATGGAATAATAAAATAATAAAATAAATATAAATGAGCTGCTGCAAAATAAATGTTAGGGGTGAATAATCATATTTTTGCAAGGCCCAACATCTCCGGTCCATGCGTTTGCAAGAGGAAATGGGGAGTGCAGTCCCGAGTTTTTCTAGGCCCAAGACAACTGAGCCCAGGAGCATCACTTGATCCAATACATCTGAATTCTTGCGTCTATTCTTACATGTAAAATGTTAGATTCGCTCAAAACATCAATAGTAATAACAATGCATGCATAAAACTGATTTAAATTACATGGTAAGAGAGTTTGAGATTTAAAATTTTACCAAAACCATAGGATGGTTATGAGGATGAACTGGGATGCTTAGGGGTTGAATATGGACTCTGGAAGACTCCTGGGGATCTCAGGAATGTATTAGTGGCCTTGGTTTGGATTGATAGCGCTTGGAAGTGAAGTTACAGATTTTGCAACTTTTCTTTGATTTTTGTGAATTTTTAGAGATCTCTTGTATGCAAGGATTTAATGGTCCATTGTTTCTAAATGTATTGTGTACTTATAGAGTGAAATAGAATGGTGAGGGTGAACCAATATGGAAGGAAACAATGCATTCATGGCTTATGAAACAAAAATCCAACACATTGAAAACTTGCCATCTTTGAGATATTGGTTGC
Organism: Vicia faba; assembly: GCA_948472305.1. NCBI lineage: Eukaryota > Viridiplantae > Streptophyta > Magnoliopsida > Fabales > Fabaceae > Vicia > Vicia faba. Next base: position 589,531,016 of record OX451737.1, read on the forward strand.
CTCTTTTGAATTTGCATGAACCTGAACATATTGTGGCATAACTTTTACGAATTTGTTGGGCTTGAAAAAGTTAGTTGGGCTTGCAAAAGGTTTGAAATCCAAAGGCAAGTCTTCACACTCTATTTTCATCTTTTTATTCAATTTTATTCATTTTTAAATGAATAAAAATAAAATTAAAGCAATAAAAATCATGAGCATGTTTGAATGTTTTTAGAGGTCCTATCACATCTTATAAACATGTTTGAATATCAAAAACTAGGCCCATTAGTTCAAAATTGCAATTTTGCTCTATTTGCATTTCATGAACTTCTTCAAAATCTCCCAAATTGTGTAACTCATAACTTGCTCAATTTTCATCTTGTGAAAATGATCTTGGACTTTTTAGAAATATCAAATTGTCCTCTACAATCTCTATGTTGATCATTTTTGTTTTTGAATACTTTATCTTGACGTAAGTTACCTTGACAAAACATGTTTTTTGTTGACTTTTGAAAATCACCTATTATGTTTTAGCTCATATCTTTCAAATGAAGCATTTTTTGGACTTGAGCATAAAAACAAAGTTGTATAGAATTTAATTTTATTCAAAATAAGCTTTGGTTGGGGAAAATTTTATGAAGCATGTGAAAGTTTTGCCAGGTCAAAGCTCAGTTGACTTCTCCTAGGAAAACCCTAATTTGGCAATTCATGACTTTTGATGATCTGAGGTCTTTCCTTGAGGAATCATGACCAACCCTTGATAAAATGAAAAATATCACTTCAAAATGTTGATGTTGACCAAAAATATTGAAGTTTGACTGTATGTTGACCACATTTGACTTTTTTACTAATATAGTTGATTTTCAATAGTTTGAGTCATTGACTGAGCAAACTTGTGATGTAGGGCTTCAAACTTGACATGAACCTTATTAAGGACCTATTAAGAACCATGGAAGCCAATTGTGACCTTTTCAAACCAAATTTATTTTAGAAACTCCAAACCCTAGTTGTAGGCCTTTGGTTTAGGAGGTGCATCTTGACTAGTCAACCCTTGAGTGTTTTAAGAAGCCTTGAAAGAATGTCTTGAAGAAAATGGGAGGAAAATTTTTGGGGTAAAACACATAGGATGGTTAGATGCAAGTGGATATTCAAGAAGAAGAAATGTATTTCATATATTGAAGAGTAAAGTTATAAATCAAGGCTTGTAGCAGTGAGTTTTACTCATGTTGATGGAATTGATTTTAGTAAAATGTTATGCATCTGGTAAACCATTATTTTATGAGTATACTTGTTGTGGCGGTAAAAAATTGAGATTAATCCATTAATTGACTTAACTCGCAAATTAAAAGTCATCACCTCACTTTATTGTTTCCAAGGGAAGGGGAAAAGAGTGAATAAAACCCAAAGAAGTTTTGAAACAAAACTAATAAAACAAAGATCTAGGTACATGGGCTGGTTATGCAAAGGGAATGTATTAGCACCCTAAACATCCATGATTCTCCGCAGAAACCTCTTTGAAAATTTGTGTATTTGGATGAAATGGTTGTTCGCAAAAATTATTGGGGAGATGAGAAAATAAATGTTTTTTTAAAAATTTTGTGTTTGAAAAGACATGAAGTCTTATGCCTATGTAACAATGAAGGGTTTAAACCCCGTAGTTTAGGGTACAAATAACAAAAGGGTTTTTTTTGGTTAGTTTTAAATGAAGATTTATTTTGTCATCTTGTCGTACCCCAAATTTGCCCTACCTCTACGATCATATTTTTTAAGATTAAAAATACAAGAAAGATGTTTTAATTAAGGATGGTTCAGCAATATCTGATGGCTCGTTCTTAAATCCAAGTTAACCAGGGGGTGTATTTTAATTCAGGAGAGTGGGGATTTCTAAATTAGAAAGACCCATGTATGCGTAGGCCCATTTTCAAAGCATGTTAGCCAATGGCCCATGAGATTCGAATATGGAAGACTATTTCAAATACAATTATTACGTTCTTAATTATAATAAAGTGAATTTAAGTGCTATTGTTGTTAGTAAAAAGAAAAGGTAAAACTTCAAATTAAATCCCATTAGAATTCATATTGATCCATTTTTGTTTTAGTTGTTGAATATCAAAAGGCGGGGTGAGATTCGAAACCGTAAACCCATTTCATTTGGTCCATTTCTTTCGGGTTATTAAATAGCATGAAGGGAGGTAAGATACGTAACAGCGGGCCCGTTGAGTTTTTTAGCCCATTTGATGTTTTGTTACTGTTCTACTTTAGAAAAAAAGTATTATTATTAAAACTGTTTTTCATTATTATTTTAATAAAATAAATAAATAATATATATTGCTTTATTAAAAGAACGTGATATATTTTCTATTATTGCTGATAAACTTTTTTATTATAATAATGTTCTATTTTATTATTAAAAGATATTAGATTAAATATTACTTATATAATTTATTCATTAAAGGATTTTTGTTTTGAAAGTTTTTGTTTGGATCAAATTTTTTAAAAGAAGATTTAGGCCCAGTTCACGTCAAAAAAGATAGTAATGTTGTTTGAAGCCCAATAGTCTTTTTTGCAGAGATGTTTGGAAAATTACGCAAGGCCCAAAAAGTAATTTACAAGTACTGTATCAATTATCCAGAATATGCACATGTTTTCTCATCATTAACAAATACTGTACAATTTGATTGGAAATCAAATCTTTTTACAACAAAAGGACACAGAATCAAATCATGTAGAATCCAAAGTCCAAGCTCAGAATTCCAATAAAATGGAATCAAATATCATACATTACATAATCAATATTACAAAATCAAATACAAATAAATCTAAAACCCTAAAATTGTTCTAAATCCCTAAATCTATGTTAAGTAAACCGTAACAGCAATTCAAATCAAAACCTTATATATACTAAATTGAAAAAACAGTACAGAGGAGGAAGAACAGAATCAAGAGGAACACTTGAATACAAAGGCCAAGATAATTTCAGAATCAAACAAAGAACGGTTACCGACTCTGTTGAAGAAAGGAAGAAAGGGGTTTAAGGTTTCAACATCTGAAATCCTAACCGCAACTGACGGTTTCCTCGCTCCGCCTCCGTTTCAACCTCTCGTCACCACCTTTGAAGCCATCACCAGAAACCTACGAATAAGAGGATTAGAAGCGAATCAACAATGAAGCTCGCAAAACACGAAATCGCAAAAAGGAGTAAACAAATTAGCTTCTTTTTTTCTGCTCTTATTATTCTGTTATTGGTAGAAGAGGAAGGGGTTGGGTGGAACGTTGCCACGGTGTTGTTCTGGATTAGGGTTAGAGAATGGGAGGGAGGGTTAAGTGAGAGAGAGAGAGAGAAAGAATAGAAACTGTTAACGATAATGGAAATGAAATGTAAAAACAAATGTATGTTATGTTTTAATCATGTATGCACGCATCCACCGTAATTAGTATGCATCATCGGTTTTATCCCTTTGATCTTCAATGGACGACTGCAAGGCCAAGTCCATTGTAACACCCATACGCCTCATGCACACAATCACTCCGGCCTTCAAAGAAATATGTGATGGGCCAATCCCAATTCTAACTACACCAACCTTTTTTTTTCTTCATTCAAACGAACTAGCAATGCACCTACCCTACCTCTGGGCCTAGCTCAATATTTAAACTTGGGCCCAGCCTCCTAAAAGCACCCCCTTGTTTTTCTTATTAGTTCAACCATACACCCCCGGGCTTGTTGGACCTGAATTCAATATCTGAATTCAGGCCCTGACTTTCTGCACCCCTTCTCCTTTACTACTCAACTAAAAATGCACCCCCTTAAATTAATTAATATTTCCTTTTTTATTTAATTATTATTTTTTTTATTCTTTTATTATTATTATTTTCTTTCTATAATTATTATATATTTAATTTTTGTACTTTATTTTTTAAATTCTTATATTTTACATGTTTTTATTTAATATCATACTATTATATTTATTATCATACTATTATATTTATTATCATGTAAATAAATTATTTTATTTAGAAACTCGTGAATTTTATATTATTGAATTAAAACATTTTTATCATGTATTAATTAAGAAATTTGGCAATTAATATGATAAATATTATTCAACAAATCTTAAAACTATTTTTCGCAATAAACTAATCTAAACAACTAATGTTTTGCTAAAGGGTTCCAAATATATTTTGGCTAATCGCACATTTAGTCCAAAATTATGCAATCTTTACACCCGGTCAAATGCGAGGTGATTCAAAATAATTTTGCAACCCCTAAAAAACACAAATCCATACGAACTACGAATCGAGACATTGATTCCTCATAAGAGGATACATAGACATACAACTAAAATCGTGACGAGTTCTCCTATTAAAACTTAAAACCTTGTTTTACCCGAAACCTAAACTTAAACCTAGTATCCTTACGAATAAGGTAGATGAAAGGTGCACAACACCTTCCTTTCGTCTAATAGAGTCCAAACTTAGAATCTTTGTCTTTACAAATTAGGGTTTCCTATTAGATGCCCTTCCTTGGGATAAAAACTAGTATTGGCGACTCTCATTTAAAAACCAGTCGCAACTGCTGGAGACACTACTGGGGAACTCAACCTTAGGTTTTTGGTTTTATTTTGGGTTTTTATTTTATTTATTTATTTATTTATTGCATTTACTTATTTACTGCATTTATTTATTCTTATAAATTTTTGTATCATTGTATATTTAATGCATGGCAGGACTTTTGTTTTAAAAAAAAATCTCAAATAACCCTTAGAAAGAAGGTTCGTCTATTAGCTTAGGGGATACATCATCCTTGCAAGCTTATGTGACGACTTCTCCTAAAGTCGGTGGAATTTTGCAAAAGGAATACTTATTGAGAGATATTCTCTTGACGAGTAAGACTTTAGAACGTCCCATGACTCTTTGTAATGACCTTAACCAAAATCTCATGATGGGACGTTTCACGACTTTGAGACGAAAGTCTCGGTCCGTAAAAAGGCTCCACCTAAGGGAGGCCCTTGTGCCTTTTCCCCCCTGGTGTTATTCATGATACCCTTAAGGAAACCACCTTTTGGGATGGTAGATTAACCATAGGTCAAAGTTAAGAGCCTACCTTATAAGGGTACCTATCACAAAATCCCGTCACTAAACTATACATCCATGCATTCATAGATTTCATATATTCATCATCTGTTTCTTTTATTTGTCTTATTCATAGGGTAAAAAAACAAAAAGCAATAAAATCAATATTTTGGTGATTATCTTTGAAAATGGATACCAAAGAAAACAACTCATCCGCGTCAATGTGCCAGACATGTCTGAAATCAAAGACACAAAAGGGAAATTTTACGAAAGAGCTCTGAAGATGTGCACTCGCTGCTATGGAGATACCCTTGATCCTAAGTATGTTGAAGACTTTCTCAAGCTTTATCGAGAAATGGTTGATGGTTTTAGAGCAGACATCCGCAAGGGCACCTAGAAGATTTATTTCCCTTTTCTTAATTTCAAGCAAACAAGTTTTGGTTTAAGATTGTAATATCTTTCAATATTTGAATCATGTTACTTTCAATAAAGGTGTTTTGTTTCCATATCTCGATTGCGTATCCATTTTTAAAGATATTCACCATGTAAAAAAAGAAGTAAAAAACCAAAAAAAAATATACCCAAGTGAATAAGACGTTTAACCCCTTTCATGTCCATACATATTCATTCGCAAACACCTGCATTTCATACCCAAGCTCATGTTTTTAAAAATATCTCTCCAGTTAAATCATTGGTAGAAGAATATCACCACCTCATTGACCTCCATATCAAACAAGGGCCTACAAACAAAGATCAATGGAACAAATCGAGGAGAATCAGGTTGCATTTCAAGGAGGATCTCGACCAAGTAAAGGGGTGAGTTCAATGAAAGGATATCTGAGTCAAGTTCTCCTAGCTTTAAAGAACATCATTGACAGGCAAGATCAGATTCCCAGGGTAGCTTTCGAAGAAGTAGCTCAAATAATTGGTGCATCAAGCGGTCACCAACTAAGAGAAGAGTCAGAGACAGGACCCTAAAAGTATTTCATGGCCCAACAAGAGATAAGAGAAGTTGAAACTGAAGGGTTTGTCCCACCACCATCAAAATCAGGGGCATCACATACCCTACAAATTCCAATCAATAATGCAGATAACTACTTGGACCTGCAGTATGGAGACCACAACCTAGAGGATGTCAATCAAGCACCCTTGAAGACGAAGGGTACTCATGTTGTCGATAATCCACTGGTGATGAATCAATATAAGGCTCTGGAAGAAAGGTTGAAAGTTGTGGAGGGTTTTGATGCCTTTGAAGTAGATGCTCTCGAAATGGGCCTAGTTCCCGATGTGGTAATTCTGCCAAAGTTCAAAGTGCCTGACATTGGAAAGTACAAAGGGCTCACTTGTCCAAGAAATCATTTGCGCATGTATTTCAGGAAGATGCATGCCCATTCCCATGATCAAAAGCTAATGGTTCACTGTTTTTAAGGCAGCTTAAGCGGGGCATCTCTAGACTGGTATATATAATTGGAGAGAGTACATATTCGAACATGGGCATATATTGCTAAAGCTTTCTTAAATCATTACAAATATAACCTGAACATGGCACCTACCCACATGCAACTGCAAAATATGTCTCAGAAGAAAGAAAAGTCCTTTAAAGAATATGCTCAGAGATGGAGGGAGATGGCATCCCGTGTGCAACCACCATTGTCGGAGACGGAATTAGTAGATATGTTCATGGGAACCTTGCAAGGGCTATATTATGAGAAGATGGTTGGAAGTATCTCTTTAGGATTTGCATACCTGGTGACTATCGGAGAAAGAATTGAGACTTGAATAAAGAGTCAGAAAATACAAGGGGGACCATCAAATTCCCCCTACAATTCAAGAAGAACTTTTTCAAACTTCCCAAAAAGAAAAGAGGGAGAAATTAATGATGTAGCCTGACAATCGAGGGAACAACAACCACTAATGATCCCACAAGGAAAACAACAAGGCAGATTTGGAAGACCACAAAGAAATTTTGATCCACTCCCTATGCACCCTAGCCAGTTATTCAAACACCTGGTCAAGGAATCCTTGGTGGAAGTCAAGGCTCTAGCTCCTCCAGTCGGGCCACTCCCGTGAAAGTACAATGCCAACGCCAAATGTGAATACCATGCAAACTCTCCCGGACACACCATAGAACAATGTTGGGCATTCAAGCCCAATGTTCAAGATTTGTTAGAATCTCAAGACATTACTTTTGAGAAGACTAACATCAAATCAAACCTTATGCCTCCTGTTGTACCCCAAAAGTTTCCCTCTCATCTTCTCAATATCGCTTATGTCAAGTTTCAAGCTTTGAATCACATTTTTTTTGCTTAGTCAATTGATCAGTTGACCTAAAATGAATTGTATTAGGAAAAGAGTCAATTGTGGTCAATTTATATTCAAACTTAATAATTCTTGACCCATATCAACATTTTGAACTCATATATGTCAGTTGATCAAATTTGGATCATAATTCCTCAAGAAATTTGATCAGATCACCAAAAGGGCAAAATGGTCAAAATTAGGGTTTTGACTAAGAAGGCTCAATTTTTTATTTTTGACCAAATACATGACTTGTTGGTTTGATACATGACATCATCTTTACCTAATGGCATGGTTCAAAACACTTCTCAAGATCAATTGACTGATAGTTGAAATTTGGTCAACTAATGAAAAAGTCAACTATACACTGAAAAGTCAAACTTTGACTTTTGATTAAAATCAAGTTTCAAAAATCATATTTCATTAAGAAATAAAAAAATTCAAAATCTTCTTTGAAAAGTCAAAATTCTAAGACTTAGAAATTTTTTAGTTAGAAAGTTAACTTTTTTTTCATGACTTTGTGCCAAATTTTCACCATGATGCAAAATGATTCAAGGAAAACTCCCAACATGAAAGTTGTAGATTTAAATGAGATCTAAAACATTGTAGGGCAGGAAGTTTTCTAGAAATTCTTTTATTTTAAGTTATAAATTCATGATGTCATGGCATTTTTGATTAAACACTTGGAGAAATTTTCAGTAGGTTTGGTCAGGTTTTTATCCCAACTTCTTGGCCAGTTTTCATTAAGTTCCAGTTTGATTTAATAAAAGTGAAAAACATGAAAGTTGTAGAGGATGTTTCAAGCTTTCCAAAACATCCAAGAGCATGAATTTATCATACTTGAGCTAGGAGATTCAAGGATTTGAAGTTGGGTATTCATTCTTAATTTACAAGGAAAATTTATGAAGAACACTTGATTCAATCTTCAAGCATGATGTATAAATCCCACTTTACAAGCTTCTAACTTGCATTTCACTCCATAATTGAATTCTTACACAACTGATTGAGCCATAATCCAAGTGTTTGAACCATTATCCAATTGATCATTCCATTTTTGGAAGAAAGTTCACACTTCCATTTTGGAAAAGTGGCTTTAATCAAAAAGTCCACTCTCCTTGAGCATTGGACTTGTTCTTTATGCATAAACTTCATCTATAAGATCAGAAGAAAGCATGTTAAAAATACAACAACTCTACAATAGCATGGTACAAGCTTTGGGAAGATGTTTGTCACTTTGCTTCAAAAACAAGCAAGATAGCCATAACATGTGATTCAAAATATGGGTTATTTGAAGTCTGAAACATTCTCTATAAATAGAGAGGCCAATTGCAAGAGAGAAAGGTAAAAAAATAGAGAGAAAAACCAGAAGTTTTATTGTGTAGACAAGCCCTCAAAATTCCATACTCTCAAAAAACCATAACTGTCCACAAAGCTTCCACTCTTGAGCTTTGAAATCCAAATCCTTGAATCCCTCACACTTTGTAAGTTCTGTCCAAACAAACCATCTAAACACCTTACATACATCATATAGGATTTGTTCAAACACAAGAATAGATTCTGTAACATCATAATTTTCCAAGCTCAAGAACAGTCAAGACAGCAACTCATACTCAAAGCATAAATTCCAGCTTCAAGGTAAGTCTTCTTGACTTTAAACCCTTCATTTCAAGCATCATTAATGAATCATCTTTGAAGATAAAATGTAATAATCATTCCCCTTGAAGCTAACCCTTTGTTTGTCTTCCATTCTTGTCATTTATGTGTTGAGAACTAACTCCTGTGTGCAGCAAAACAATGTTAAAATCAAAAAATAACAGTATGAGTTGACACATACCTATATGAGTCGACACATCTTATTGGAAAAAATAGGTTATGAGTCGACACATAGCCTTATGAGTCGACACATATTTCTATACAGACCTAAAACAGAAGGAAAAAGGGTGTATGTGTCAACACAAAGCACGTATGAGTCAACACATGCAGGGTATGAGTCGATACATACCATTATGTATCAATTCATACTGAGTTGGTTTGGTAATACAGGGGTAAGAGAAGGTTATTTGTCGATGCAAAAGAGCATGTGTCGACACATAATGTTCAAAAATGATTTTTTCTTTCCTTTTCCTTTGTTTTTACATGTTTCAGATATTTCCTTCATGGTTGTTGAATATGGTTGTAATATTTAAGCTCATATCCATCCCCATTTGTAAATTGTACCCCCATCCCCCTAAAACAATGTAATAACGTAGGACTTTATTTTCCGTAATTTACCGCTTTCAAATACAAATGCTAGTAACTAGGGTGTGTATGGCAAGATAAAAATCAATCTTAGACAATCCTAATCCAAGACAAAACAATGCATGAAAAATAAACACTTGCACACTTGTACCTCTAGGGTTAACTCCACTTGTTGCCTTGAGAAAATGGTCATGTTATGCATGTGAGACACCTTAGCAAAATACATTAAAAAATATAAGATCATAGTCCTTCGATGACGCTTCGAATGTTGCCTTCAAAATGATCTTAGACCCTTAATAAAAATACTAAGGTATCTCACAACATTGCATTTTATAACTATACGATGACCCACGCCCGTCCCTTCACATCCAATGATAGCGCTTCTTATCAATCAATGGTAAGATAGCAGCATCTAAAGGAGGAGGAAATGAACAAAAGACTTTTTGAGTAGGTCGAACGTTCTTAGCCGCCAGTTCAATAATACGGTGGGAGAACTGACTTAGTTTTTTTTTGTTTTATCACAATTTTTGCGGATAGCAAGAGTCGCCACCGACTTTTCTTTTATCCAATAAGGAAAGGGTGAAAAGAACAAGAAAGAACTTTGAGATATTTTCTTGAGTTCAGGGGGTAGTTTATGAAAAGGGAAGGTGTTATCACCCTTTTCATCCATAGTTATCTATGGTCTTTTAGTTGCTTGCTCACAATCCTCTTCAAAACTATCATTTTTCAAAACACACCAAACACATTCAAAACATGAAATATTTTCGAAAAGTCAAACACTTTGTATGCATTCTTATAGAGACGAGAATCATTACAAATTTTTCCTAAACGATGGTGCTTTTCAAAAATAATTTCAAAATCCACCACAAACACATTTCAAACAAAGCAATTTTCAAAAGTGATCTAGCAAGAAACTAAGAGCCCATAGATAAATATGGATGATAAGGGTGCTAACACCTTCCCTTTTCATAAACTACCCCCCGAACTCAAGAAAATATCTTAAAGGTATTTCCTGTTATTTTCACCCTTTCCTTATTGGATAAAAGAAAAGTCAGTGGCGACTCTTTCTATATGCAACAATTGCGATAAACGCAAAACAACCATGTCAGTTCTCCTACCATATTACAGAATTGGTAACTCTACTAGGGAGAATACTTAAAAGTGGGGTTACCTTAGAGCTAGATCACATTTACTTGCTTTTATTATTTTATTTGTTTGCTTTACATTTATGGGTTCTTGTTTGGGTTTGTATTGATCCTCTACTCGGATCGGGGAACACCATTAGGTAAATAGAAAAGATTATGGAGATTGTACAGCATATACCGATATGGTTGAGACAATAGCTATGTTAGTGTGACATATTTGTGGGTACTGGTATCCCTTACGGCGAGTTAAGGAGAATACGAGGCCGTTGAGTGATGTCATGAAGCACTAACGAACCTTAGAATCTTTAATTGAACAACTTGGCCATTAGGAAGTAGTGAGATATCCGGTTTCGGTGGAAAGTTAAAAATTGTTTGATACTTGATACTACTCTCATTGAGATCAGACTTTTGGGATATTTTGGCTGCAAGAAAAGATTGATTGTGCTAAAACAATGCCCAATGAAGAAAGATCAGTGATATTGAGATTCTCTAGAACCCGATTAATTTCTAGGATAAGTTGAATTAACTAACCTTCAAGAGGGTACTTACCTATGAACTCCATGCAAGCCTAAACCTAAGGTCTTTGTGTGCTTTGTTTGTGATTATTATTCATGTCATCATAAACATTATAACACCATAAAGCATTATCACTAAACATTTCAAGGATTTAGGAATTTATCTTTGTTCTGTTTTGTAGGTCATGACTTCTACTCGTAGGAATACCATCCGAGTCAACTTCGTGAAAGCGCATCCTCAACTTCAAGAGTTAGCATCAAGAGTGCCTGGAGATTCTCCTTTCACCGAGAAATATGGTGGACTTCTCAACTTGGCTACGTCAAACTTCCAAGAAGAAATGATGTGTGTGCTTTTCCAGTTCTTTGATCCTATGCATGATTGCTTCACCTTTCCCGACTACCAATTGCTGCCTACATTAGAAGAATTCTCTCAATTGTTAGGAGTGATTGTTCTTGATCAAATACCATTCACCGGTTTAGAAGAGACTCCAAAAACTGAAGTTATTTCCAAAACTTTTCATTTGAAGAGATTTGACATTGTGGAAAATTGGGTGACAAGAAGTGGAGTTAAGGGTTTCTTAACCAAATTTCTGTTGGAGAAGGCTTGTTTGTTCTGGGAAGATATGGATTTTCAAGCTTTTTAGGATGTCTTGGACCTTATAATATGTGGTTTGGTTCTATTTCCAAATCTGGACCAACTTATAGATGTGAATGCCATCAAGGTTTTTCTCTCTCGTAATCCCATACATACTTTGCTTGGAGACATTCTACATTGTTTCCACACTCACACCATGAAGAAAAGGGGTACTCTTTTGTGTTGCATTCCATTACTCTCTAGATGGATTATATTACACCTACCTTGATCAACTTTGAATAATGATCAAGGCTTGACATGGTCTCAAAGGTTAATGTCACTCACACATTCTAATATCTATTGGTGTGATCGATCTATGGAGGACATTACTATTATTGACCGTTGTGGGAAATTCCCTAATGTCCCTCTACTTGGAATTATGGGAGGTATTACCTACAATCTTATTTGGCTTTGCAACAGTTTGGATATGCTAGGAGGGATGGCCCTCGTGATGCACTTATCTAAGGAATCGCATTCGACTACGAGAATGATGTCCAAGGTTATCGTTAGAGGTTCATACGAGCTTGGGGCATGGTTAACAAGGTTGATAGTAAGACATTGTGGAATAATAACTCCATTACTATGGAGCCTTATGTCAAGTGGGTGCGAACTCGCACCCAAAACCTCATGATGCCTTATGAAGCCATCCTACCTATCATCATGGAGCCTGTTTCCGAAGGAGATATTCCATATACCGCGCTTTATCCTAATATGCTTACTTCTCTTGAAGATTTTCAAAGAGATTGGATTCAGCTAAAGGGGGAGCGAGACACCTTCGAAACCCAGTTCTATACAAGTGAAAAGAAGGTTTTGGATCTTATGAGACAACTTCATGAAGAGCGAAGTTTGAACGCCTACGTTGTGCCGAAGAGGATGCGCTCGACCTTCTTGTCTTAGGAGTTTATTTTGTATTTATTTCTTCCATTGTAAGCCCAAGAGGCATGTTTGTAATTGATCTGAACTTATTAATGCAATTAATGTTTGTTCCCTTTTGTCTAAACAAATTTAAATCTTCTAAGTCCTTGAAAGCATTTGCATACGCATTTTCATGCATTATGACATAAACAAGTTTTCCACAACAGGTTCCTTTATCTTTCTACTTTTTATTTCTGTAACATGGATATCAAACAAACAGTGAAGGACTTGCAAGTGCAGAATTCCCAGTTCCAAGCAACCTTGCTTACCCTGGCCAATGGACAACAAGAGCTAATGACGCTGCTGGCGGACAAAAAGAAGACTAAGAAGAAGGCCCTCATAAACATGGGGAAAATGTTTAAAGGTCCAGTTCGTCAGTGTTGTACCCCAATTTTCCCCCATAAGATTCCTTCATCATACCATGTTAATTCAATCACAACAAGGTCACATTAGGGCTTTTAGTTCTTCTCCCTATCTTTAGTTTTGCTCTTTGAGGAATCACCAAGCACCTTGACTTGTTTTTATTTTGTGATCATTCATGTTTTGTTTTTATTTTCCTTTTAATTAATAAAATGCAATGTTGGTTTGTCTCACTTGTCAACAATGTAGGTAAAGGCAATATCGCTTAGCAAGTTGATCCATGGGTTCATGAGTTTATTTCCATGACCTAGTCAATAAATCTTGAGAAGTTCAAACCTCACCATTTAAGTTGTTTTGGAAGAAATGGAATGGCAAGGTTTACTTTGGGTTCATCACATTTCAAAGTTATCAAATTGATTCAAAGGTACAAAGGGTTGATGGAAGAAGTTGTACAAGGTCTTGTTCCCATTGGTCACTATTGCATATTTCTCTCAATTCTCAAGATATGGAAGTTTTTTTGGTGGCTATGAGTCTCATTATCATCCTCAATAAGTTCTATTTATAAATCAAGAGTGTTTGTACAAGAAGGTTGTTCAAAATTGTCAAAATTCCTCAAATCATTTTCTTGATTTAGGAGCTAGGATTTTGAACTTCAAAGAAGTATATATTGCTCATCCTTTGGTATTTTTGAGTGATTCCAAAGACATCCTTCTCTTCAAAGGCTTATTAACAAATAACTTCAAAAATTTCAAGGATTTTTCATATGGAAGAAACTTGATGATGAAGAAAGATTACAAGTCCTCCAGATGAACCCTCATTTTCTCATGTGTGACTTCAAATGATCATAACTTGGTTAATATTTATCACCTTGAGCCCACTATTTTTCCATAATGATATTGGGGATGTGAACTTTATTCCATCTTTTATTGAAAAAGTGATAAAATGGATGGAAGATTCCCTAAGGATACAAATGATTATAGGTTATTTCATGATTTTTGCCAACTTCAACAATTCATAACTCTCTCAATTTTTGGAGATTTTGAATGGTTCAAGTTTAAAAATGTCATTCAATAGGTCTATTTCATGCCATATTTTTTGGTCAAGAGAAAATTCCAAGTGGAAGTCCATGTTTGAATGCAAGACATTATAGGTCAATTTTGAAGAAAAATTTGAAATATTTCTAAGTATGGAAAGTCAACCTTTCCCCCAACTTTGACTCAATGCAACTTTCAGCTCAAGCATCCATTTAACTCCATTATTTTTCCATTGCAAAGCTTGTAACCTCATATTTCTAATGCATCAAGAATCATGCCTTAAGACTCCTTGAGCTGAGAATGCCATTGAATTGAACTTGAAAACTTGGAATTGGAGTTTCTTCAGTCAGAATTTGAAATTCATATTTTGGCTTCTAAAGATCACATTAGCACGCGTTTGTAATCTAAACATGTTTAACCAAGTTGCCAAAGTGGATTAGAGCCTCAAAACGCAAATATTGGATTAGTTTTGGTGAAAATAAGATCACACTTCACTTGTGCATCAGGTTTGCATGAATTCCCTCCAAAATGCATCATTCACTCTTCCTTTTGATCCCTTTGCTTCTCCTACAAATACATGAACCATCCCATTCATTTTCTCAAGTTTGGATAGCCATAATCACCCTGGCAAACTTGCTCCATAACTCAATTTTCTATAACTTCGTAATCAGTATTCAAGCCTTTTTCAATCAAATTTTTCTATCAATTCACCTTCCTAGATCTTCCCTGAAGCTAACCATACAATTACCTTCAAGAATCGGGCCCTATATTGCTCCATAGAAGTCCAGTTTCAGAGCTCTACAACTCAACTTCAATAGGTAGATTTCTCCATCAATTCTTCAAAACTTTGATAGCATTGTGATGCTCTCATTGCCCTGGTTCTAGTCGCAACACTTAATTTTATCTGGAAACACGTTTTGACCATGAAATTTTAAATCCGTTTTCAAAACTTTTCTTTCAAATTGTTTGATCTACAATTTATTTAAATTTGTCGCGAAGGTGTGATTGTCTTCGTCTTGAAGAGACGAAGCGAATGACATAGGTCTGAGTTTCTGATTTTACAGTTTGAGAGACCTGCAATTCACATTGAATTTCTGATTTAATAAGTGATCCAGTGTTCTATTCACTAATGACCATGATATGCACAATGCGCCAAATCTCTTGGATTTGATTACTAATGTGTTTTGACTCTCATCGATTGGTCCACATCTTTTTTTTTCTTCTGATTTTTATATTTAATTGTTTTAAACTTCAAAAAATCATATAAAATTCATTTTTAGTCCAAAAAATCTGAAAAAATTATGAAAAATATTTTTGATTATTCTCTTTCTGATTTTTATTTTTTTTCATAATTTTATTTTGTGTTTTGATATTTTTTATAAATTTTCACTTTATTTGATTTGTTTTAAATATTTAAAAATACTTTTATAAAATTTTAAATTCTGAAAAAAATTATGGAATGATGCAATGATATTGTGACAAATATTAGTGACCTCATTTATTTTTTTGATTTCTGACTTTGGTTTTTTTTAATCATTTTTGGTTATTTTACTCATTTCTTTTAATTAAAAAAAAAAATAGTTTCTGACTTTAAAAAATTACCAAAATTTTTATAATATTTGAGTCCATTTCTGATTTTTCTATGGTCTTACTTTTTATTTCTTGATTAATTTGAACATAGTTAATATTTTTATCTTTTATTCCTATTTTAAAACATTTTAAAACATTTTTTAATGTATATATTAAATGCAATATTATTTTGTGATTATTTTCTGGCTGATCTTGGGTTGGATTTTTTATTATGAACTTTGTTAACATCATTGGATCTATGGTGTTAAGTATAACTCCATAAAAATGGATGAATGATTTTAATAGTAGTTTAATTAAAATTTAATTCAAATGTGGTTTGTATTCTTTCCCACCCCTCTTCATCTCATCCCTTTCTTATTGCACTAAGTGTTATTGGAGCATGATCTCTATATCATGTCTCAAAACAAATGGTGCATAGATTGCTATTGACCGGCCTCGAAATAGGTGTGACTTCTATATAAGTCCACTTACAATTGCTTAACATAGCGCTAAATTTTGTCCTGATTCAAATAAATGATCATTCGTTGCCCAAACCTATGTTTGCAAACCCAAGTATGTTAATTTGATCTCTTTGATCCAATAACTTTGAGATTCATTGTATGGAGGCTTTGGTTCTACCAATCCTCTAATGGATCTACAACACTTCTGGTCAACGCGGATCACTTAAACATCATTGATCATTAAATGGTACTTGTGAGGATTCTAAATGGATGATATACTTGACAAAAAGCAAATGCAACTTGTTGTGTGGAGGCTTTGGTACTACCAATCCTCTAATGAGTTCCAAATGAAAGTTTCAAGATGGTCATCCAACTAACCACTAATTATTAACAATTGATTTTACTTTATGCTTTTATTTTTTATGCTTTTTTTACTATTTACTTTAAGAATTACATTTCGTCCTAATTTTCATCTTTGCTCACTTGGCCATTTATATTATTGTCATTTTATTTTTCTCACTTGAGCCTTTCTTTTTAAGACACCTAATAATCAACACGAACCATAAAAAGCTTTAATGATACTTGGACTATTTGGTTACTATCCTTGGCATTATGGATCATTGGACTTCTTGGACTTAGGATTAGAAACCTTGGCCTATGTTGGAGACCTTGTGATCTTAATTGATATTTTGTCTGGAGTTCTTGAGGTTTACCTCAAGACATTGGGTTGTTTTTTTATTTTGTGTGCATGTTATTGTGATTACATTCTTTGTTTGTAATCTGGAATTTACCCGTATACAGTCGTTACTCTGCCCAATTTTTATGAAGACTTAATACACTCGAAGCTTGGTTTTCTCAAGAAGTCTAGTATCTTTGCTTGCTTGGTTTCAATCCAAATAATGTGAACTCTATCTTGGCACATAATGTCAAGAATTGACTTCTTGTTAGTTAGATGGTTCTTATCCTTAGATTTTACCTTATGCTTTAGGATAGTATCTTCTTCTCCTCCCATCTTCTTCAATTTCAAAAATCTTCTTCCTCCTTTTGAAAACTCTTCTTGTTTTTAAACATGAATCACTTTCATAATAAACTTGGACTTAGGTCCATGAATTTTCAAAACCTTTTCATAAATAAAATTCAATCAACTTAATAATACATTGACATTCTTTTTATGAGAAGACTAAAAGTCAATCAATCTCATTTCAAACCATTTTTCTATTTTGGCTCTTATCTTTAAAACTTTTCTCAAAGGAGTAGACTCTTGCCAATCCTTGTAATGATGCAAACAACTATACTTCTATAATATGTAGTAAAGAGATATATTTTCCACTTGGGTGTTAAGTGAGGCAACTTATATAAGAACTACCAAACACCAAGAACAATCCTCTTGGACCAAGAACAATCCTCTTGGATTTTCACTATGTCAACAATGATAACAATCCTCTCAAGGTGACATACTTGTTTCCAACAATCCTAGAAAATCAAGAGTACAAAAACCACTAATCTTATTTTCAATAATCCTGAAAAATAAGCAAGTGTACAACAATATTTGAGTGAGTAAGTTTGTAGAGTAATAATCACTTTAAGTGATTTCATCAATAACTTGATCTTCCTTTCCAATAAACATGATATACAATGACTCAGGACTTAGATTGCTCAAAGTTTTCTGTTATACAAGATGTGAAAATGTGTAGAAAACTTTTTGAATAAAAATGAAGAAAGCTTGAGTTGAGTATTTGAAAATTTCAGAAAAAGATTAATTGGAAGAGGTTGTAAAATCATTTGAATCTTTGGATATTTATATCTTCATAATACCCCTTTGAAACAACATGATTTTATGTACGATGATCATAAACAATTTCCAAGATTCAGTACAATCCATTATTCAAAAGGTGTGTGTGAAGAGGTATATGAAAATATACTGATTTTCGAAAATGTACAACAAGCAATCGATTGCACCCTTGATGCAAATCGATTTAAACAGGTTCTAACAGCCAGAAATTTCAAATATTTTCAGTGAGCAATCGATTTCACCTTTGTGTAAATTGATTTCACTTAAAAACATAAGCTTTTTTCAAACAGAGAGCAACCGATTACCCACATATGCAAATCGGTTGCACGGAAAAACAGAAGCAAAAAACCTGAAAATGTGAGGCAAGCAATCGATTGCTCCAACATGTAAATCAATTGCTCATTAATAAAAATTAATTTTTTTTCTTAAGAAACTTGAGAAATAGTTTGGACAAGTTTAAAAACTTCTTTTGATCATTGAGCATCTAAGACTTAAGTTCATAGTAAGAATTATTATTGTACCTTATGAAATTTTCCAAGAGCTTGAACCAAAGACTTTTATCCAATGATGCTTTAGCTTGATCAACATATTTGCCTTCTTGCAATTATGGTTTGTCTTCATCAAAACAAAGTTCATTGAGAGGCTTGATATTACATTCTCCCCCTTTTTGATGATGATAAACAATCTTCCTTGATGCGTTGTTATTTCCGGAAAAAGACTTCTCCCCCTAAGATGTATAACTCCCCGTTTGTATGAGAAGCTTTGTAATCATTTGGATTTGCTCATCTTGAAGGATTATTTGTACCTTAAAAGTTTAAGGCAAGGAAATACACAAGCATAAAGTATAATTCTCCCCGTTTGACATTATCAAAAAGAAGGGAAAGATGCATAAAAAATGGATAAAATACATATAATAATATTGAAAGCTTAACCATAATATTAATTAAATATAATAAAACATGTTATGCTTACCGCATCCTCCCAAAAATATTTTGGAAGGTTTGAATCGCTAAACATCATCCTTGCAAGTTCTACAAGAGACCTCTTCTTTCTTTCCACCAGTCCATTTTGTTGAGGAGTACTTGGTGCCGAGAGGTTGTGAGAGATTCCATGTTCTCCACAAAATTCTTCAAAGAGAGCATTTTGAAATTCTCCTCCATAACCACTTCTTATGGAGACAATTGTTAGAGACTTCTCATTTCGAATTTGCTTAGCATACTTATTGAAAGCCTTGAATGCATCACTTTTATGCACTAAAAAGAATGTCCAAGTATATCTAGATAAATCGCCAACAATAACCGATGCATATACATTACCTCTGAAACATCTTGTTCTTGATGGACCAAATAGGTCCATATGCAACAATTGTAGTGGCCTCGTAGTAGACACCACATTCTTAGATTTGAAAGTTGATTTTGTTTATTTCCCTTTTTGACAAGCCTTACAAAGTCTATCTTTGACAAATTTTCTCTTAGGAAATACAATGACAAGATCATGCTTGATTGATTTATTCAAGTGTTCCAAGTGAATATGAGCAATTCTTTTGTGCCAAATCCATGAATCATCGTTATTCTCCATGAGATATTTTACCTTCAAAAATTGATCATCAAGGGAAATCATAAATATATTATTAATTATTTTACCTTTAAGTATAAACTCATGTGTGACTTCGTCTTCTATCAAGCATTCATCTTTGGTGAACTTGATCTTGAAGTCTTTGTTACATAGTTAGCTAATACTAAGAATAATGTGCTTTGTCACATAGTTGATGAAGATAAACCATAATGGCAAGAAGGCAAAGATGTTGATCAAGCTAAAGCATCATTGGATAAAAGTATTTGGCTCAAGCTCTTGGCAAGTTTCATAAGGTATAATAACAATTCTTACTATGAAATTAAGTCTTAGATGCTCAATGATCAAAAGAAATTTTTAAACTTGTCCAAACTATTTCTCAAGTTTCTTAAGCAAAAAATTAATTTTTATTACTGAGCAATTGATTTACATGTTGGAGCAATCGATTACATGCCTCAATTTTCAGGTTTTTTACTTTTGTTTGCATGTGTAATCGATTTGCATATATGTGTAATCAATTGCTCTCTGTTTGAAAAAGCTTATGTTTTTAAGTGCAATCAATTTACACAAAGGTGCAATCGGTTGCTCACTAAAAATATTAGAAATTTTTGGCTGTTAGAACCTGTGCAAATCGATTTGCATCAAGGGTGCAATCGATTGCTTGGTGTACATTTTTGAAAATCAGTATATTTTCATATACCTCTTCACACACACACACCTTTTGAATAATGGATTGTACTGAATCTTGGCAATTGTTCATGATCATTATACAGAAAATCATGTTGTTTCAAAGGGGTATTATGAATATATAAATATCCAAAGATTCAAATGATTTTACAACCTTTTTCAATCAATATTTTTCTGAAATTTTCAAATACTCAACTCAAGCTTTCTTCATTTTTATTCAAAAAGTTTTCTGCACATTTTCACATCTTGTATAACAGAAACTTTCAGCAATCTAAGTCCTGAGTCATTGTATATCATTTTTATTGGAAGGTAAGATCAAGTTATTGATAAAATCACTTAAAGTGATTATTACTCTACAAACTTACTCACTCAAATATTGTTGTACACTTTCTTATTTTTCAGGATTGTTGAAAATAATATTAATGGTTTTTGTACACTTGTTATTCCAGGATTGTTGGAAACAAGTAGGTCACCTTGAGAGGATTTTTCTCATTGTTGACATAGTGAAAATCCAAGAGGATTGTTCTTGGTCCAAGAGGATTGTTCTTGGTGTTTAGTAGTTCTTGTATAAGTTGCCAACTATAAGAAAATCTCTTTCATGTTGAAAGGGGACTGGAGTACTCTCGGACTATGAGAGTAACCATGATATATCCTTGTGTTTTTTACTTTTCCTCATTTATCGCTTTCGTCACAAATCATAACAAGAAAAGAAAAGAATCACGTTTCTAAACTCCTTCACAAAATTATAAAAATAAGAACAAGTATTCATAAAACCGGAAATAATTTTGAATGTCCTAATCCCCCCCCCTCCTCTTAGGCGCACTCTTATACTGACATTTGGTATCAGAGCGGGTTATAGGTAACCTGTTCTTAAAGATCCGGAATGGCTTCCGCAAATCAAAATCTAGTTTTTAGAGATGGTGGTAGCAATAACAAGCCTCCACTGTTTTGTGGTGAATACTTTGATTTTTGGAAAATCTGCATTAAGGCTCATTTAGAAGCACAAGGAGAAGAAATATGGGATGTCGTCAAAAATTGTCAATTTATTCCTACAAGTGTTGTCAACTGTGTTGGTACGTCAAAGCCTAAAAGTGCATGGGATGATGATGATGAGAAAAAGGTTCTCTATGAAAAAAAGGCCATCAATCTTCTTCAAGGTGCACTTAGCATGGATGAATTCTTTCGTGTTTCGGCATGCACAACGGTAAAAGAAATATGGAATACTTTGGTAGAAACTCATGAAGGAACCGCTGAAGTTAAAAGATCAAGATTAAATACATTGAGTCAAGAATAAGAACTATTCATAATGCAGCCCCGAGAATCAATCCATGACTTGCAGAAAAGATTTGTGCACTTGAAAAATCATTTGAAAGCACTCGGTAAGACTTTAAATAATGATGAACTTAATCTTAAAGTGCTTAGATCTTTATCCGGGAAATGACATCCAAAAGTGACAGCAATATTCGAGAAGAAGAATCTATCCACAATGACTTCCGCCACTTTGTTTGAAAAACTTCAAGAATATGAGACAGATCTTGCAAGACTTGAAAAGCATGAAATCCAAGTAAAAGATTCAAAAGGAATTTCTTTAAAAACGAGGATAAAAAATCATGATAGAAATCAAGAAGATGAATCCACTAGTAGTGAAGATGATGATCTTATCAAGAAGATTAAAAAGGTTCTTCGAAAAGAAAGAAAAAAAGAAGCACCAACAAGGAAGGTTACATACTTTGAATGTGGAAAAAAGGGACATGTTAAAAGTGAATGTCCTACACTTGAAACGAAGAAGAAATATTTCAAGAGAAAAATAGCTATGCAGTCAAAAAAAGCATATATAGCATGGGAAAGGTCATCTTCTGATTCCGAAAGCAATCAACGTGATAATCTTGTATTAATGGCTTCACATAATTTGAATGATGAAAATGATGAGGTTAGTAATGAATTTTCTCTTTATGATAATGACGTAAAATATGTAATAGATGAACTCCTAAATGAATGAAAATTTTTATACAAAACTATTTCATCTCAAAAGAAACATATTTCATCTTTAGAAGAAAAAATTGAGACATTGGAAAATAATTTCAAGGATGAAAAACAAAAGATTATTAGTGAACAAAAACAAAATTTTGTATGCAAAAATTGTGAATCACTTTCTTTCTAAATTGTCCAATTGAAAAGAGTTCTTGAAAGATATGAAAAAGGAAAATTTGGGTTGGAAGGTGTCCTTAGTAAACAAAGATACCCGAATTATAAAAGTGGACATGGATATTCAAAGTTTTCAAAGCCAAGTTATAACAAAACTATCTTTGTTAAGGCTAGTGACCAAATAAATCAAGAGAAAGTGAACAAACCTAAAGTGATTCATCATTATCTTAAAAAGAAAAAGTTTGTTAAGAAGAAATCTTATCCTCCTAGATATAGAAGTAATTTTATACCTACTTGTTTTTATTGTGGTATTGTTGGCCATACACCTAATGCTTGCTATGTTAGAAACTTTAGTGTAGTAAGTGGGCATTATGTGTGGGTTAAGGGAACTAACTATGATGGACTCAAAGCATATTGGGTACCAAATAAAACTTAATTTGTTTTGTAGGTTTTCTTGAGGATCACTTTAAGTCTATGATGTTTTGATAAGTGGTGGCTATAACCAGTTGATGAAAGAAATACACTAACTTTCAAATCTAGTTCACAAGTCCAAAGATTATTTCACATATAGGGAATACCTTAAAGGAAGAATAATTAGCATTGACAAAGATGAAACACTAACTTTCACATCCATTTAAGATATAATTCATGTTAAAAGACTAAAGCATAATCTTCTAAGTACAAGTAAACTTTGTGACAAAGACTTCAACATCATGTTCTCAAAAGATGAATGATTTATAAAGCCACTCTTGAGGTGAAACTCATTGATATAAATTGTTTTTACTTCCAATAAATTCTTTATGTATTATAAAACTTTTTCCATCCTTTTTGCTAATGGAAAAGGGGAAGAAGATATATATGTGTATGTGTATGTGTATGCTTGTCTCTAACTATTGCAGCCCAAAGAAAGATGCAAACTCTCTATGATTCAAGGGAGAACTTTGATCAAGAGGTAATTATCAAAGATAGGGGGAGCATTCACATAAGAGTTTCTCATTATTTCAAAAAGATTCAAGCATATAAATTTTCAATGGTTGTCATCATCAAAAAGGAGGAGATTGCAAAGTCAAGTTTCTTCAACATTATATTTTGATGAATACAACTACTATGTATATTTATCAAAGGATGAGAAAAAGCATCATGAAGCAATATGGCTATGGATCAAGATTTCAATATTATGAAGACTTGCATTGATCTTAATTTATTAAGGTATAAGCATGCAATATATATTGATAAAATAGTGCTCAAAATAATCTCCAAAATTCACTTGCATGCATGGTTCATTTAGTTGAAAATATCTCACTATTTCTAGCTTTAAAATAAAATATTTTTATCATACATTTGAAAATTTATTTTTCATATTTGAACCATATTAAATCACTTTCAAATATAATCTATTGACTTTCATAAATCAATAGATGTTGCATAAAGTTGATTCAAAAATTTATATAATCTTTTAACGTTTTAATTTTTTTAAACATTCAGTTTTTGGTAAATTAAGGCGTTTTGAACCGCCGTAACAGCACAAAAACCTCTACAACGTTCTGAAGCAGTATTTTATTTTTTGAAATTCAAAAATAATGTTCTGTATTTGTTAAGTCAGGTATCTTTTAAAACTGGCTTAATAAGTCCTGTACGAATTTGAAAAAACAATATTTTATTTAACATATTTTCATGCATCTTTTCATGAAACCATTTCATTTTAACTTGACAATTATTCATGATTTTTTTGTATAACTTTACCATATTTCATAGAGGTGTTATGCTTATATAAATACATGAAATTTCAAATTACAATTAACCTCTCCTATTGCAATTAACATTATTATATTCATTCATTTTCAAAAACAAGTGTTTTGATATTTCAACTTTCATTGAGAATTTTTTTACATGTGTTCTTCATATCATTTTAGAAAAATTTCTTCATTATTCATAAACACTTGAGCATTAATATATCTTTATATATTGCTTGCTTGGAAGAGAAGATCAATCATTATTATTGATATATATTCATCAACTTTTTACATAATATTTTTCCATATTTAGTTGTAAATTTCTTGTTGTCCAAAATTGTTGAAAACAAGAGAGTAGAAAGGAAAGAATTGTTTTCTTGTTCTACTTATTTTTGTTGTATATTGGTGTCTAGGATTGTTGGAAGCAAGAGAGTCATTAAGAGAAGATTGTTCTCTTAGTGTACTTAGTGAAAATTCATGAGGATTGTTCTTGGTGGTTTTATTGGTTAGAGTCTTGTATAGAAAGACTAGGTTGTTTTGTCTAGAGATCTAACAATAATGAAATCTCTTTCGTGTTGAAAGGAGACTGGAGTACTCTCGGACTGTGAGGGAAACCAGGATATATCCTTGTGTTCTTTACTTTTCCACATTTATTGCTTTCATCACAAATCATAACAAGAAAAGAAAAGAATCACGTTTCTAAACTCCTTCACCAAATTAGAAAAATAAGAACTACTGTTCATAAAACCGAAAACAATTTTAAAAGTCTTAATTCAACTCCCCCTCCCTCTAGGCGCACTGTTATAGTTACAGAAATTTCCAAAATATCTCCAGACTTCGGATATGCATATCTAAAGTCACCAAATTTCAGTTTTTTACAGATTTGTTCGGATATGCATATATGGAATAACCCAATAATTAAATATTAAGTTATTTGGATTATGCATATCCGGAAAAGCTATGAAAAACTAAAATTTGGTGACTTCGGATATTTATATCCAAAATAACTCAATATCCCAAATATATTTTGATTTTAGGTTGATTTTTATTCTTATAGAATATATATCTACTTAATATAGAAGATCCTTATAATTTACAAATTATCCATCATTTATTTACAAGAATTTATTCATTTAATATTAAATATCCTATTTTAATATTATTATTAATAACATTTAACTTTTAATTATAATATAAATATCTTTTTTAATATAATACAATTTTAATTACAACATAATAGTTAATTATCAATTCTATAATAAAAACTAAAAAGTGTCATCTAAATTAAATTTAACTTTTAAAGTAACAATTAAAAAAAATTATCAAAAATTATTCATAATTTTAAATAAATAATTAAAAAACGATTCCATTTTTCCATTATAATTAAAATTTTAATTATTACATTCATTGTTTAATTTCATATCATAAATTTATTTTAATATTTAATTTTTAATTATAAATTTAAGTTATTTTTTATTAATAATAACTCAATTTAATTATATTATAAATAAATACTTTTTAAAATAAAATCAAAATAAATTTGGTATATTGACTCATTTCGAATATGTATATTCGAAGTCATTCAATTTAAGATTTTTATGCGTTATTTCGAATATGAATATTTAAAGCCATCTAATATTCTAAATTTATAAAATGTGTTTGAAAGTATATATTCAAAAAAATATTTTTAGATTTTCAAAGATAAAAATCACCATTACTAAGTGTAAAGAAATATTCTCTATACTATTTATGATAGAGAAGGAGTAGGTGATAGGTTGATAAAGTAACTATTTAGACGTTGAATGAATATAGTGGTTAAATGTGAAAGCTGAAACACAAATAGAGGTTGGATACCCCGGGTAATTAAATGTTACGTAAGTTTTGTACCAAATGAAAAGGAAACCATGCATCCATTTATTTCCACTATTGACTTGGAGGACTTTAAGGGTTGTGTGACTACATACAGACCTGAATAGTTTGGTTTGATGTGGAGGTGACATGTCTACAATGTGAGTACGTGAGTAACTTAGAAGAAACGGTCTAACATTGTCGATGAATTGAATCCACAGAATGAGTCGTTTACATTTGACACGGCTTAAACTTTCAACTCCTTTGTAAGTGCAGGGAAACTTTGTGTAGTCGCTGATAGGTCTTTGCCTCGTGGCTTTTAGTGAAGGTACACACATGCTGGTTCTTTGACTGGTTGATTTTTAATGGGTTGGTCGTTTTTCAATCACATCTTAGTGTGGATGCATACTTGATTATATTTTGAAGAATTTCACTCATTTGTTATTTTTATACTTTCAACTTAATTAATTATAGTTATAATCAATTTTATAAAATTAATTAATTTTTATTATTGTAGAATCAAACACAAACTAATCCTACTATTGTCTTGAACAACTAAGTTCTCTTTTTTTGAGTTAGGTTTGTAATATTATTATGCATTGTGTATATTTGATATGATCATGCCATTATGACCCGTTTAGTTAATCAAACTTATTTAATTTTTATTGTTCTATCAAATGCATGTTGTTATACCATTATAATGTTGGTGCATCTATGTTGTTTTACGGTTACAGTTTTGAAAAATATTATCACTGGAAAAATTAGTTGGTCGAGTCGTGGACCATTTGCTCTCTTAAAGACATTTTATGACATTATCTAAACTTATATAAAATTCATTCAATTATGTCGCCTACAGGATAAAATAATCTAGTTTTATATTGTACGATTACTATTTATGAAATAGATAATCGATCTAGAAATACACTCTATGACGGTTCAAAAATCAATCAAATATGGTATAAATATGACTCTTAGTACATGGTATACAAACCAGTCGTAATAATTTCTCAAACGATAAGAAATTCAATTAATTCTCCAAAAAGAATTCAATAATGATCAATTGACAAAAAATATTTTCTCAATTAAGGAGAAATTTAATTAATTCTCTAAAGATAATTCAAAAATAACACTTTATAATATCTCAACTTAAATGAGGAGTAATTAAAATAATTCTCTAAAGAGAATTTAATAAAGTACTCGGAAAATTCAACGAGTAGAAATAAAAAGGGAGAAGTTGACGCTTCGATAATTTAAAAGACGCAAAGTTATGAGAGTGAGGAAGGAAAAACTCGAAGTTTTTAATGTGTTTTAGAATGAAACATGTGAATTCCTTATATAGTGAAGTAAGTTAACAACGAAATAAAAACTAAGTGATGTGAAACTTAAGGAATTTTCTCACGTAACACACAAACACACAAATTTTCTAACAATGTGGGAATTAAACAATTTTTTCAAATTCATCATATTGGAATATTTACATGTTCCAACAATCCCCCACTTGAATTTTAAAAAATGTTTGATAAGTAACATGAAATATTTCTAAGATTGTGCATAAACAAATGTATCTATGACTTAAACCTTTGTGTAGCAAGTAGGATTCTGATTCAACAAGAATGACACAATTGTCTTGAACTCTATCTCAGACATCAAAACCGCATACAAAATTTTCTTAAGGTGTATTCTAATAACCAGTGCTTTAAGGCTCTGCACGTGTATCCCAGTTTAGTGAAGGCTCTAGGAATTCTGCCTCAAAATTCCATAGAAACCAACCTAAGTTCCACAATCACATAGCCTAGGAACTCCCTCATACAGAGTATAAATCTTATTAAAAGCTTATATTATCTCATCCTCTTATTGCTTCAGGATTCATGTTTTACTTATTTATACTCGCATGATCATTTCATATTACTCACAACTTGTTATTACTCATTTAACTTATTTTTTTGGATCTTCAGTCATTTAAGTCGGGTTACCATAATGAGCAACTCATTTCTCTATAGAAATTAGTCCCATCTTCTTGGATGTATTACGGAATTTCTCTCTAGCTAATCCTTTCGTCAAAGGATCTGCTAAGCTTTTATCATTGCATACATAATTCACACTTACAACTCCTTTAGAAATGAAATCTCTAACATTGTTGTGCTTCCTTCTAACTTGACGTATTTTTCCATTGTAATAACGGTTCTCTATTTTTGTAATAGTCGCGGTACTATCGCAATGGATTAACACAACTGGCATAGGTTTTTCCCACAAAGGGATCTCAACTAGAAAGCATCTTAACTAACTTGCTTCTTCTTTAGCAGTTGTTAATGCTATCATCTCAGACTCCATCGTGGACTTGGACAAGATAATCTATTTCTTTGTTTTCCAAGATAATACTCCTTCAACTATACTAAATATATAGCCACTAGTTTCTTTGGAATCATCTGATAAGGTATTCCAATATGTATCATTGTAATCCTTTAAGTACAACATAAAATCTCTAATAATGTAAATTGAGATTCATGGTCCTTTTAAGGTATTGCATGACTCACTCAATAACTTGCCAATGCTCATTACTCGATCTACTAGTAAACCTGCCCAATAATCCTACGACATATACAATGTTAGGTCTAGTACAATCAATGGATTAAATAATACTGTCAATGATGCTCACATATTCTATTTGTCTAACACTTTCAATAGTGTTCTTAAATAGTTTCACACTTGGATCGTATGGTGTACATGCAGGTTTATAGCCGAACTAATTTTATTTCTTTAAGATTGTCTCTACATAATAAGACTGAACCAAAACATTTACTTTTTCGGATCTAGTGATCTTTATTCCAAGAACCACACCTTCTTCTCTAAGGTCTTTCATATAAAAGTTTGCTTAACAATGATTTTAAATCATTAACGACCTCAATGTTTGATCCAAATATGAGTAGATCATCTACATAGAGACATGTGAAAGTTCAAATGTGATTCTTAAATTTGTAATAAACTCATTTGTCACATTCATTCACTTTGTACCCATTCGATCTCATTAAGTTATCAAACTTCTCATGTCATTGTTTTGGAGCTTGTTTTAGTCCATATAAAGACTTATCTAACTTACAGACCATGTTTCATTGCCCATGAATTACAAACCATTCCTATTGGTCCATATATATTTCTTCTAAGTCACCTTTTAAAAAGTTGTTTTAACATCCATTTAGTGTACCACTAAGTTATGAAATCAGTATCCTAATAGATGTAATTCGAGCGAATGATGAAGAAGTATCGAAGAAATATTTGTTTTCTATTTTCTAAAAACCTTTGTGCACAAGGTGTGTGGTACCCCAAAATTTTCCATCTCTATTCCCAAGATATTTCTCACAAAAGATCTCAAATGTTCATGAAGTTTCAAGAGTTTGATCAGACAAGTTCACCTCCTAAGCACTGAGCCCACAAATTAGGGTTTTGGTTTTCTCAAGGACATTTGGACTTTTAATGCCTCAAATGACTTTCATGGTTCATTATAGGTCTCCAAGATTGCTCATACCAAGTTTCGGGTCTTGAATCATAAATTTGCTCAGTCAATTGCTCAGATGACTGAAAATCAGCTATATTGGATAAAAAGTCAACTATGGTCAATATACAGTCAAACTTCATGATTTTTGGCCAACATCAACATTTTTAAGTCATATTCATCAATTGATCAAGGTTTTATCACAATTCCTCAAGAAAAACACTCAAATCATCAAAGGGGCAAAATGGTCAAAATTAGGATTTTGAATGAGAATGACTGATCATTGACTTTTGACCTAGTACATGACCTAATGGCTTGAAGCATGATCTTAATGATTCAAACACAATATGTTGACCTAACTTTATATCTCAAATCATTTTTCAAGATCAATGGACTGATAGTTGAATTTTGGATCAACTGATGAAAAGTCAATTGATACACGAAAAGTCAAACTTTGGCTTTTTGACCAACATTGAATTTCAAAGATCAAGATTCATCAAGATGCTGAAAAATATCAAACTTGATCATCAATAATCAAGAAAGTCAAGAAAGTCCACAAAAAGTCAAAGTTTTCAATAGTTAGAAATTTTCTAACTGTTTTTACACTTGATAATTTCATTATTTCATGACATTTTTCACCAAGATGCAAGATGATTCAAAGAAAACTTTCAACATGAAAGTTGTAAATCTTGATGAATTCTACAACTTTATATTAGAGGGTTGATGTTCTAAAGATTCTTATATTTGAAGATATAGGGTCATGAAGTCATGATATTTTTGTATAAACACTTAGAGAAATTTTCAACAAGTTTGGTCAGATTTTTGTCTCAAGTTCTTACCCAATTTTCATCAAGTTCCAATTTGATTTAGCCAAAGTGGTAAAAATGAAAGTTGTAGACAATGTTTCAAGCTTTCCAAAACATCCAAGAGCATGAATTTATCATACTTGAGCTAGGAGATTCAAAGGCATGAAGTTAGGTATTCATTCTTGAATTACAAATCATTTTGGTGAAGAATACATAATCTAATCTGCTTGATATGCTTCATAATCTTGCTTTGCAAGATTTCTAAATTGCAAATATCACCATAATATAATGTTTACACAAATTTTGAGCTATGGTCCATTTGATTTAAGCATTGTCCAAAGCATAATTCCATTAATGGCACGAAGTTAACACTTCCATTTTTGAAAAGCATGCTTTTGCAAAATGTCAATGCATTGAGCTTTATAATGGTTATATTTGATTACAAGCAAGCTCAAAATCATGAATAAAACCCTATGCATCCAACAACTTTAGAACACGCTTGTACTTGAAACATTAAAACTATGAAAATTCATCAAACTTGATTTTTCACTTTCAACCAAACTATAACAGGCTATCTTGCAAATATGATTACTTCAACCTCCCAAACCTCTTGCCTATAAATAGAGAGATCAATTGCAAGATAAAGGAGGAGATGAACAAGCCCTCAAAACCCCTTTACTCTAAAAAAAACACAATTGTCCATAAAACCTCCATTTTTGAGCTTTGAAGTCCAAATCTTTGAATCTCTCAAACCTTGCAATTTTGCCCAAACAAATCATCCAAATACTTCACATACATCATATAGAAGTTTTTCAAACACAAGAACAACTTTTGTAACATCATTATCACCATCTTCCAAACTCAAAAAATAGTACCTTACAACTTGACTTGCTTGGAGTGATTCAACAACTTTCAGCACAAAGTGAGGATTGGCATGATTTCAAGAAGGTCCATGGAAGCTTAATCAATCATAATATTTCACCTGGAACAACTAGAAGAGGCTTCGTACTTTTCTCCAAGAGAAGTAAGTTTCCTCAAACTTTGATATCTTTATTCATACATCATTTATTTTCGTTTTCAAAAGAATAGAACAGGACAAATCAAGGCATAAGAGTGCAAATATCCAAAATTCAAAGAAAACGCTTCAGGAGCCCTGACACGGATGGCTGTGTCACCTGACACGGGCCGTGTCGGGGAGAAAATATGCAAAAAGGGTAGGGAAGATGCTGACACGGGTGCACGTGTCACGCGACGCGACCCGTGTTAACTTAACTCGAATTAAGAACTTGGAAAAAAAGGCAGGACAAAGGCTGACATGGGTGCCCGTGTCACACGACACGACCCGTGTCAATTCAGCTGGGACAAGTTAAATGCACAATGCCAATAACAGATTCTGACATGGGTGACCATGTCCGATGACACGGTCTGTGTCAGCCTAAACACTAGAAATCAAAATTTTGAGATTTTTGCTATAATTTTGGGTCATGAAGGGTACATTGGACATTTTGCATTGCTGGGAATTGACATTAACATCCATACTATTTTCTAAACAATTAAAAACCATTAGACTTAGGCTTTATTTTAACTTCCCTTAATTTCAATTAACTTAGTTTTCTTTTTAGGTTTTTGTTTAAAATAATTAGTTAATTTTTTTTAGTTAAAACTAATTAGCTTTCTTAGGTTAATGATCAAACTTTTCTATAAAAAAAACTACCAAAAAAATTTCTTCTTCATCTATAAATTTTATGGATAATTATTATGTAATTTCTTATGGATTGTAATAGTTTAATTAGGATTTATTTCTTTCCTCCCCATTCATAAATTTGTACCCCCATTCCCAAAGTGTTGTAATAGTGTAGGACATCTAAATTATGCAATTTATCGCTTTCCTTATTATTGTTAGAAATTAGGGTTTGTATGACAAGATTTAAAACCAACATTAGACAACCCTAATTCAAGATAAAATATTCTAATCAAACACACTTTTCACACACGCACCTCTAGGGTAACCACACTTGTTTCCTCGGATAAAAATAGCCATGTCCCTCGAACATGGGATGTTTTAGCAATGACCCTCGATTACAAAATCGTAGTTTTTCGATGACCCTTCGATGGTGCATTTGGTAAACGATCTTAGTTCCTTACGATAATTGCTAAAGTGTCCTACATGTTGCTTTCTATGAATGAATGATGACCCACGCCCGTCCCTCACACCCAATGATATGGCTCATTACCAACCAATGGTAAAATAGCACTATCTAAAGGAGGAGGAAAAGAATAAAGACTTTTTGAGTAGGTAGATTGCTTATAATTTCTTGCTCACAAACATTTAAAAACCAACAACTTTCAATACATCGCCATTTTCTTGAAATATTTTCAAAGTCAACACTTTGTATGCATTCTTAGAGAGACGAGAATCATTACAAAGTTTTCCCAACGATGACACTTTTCAAAATATTTTCAAACAAACTCATTCACAAAAGCATTTCAAAAGTGAGTTAGCAATTAAGAGCCCGTAGATAACTAGAGATGAAAAGGGTGATAACAACTTCCCTTTTCATAACCTACCCCCCGAACTCAAGAAAATTCTCAAAAGGTCTTTCCTGTTCTTTTAACCCTTTCCTTTATTGGATAAAAGAAAAGTCAGTGGCGACTCTTGTTATCCGCAATAATTACAATAAAACACAAAACACCCAAGTCAGATCTCCCACGGTATCACAGAATTGGAGACTCTACTGGGGAGGTATGAACTAAAAGTGAGATTACCATAAGAGCTAGATCACCTTTATTTCTTTGTTTGCTTTACATTTGTGGGTTATGCTTGGGTTTATCACTTGTAAAGATTGTATACCCGAATCTGGGGCATATTAGGTAAGTAGCAATAGACGTGGGGACTATGCAGCATATATTGACATGGTTGAAGCGATGGTTACGTTAGTGTGACTCATTTGTTGGTACCGGTGTCCCTTCAGTCCAGTCAAGGAGAATACAAGGCCGCTGTGTGGTGTCATGAAGCACTAACTGACCGTAGAAAATTAGTTGAACAAGTTGGCCATTAGAGAGTAATGAGATAGTTGGCTTTAGTTCAATACTAAATTTGGTTAATACTTGATACTACACTCAATGATATCGGACTTTCAGGATATTCCGGTCACTAATAAAGAAGCTTGTGTTGAAACAATGCTTGATGAAGAAAGATCAGTGATATTGAGATTCTTTAGTACCACGTTACTTTTGTTAGGATAAGTTGAACCAGCTAAACTTCAAGAGGGTACTTACCTACAAACTCCATGCAAACCTTTGAACCTAAGGCTATTTGTTTGATTTGTTTGCATTATCTAACAACTTGAATTCCTTGCAGGGTTTGTCTGTATTAATTATATAACAAACTGGAATTCCTTGCAAGATTTGTTTGTAATCATTATCCAATAAGTTGTACTTTTTGCAAAACTTACTTTTCTTCACCACCTTACACTTTTTCTTGGTGCATATCATGCACATCATAACATCATACCATATCATTCTCACCGACCAGTTCAAGGATCACAAGGGCCATTGATGCAGGTTATCATGAACCAGGTGCTTAGCAAGGGGAAATGGGATTTATTTTCCTCTAACTAAATGCTGTCAAAAACGAAAGCTCGTCATCTTGAGTCAAAGGCTATGACCCACTCGACATGGTGAGCTAGATTCTCGTAGAAGGACATTCAACAATACGAAGTTCTTCAATCAAAGCTGCAGTCAAATTCGACTTCTAACATTTTCTTCTATTTATTATTGAAAACATTTCATCTATATATCATGAATCATGTCATAACAGGTTTTCCCCATACATGTTTTCTCATCTTCTTACTGTTTATTTCAGTAAAGATGTCTCTCAAACAGACCGTCAGAAATCTCCAAGTTCAAGACGCTCAGCTCAAAGAAATGTTCCTGAACCTATCCAAGGGACAAGAAGAATTGAAGGCACTCCTCACTGAGAGCATGACCAAGAAGAATCCTAAAGACAACAAGGATGGTCAGTTGGAACAATTGCAAGCTAAGATGGCAATGGTGAGAACCCAAATGATGGGTCTTATGGATCTTATCCAAATACTAGCTCGGGGGCAAGAAGAGTTGAGAAATATCATCAGCGAGCTTCATCAAGACGAATAAAACCGTATTGAACGAACGACTAGAATTTGGGATCAAGTTATTAATCCGCCTCCGATAAGATAAGATTTTGGCTTGGTTGAGTGTAGACCTTTCTGGATTGCTACTACATCGCAAGCTCAACAATGACCCTCGCCAACAACGAAAAGGTAGTCAGCATAAGCTGGACACCCAAAATACAATTTACCAAGATCAACATGTCCTTGGCTCAAGCATTGTAACATACGTTGAAGGCCAAGCTGATTAAATTGAAGGATCCTCCTCAAAAGCCCAATACTTCTTCTCCCTGTTACAATCATAAAGAAAGGTGCGCATACCACTCCAACAGTCCTGGACATGACACTAACATCTGTTGGACGTTGAAGAACAAGATTCAAGAGCTAATCGATGAAGAAGCGTTGGAATTTATGTAAGATGGTCAACTTGAGTTTTTTTGTCATCC
Source organism: Vicia faba (assembly GCA_948472305.1). Taxonomy (NCBI): domain Eukaryota; kingdom Viridiplantae; phylum Streptophyta; class Magnoliopsida; order Fabales; family Fabaceae; genus Vicia; species Vicia faba. The sequence goes on from OX451737.1 coordinate 589,565,901, forward strand.
ATCAAAGGCCTACCATCTGAAGTGACAAATTTAGGCGGAGAAGCTTTTTTGTTCTTTCGAATCTCTAGTTGTAATTTCTTTGTTTGTTTAAACACTTATCTTTATGTCAGACTTTGGTTGTTCTCATTATTGTATGGCATATGTTTGTCATGAGTTAATCCATTCGTTTTCACTATACTGAAATTATGATTTTACTCCTTTTTATGATATTCAACTCATATAGTATGCTTTTGAGCAAACCTTGCTGACGATGTACAAGCGTTGTTTTAAATCCTAAACAGTGGATTTTTAAGGAAGTTAATCCCTAGTCAACCCCTTTGATCGTAAGAAGTAGAAGTTTTCTTTTTCGGATAAATAGAAACCTTTAATCATAACCTGGGGAAGGTTAATTTCTCAGTTAATTCAAATGCACATTCAGTCGTAAGCTTTCACTTCATACACAACAAATAGTATCAAAGACGTCCTTCCAAATCAAAAGACGGTGATGGTTCCCAGTAAAACAGGCAGTCATTATATTTCAAAAGAAAAGCCCGCTAAGTCAAAACCTATGAAAGAGACTTGAGAAAAACTGGGGCATCCCGCTGACTGTAATCTCAAAACAAAAAATAGTTAGGCAAAAATTAGGGATAATAGGTCGCTACAAATCCTCGACAATAGAAAAATGTTACAAAAATGACTGCCTTCTCAAATAAACTTAACTTATTTGAACCATCACCAAAACATCATTCTAGACTCAATTGGAATTCAAATGCACAATTAACTAAGTATAGGGATGAAGAACATCATGGAGAACGGGTTGGGTACAAATAAAATTTGAGCCTTATCCTTTGTTTCTTAAATCGTGAACCAGGCCATGTTACAACCCTTAAAAGTCCTAACTGAAGCATAGGTTAGTTCGAAAGCATATTGTTACAAAAGGTATCTTGACTCCTGTAAGGCTTACTAGAAATCTTGAGTTGAATTCATGTTCTTACGAAATTTCGTTGCTTATTTAAAAAATACATTTTCAAAAACTTCAAGACGGATATAAGCTTTGAATTTTGAATACCACTATTTGTATAAAACTAATTGTTTGACAGCAGAGAAATTCACACGACGAATATCTAATGAATGGAAATCCTCTCGATAAACAAAAATAACTTCAAATGGAAAGAAACTTCCAATGACAAACCTTCCATAATCAAGGGGGCATGACATGTTATTGTCCAACTCATTTGTGGCAGTCAAGTCGAGATTCAAAGAATCTCTCAAAATGCTTGAATAGCCAGGGGCAGATCTCCTTCTGAGTTTCTTGAGGGATGTTACATTGATCAGGGGCTCCAATAAAAACCACTTAGAAATTCAAAAATGTTCGGTATCATTAAATTGCTTATCTATGCCAGTAGTATCAGATAGTGCCAGTATCATGTCTTCGAATCCTTCCATGACAGTTCTTGGAAAAATATTTAGGAAGGTCAAGACTATCAGAAATTTGATCAAAAACTTCAAACATCAAGTGCACCAGACTAACCCCAGGAGCAAACAGACTCCCGCATACGAAGGTCACATACGACCAAGCAAATTTTTTTTGGAAGTGCTACAACACTTACTACTATAGATAGTGACAAGTCTTCGCACCCTATGACCATGAACAAAGTCGAAAGATACTACACATAAAAGGGACCCACTAGGTTGATTGGTATAGGAAAAAATAAGGGTATCCCGGCGAACCAAAAGGGTTTAGGAAAAAATTAGGGATATATATACATAAAGATGGTACACCCGGTAAGATGAAAACCTGAAAAGGCAGCTTAGGAAAAAAGGGTATCCCGGTGGATTGAAAATCTGAAAAGTCGGTCCATGAAAAAGTTAGGTATTAAAGCATACGACCATGTCCCATTATCTCATCACTCGTCTATTAGTAAAAGATTTATCACTCTAATCAGCATTTACCAAGGACTCTAGGAGATAGGACAATGTTCAAGTCATCCCCACAGAGTCTGAAGAAGTGAAAAACACAAGAAGGGGGGTTGAATTGTAAAATTGAAAATCAATGCAATGAACACGATATTTTTATCCTGGTTCGTTTGATCTCAAACTACTCCAGTCCACCCGTCAAGGTGATTTCGCCTCTCTCCAACGAGGTCTTAATCCACTATATTCAATTGAATATTACAATCTGCTTTAAGAACTGCTAAAGCCTTCTTGAAGCAAACCACAAACCGGTTTCTCAAGGAATTACTTTCTTACAAAGAATTGAAATCTAGGTGTGTGAATGTTTTCTACAAAACTGTTTATCACAACTGTGATACTACACAAATTAAGCTTATGGAAACTAGATTGCTAAAATAATTGAGTAAGGAATTTTGGATCTTTTAGCAAACTGAGAGTGAGGAAGATGATGATTAGCTTTTTGGCGTGTGGATTATTGTAGAGCATTAGCCAATTCAATCTTCATTGACTTGTTTATATAGCATTGGAATTAGTGTATGTTGGAGCAATAATTCTGTTTCAATGCCAATAACAATCTTTCCTTATTAAGCAGATCTTGTCTGGAATGATGTCGTTGGTAATAACTCATCTTGAATGCACAGTACCATTTCCACTTAAGTGTGTTCTGGATTTGGCTCATTCTGACGCTGCTTAAGTGCTGATGAATTGTTGTTGTCTTTATCAGAGTTCAGAGTGTTGAGCGCAGTTCTGTTCATCAAGCTTCAGCATAAGCGTAAGTTGATCTTCTGATTCTGGTATCTGTTATAACATCTTCTGATGCTGGTGTTGATATCTTAATTTTCTGATGCTGATTATGATGTACTCTTGCTGATACCCATCAGAGTTTCTGTAAAAAAGAAAGTAATTTTTAGGTAGCAAATAGTTCTTACATGAATCACATAATTAATATATCTTTTCATTTTGTTATCATCAAAACTTAAACTTAGGGTAGTAGATTCAAACTTTGTTCTAACAATCTCCCCCTTTTTGATGATGACAAAAACTAGATATTTTAATTGAAAATTAGCGAGAAAAGTATCAGAGATAACTAAATGATAAGTTGCATCAGAATTAAATGAGAAGTTATCAAAGGTAAGGGATAAAGAGATATCAGAGTTGGGATCGGAGATACTCCCCCTGAATTTATTACTTCCTTTTTTAATTTCGAGAGTCTTCAGGATCAGATCTTTATTGATTTTCTTTGAACATCAGAATATCAGAGCTTTGAACATCAGAATATCAGAGCTTCAGATCAGAATATCAGAGCTTCAGAGCTTCAGTGTATCAGAGGTGATTACCTTCTTGTACCTGTAGACTTATGCAAAAATAGAAAACATTCAAGTATGTCATAGTTAGAATGTTTGAGACTTTTTGTCTCAGTAATCCGTTATTGAAAAATATCATTCTTGTTCTCCCCCTTTTTGTCAGCAATCAAAAAGTGTAAGTGATGTGCTAAAACGATCAGAGCAGAAAAACTTGTTATATTAAAGTTCAGAGTCAGACAAAACAGTACAGATGATATGCAAAGAAAACATTGAAAATTATCGTGAATGAAAAACTAAGGTTGGGGTGGGAAGCGTGTGAACAGAGTCTCCAGCATTGCCTTAATCTGATCAGCAGTTTCAGTCTGCTTGTGCACCATGCTGACTACTGTATCTATCTTGCTATCTTGCACATCCATCCTTTCCTTCATCTTTTGATCATTTTCATCCATTCTTTGCTGCATACGAATATCATTCAGCTTCAGCTCTTCCAGAGTCTTCCTGTCCAAGGCAGCTAGAGACACATCAGAAGCAGGAAGCTTTTGAGAGCTTTCTGCAACATCTTCAGCTTGTCTAACCTCTTCAGCTTGAGTTGTCTGATCTTCTTCTGGCTGCACTTTTGAACCGGGGCGCTTCTCAGACCATGGCTCACTATCCAGAAGGAGCACATCTTCCTGTGGCAGCTGACTTTCAACTTCCTTCAGCAGCTTGCTGAAGTTCTGTTGTGCCTGCTCATAATTGATATCTTGCAATTTGAGGGCTTCAGCACGTACCCATATTCTGAATCGTGTCCAGAGTTGGTCTGAGGTAGCAGGATCAATCATCCCAGGGAAAACTTGCTTTAGAGAAGCAATCCATTTCTGCAAACCTATTTCAAAATTCACAATGCCAGAGCCAACATCTGGCTGTTTTGGTTTGGGAATGGCTATTTTGTGTTTGAGATCAGCAAGACGGTCAAGGATTGTTAAATCGATGAAGGTCCTGTTGGGGTCTTCTGTAGTTTGTTTGGGAGATGTTTGTTTGGGAGATGGAGTGGGAGAATCAGAAATAATAATTGGACTGTTTGGAGTTTTTGGAGTATTTGGAGGGGTAGTTTCTGGCGAGGATGGCAGTTGGGCCATGGTTACATTTGTTCCACATGGCAGCTGAATTGCCAAGGGTTGTGGCTCAGAGGATTGAGGAGAATGAGGTTCAGGTGATGGAGTTTCAGAGTGGTGAAACTCAGGTTGAGGTGATGGTGGAGGTGATGGTTGAGGTGATGGTGGATGAATTTCTGGTTGAGGAGAGGGAGGAGGAATTGTTGGTTGTGGAGAAGGAGGTGGAATTTCTGGTTGAATTTCTGGTTCAGAGTTTGGATTATCTGAGAGGTGAGCAGAAACACGTTCATCAATTTCAGACAGAACTTTGTCAAGTTTTGATGTTGTTGATGTTGTGGGTTTTGGATGTTTGGTGCGGGGTCTCCTTAGAGTAAGTGACTCAGAAGGGTCATCTTCTGGTTCGGTTTCATCAATAGTTGGTATGGGGATTGGAATTTCATGTGAAGCTGGAGTTGGGATTGATGTTGGAATAGCAGAAGAATTTAAAACAGAAGCAGCAGATAAATTACCTCTTTTCTTGGGGGTCTGCTGGGATGATCCTTCTGAAGTGGCCTTCCTTTTCTTCGTCTTCTTCATAGAAACTTCTGGTTGTGGTTGGTGCAGATCTTTAATATTCAGTTTGGGATCTGTACCATCAGCCTTGCAAGCGTCCAAGTATCTGAGAACCACCACTGGTTTAGATTCTATCTCAGAAAATAATGGAAAGTCGTCCAGAGGGACTCTTCTTCTGGTGATGTCAGCAAGAGGAGTAACGCTGGGCTCCTTTCTGATATTCTCTATCAGTTTCATTTTCTTCAGATTCTTGACGTTCAGAGGCTTGCCAACAGTTGGTTCAATAGAACTTAGTTCTTGAGCTTCTGTGAGGTGCTCTATCAGCCTATTCTCAGTCAGAATATATGATATTAACCTGCCAAAGGGTATCCAATCCCTCTTTGTTCTTTCTTCTTCCCTTGTCTCCTTGACGCTGGTCCTGAGGTGATTAAACAGAAGATGAGCCAAGTTGATTTTTACCTTCTGATTAATAAAATAGATCAGAAACTGCTGATCTATATTTATATAATCAGGGGAACTTGTTGGCTTCCTATGATTAAAGCACCCCAGAATAATCTTTGCCCATACTCTGTGGTGATCCTTTAAGTCTATGATCTTGCTGCTGGGAACCCCATGGGTGAAAATATGCTCTGCAATGACACCAACGTCAGAGCATCTTTCAGCCATATCGATACAGCGGACACCACCGCCACTGTATCCAATCAATCTTGCTATGTGATCCTCAGTGATCACAATCTTCTTTCCCATTATGTAGGAGGTGACTTGATGCGTTGATGAGTACGCATGAATCCAGAACTCCTTGACCAAGACTGGGAACGTTGGTCCAACCAACCTATCAAAATATCTCTCCCATCCTTGTGCCCTAACTTCTTCTGTCAAGTCAAAAACCATTTTCTTTCAGACTGGAGAAGTCAATAATCAGTTCAGACAACACTTCCAAATTTTTCACTGGTGTAAGGAGTGTTCTGAAGGGAACTTGGTACTGTTCAGAGGAAGCTTCCTTCTGAGAACCTACAGAGACATTGCTGGAGGTTGCCATGTTCACACTTAGGGTTTTTCTGAGAAAACTGAAAAAAATGGGTTTCTTTTGAGAGAGATGAACACACAGAGAAAATGCAGAAAAATATTTGTAAGATTGTAAGAAACGGTAAAGGATTAATGAGAGATGTTAATGTGCTTAAATAGATTTCAAAATAATTTTTGAAAGTGTAAACGGTTTCAAGAAAGAGAAATAATTCATGATTACGTTTTTAAAACATGATTACTTTCATTTAATGCTTGCTGATTTTGGGGGATTTGAGAAAGATACTTGAAACGGTTACCAGACATGTGTCTCAATGCACCCAATCAGCGTTTTTCCTTCTCAGAAGCGTGCACGCGTTCTGCTTCAGAGATTTGCTGATGATTGGATGACACTTGTTTGATTTAGTGAGCAGCACGTCTATACTTTAGCTGAAACGCTCAGAACTTTAAGAATAGCATCTGATACAATCTGCATGTTCTATCTTTCTGAAAAGATATTGATCAGAAGTTCACAATAAAACAAATACATTCTGAAGGTTAATATATAGACTTAAAACATTTTCACTCTGGGCAGATTTTCATGCTGAGATGTTTCAGAATGAAATTGAACCTATCTTCAGAAAGGGGTTTAGTGAAGATATCAGCCCATTGATGGTCTGTATCAATAAATTTTAAGTTCAAAATTCCTTTCTGAATATAGTCCCTAATGAAGTGATGTTTTATTTCTATATGCTTAGCCCTAGAATGTAAAATGGGATTCTTACTTAAGCAAATAGCAGAAGTATTGTCACAGAGTATAGGGATATTACTCTCAAAAATCTGGAAGTCTTCAAGCTGACTTTTCATCCAGAGCATTTGTGTGCTACAACCTGTTGCTGCTATGTACTCAGCTTCTGCTGTCGATAGCGCAATTATGGATTTCCTTTTGCTGGACCAAGAGATCAGATTTTCTCCCAGAAATTGGCAGCTTCCAGAAGTACTTTTGCGCTCTACTCTGTCTCCAGTAAAGTCAGCATCGCAGTAGCCTACTAAGTTGTAATCACTAGATTTTCTATAAAATAAACCCAGATTAGTAGTACCTTTCAGATACTTGAAAATTCGCTTAACATCTGTTAAGTGAGATTCTCTAGGATCTGATTGGAATCTAGCACAAATACATACGCTGAATAAGATATCAGGCTTTAAAGCTGTCAGATAAAGGAGAGAACCAATCATACCTCTGTAGACCTTCTGTTCTACCTTTTTGCTTACCTCTTCTCTTTCCAGAATGCACGTGGTATGCATTGGAATCTTTGATGGCTTACATTCTGAGAGGTCAAATTTCATCAGAAGATCTCTGACATATTTGCTCTGATGAATGTAAGTTCCCTCTGGAGTTTGATTGATCTGAATTCCTAGAAAGAATTTTAGTTCCCCTATGAGGCTCATCTCAAATTCTGCCTGCATACACTTAGCAAATTTTCTTCCAAGAGAAGGATTAGTAGATCCAAAAATAATATCATCAACATAAATTTGACAGACGAAGATGTCATTCTTAACTGACTTACAGAATAAGGTAGTGTCCACCTTCCCTCTGGTGAATTCATTTTCTAACAGAAAGTTACTTAGTCTTTCATACCAAGCTCTGGGAGCTTGTTTCAGACCATATAGTGACTTCTTTAGTTTGAAAACATGTTCTGGATGTTTTGTATTTTCAAAACTAGGGGGTTGGTGCACATAAACCTCTTCTTCTATATAACCATTTAAGAATGCACTCTTGACATCCATCTGATACAGAGTGATGCCTCTATTAACAACAAATGAAATTAAAAGTCTGATAGATTCTAACCTGGCGACTGGAGCAAAGGTTTCTGTATAGTATATTCCCTCTTGCTGACTATAACCTTGTGCTACCAGTCGTGCTTTGTTTCTGATGACTTCACCTTGTTCATTTAGCTTGTTTCTGAACACCCATCTTGTTCCAATGACGTTGAATCCTTTTGGTATGGGAACAAGATCCCATACATCATTTCTGGTGAATTGATTCAGCTCTTCTTTCATTGCTAGAATCCAGTCGTTGTCCAGAAGTGCTTCATCAATGGAAGAAGGTTCAATCAGAGACACAAGTCCCATGAGGGTTTCTTCAGAGTTTCTGAAGCTTGCTCTTGTTCTGATTGGATCTTCCTTTCTTCCTAAGATAGTTTCTTCTGGGTGATCCAAGCTGCTTCTGGGTAATCTCTTCTGAGGTTGATCAGCAGCTGTTGTAGGATTGCTAGCAGTGCTCCTTTCAGATGTTGAAGGAGTGTCTGTGTTGAGAGCTTCTGATGACTTGTCTTCAGAACCTGTAAATTCAATTTCCATACCTGCAAAAACTTCATTCTGCTTTGACTTTTCAGAGTCAAGCTTATCATCAAAACGAACACTGATTGATTCTTCTACAATCTGTGTTTCTGTATTGTATACTCTGTACCCTCTTGAGCGTTCAGAGTATCCTAACATAATACACTTCTGTGCTTTAGAGTCAAACTTGTTCAAATAATTTTTTGTATTTAACATAAAACAAGTACATCCAAATGGATGAAAATATGAAATGTTGGGCTTTCTGTTCTTCCACAATTCATATGGAGTCTTTTCCAGAATAGGTCTTATTGAGATTCTATTCTGAATGTAGCACGCTGTGTTTATTGCCTCTGCCTAGAAGATCTTAGCAACATTTGTCTCATTGATCATGGTTCTGGCCATTTCTTGCAATGTTCTGTTCTTTCGTTCTACAACTCCATTTTGTTGGGGAGTTCTAGGACAAGAGAAATCATGCAGAATGCCTCTGTCATTAAAGAATGACTCAAAATCTTTGTTTTCAAACTCTCCACCATGATCACTTCTGACTTTAACGATTCTAAGATCCTTTTCATTATGAACTTGGTTCCAGAAGGTAACAAACACAGAGTGTGACTCGTCCTTGTGTATTAAGAACTTTACCCATGTCCATCTGCTATAGTCATCTACGATTACTAACCCATACTTCTTGCCACTGACTGAAGCAGTTTTAACTGGTCCAAATAAGTCAATGTGCAGAAGTTATAATGGCTTAGAGGTAGAAACAACATATTTAGATTTGAAAGAAGGTTTTGCAAACTTGCCTTTCTGACATGCTTCACACAGAGCATCTGAATTGAACTTCAAATTAGGAAGTCCTCTGACCAGATTGAGTTTGTTAATCTGAGATATTCTTCTCATACTAACATGCCCCAATCTTCTGTGCCAGATCCACTGCTCGTTGTTAACAGACAAAAGACACTTTACATTCTGACTTTTCAGTTCAGAAAGTTTGATTTTATAGATGTTGTTTTTCCTCTTTCCATTAAACAGGATAGTCCCATCTTTCTGACTAACAGCTTTACATGATTTTTGATTAAAGATTATATCATAACCGTTATCACTTAATTGACTTATGGATAACAGATTATGCATTAATCCATCTACTAGCAGAACATTATTTATGGAGGGAAGATTTCCATTACCTACAGTTCCAGAGCCAATGATCTTTCCCCTCTGATTGCCTCCAAAGCCAACGTGGCCTCCAGGCTTAAGTTCCAGGCTTTGGAACATATGCCTTCTTCCCGTCATGTGTCGCGAGCAGCCAGAGTCCAGGTACCATGACTGATGTTTCTGATTTGCTGCTAAAGATATCTGCAACATGTATTATTTTATCCTTAGGTACCCAGATTTTCTTGGGTCCTGATTTGTTAGATTTACCAAAACTCTGGTTGAATTTTGGTTTCACAGAATACTTACTGCTAGTGTATTTAATATCATGTGTGTAACCATACACAAAATGTGAGTTCATAGGAGTGTGTTTAATGGTTAAATCCATGACATTCTTTGGTGTAGGAACCTTACCTTGGTATCCTATTCCCTTCCTGTCTTTTCTGCTAACTCCATAGATCATTGAAGCCATTTTACTTCTATCTATGCTCTTAGCAAGGAACTTCTGGAAACTGTGATCATACTCCTTGATGATCTCATCAGCGCTGCTGGGAGTTTCAGAAATTGGTTCCTTCTGAGAGTTTTGTAAAACATTTTCTAATTTTGAAATTTTATTTCTCAGCTCAGAATTTTCCAATTTAAGACTCTCAGTCTTATTAGAGTCAGATTCAAGATTCCTTTTCAGGTTTCTGAATTTAACTCTAATCTGCTGGTACCTTTCCAGGATTTCATTAAGGCTTTCAGCAAGTTCAGCCTTAGTAAAATTAATTGCAAAGTCAGGAAATACCTCTTCAGTGTCTAATTCTGAGTCTGATTCAGAAGCTTTCCTATCTTCTGAAATGTTGGCCATGAGAGCTATGTTTGCTCTCTCATCATCTGATTCTGAGTCAGCTTCAGACGAGTCAGAGTCATCCCATGTAGCCATGAGACTTTTCTTCTTTTCTCTTCCAAACTTCTTTTTGGGCTTTTCCCTCTGAAGCTTTGGGCAGTCACTCTTGTAGTGTCCTTGCTCATTGCACTCATAGCAGATGATGTCCTTGGTGTTTGGCTTTCTGCTTCCTGAGGAACCTTCATATCTTCTATATCCAGAGGAAGAATCTGTCCTTCTGTATCTGGAAGAAGACTCGTTCTGATCAGATCTTCTGGGATTCCTGGGCTTCCTTTGCCTCTGCTTCCACAGTTGATTCACTCTTCTGGAGAGGAGAGAAAGTTCGTCTTCTTCTGATGAGGATCCATCAGATGTTTCTTCAACTGCCTGCAAAACTTTAGACTCATATTTTTTGTTAGATTTTAATGCTAAAGGCTTACCTTGCTTCTGGGGTTCATCAGCTTCTAGCTCTATCTCATGACTTCTGAGGGAGCTGATAAGTTCCTCCAGAGAAATTTTGTTGAGATCTTTTGCTAGCTTCAGAGCTGTAACCATTGGCCTCCACTGCTTTGGTAAGCTTTTGATGATCTTCTTGACGTGATCAGCAGTAGAGTATCCTTTGTCCAGAACCTTGAGATCAGCCACCAGAATTTGGAATCTTGAGAACATTGTTTCAATGGATTCACTTTCCTCCATTTTGAATGCCTCATACTTCTGAATAAGCGCAAGAGCTTTTGTTTCCTTGACCTGAACGTTGCCCTCATGCGTCATTCTGAGTGAGTCAAACATGTTCTTTGCTGTGTCTCTGTTAGAGATCTTTTCATATTCAGCATAAGAGATGGCGCTGAGAAGGATGGTTCTGGCCTTGTGGTGATTTTTGAAGTCACGCTTTTGTTGGTCAGACATTGCTTTCCTATCAATCTTCTGACCGCTTGCATTCACAGGGTGCGTGTATCCATCTGTCACCATGTCCCACAGATCAGCATCATGTGCCAGAAAGAAGCTTTCAATTATGTCTTTCCAGTAATCAAAATTTTCTCCATCAAAGACTGGAGGTTTGCCGCTGAATCTGTCTCTGTCTTCATTGTTGTCATTGCTGGTGTGATGATAAGTTCCTGCCATTGTGTTTTTCTGACGCTGGATCTTGTACTGACACGGTTAAGTGTTTTAGCTCAGAACCAGGCGCTCTGATGCCAATTGAAGAAGTGAAAAACACAAGAAGGGGGGTTGAATTGTAAAACTGAAAATCAATGCAATGAACACGATATTTTTATCCTGGTTCGTTTGATCTCAAACTACTCCAGTCCACCCGTCAAGGTGATTTCTCCTCTCTCCAACGAGGTCTTAATCCACTATATTCAACTGAATATTACAATCTGCTTTAACAACTGGTAAAGCCTTCTTGAAGCAAACCACAAACCGGTTTCTCAAGGAATTACTTTCTTACAAAGAATTGAAATCTAGGTGTGTGAATGTTTTCTACAAAACTGTTTATCACAACTGTGATACTACACAAATTAAGCTTATGGAAACTAGATTGCTAAAATAATTGAGTAAGGAATTTTGGATCTTTTAGAAAACTGAGAGTGAGGAAGATGATGATTAGCTTTTTGGCGTGTGGATTGTTGTAGAGCATTAGCCAATTCAATCTTCATTGACTTGTTTATATAACATTGGAATTAGTGTACGTTGGAGCAATAATTCTGTTTCAATGCCAATAACAATCTTTCCTTATTAAGCAGATCTTGTCTGGAATTATGCCGTTGGTAATAACTCATCTTGAATGCACAGTACCGTTGCCACTTAAGCGTGTTCTGGCTTTGGCTCATTCTGACGCTGCTTAAGTGCTGATGAACTGTTGTTGTCTTTATCAGAGTTCAGAGTGTTGAGCGCAGTTCTGTTCATCAAGCTTCAGCATAAGCGTAAGTTGATCTTCTGATTCTGGTATCTGTTATAACATCTTCTGATGCTGGTGTTGATATCTTAATTTTCTGATGCTGATTATGATGTACTCTTGCTGATACCCATCAGAGTTTCTGTAAAACAGAAAGTAATTTTTAGGTAGCAAATAGTTCTTTAATGAATCACATAATTAATATATCTTTTCATTTTGTTATCATCAAAACTTAAACTTAGGGTAGTAGGTTCAAACTTTGTTCTAACAGAGTCATCTTCACGATCTCATCTTCAACAAAGATACATTTCCCAACAGGTCTAAAATGCTTTCAAACAGAAAGTGGGGCATCTTCCAGCTGATAACATAGTCATACTCTCCAGCAGACCCCCTAGCGGATAAAGGAGCTAGATCTTCTCCCCAACAATATCGCCAACCCACGGAGTTCCAAATTAGTACATCTCATGGAAATATTCTTCCCCAGCTGAGTTCGGTCCTCCAATATTAAAAAAAAACCTTGCAAAATTTTTTCTCTCTAGAAAAATTCAATTCCCCAAGGGAGTTGGTTTCCTCAGCATAGCACTTCTCCATCAACATGGGTTTATTTCCCCAATAGGGTTTATTTCCCCCAACAACCTACAAATTCCCCAACTAATCACTGACAAAAATCTTCTCCCTAGTAAAGTTTCCACTATCCCTAGAGACTTGCTGCAAAACCTATGAATCGAACCTGATGTCAGTTAAGAATTATCTTCCCCAAACGAGTCGGAAGGTTATCCATATCTTTTATCCCCAGTCAGGGCATATAAGAATTATATTCCTAAAAGGTTATCCATTTCTTTTATCCCCAGTCAGGGTATATGAGAATTATCCTCCCTAGACGAGTCAGAAGTTTAACCATCTCTTTTATCCCCAATCAGGGTATATAAGAAATAAATTCCCCAGTAGAGCAACGGATGACCAAAGTTCCTAAGCTCTTCTCCCCAAACAGAAAGCAATACATCTCTTGCAGAGTTTCCTCAAACAAGTAATCAGTAATCCCCGAAGGAAGCATTCTAGACAAGATTGAAGATACACATACTCTTCATCCCCAGCAATAATCAGGGATTTATTTTCCCAGAAAAAGATATCATATGGGTCTACAAATACGCTTCGACAACATTTCACATTCATTCATCATAGTATATGCATACGACACGCATATAATACAATCTCATTTGTTTTGAGAACATCATTACACAATGCATTTCATTACATACAACTAACTGTTTACCTTTTCAATAAAGATCAATCAATAGACAAATATCATCAACAATTTTCAAACAGGTCCAAGATTAATTCCTGAAACAAGACGGGGAAACTATCTACGAGACCAGGTCAGAGATTAATTCCTGAAACAAGACGGAGAAACTATCTCAACCTCCAACAAAGAGCAAGATCCAGATTAATTCTTGAAACAAGACAGGGAAACTATCTGCAAAGAATAGATAAAGATCAATTCCTGAAACAGGACGGGGCGACTATCTTTATCACCAATGGTATAAACTCTCAAAACAGGATGGGATTACCAACAAACTGATTGTAGATAAAATCCCGAAACATGATGGGGCGACTATCTACATGACGAGCATCTACTCAAACACCTTTCCCAAAGTTTCATTCTAGAAAGCAAGGTTCAGATACAGTCGGGCGAAGACTCATTCTGATCCACTTTAAGATATAGTCGAGCAAAGACTCATTCTGATCCATTTTAAGATATAGTCAGACATGACTCAGTCTAATATATTTTTCAGATACAGTCAAACACAAGACCTCTGTTGGTTCAGTTTAAATCGACCAAAGATTTATTCTGATACTTTTTCGAATAGACACTTTGTCTGGTTTAGTTTGAATTGACCAAAGATTTATACTGATTCTTATCCTGTTAAAGAAAAACTAAACATCTGCTGGTTCAGTTTAAATCGACCAAAGATTTATTCTGATACTTCTTCAAGTAGACACTTTTTTTGGTTCAGTTTAAGTCGCCTAAAGATTTATTCTGATTCTTATCCAGTTAAAGACAAAGACAGATATCTGTTGGTTCAGTTTAAATCGACGAAAGATTTATTATGATACTTCTTCCAGTAGACACTTTTTCTGGTTCAGTTTAAATCGACCAAAGATTTATTCTGATTCTTATCCAGTTAGAGAAAAATAAAACATCTGCTGGTTCAGTTTAAATCGACCAAAGATTTATTCTGACACTTCTTCCATTAAAAAGTTTTTTTTGGTTCTGTTTAAATCGACCAAAGATTTATTCTGATTCTTATCCAGTTAAAGCCATAACATCAGTTGGTTCAGTTTAAATCGACCAAAGATTTATTCTGATACTTCTTCCAGTAGACACTTTTTATGATTCAGTTTAAGTCGCCTAAAGATTTTTATTGATTCTTATCCAGTTAAAGACAAAGAAAGATATTTTTTGGTTCAGTTTAAATCGACCAAAGATTTTTTCTTATACTTCTTCCAGTAGACACTTTTTCTGGTTCAGTTTAAATCGACCAAAGATTTATTCTGATTCTTATCCAGTTATAGACAAATACAGACATCTGCTGGTTCAATTTAAATCGACCAAAGATTTATTCTGATAATTCTTCCAGTAGATACTTTTTATGGTTCAGATTAAATCTACCAAAGATTTAATTCTGATGCTTATCCAGTAAAAGACAAATTCAAAACACCTGCTGGCTCAGATTAAATCGACAAAAGATTTGTTATGATACTTATCTTAGTAGACCCTTTTTCTGGATCAGATTAAATCGACCAAATATTTATTCTGATATTCTTTCAGTTAAATATTTTCAAACATCTGCTGACTCAAATTAAATTGACCAAAGATTTATTCTGATGCATCTCGCAGTAGACCTTTTTCTGGCTCAGATTAAATCGACCAAAGATTTATTCTGATACTTCTCTCAATTAAATATTTCAAACACATGTTGGCTCAGATTAAATTGACCAAATATGTATTATGATACTTCTCTCAATAGACCCTTTTCTGGATTAGATTAAATCGACCAAAGATTTTTTCTGATACTTCCCTCAGGTAAAGACTTTCAAACATCTGGTGGCTCATATTAAATCGACCAAAGATTATTTCAGATACTTCTCTCAGTAGACCTTTTTCTGGCTCAGATTAAATTTACCAAAGATTTATTCCGATACTTCTCCCAGTTAAAGATTTTCAAACATCTGCTGGCGCAGATTAAATCGACCAAAGATTTTTTCTGATACTTCTCTCAATAGACCCTTTTTCTGTCTCAGATTAAATTGGCCAAAGATTTATTCTGATATTTCTCTCTGTTAAATATTTTCAAACATCTATTAGCTCAGAATAAATCGACCAAAGATTTATTTTGATACTTCTCTCAGTACACCTTTTTCTGGCTCAGATTAAATCAACCAAATATTTATTCTGACACTTATCTCATTTAAAGATTTTCAAACACCTGCTGGCTCAGATTAAATCGACCAAATATTTATTCTGATACTTCTCTCAGTAGACCCTTTTCTGGCTCAGATTAAATCGACGAAAGATTTATTATGATACTTCTCTCAAGTAAAGATTTTCAAACATTTGTTGGCTCAAATTAAATCAACCAAAAATTTGTTCTGATACTTCTCTCAGTAGACCCTTTTTCTAGATCAGATTAAATCGGCCAAAGATTTATTCTGATATTTCTCTCAGTTAAATATTTTCAAACATCTACTAGCTCAGAATAAATCGACCAAATATTTATTCTGATACTTCTCTCAGTAGACCTTTTTCTGACTCAGATTAAATTGACCAAAGATTTATTCTGACACTTCTCTCAGCTAAAGATTTTCAAACACGTGTTTGCTCAGATTAAATCTACCAAAGATTTATTCTGATACTTCTCTCAGTAGACCTTTTTATGGATCAGATTAAATCGACCAAAGATTTATTCTGATACTTCTCTCAAGTAAATATTTTCAAACATTTGTTGGCTTAGATTAAATCGACCAAAGATTTGTTCTTATACTTATCTCAGTAGACCCTTTTTCTGGCTCAGATTAAAGCGACCAAATATTTATTTTGATACTTCTCTCAGTTAATGATTTTCAAACATCTGCTGACTCAGATTAAATTGACCAAATATTTATTCTGATACATCTCTCAGTAGACCTTTTTCTGGCTCAAATTAAATTGACCAAATATTTATTCTGATACTTCTCTCAGTATACCTTTTTGGCTCTGATTAAATTGACCAAAGATTTATTCTGATACTTCTCTCAGTTAAATATTTTCAAACATTTGTTGGCTCAGATTAAATCGACCAAAGATTTATTCTAATACTTCTCTCAGTAGACCTTTTTTTGGCTCAGATTAAATTGACAACAAGATTTATTCTGATACTTATCCCAGTTAAAGATTTTCAAACATCTGATGCCTCAGATTAAATCGACCAAAGATTTATTCTGATACTTCTCCCAGTTAAATATTTTCAAACATTTGCTAGCTTAGATTAAATCGACCAAAGATTTGTTCTGATACTTCTCCCAGTAAACCCTTTTTCTGACTCAAATTAAATTGACCAAAGATTTATTCTGATACTCCTCAAATACAGTCAAGCGTAGACTCATTCTAATATTTCTATCAACAATTACTTTAGATGGCATCTTTAAACCCATCTCCGAAAACTCTCCATAATCTTTCTAAATGGCATATTTAAGCCCAATTCTGGTATAATCAACAAACAATTTTACTTCATGCACAAACAAGTGCAATTTTCTAGGCACTTAATTGTTCAATCATCTTCCACCTTCAAGTCACGAATGACAGACAAGCCAATCTAACTCCTCAGGTTTAAGAAGATTGAACATGGACAACTTTTGTCCCCAAAAATCTGTCCTATCTATTCTCAAGACATTTCTCACCGAAGATCTCAAATGCTCAAGGAGTTTCAAGAGTTTGATCAGACAAATTCACCTCCTAAGCACTGAGCCCACAAATTAGGGTTTTAGTTTTCTCAAGGACAATTGGAATTTTGATTCCTCATATGACTTTCATGGTTCATTATAGGTCTCCAAGATTGCTCATACCAAGTTTCAGATCTTGAATAATATATTTGCTCAGTCAATTGCTCAGATGACTGAAAATCAACTATATTGGGTAAAAAGTCAACTATGGTCAATATACACTCAATATTCATGATTTTTGGCCAACATCAACATTTTTAAGTCATATTCATCAATTGATCAAGGTTTTATCACAATTCCTCAAGAAAAACACTCAAATCATCAAAGGGGCAAAATGGTCAAAATTAGGATTTTGAATGAGAATGACTGATCATTGACTTTTGACCTAGTACATAACCTAATGGCTTGAAGAATGATCTTAATGATTCAAACATAATATTTTGACCTAACTTTATATCTCAAATCATTTTTCAAGATCAATGGACTGATAGTTGAATTTTGGATCAACTGATGAAAAGTCCATTGATACACGAAAAGTCAAACTTTGGCTTTTTGACCAACATTGAATTTCAAAGATCAAGATTCATCAAGATGCTCAAAAATATCAAACTTGATCATCAATAATCAAGAAAGTCAAGAAAGTCCATAAAAAGTCAAAGTTTTCAATAGTTAGAAATTTTCTAACTGTTTTTACACTTGATAATTTCATTACTTCATGACATTTTTTGACTAAGATGCAAGATGATTCAAAGAAAACTTTCAACATGAAAGTTGTAGATCTTGATGAATTATAAAACTTTATATTAGAGGGTTGATGTTCTAAAGATTCTTATATTTAAAGATATTGGCTCATGAAGTCATGACATTTTTGTATAAACACTTAGAGAAATTTTCAACATGTTTGGTCAGAATTTTGTCCCAACTTCTTAGCCAGTTTTCATCAAGTTCCAATTTGATTTAGCCAAAGTGGTCAACATGAAAGTTGTAGAAAATGTTTCAAGCTTTCCAAAACATCCAAGAGCATGAATTTATCATACTTGAGCTAGGATATTCAAAGGCATGGAGTTGGACATCCATTCTTGAATTACAAGTCATTTTGGTGAAGAACACATAATCCAATCTACATGTTATGCTGCATAATCTTGCTTTGTAGGCCATCTAACTAAAATCTCACCATAATTTAATTTTTACACAAACTTTTGAGCTATGGTCCATTTGATTTAAGCATTGTCCAAAGCATAATTTCATTAATGGCACAAAGTTAACACTTCCATTTTTGAAAATCATGCTTTTGCAAAATGTCAATGTATTGAGCTTTGTAATGGTTATATTTGATTACAAGCAAGCTCAAAAGCATGGAGAAAACCCTATACATCCAAAAAATTCAGAACATGCTTGTACTTGAAATATTGAAACTATGGAAATTCATCAAACTTGGTTTTTCACTTTCAACCAAGCCATAACAGGCTATCTTGCAAATCTGATTACTTCAACCTCTCAAACCTCTTACTTATAAATAGAGAGATCAATTGAAAGATAAAGGAGGAGATGAAAAAGCCCTCAAAACCCCTTTACTCTCAAAAAACAAGAATTGTCCATAAAACCTCCATTTTTGAGTTTGAAGTCCAAATCTTTGAATCTCTCAAACCTTGCAAGTTTTTCCCAAACAAATCATCCAAATACTTCACATACATCATATCGAAGTTGTTAAAACACAAGAACAAATTATGTAACATCATTATCACCATCTTCCAAACTCAAAATATAGTACCTTGCAACTTGTCTTGGTTAGAGTGATTCAGCAACTTTCAGCACAAAGTGAGGATTGACATAACTTCAAGAAGGTCCAAGGGAGATTAATCAATCATAATATTGCACCTGGAACAACTATAAGATGCTTCGAACTTTTCTCCAAGAGAGGTAAGTTTCCTCAAACTTTGATATTTTTATCCATACATCATTTTTTTTTCGTTTTCAAAAGAATAAAACAGGACAAATCGAGGCATACGAGTGCAAATATACAAAATTCAAAGAAAATGCTTCAGGAGCCCTGGCACGGGTGGCCGTGTCAAGGAGAAAATATACAAAAAGGGTAGGGCCGATGCTGACACGGGTGCCCGTGTCAACTTAATTGGGATTGAAAACATGGCAAAAAGGTAGGACAGAGGCTGACATGGGTGCCCGTGTCACACGACATGACCCGTGTCAATTCAGCTGGGACACGGAAAATGCGCAAGGCTAGGAACAAATTTTGACACGGGTGCCCTTGTCCAGTGACACGGCCCATGTCAGCCTAAACAATAGAAATTCTAATTTTGAGATTTTTGCTATAATTTTGGGTCATTAAGGGTACATTAAACATTTGGCATTGTTGGAAATTGACATTAGCATCCATATTAGTTTCTAAATAATTAAAAACCATTAGACTTAGGCTTTATTTTAACTTCCCTTAATTTCAATTAACTTAGTTTGCTTTTTAGGTTTTTGTTTAAAATAATTAGTTTATATTTTTTAAATTTTTTATAGTTCAAACTAATTATCTTTCTTAGGTTAATGATCAAACTTTTCTATAAAAAAAACTACCAAAATAATTTCTTCTTCATCTCTACATTTTGTACATAATTATTATGTAATTGCTTATGAATTATAATAGTTTAATTAGGGTTTATTGCTTTTCTCCCCATTCATAAATTTGTACCCCCATTCCCAAAGCGTTGTAATAGTGTAGGACATTTAAATTCTGCAATGTACCACTTTCCTTATTATTTTTAGAAATTAGGGTTTGTATGGCAAGATTTAAAACAAACATTTGACAACCCTAATTCAAGATAAAATATTTGAATCAAACATACTTTTCACACATGCACCTCCAGGGTAACCACACTTGTTGCCTCGGATAAAAACAATCACGTCCCTCGAACGTGGGAAGTTTTAGAAAAGACCCTCGATTACAAGATCGTAATCCCTCGATGACCCTTCGATGTTTCCTTCGGTAAACGATCTTAGTTCCTTACGACAATTGATAAAGTATCTTATATGTTGCCTTCTATGACTGAACGATGACTCATGCCTGTCCCTCACATTCAATGATATGGCTGCCTACCAACCAATGGTAAAATAGAACTATCTAAATGAGGAAGAAAAGAACAAAGACTTTTTGAGTAGGTATATTGCTCGTAATTGCTTGCTCACAAACATTTCAAAACCAACAACTTTCAATACACCAACACTTTCTTGAAATATTTTCAAAGTCAACACTTTGTATGCATTCTTATAGAGACGAGAATCATTATAAAGTTTGCCCAATGATGGCACTTTTCAAAATATTTTCAAATAAACACATTCACAAAATCATTTCAAAAGTGAGCTAGAAATTAAGAGCCCGTAGATAACTACGGATGAAAAGGGTGCTAACACCTTCCCTTTTCATAACCTACCCCCCCCCCCCCCCCCCCCCCCCGAACTCAAGAAAATTCCCTAAAGGTCTTTCCTGTTCTTTTCACCCTTTCCTTTATTGGATAAAAGAAAAGTCGATGGTGACTCTTACTATCCACAACAATTGCGATAAAACGCAAAACATCCAAGTTAGTTCTCCCATCGTATCACAGTGTGCCTTGTACTTATCCACTATTCCATCGGGTTTTATTTTATTTTTCAAAACCCATTTACAATGATAGGTTTAGAACTAGGAGGCAAGTCTATTTAGTGTTAGGTCCAGTTAGATTCCAGATAATCTATCTCATCGTTAATAGCTTCTTGTCACAAATATTCATCCAGACATGAAAAGTCTTCTTGAATATTTGTTGGATGTTCTTTTACTATATAGGCCGCATAATTGGGCCCATAGTCTTTAACAACTATTACTAGTTTACTTTTTCAAAGCTCTGTTTCTATTTCTTCATTGCTTTCAGGGCTTCTTATCACATGAATGTGATTCGATTTAGTGCCCCTACAATTTCTATATTTGAAAGGAAATTTGTCTTCATATAATTCAACATCATTTGATTCTGTGATCACTTTAATATTTAGGTCATAACACCTATATGCTTTACTGTTTGCTGCATACCCAATGAATACAAATTCATAGGCTCTACTAGTAAGTTTAACTCGATTTGGATCCAAAATTATGACATAAGCCAAAAAGCCCAAAGTTCTAAAGTAAGATAGGTTTGATTGTATTTTCTTCAATATCTCATAACGAGAGATCATATTTTTAGACTTGGGAACTCTATTAAAAACAAAGAAAACATTCAATAAAGTTTCCCCCCACCAGTGAGAAGTGTTGTACCCCAATTTTTGCCCCTAAGATCCCTTCATCATACCATTTTGATTCAATCACAACAAGATCACATTAGGGCTTTTGGTTCTCCTCCTTATCTTTAGCTTTTCTCTTTGAGGAATCACCAAGCACCTTGACTTGTTTTTCTTTTATGATCATTCATGATTTTTGTTGACTTTCCTTTTAATTAATAAAATGCAATGTTGGTTTGTCTTACTTGTTAATAATGTAGGTAAAGGAAACGTGGTTTGACAAGTTGATCCATGGGTTCATGAGTTTATTTCCATGACCTAGTCAATAAAGCTTGAGAGACTCAAACCTCATATTTGAAGTTATTTTGAAAGAAAAGGCATGGAAAGATTCATCTTGGTTCACCACATTTCAAAGTTATCAAGATTGATTCAAAAGTACAAGGGGTTGATTGAAGAAGTTGTCATGGTTGGACAAGGCCTTATTCCCATTGGTCACAAGTGGATATTTCTCTCAATTCTCAAGATATGGAAGTGGTTGTGGTTTCTATGAGTTATCATTATCATCCTCAACAACTCCTATTTACAAAGCAAAAGTGTTGGTACAAGAAGGTTGTTCAAAATTGTCAAAGTTCCTCAAAACATTTTCTTGATCTAGGAGCTAGGGTTTTAAACTTCAAAGAAGTATATCTTGCTCATATTTTGGTATTTTTAAGTGATTCCAAAGACACCATTCTCTTAAAAGGGTTATTAAGAAATCACTTTAAAATTTTCAAGTATTTTTCATGTGGAAGAAACTTGATGATGAAGAAAGATTACAAGTCCTCCAGATGAACCCCCAATTTCACATGTGTGACTTCAAATGATCATAACTTGGTTAACTTTTATCACCTTGAGCCCACCCTTTTTCCATAATGATTTTGAGGAAGTTAAATTTATTCCTTCTTTTATGTGCAAAGTGAGGAAATGGATGAAAGATGCCCTAAAGATGCAAAATATTATAGGTCATTTGATGATTTTTTTCCAAATTCAACAATTCATAACTCTCTCAATTTTTGGAGATTTTGAATTGTTCAAGTTTCAAAATATCATTCATGAGGTCTATCTCCTGCCATATTTTTTTGTCAAGAGTAAATTCCAAGTGGAAGGCCATGTTTGGATGCAAAACATTATAGGTCACTTTTGAAGAAAAATTTGAAATATTTCTAAGTATGGAAAGTCAACCTTTTTTCCCCAACTTTGACTCAATGCAACTTTCAGCTAAATCATCCATTTGATTCCATTCTTTTTCCATTGCAAATCTTGTAACCTCATCTTTCTAAAGCATCTAGAATCATGCCTTAAGACCCCTTTAGCTGAGAATGCCATTGGATTGAACTTGGTAACTTGGAACTGAAGTTTCTTCATAAGTCAGAATTTGAAATTCATGTTTTGGCCTCTAAACATCAAATTAGCATGCATTTGTGATCTTAACATGTTTAACCAAGTTGCCAAAGTGGATTAGAGTCTTAAAACGCAAGGATTGGATGAGTTTTGATGCAAATCAGATCACACTTTTCTCGTGCATCAGGTTCACACAATTTCCCTCCAACCTTCATCATTTCACACATTTTAACATTCCATTTGATTCCCTATAAATAGAGGGTCATCCCCAATTCATTTCCTCAAGCTTTGAGAGCCAAAAACACTCTGTCAAAACCTCACACGAACTTCAAATTTTTGAAATCAGTTTCTGAGATTCCACCATTTTCTTCCAAAATTCTTTGCACATTCATCTTCTTTAAGCATCATACAAACTTTCCAACACTTAAACCAAGCAAAATGAGCTATAATTCAAGCTACATAAGTCCAGTTTCAGAGCTTCTTTCTTGAACTTCGAAAAAGTAGAATTCTCCACCATTTGGATCCAAATAAAGCACTAACTTGTTCTACTCCTTATCCCGATTCTAGTGCTTCTTACAATTTTTAAATCCATTGAGAATTGAGAGTGAAATCTCAAATTGAAGGTGCCCTCTATTTTCTGGGTTTTTGATTCATATCTCTTTGTATACCTTATATAAATTTGGCGCGATGGTGGTGTTAGGATCGTCTTGAAGAGACGAATCCAATGATATTGGTCTGGGATCCTAATTTTTCCATTTGAAAGATCTCACAAAATCTCCAGTGCAGGGTAGCTGGAGGTTGAAGACGATGACATGTCTCGTCTCAGCCAATGATAGCAAGTCAAACATTTTAATTTCATTGGTTGCCCTTTTTCTGATCCCCTGCGCATCTTACTAAGGTCCATTTCAAGCACAACACGTCTGGTCCATTGGATTAGCTTACTAACGCGTTTAGACTATGATTTGATGGCCCATATCTTTTTGGTTTTATTTTATTTTCTGATTTTATATTTTAATTTATTTAATTTTCAAAAATTCATAACTCTTTTATTTTTCATCCAAAAATTATGAAAAAAATCAAAAAAATACTTTAAATTATTTCTGATCTCCTGACTATTTTTTCAAATTTTTATTTTGAAAATTGATATTTTTTATATTTTTTGCATTGTTTTCTTTGTTTTAATTACCTTAAAAATACTTTCTGACATTTCTTAATTCTAAAAAATTTCATAAATATCATTTTACACATTTCTGACTTTTTGAAAATTTTATGGAATTTTGTATTGATGTTTACTTTTTTTGATCTATTTTCTATTTATTTGAGCAATTTTAATTAGCTTAAAAATAGTTTCTGACTTTAAAAAATTACCAAAAATTTTATAAAAATATTTGAGTCCATTTCTGATTTTTCTATGGTCCTACTTATTTTTTTTCTTGATTAATTTGAACACAGTTGATATTTTTCTCTTTAATTTCTATTTTAAAACATTTTTAAAGCCTTTTTAATGTATATATTAAATTTAATATTATTTTGTGATTCTTTTCTGGATAATCTTGGGTTGAATTTTTTATCATGAACTTTATTAACATCATTTGGATCCATGGTGTTGAGTCTAACTCCACAAAAATGGATGAATAATTTTAATAATAGTTTGATTAAATTTTAATTCAAATGTGGTTTGTATACTCTTCCTCACCCTTCTCTATCTTATCCCTTTATTATTGCACTAAATATTATTGGAGTGTGATCCTTATATCATGTCTCAAAGCAAATGGTACATAGATTGCTATTGACTGACCTCAAAATAGGTGCGACTTCTACATAAGTCCACTTACGATTGCTTAATATAACGCAAAATTTTGTTCCGATTCAAATAAATGATCATTCGTGGCTCAAACCTACGTTTGCAAGCCCAAGTATGTTAATTTGATCTCTTTGATACAATAACCTTGTGATTTATTGTGTGGAGGCTTTGGTTCTACCAATCCTCTAATGGATGCACAACACTTTTGGTCAACGCGGATCACTTAAACATCGTTGATCATTAAATGGTACTTTTGAGGATTCCAAATGGATGATATACTTGACAAAAAGCAAATGCAACTTATTGTGTGGAGGATTTGGTTCTACCAATCCTCTAATGAGTCCAAATGCAAGTTTCAAGATGGTCATCCAACTAACCACTAATTATTAAATTGTTTTTTACTTTATGCCCTTTTATATTTTTATGCTTTATGTACTATTTACTTTAAGCATTACATTTCATGTCATTTTTATTTTGCTCACTTGACCCTTTTCTTTTCTCTTCTTAGACACCTAATAATCAACATGAACCATAAAAACCTTTAAAGTACTTGGACTATTTGGATACTATCCTTGGCATTATGGAGCATTGGACTTTTTGGACATAGGATTAGAAACCTTGGCCTATATTGGAGACCTTGTGATCTTAGTTGATATTTTGTCTGGAGTTCTTGAGGTTTACCTCAAGACATTGGGTTGTTTGTTTGTTTTGTATGCAGGTTATTGTGATTATATTCTTTGTTTGTAATATGGAATTCACCCGTATACAGCCGTTATTCTGCCTAATTTTTATGAAGACTTAATACACTTGAAGTTTAGTTCTCTCAAGAGGTCTAGTATCTTTGCTTGTTTGGTTTCAATCTAAAGAATGGGAATCCTATCTTGACTCATAATGTCAAGTATTGGCTTCTTGTTGGTTAGATGGTTCTTATCCCTAGCTTTTACCTTATGCTTTAGGATAATCTCTTCTTCTCCTCCCATATTCTTTAATTTTAAAATCTTCTCTCTCCTTTTGAAAATTCTTCTTGCTTTCGACCTGGGATCCTGCTAAAGCTGAGGACCGTAGAATACCTAACCCATCTTGGCCTTTTAGGTGTAGTGCGGAAGCTATGATGGAGTAATCCGGAAATAGTTGTCACGCGATACTACGCTCGAACGAGTTTTTCTTGAGAATATTACTAATTACCAAGTTAATCGCGAAGTTAGTAATATCCGAAGGAAGGATGTAGGTTCTGGGAACCTCTAGAACCTTGTTCGGCAGGTGATAACTTTTAGACCAACACCTTATGGGTAGTACCTTCGACCTCATGCTCGTGACGTTGAACCTATGAACCCTATATGTGTGATCTTGTGTGTGATTGTTGCATCATGCATCCATGCACTCATAATCATCTTTTGAAGAAATTTTATTTCGAGGGATTTAAAAGTTGACCATTTGTGGATATCTCAGGTACTTTTTAATCATGGATTCTGGAAAAAGAAAGACCGGGAAGTACAGTTTCAAGGATCCCAAGATAGATGAGTTGATCAGTCTAATTCCCGAGATTGAGTGTTTTGCAGATTTTCGGAAGAAGTATGGATCCATCATTTCTCTTATGAAGCTTAGGATGAAGGAGGGTATTCTCTCGACCTTGGTCCAGTTTTATGATCCGATGTATCATTGCTTTACTTTTATTAACTATCAGTTAATTCCTACACTAGAGGAGTATTCTTATCTGCTGGATTTACCTGTTACCGATCATGTTCCTTTTACTGGTTTGGAGGGTTCGCCAAAACCACATGAGATTGCTGCATTGATCCATCTGGGGAAGTCTGAGGTTGAAGCCCATATGACTACTAAAGAACGAATTAGAGGATTATCGCCCAATTTTTATTGGAGAAAGCTCGTTACTTTGCCAGGATGAAGAGTACAGTCGCTTTTGAGGCCATCTTTGCTCTACTTGCCTACGTGTTGTTCTTATTTCCTAATGTGGACAAGTTTGTTGATGTTAATGTTATCCGGATCTTCATGATTGGAAACCCAGTTTGTGATCGATGGGAAGAGAACTGACTGTTTTTGGAATGCTAGTTCGCGCTTTGCGTTTGTTTTCACAAAATGTCGCGGTAAGCAAGAGTCGCCACCGTCTTTTATTTTATCCAACAAGGAAAGGAAAAAAGCACAGAAAAATTCCTTTTTCGAGATGTTTCTTGGGTTCGAGAGGTAGATTATAGAAAGGGAAGGTGTTAGCACCCTTTCTATCCGTAGTTATCCACGGGCTCTTAGGTACTTGCTCAAAGTGTTTTCAAAATTGCTTTTCTTTATGTTTGTGGGTTTGAAAAAGTCTTTGTTTGAAAAGGAGTGTAAGTGCGAAAAGTTTTATTTTGTTTTAAAAGGAGCAAGTACTTAAGAACCATCTACCTACTCAAAAAAGAAATTAATCTGTGCTAACGTCCTTTAGACAATGCTATCCCACTATTGAGGAGAAGGTAGCACCGTCGTTAGAGTTTTCGGGTCAATTCAATTAAGGGACGTGTGGTCACTAAAGCAATGTTAGGACGCCTTAGCGGTAACCCTAATGTCTTAGATCATTTTTTCCGAGGCAACCGTTTCGAGGCAACTTATGATCTTTGGACAAGAGGACGACCTCTAAAACTTCCTATACTTAATGACCACTTTCGAAGGCAACCGAGTGAGGTGTACCCTAAGAGTGCGCATGTGCGAGTGTATTGTTTTTCTGTTATTTCTCTTTGTACATGTCATGGGTTATCTATGTTGATTTTAAGTTCATACATTTGATCTGGTCATGCATTCCCTATTACCAAACATCTAACAGTTAATAGTTGCGGAATTTAAATTGCAGAAATTGAATCTAAACTATTACAAGGCGTCGGGTATTTACATCGCCAAAAACAAACCCTTTAATTTAAATTGCGAAAAGTAAAATAAAGCGATAAATAATTAAAGTCCTAATTAGAAGCTATTACATACCGGAAGCAATTACAATATTGATAAAACGATACGCGTGCGAGAAATTAAATCGAGCGAGTTTTTAGGGTTTTGACCCTTTTTGAAAGAAAGCATGTTTTTATTATTTTTTGAATTAAATGGGAATTAAATTAGGTCAAAATTAATTAATTAATTAATAAAAATATTTCTTGTTTTTTTGAATATTTAAGGAAATAAAATAAATTGGATTAATGTTAATAAAACCTAATATTCTAAATTGATTTTAAATATTGCAAAAATGTTAAAAGTTAACCTAATTAACACTAAATTAATTAATTTAATTTATTTACAAAAATAAAAGTGATGAATTAATTTAGTAAAATAAAACATATTTTTGTGATTTTGATTTTTATAAGGAAAATAAATTAATTGGTTAGTGATTAATAATTATTAGTTAAAACAATAAAACAAATAAATAAATATAATAAGTAAAAGAAAATAAACCAAAGGGGGGTGTTGGGCCCAGATCTGAAGCTGAGGATAGCATTCTTTGGCCCACTTGTAGCAAGCCTCATTTGACTTTCCAGATTCCACGCGCATGCATTGACCTGAGACCATGATGGACACTCAACCTTAGCCTTTGGATTTGGCCTGGAGGCCATCTTGAGCAATCCTTAATGAATCATGATCAACCCTTGATAAAATGATGAATTATCCTTCAAAATGAGAATATTGACAAAAAATCTTGAGGTTTGACTATTTGTAGGTCAGAGTTGACTTTTGCCCTAGCACAGTCGATTTTTGGACCTCTTGAGCAATTGACTGACCAAACTTTCTCTGCAAGGCTTGAAATTTGACATGGATGAACTTGAGAACATATTAGGACATGGGGGATAATTTTAGTCCATTTTGATGTAAGGACCTTGATGCAACACAAAACCCTAATTTTGAATTGACTGCCTTAGGAGGTGATTTGACTGTCCAACTCTTGAGCTAACTTGAGCCACTTGGAGATTATTCTTGACATGTCTTGAGAAATATGGGAGGGAAAATTTTGTGGTACAACAGTTGCCCCTGTTCAATCTTCTTAAACCTTAGGATATAGATTGGCTTTCTGGATTTTCGTGATCCGAAGGTGGAAGATGATTGAACACTATAGTGCCCAGAAATTTGCACTCGCATGAAGTGGTATCAGTCTTGTGATGTCAGGAATGGGCTTACAGATGCCGTTTGGAGATTGTTGGTAGGAGGATGGGCTTATAGATGCCATCTGCAGGAGTGTCGTTCGCATAAGAGATTCCTTAGCGAGAACTTGCATACTTGTTATTTGTAGAAGATTCCGCTGGGGAGGCCCGGTTTTTGTTGAGATTTAGGAACTGTCTGTTTTTCAACGTAGTATACCATTGCGATCGTAGAACTCGTCCACACTTTGACGGAGGAAAACATCAAGATCTAGGAACTGACTAGTATTCAACATAGTATACCGTTGAGGTTATAGCACTCGTCCACACTTTGACATAGGGAAACATCTTCATCAAGATCTAGGAACTGTCTAGTATTCAACGTAGTATACCGTTGAGATTGTAGAACTCGTCCACACTTTGACAGAGGAAAACATCAAGATCTAGGAACTGACTAGTATTCAACGTAGTATACCATTGAGGTTATAGCACTCGTCCACACTTTGACGTAGGGAAACATCTTCATCAAGATCTAGGAACTGTCTTGTCTTCAACGTAGTATACCGTTGAGATTGTAGAACTCGTCCACACTTTGACGGAGGAAAACATCAAGATCTAGGAACTGACTAGTATTCAACGTAGTATATCGTTGAGTTTATAGCACTCGTCCACACTATGACGTAGGGAAACATCTTCATCAAGATCTAGGAACTGTCTAGTATTCAACGTAGTATACCGTTGAGATTGTAGAACTCGTCCACACTTTGACGGAGGAAAACATCAAGGTCTAGGAACTGACTAGTATTCAACGTAGTATATCATTAAGGTTATAGCACTCGTCCACACTATGACATAGGGAAACATCTTCATCAAGATCTAGGAACTGGCTAGTATTCAACGTAGTATACCGTTGAGATCGTAGAACTCGTCCACACTTTGACGGAGTAAAACATCAAGATCTAGGAACTGACTAGTATTCAACGTAGTATACCATTGAGGTTATAACACTCGTCCACACTTTGACGTAGGGAAACATCTTCATCAAGATCTAGGAACTGTCTGGTCTTCAACATAGTATACCGTTGAGATTGTAGAACTCGTCCACACTTTGACGGAGGAAAACATCAAGATGTAGGAACTAACTAGTATTCAACGTAGTATATCGTTGAGGTTATAACACTCGTCCATACTATGACGTAGGGAAACATCTTCATCAAGATCTAGGAGCTGTCTAATATTCAACGTAGTATACCGTTGAGATTCTAGAACTCGTCCACACTTTGACGGAGGAAAACATCAAGGTCTAGGAACTGACTAGTATTCAACGTAGTATATCGTTAAGGTTATAGCACTCGTCCACACTATGACGTAGGGAAACATCTTCATCAAGATCTAGGAAGTATCTAGTATTCAACGTAGTATACCGTTGAGATTGTAGAACTCGTCCACACTTTGACAGAGGAAAACATCAAGATCTAGGAACTGACTAGTATTCAACGTAGTATATCGTTGAGGTTATAGCACTCGTCCACACTATGACGTAGGGAAACATCTTCATCAAGATCTAGGAACTTACTAGTATTCAACGTAGTATACCGTTGAGGTTATAGCACTCGTCCACACTTTGACGTAGGGAAATTTTCGAGATTGAGAACCTTATCTGAAATTCAACCGAGGATAATTCAATTGAGATTTAAGAACTGGTCAGGTCTTCGACGTAGCTGAGAACTTTAACTTTATCTTTCCTGAAAGGTAAAGGTCAGTCGTATGCAATGCATGATATATATCAAGCAATGACGTTCTCAAAATAAATGAGATTATGTTGTATGATGTGTATATACATGTATTATGATGTATGGAAATGTGATGTTTTAGCTGGGGAAAATAAATCCCGGAGTTGCTGGAGAATAGAGTTGAATTCTTCGTTTCCACTGGGGATGATGAACGAAGGTGATTGCGAGAATAGACCTGCGGGAGAAGATAACTCTGTTGGGGAATAAACTGATGAAGAGATTACTCTGTGGGGAATTACTCTGTTGGGAGAGATATTCTGCTGAAGATTTTAAGGATAAACTCCACTGGGGATTCCGCTGATAAGCTCCGCTGGGGATTTCAATGATAAACTCCGCTGGGGATGGATTACCGTTGATGGTGATATTGAATCTATTGAGGATTGAAGTCCTGCTTGTGAAAGGAAAGAACTTTGCTGGGGATGATCTTTCGGTTGCAACTTGCTGGGGATAACCTCTGTTAGACTTTTGTGGGGATAATCGTCTGAGTTCTGCTAGGAATGATCCTTTGAACTTGGCTGGGAGATTTATTTTTGTACTCCGCTGGGGATAAACTTCCAGAGTCTACTGGGGAAGATGATTCAACTCTATTGGGGAAGCTTTTTTCAGACCGTGCCAGGGAAATGGGTCCATTGGGGGTATCTTGTTTTCTGCTTGGGAACATTCTTATACTCCATTGAGGCATATTAAGACTGTCGGGGATACTCTTATACTTGTTGAGGAATATCTTTATACTCTGCTGGGGAATATTAAGATCTTCTGGGGATACCCAACCTTTTTAGGGCTGATGGTAGACCAACTCTGCTTGGGGAGAGTATTGTTGATTCGTTCATGGTTGCAAGTCTTAGCTGGGAGAGCTACCGTTACTCTCTTATTCTGCGGGGAGTGAAAGTATCTTAGCCATATTCTTCATTTGAATCTACCTTGGTACCTGGTGGAAAGGGCAACTGTACAACTTGGACACTTCTTATGCCCCTGCTTCTGATATTACCAGTAATTCATCTTTTGTTTCGCATGTAAGTATTTATGAGCAGCAATTAATGTCAAATGCATATATAAAAAATTAACCTTGGACGTTCTTTGCAAAACAAAACAGATAAAGGAAAAACAGTTTGAAATTTCTGAAAATGAATTTGTATTGATTTTGAAGTTTGGCCTGTAAATAGGCGTTTTTTTGTACAAGAGGCTGACGTCCTAGTAAGAGAAAGTCGCCGAACAAATAGAATTTATACAATTTGTGAAAAGAAAACAAAACAGCTATGTGAACAATCCCACTGGGTTCCAACTCTGCTATTGCCCTTATGTCCTCGAGCATCTCATCGCTTTGCTACTAGTTAAAGATGAATCAGATGGATTGGTGTCGTCCGAGCTTGTTAGTTGATACCGAAGTCTGGATGCAAGGTGGTCCAATGAGACATAGTGTTACGCTTTGATCCCTAACTTTTGCCTGGACCACCCTTTCGGGTTTTCAGTCCACCGGGATACCCTTTTTTGCCCAAGCCACCTTTTCAGGTTTTTGACTTGCCGGGTGTACAAATTTTTTCATTTTCATCCCTTATTTTTGCCCGAACCCTTTTGGTTCGCCGGGAAGCCCTTATTTTTGCCTAGGCCAGTCAACCTAGCGGGTCTTTGATTACGCGTAGTATTTTTTCACTATGTCTGTATTGACGGGGTGAGGAAGGTTGTCACCATCCATGGTGGTTAGAATCATTGCTCCTCTTGAGAAAATGTTCTTAACCACGAATGGCCCTTCATAAGTAGGGGTCCATTTGCCCCTGGGATCACCTTGAGGTAAGATAATGCGCTTAATTACCAGGTCCCCAACTTGATACTATTTTCGTCTAACTTTCTTGTTAAATGCCTTGATCATCCGTTTTTGGTACGTCTGACCATGACAAATAGCAGTAAGTATCTTTTCATCGATTAGGTTTAGCTAATCAAGCCGAGTCTGGATACAATCATCTTCACTCAAACCTGCATCCTTCATGATCCGAAGAGAGGGTATCTGAACTTCAATGGGCAAGACTGCCTCCATGCCATATACCAAGGAATAGGGTGTTGCCCTAGTTGACGTCCGTGCTGAGGTACGGTACCCATGAAGAGCAAATGGCAACATCTCGTGCCAATCTTTGTATATCACTGTTATCTTCTGCACAATCTTCTTAATATTCTTATTAACCGCTTCGACAGCCCCATTCATCTTCGACCGGTAGGGAGAAGAGTTGTGATGCTGTATCTTGAACTTCTTGCAGAGCTCAGTGATCATCTTGTTGTTAAGATTGGTACCATTGTTCGTAATAATCCTCTCTGGTACACCGTATCGACAGATCAGATTGTGCCGAATAAACCGTGCCACGACGTTCTTGGTTACAGTAGCAAAGGAAGCTTCTTCAACCCACTTTGTAAAGTAATCGATAGCTACCAAGATGAAACAATGCCCGTTAGATGTTGTAGGTCTGATCTCGCTGATCATATCAATGCCCCACATTGTAAAAGGCCAAGGTGTCGTCAAGACGTTCAGAGGAACTGGAGGTATGTACACCTTATCAGCATAGACTTGGCACTTGTGACATGTCTGAGAATGTTGATAACAGTCGGCTTCCATTGTGGACCAATAATATCCTGCCCGTAGGATCTTCTTTGCCATGGTATGTCCACTGGAATGAGTCCCGAAAGTACCTTCATGCAGCTCTGCCATGATCCTTTCTGCTTCATTCTTATCCACACAACGCAGTAAGGTCGAATCATGGTTACGTTTGTAAAGAATGCCATTGCTGATGAAGAACTTTGCTGCAAACCTCCTCAGAAACTTCTTGTCATTAACAGATGCACCCTCGGGGTATTCCTGAGCTTCAAGATACCTCTTCACCTCATGATACCAGGGCTTTTTTGTCACCTCTTCAGTCTCAATATCACAGCAATATGCAGGTTCATCTAATCTTTCAATAATGATCCGGGGAGCCTCGTTGTCCCAATTGACTTTGAACATAAAAGATATCGTAGCCAGCGCGTCCGCCAACTGATTCTCCTCTCTTGGGAAGTGTTCAAAGGTTATCTTCTCAAAATGGGGAAGCAACGTCAATACATACTCCTTGTAAGGAATAAGGTTTGGGTGTTTCGTATCCCACTCGCATTTGATCTGACTGATCACGAGAGCGGAATCTCCGAAAACACTCAGAAACTTAATCCTTAGGTCAATTGCTGCTCGAAGACCCATGATGCACGCTTCATACTCCGCCATATTGTTGGTGCAGTTAAAACATAGTCGGGCGATGAACGGAGTATGAGAGCCTTTAGGAGATATGATCACGGCGCTAATTCCATTACCCAAAGCGTTCGAAGCTCCATCGAAGTACATATACCATCGGGATCCTTCCTCAGGTCCTTCATCCGGTCCAGGTGTCTCAAAATCAGTTACCAACATGATATTCTCGTCCGGAAATTTAAAGTTCATAGACTGGTAATCATCCACTGCTTGATGTGCTAAATGGTCTGCCAACACACTTCCCTTGATTGCCTTTTGGATCGTATATTGGATGTCATACTCAGTCAAGATCATCTGCCATCTTGCTATTCTTCCGGACAAGGCAGGCTTTTCGAAGATATACTTGATTGGATCCATCTTTGATATTAACAGAGTAGTGTGAGTCAACATATATTGTCTCAGCTGGCGAGCAGCCCATCCCAAAGCGCAGCAAGTTTTCTCGAGCAGTGAGTATCGGGTCTCACAGTCGGTAAACTTTTTGCTAAGGTAATAAATAGCATGCTCTTTTCGGCCAGACTCGTATTGTTGACCCAGCACACACCCCATTGAGTTGTTGAGCACTGTCAAGTATAAGATCAGAGGTCTCCCTTCAACTGGTGGCATCAGAATAAGTGGCTCTTGGAGATACTCTTTAATCCTTTCGAAAGAGGCCTGACATTCATCGTTCCAACGTACTACTTGATCTTTCTTCAGCAGCTTGAAGATTGGCTCACAAGTAGCAGTTAGGTGCGAGATGAATCGGGCAATGTAATTCAGACGTCCCAGAAAGCCTCTGACTTCTTTCTCTATTCTGGGAGCTGGCATCTCCTGTATAGCTTTCACTTTTTCTAGATCCACTTGAATACCTTTGTCGCTTACGACGAAACCCAGTAATTTACCAGATCTCACCCCGAAGGTGCACTTGTTCGGGTTTAACCTCAGCTTGTACAACTTCAACGTGTCAAACAGTTTCTGCAGATGGTCATGGTGTTCTTCCTCAGTCTGAGATCTTGCAATCATATCGTCGACGTATACCTCAATCTCATGATGGATCATGTCATGAAACAAAGCAACCATGGCACGCTGATACGTTGCCCTAGCATTCTTCAGTCCAAAAGGCATGACCTTGTAGCAAAAGGTGCCCCATTGAGTAACAAAGGTAGTCTTCTCCATGTCTTCGGGAGCCATTTTAATCTGATTATAACCGGAGAAACCATCCATAAAGGAGAATACCTTGTGCTGAGCAGTATTGTCAACCAGAACGTCGATATGAGGTAGAGGGAAGTCATCCTTGGGGCTTGCCCTGTTCAAATCCCTATAATCAACACACATTCGGACCTTACCATCCTTCTTCGATACCAGAACCACATTGGCAACCCACTGAGGGTAAGAAGTAACTGCTAGAAAACCGGCGTCAAACTGTTTCATAACCTCAGCCTTGATTTTCTCAGACATCTCTGGGCGCATTCAGCGGACCTTCTGTTTTACTGGAGGACAGTCTTCCTTGGTAGGCAGGTGATGAACCACAATGTCGGTATCCAACCCAGGCATATCTTCGTAAGACCAGGCGAAGATCTCAACATAGTCACGCAGCATCTGAATCAACCGTTGCTTCACACTAAGCTCCAGGTTCGCACCGACCTTGACCTCTTTCTTGTCTGTCTCTGTACCCAGATTCACTGATTCCACCAGCTCTTCGTGCAGCTGAATGGCCCTCTCTTCTTGGAGTAACAGTCTTGCAAGTTCACCAGGCACTTCGCAATCATCTTCACCTTCGTCTTCGGCTAAGTTGATCGGATTTTCGAAGTCATAACTGGCAGTAGCAGTGTCGTTACCAGTGAGATCCAGAGTGGATGTGGACCTGTATATGTGAGTGTGTGTAAAATAGCTGTTTTGCAATATATAATAAAGAAAAACAAGGAGCGCAAAATTTGAAATGCAAGAAACGTCCAATGCTTTTATTAATGATATATGAAAATGACACACATAAAGCCCTCACAAATGAAGCCACAGTGCCCCGGGTAAGACACCGGGCCGTAAAGTTTAAAACATTATCTGTTACAAATTCAAAACAAAAGTTTCATTACTGGGTAACAAAAGTAATAGGGATGAAATCCTTTGCGGTCCAGTTTCTTGGTCCACCGTCGGTCGTAGGATAGATCCAGCTGTCGAATTCGGACTCTTCCGCATCATCTTCAATGGCATTCACTCCCGAGTTGTTGATGAACACAGGAGGTCTTCCGATCCTTGCATTCCGAACAACCCTTTGAGCTTCCTTCTCAATAGCAGCCCGGGCATCCTTCATGGAAGCCATCCTCATAGGAGAATCTTCAATAACAGTCTCAGCTGACGCCAGTGTCTGGGGAACCTCTTCAAAATGCTGGAATGGGGTCTCAATGAACTCCCCATCCATTTCTACATATCGGAACGAATTGAGGTGGCTGACCATGTACTCTTCCTCCCCTTGCACTATCACAATCTTCCCTTTGACCGGGTACTTCAGCTTCTGGTGGAGCGTTGAGGTTATGGCCCCGGCTTTGTGGATCCATGGACGACCCAGCAAACAAGAATAAGATGGTCGAATGTCCATCACATAGAATGTAGAATTGAATACCTGAGAACCAACCTTAATTGGAATATCAACTTCACCGTGCACCATCCTCTTAGACCCATCAAAGGCCCTGACAACAATGTTACTTGGTTTCATCTCCAACCCTTCACAATCCAACTGGTCTAGAGCTTTTTTAGGCAAGACGTTCAATGAGGAACCAGTATCCACCAACACATGAGCAAGAGTAGTGCCCCTGCATTCAATGGAGACATGCAGGGCATCATTGTGATTCTTCCCTTTAGCAGTCAAGTCGGCGTCAGAGAAACCCAACCCATTATCAGCAGTCAAATTGGCCACGCAATCTGTAAACTGATCAGCTGACGTCTCTTGTGGTACATGGGCAGTCTTCAGAAATGTAATCAGAGCCTTGGCATGGGCCTCTGAGCATAACAACAGTGACAACATAGAAATATTGGATGGGGTTTTCCCCAGCATCTCAACTACATTGTAGTCACTCTTTTTAATGATCTTCAGGATCTCTTCCATCTCTTGCTTAGAAGCTTCAACAGTAATTGTCTTTGGTGCCTCCGTCTAGGCAGGCACATCAGTGGTGATCCCTTTGCCCCGAGCGTCAGATGACTCGACAACAGGGGTAAGAATAGGAACTTGATCAGGAATAATAGCAGGTACACTGGCAGGTGTAATGACAACGGGTCTTCGGGCAGCTGGCGGAGAGATATCTGGTGAGAAAAGTCTTCCGCTGCGGGTGACTTTAGTAGGTCCAACAATATTGCTGATGTTAGTATCATCATCCAAATCTTGCTTAACTCCATGAAAATAAACATCAGCCCCATAGTGCCAAGGGACAACTTTATCAAAAGTATAGGGGATGGGCCCCGGAACAGTGATGGTCACAGGTGCGATTCTCGGAACAGATGTAATTCTAACAGGCTTCCTCGAGGGAGCCTTGGAAGAATTGTCGAAAATGGTAATGATGGAAACATATTCAGTATGAACCAGAGGAACAACAGTCTTCTCGAACAGAATTTCTTTACTATCCATCAGGCGTTGGACACCTGATTTCAGGAGCGGACAACCATTAGATAGAGAAGAACACATACGACAACCTTCGTCACAGCCCAAAAATAAACCGGCTAGCGAAAGGTTCTTCTTTACAGTCAACAGAGGGGTAACAATATCATTTACAGAAACCACGAACAAATCTTCTTCTATAGCATTTACTCAATGCTTGGGCATATGAGCAGTCACAACATTAGGCCTCTCGGGCGCCTCAAACTCAGTCTACTTCACATCAATTAAGTCTTGTACCTTGTTCTTAAAAACCCAACAATCATCTGTATTATGCCCCGGGCTATCAGAGTGAAAAGCACAGCGGGCATTAGGGTTATACCTCGGTGATGTGGTATTTGGATTCTTCGGGGCTTCCTTTAGAACCACCAGATTAGTCTTCAGCAACTGTGGCAGAATCTGAGATAAGGTCATGCTGAGACGGGTGAATTGCCTTCAAGGTCTCTCATCCTTTTGTTGGTTGCTGTGCTTAGGAGCACCAGCAGGTTTTGAAATAACAACCGCATTCACAGCTTGACAGCGTTCAGGTCTATTCTGGTTTCTTGAACTGTAGACAACACTGGACTCTTTCTTGAATGGCTTCTTCTCGGTGCTTGACGAGGCACCCTTCTGTATCTTTTCAGCCTTAATACCAGCTTCTATCCTTTCACCGGTCAAAATAAGCTCTGTAAACCCAGACGAAGAGCTTCCAATTAGATGGTTGAAAAATGGACCAGACAGGGTCCCCAGAAACATGTCCACAAGCTCCCGATCAGCCAAAGGTGGTTGCACCCTTCCGGCGAGGTCTCTCCACTTTTGAGCATAATCCTTGAATCCTTCACCCGTTCCCATTGACATACCCTGGAGTTGGGTACACGTAGGAGCGAGGTCGGAGTTGTACTGATACTGCCTGTAGAATGCAGTAGCCAAATCTTCCCAACTGTGGATACTAGCTCCGTCCAACTGATAGAACCACTCAAGCTGAGTCCTTGAGAGACTATCTTGAAAGAAATAGATCCATAGGTTCTTATCAGCGATGTACGGCTGAATCTTCCTCACATATGACCGGAGGTGCAGCTTCGGACAAGAAACTCTGTCATACTTAGCAAAGGCTGGTGCCTTGAATTTATGGGGAATCACTACCCCAGATGATAGACCTAGATCTCCGATGTCCAGACAAGGAACCTTCTGAATTTACATAGCACTCAACCGGTCTTCCAGTTGCTTGTATCTATCCTCAGCAGGAGGATACTGCTCTTCATTATAGTCTGTCTCGTTGTCGGAGACCACAGGGCTAGCAGCCCTCCTTTCCTCTTGACTACCTTTCCCTCCAGATGAGGTGGTCATATCAACTTCATTCTGTAGCCTGTTTCCAAATATGTGCCATGTGTTAAACAGGATGGTCCTCTTCTTCTTCTTCTTCTTCTCTTTCAGAATCAGGGTCTTCAAGTCTTGCTGACCCTTAGCTAGATTCATGAATAGCTCTTGAAATTGGGAATTATGGGCCTGGAGGGCCTTGATGGCTTGCTCATTTGAAGGTTCAGCAGACATGATGATTGCTGAAATAAACAGCGAAGAACATAAGAGACCTGTAATGGGTACCTTTTTATGAAGTGCATGGGATGAAATGCGTATGATTATGATTTCAAAGACAATCGGGAGATTCAAATTTGTAAACAAGAAAGGAAACAAACTTTATTAGATAAACTTCAAAATTCAAATTGTTCAATTGATGCCATTAAGGCGTTACAGGAAAGGAAATACTGAAAAGTAAATAAAAACTGAAATGGAAATAAACAAAGGCCCATCAATGCTCCCATGGTCTCTTCTTATCGGTGCGGTAGTCATTAAGAATCCGCTTGTTCACCAACTGCCTAGTCAGCTTCTGGATCTTTTGCTCTTGCTCGTTGAACTTTTCTCGATAAGAATCCCATTCTTCCCTCAGTTGCATCCAAGATCTCTTTAGTGCCCCAATGTCAGTGGGCATATAAGGATGGAGGATGGTTGGAAGAACCCCCTCTTCATTGGCAACTTCAAGAATGACAGGCCGGACAACTTCATACGGCATACCCAGCTTTTGGGCATGGATACGGACCCATCTGAGATATGGCTCCATCAGGAGTGAAGTCTTTGGACCCAGCTCATGTGGATCAGATTGGTGAATTCTATCCCAAGCCCTTATGAATCTACGACGTTGCTCGTCGCTATCCCCTTGAAAATCAAAGATGATATGAGGCATTAGTAGCTCGTGAGGTCCTTCTCTTCTGGCTCTTCCAAACTGACGAAGAGCTAAGCATGGGTTGTAAGAAATTCCTCCATGTGTTCCTATCAGTGGGACATTAGGATACTCCCTACAGCAATCAATGATAGTCACCTCATCCATACCTTTGAGAGTCCAGATAATGTCATTATGCGAGAGAGACATCACTCTATAAGCCCAACCCATGCCTTCTTTGTTCTTCAGCACTGACTTGGGGAGGTGCGAAATAAACCACCTCGATAATAATGGAGCACAACACATTAAGGTTCCCCACTTTCGGGCAGTACGAGCATAAAGCTGATGAAGAATGTCACCCAAGAGAGAGGGTACATGATTCTGAGAGATAAAGATCTTTATCGCATTCACATCAACAAAAGTGTCAGGATTCAGAAACAATACCAAGCCATAAATCAGAAGAGCCAGAATATCCTCGAATTCCTTGAAGTCCAGGCTATCCCAGAAATAGTTAGCCTTACCAACCAATAACTTAGTCAGAAAGCCCTTTGCTCCACTTCTAGTCTCCCAATTAGCCATTACCTCCTCTTTAGTCAAATGAAGGGCTGCATCAATCTCTTCGGGCCTAAGAGTTTTCTCCCAACCAGTAAATGGGGTCTGCTCCAGAACAGAGATACCGAGCAGCTCAGAGAACTCTTCTAGGGTAGGAACTAGCTGGTAGTCCTGGAAAGTAAAACAATGGTATAGAGGATCATAGAATTGGACCAGGACACTCATCATCTGCTCGTCCAATTTAGAAGTGACCAAACTGAGAAGGGAACCATGCCTCCTGATGAAGGAAGTAGTATCAGGCATCTTTGTAATCAGATCTTTGAGCAAGGTGGGAACCTGGACAAAATTAATCCAGATGGTATTCCTACGCATGGGCATCATGATGACCTACAAAACAGAACAAAGATGAATCCCTCCTGTCTTTGAAATAGGTTAGTCCAATGCAAGATGTATGCAATGTTATGATGTCATGATAGTAGGCACATCACAAGTATCCACAAATATCAAACATGGTAAAGTCACACAGAGAGCCCTTAGATTTCAGGCTGGCAAGGAGCTTAGGTACTACCCTCTTTCAGTTCAGTTGGTTTAAACCTGTCCTAAAAATAGTAACCGGGTTCTAGAGGATCTCAATATCACTGACTACCCTCGATCATTCATAATTCCAGTTTAGCAACCTTTTCTTGCGGCCGAAATCATCGCGAGAGTTTAGTCTCAATGAGTGTAGCATACTGCTACTGTTCTATGGCCAAGTTGGTCAATTTAAGGTTCTAAGGTCAGTTGGTGCTTAATGACCCCTTAGAAGACCCATATTCTCCTCGTTCCAACACAAGGGATATTGGTACAGACTAAAGTGTCACACCAACGTAGCTACTGCTTCAACCGTGTCGGTCTACGCCGAACAGTTCCCTCACACTTTATTTCTACTTACCTAAAGGGTACCCCAGATCCGGGTTAGGATCCATAGTAACTCCGATACGAGCCCACAAATATAAATCATACAAAGCATACAATTGAAAACACAATGATCTAATCCTAAGGTACACCTCACTTATATATATTCCCCAGCAGAGTCGCCAGTTCTGTGATCGGTGGGAAGAGAACTGACTATTTTTTGAATGCTGGTTCGCGCTTTGCGTTTGTTTTCACAAAATGTCGCGGTAAGCAAGAGTCGACACCATCTTTTATTTTATCCAATAAGGAAAGGAAAAAAGCACAGAAAAATTCCTTTTTCAAGATGTTTCTCGGGTTCGGGAGGTAGATTATAGAAAGGGAAGGTGTTAGCACCCTTTCTATCCGTGGTTATCCACGGTCTCTTAGGTACTTTCTCAAAGTATTTTCAAAATTGCTTTTCTTTGTGTTTGT
Source organism: Vicia faba (assembly GCA_948472305.1). Taxonomy (NCBI): domain Eukaryota; kingdom Viridiplantae; phylum Streptophyta; class Magnoliopsida; order Fabales; family Fabaceae; genus Vicia; species Vicia faba. Next base: position 589,607,339 of record OX451737.1, read on the forward strand.
GGGCTTGAAAAAGTCTTTGTTTGAAAAGGAGTGTAAGTGCGAAAAGTTTTGTTTTGTTTTAAAAGGAGCAAGTACTTAAGAACCATCTACCTACTCGAAAAAGAAATTAATCTGTGCTAACGTCCTTTATACAATGCTATCCCATTATTGAGGAGTAGGTAGCACCGTCGTTGGAGTTTTCAGGTCAATTCAATTAAGGGACGTGTGGTCACTAAAGCAATGTTAGGACGCCTTAGCGGTAACCCTAATGTCTTAGATCATTTTTTTCGAGGCAACCGTTTCGAGGCATCTTATGATCTTTGGACAAGAGGACGACCTCTAAAACTTCCTATACTCAGTGACCACTTTCGAAGGCAACCGAGTGAGGTGTACCCTAAGAGTGCACATGTGCGAGTGTATTGTTTTTCAGTTATTTATCTTTGTACATGTCATGGGTTATATATGTTTATTTTAAGTTCATACATTTGATCTGGTCATGCATTCCCTATTACCAAACATCTAACAGTTAATAGTTGCGGAATTTAAATTGCGGAAATTGAATCTAAATTATTACAAGGCGTCGGGTATTTACATCGCCAAAAACAAACTCTTTAATTTAAATTGCGGAAAGTAAAATAAAGCGATAAATATTTAAAGTCCTAATTAGAAGCTATTACATACTGGAAGCAATTACAATATTGTATAAAACGATACGCGTGCGAGAAATTAAATCGGGCGAGTTTTTAGGGTTTTGACCCTTTTTGAAAGAAAGCATGTTTTTATTATTTTTTGAATTAAAGGGGAATTAAATTAGGTCAAAATTAATTAATTAATTAATAATTTTTTTTTTTAATATTTAAGGAAATAAAATAAATTGGATTAATGTTAATAAAACCTAATATTCTAAATTGATTTTAAATATTGCAAAAATGTTAAAAGTTAACCTAATTAACACTAAATTAATTAATTTAATTTATTTACAAAAATAAAAGGGATGAATTAATTTAATAAAATAAAACATATTTTTGTGATTTTGATTTTTATAAGGAAAATAAATTAATTGGTTAGTGATTAATAATTATTAGTTAAAACAATAAAACAAATAAATAAATATAATAAGTAAAAGAAAATAAACCAAAGGGGGGTGTTGGGCCCAGATCTGAAGGTGAGGATAACATTCTTTGGCCCACTTGCAGCAAGCCTCGTTTGACTTTCCAGATTCCACGCGCGTGCATTGACCTGAGACCATGATGGACACTCAACCTTAGCCTTTGGATTTGGCGTGGAGGCCATCTGGCGCCTGGAGCTTTGAGGTGTATGGTGGACCATGCTATGGAAATGCATTGGAATACCTGTAACAAAATAACAATAAGCATTTGGGTGACCTGGGATTCAAACCCAGGTCCCATTGGACTTTGACACGCTTCCTTTGCCACTGCATCACTTTGTTGTTTTTGTTATTATATTACACAACAATTATTATATATTAAAACAAGCAATATGCCTGGGAAAAAAAATAAAAAAGTGCGCTGATTTGAATTGGCCAATGGGAAGAAGACACGCCTTCGTCTTCTTCGTGAAACTAGTTTTCTTACCTGCGGATTTTTATCCGCAGCAAGATCCGTGGCTTGCTTCTAAAACTCATTCTAAGCCATAAAAATACCATCCAAGAACATGGACGTGATCGTCTCTTCCTCCTGAGTTCACCTATGTCCATTATTGGTCCTAATTTTACCTGCAAAGCAAACGCCTAAAAACAAGAAACCATAGGTTCGGGTATTACATTACAGGCCATAAAAATGAAATCAAATATTGCAGATAGCTTGGAAACTATGCAAGGATCAAGAATATGCCCATGATTTATCAAAAATATGCAAGAATCCAAGGTTACAATTTCATGTATAGGGCGGAGTTTCAAGTGACTTACAGTGCGTTTGGAGATGTTTCAGGGCTTGTGAATGGTTGCTTTAGCTTCAGTGGATGGCAAATAAGAACAACACGTTGAGTTTTTACCTTGAATTTGCCTCTAGTATGGATTTTGATTCCACACTTTTTAAGCTTTTTTCAGTTTTGGTCTGGCTGTTTGTGCAACTTTCAGGTCATGTTCTTATATGCCTTGTGTTGTATATGTAACAAGGATTGTATTAGGTTAAAATTTTGGGCTTGAATCCATGTGAATTGATGAATTAAGATTTGATATGATCTTCCATTAACAAAGCTTCCAAAAATGTCCAAATCCAATATTTTGTACATGATATTCCTTTGTACGAATTTGATTGTGTTCATGATATCAATTAGGACCTGTAATGATCAAAAAGATTCCAATTGATTAATATTTGGATTTTATTTGGATTTAAATTGATTTAAAATGAATTAAATAAATAAAAATCAAATAAAATAGAAAAATTAATAATTGGCCATGAAATTGAAGATAGGACACGTGTGTGGTGTGAAAAAATCAAATCAAGTGGAAAAAAGTGGGCCCATTTGACAAAATTTGAAGTTTTGGGGATAGTTGACTTTTGGCAATTTTGGAAAAATGCCCAACTTCAACAATGCATAACTTCTTCAATTTTGATATTTTGGAAGTGTTCTTGGACTTTTTAGAAACCTTGAGATGTCCTATAACCAATAATTTTGGTATAATCTCATTTTGATATTACATTCTCAAGTTATAAGCTTTGGAAACAAGGGTGTTTTTGTTGACTTTCAAAAATGACCTATAATGTCCAAATTTGTAACTTTTTGTGAATGCATTTCTTGATCTTGGGGTGTGAATATGGATTGTAGGAAATTGCATCCTCTTAAAAATGAGCTTTGGATGGGTCATTTCTCATAAAGTATGAGAAAGTTATGCTTGGTCAAAGTTGAGTTGACTTTTCCTACAAAACCCTAATTTAGCAACTTTTGAATCTTGATGAATCTTGAGCAATCCTTGATGAATCATGATCAACCCTTGATCAAATTATGAATTATCCTTAAAAATGAGAATGTTGACAAAAAATCTTGAGGTTTGACTGTTTGTAGGTCACAGTTGACTTTTGCCCTAGCACAATCGATTTTTGGACCTCGTGAGCAATTGAATGACCAAACTTTCTCTGCAAGGCTTGAAATTTGACATGCATGAACTTGACAACATATTAGTACATGGGTGAGCATTTGAGGCCATTTTTATGTAAGGACCTTGATGCAATACAAAACCCTAATTTTGAATTGACTGCCTTAGGAGGTGATTTGACTGTCCAACTCTTGAGCTAACTTGAGCCACTGGGAGATTATTCTTGACATGTCTCGAGAAATATGGGAGGGAAAATTTTGGGGTACAACACAGTTCCTACATTGTTGGGTGATGCTTATTACTCCATTCATCTTCGAATTCTTATCATGGGGGGATGATTATTTGTTGCACGCCTTTGTTGTATCAGTGGTTTATCTCTTATATGCCTCAGTCTGATGCTTTCTGGGATGTCAGGAAGGAACCCCGTTGGGCTCCTAAGACCATGGAACTTACTCACTCAGATATTGTTTGGTATCATCGAGCTTAACAGGATATAGAGATTGTTGACAATTCTGATAGTTTCCCCAATGTACTTCTTCTAGGTACAAATGGAGGAATTAACTATAACCCTGTTCTTGAACGACGACAACTCGGTTATCCAATGAGGGATAAACCAAATAATATTAATTTGAGTAGTTTCTTTATGAAGGAGGGAGAAGACCATAAGGAAGCTAAGGAGCAGATTGCAAAGGCCTGGCATCACATTCATAAGAAGAGTAGGAAAGACTTGGGACCTAAGAGGGCTGTTTCTTTGGAGCCATATCTTCAGTGGGTTCAAGCGAGAGCTATTCAGTTAAATATTCTGTAAACCCGGGAAACACCTATGCCTGATTTGTTTGTGAAGACCACTCCTCCCTTATTGGATGATATAGAAGAGCTATAACTTGCTTTGGTTAGGATGCAACAGGAAAAGAATGCTTGGAAGAATAAGTGCCAAACTTTAGAGATTTCCTATAGAGCAGACTTGAAGGAGAAAGACAACTTGATTAAGATCCTTGAGAGTCGAGAGGTAGAGACTATGGGAGGCAAGGGGATTTATTTTCTCCTAAGCCTCAGTCAGATGTTGATTACTCACTTCCTAATTCAGGAGATTGGAAGGAGGTTGCCACCAGGTATGCGGAAGAAAACCAGAGGTTGAAGGCTTAGATTTCCTGGCTTATCGGGAAGCGCCGATGTGTAGAGTGATCTCTATCAGTTTTACTTCTCAGGGTTTTAGACTTTATTTTCATCTTTTACTTGGGATTGTTGAGACTTGTAACCTATTTTGAAGTTATTATAATAAAAAAATTTAGTATTTCAAATGCGTTATTACTTTTATATTTGCAATGTGTCTATAAATCTTTAAATCCCTTGAAATATTAAATAATAAAATAAATTATGTGAATTGAATATCATGCATCATATGAAACATATTTCTTGCATTTGTTATGCATATCCAGGTGTCTTACCAAGCTTCTTTACTTCGTTTAGCAAGCTGATTCACCACTACAATGCTCGAGTTAATTTCAGAAGGAAGATGGATATCTTGGAACAAGAGAATCTTGAGTTGCGTGAGGAGGTTTCTTCTTTGAAGGACGACATGGCCAATCTTACATCTCTGATGGAATCTTTGGTGGATGCTCAGAATCAGCCACTAAGTGTTCAACCTCAACCAATAAGGGCTACTGCTGAAGCTCCAATTGTTCCTGTATCTGCTACCCCAGCTGTTGTTCAGAATTGCATGCCTCAAGGTTATCCCTGGGGAATGCCAGAGAATTTTGCGCCGGAAGGTTTTAATCTTGGTCCTCAAGAATCTCCAGTTTTTCAGACTACTGTTACTCCTACACCTCCTATGGTGCATGTTCCTGCTGCACCTCCTTCGATGAATTTGGTTCCATTTGTTAATGATGATGTGTGTCGTCCTTTTCCTCCACCAAGTGAAGACTTGGGTCTCTATGAAATAATGGATGATTTTCAAGAGAAGTTTGACAAGATGTAGAGGGAGATGAAGGCCCTTAGGGGAAAAGAGTTATTCGGGCATAATGTGAATGAATTATGCTTGGTCCCGAATGTTAAGATACCTGCAAAGTTTAAGGTCCCGGAGTTTGAAAAGTATAAGGGCAACACTTTCCCTTGTGCTCATCTGGTAATGTATATAAGGAGAATGTCTACCCATATTGATGATCAGCGTCTGTTGATTCACTTTTTTCAAGATAGTCTGACCGGTGCTGCGCTGAAGTGGTATATGAGCTTGGACAATGTCAACATCCATACTTTTAATGACTTGGGAGAAGCATTTATCATACAATACAAATACAAAATGGACATGGCGCCTGATCGTGATCAACTCAGAGCCATGGTTCATAAAGACATGGAATCATTCAAAGAATATGCACAGAGATGGCGTGAGGTAGCCGCCCAAGTGATTCCTCCCATGGAAGAGAAGGAGATGACTAAGATTTTCTTGAATACTCTGGGTGCTTTCTACTATGAGAGGATGGTAGCGAGTGCGCCAAGTGACTTTACTGAAATGGTAGGGATGGGTATCCGTTTAGAAGAGGCTGTAAGAGAGGGTCGTTTAATGAAGAGTGAAGGATCTGGAGGTGCGAAGAAGCCATCTTATGGGTTTACCAAGAACAAGGAAGGGGATACAAATGTTTTTATGCAAGAGAGGAGGGTCAATCCTCCTAGAAGAAATTATCAGCGTCATCAGTAAGTCGCCTCAGTTACTCCAGTTATTGGTGTAGCTCCAACCACCGTTGCTTATCAGAGACCATCCCAGCAGGGGAATCAAGGGTATAATAAGAGAAGGGAGAGTTATGACCTTATTCCTATGAGTTATATAGAGTTACTTCCGGCATTGATTCAGAAGAAGTTGGTTCAGACCCGACCACCTCCCGTTGTACCATCTCTATTGCCTTGGTATTACAAAGCAGACCAAACATGTGCTTTTCATCAGGGAGCACCAGGGCATAATGTTGAGAATTGCTATCCTTTAAAGACTGAGGTGCAGAAATTGGTGAAGTATGGTATTATATCTTTCAAGGATGTGGGCCCTAATGTGAAATACAATCTTTTACCCAAGCATGGAGGAGCAAATGTTGTGAACATGATGGTCGGTTTTCCAGGCGACATCCAGATTTTTGATATTCATCTGGTTAGAGGAGATTTGGTAAAAATGCATATAGACCTATATGAATTTAGCTACTATACGCATGACCATTCCGGTTGTGCTATTTGCAGTACATATATATAAGGTTGCGATATGATAAAGGCTGATTTGCAAGAGATGATGGATAAGGGCCTCATCCACATAATCAGGCCTAGGGCAGAGTATGAAGAGGAGGTGAATATGGTTTCTGGATGTCCTGGAGAGTTCAGAATCTTTGATGTGGAATATATGAATGAAGACCTTGTGCAATTGCATGCTACTTTCTACCACATGGTTGGTCAGGTAGAACATCAGTATGGATCTTGCCGAATTTGTTTCCTGGACTCCCAAGGATATTAAATCGTGAAGAAAGGTGTTCAGTTATTGTTGGATAATGGAACTATCAAGGTTATTGGTCAAAGGGATGAATACGATGAAGTTGATATGATTGAGTCTTGTTTGGCTGAAGAAGAATCAGATGATGAGTATGCCTCTGCAGATGAGTTCTTCTCCTCGGATGAAGATTTGTTTTCCAGAGATGACTCCATAATGACTGATTATGTTGAAGAAGGGGTAAAAGTCATTGTGCCTTGTTTTGGTGCACCCACCCATTTTGAAGTCGAGTATCGTAGCAAGCCGGCTATTACTCCATTGGTGATTTGTTTTCTGGGTCCTGTCCCCTACAAGTTAGATAAGGCTGTACCCTATAAAGATAATGCTACAATCTTAGAGGATGATGTGGAAGTTCATATCCAGCCAATGGCTGATGTTGGAAATATCGCTGAGACTAGTAGAGTGACTCGCAGCGGTCGTGTATTTGCACCAGTTGTTCATGGAGATGTTAGCACTGAAAGAAAATTGCTGAGAATGTTAAACCCAAGAAGATTACGGGTGAATCTAGTGGAGCTACATTAGAGAAGGAAGTGGATGATATTTTGAAGATAATCAAGATGAGCGACTACAAAATTGTAGATCAGCTACTGCAGACTCCTTCAAAAATATCTATCTTGGCTTTATTGATGAACTCCTCTGCTCACAGAGAATCTTTGATGACAATATTGGACCAAGCATTTGTGGAAAGTGACATGCCTATAGACCAATTCAGTAGTGTAATAGGGAACATTACATCATGTAATAACTTGAGTTTCTGCGACGATGAATTGCCAGATGAAGGAAGGAATCACAACCTGGCCCTCCACATCTCTATGAATTGTAAGAATGATTCACTATCCAATGTGTTGATTGATAATGGACCTGCTTTGAACATTATACCGAGGAGCACACTTATGAAATTGAAATATCAAGGAACCCCCATGTGCCCAAGTGGCATTATTATGAAAGCGTTTGATGGATCAAGGAAATCTGTTATTGGTGAAGTGGACTTGCCTATTCATATAGGCCCACATTTGTTTCAGATAACTTTCCAGGTCATGGATATTGTACCCGCTTATAGTTGTTTGCTAGGAAGGTCGTGGATACATGAGGCAGGGGATGTCACTTCGACTTACACCAGAAACTGAAGTTTGTACATGAAGGAAAAGTGGTAATTATAAATGGAGAACAAGCATTATTGATATCTCATTTGTCCTCTTTCAGCATTGTGAAGGCGGATGAAGCTGCAGTTGGAACCCAATTCCAAGTTTATCCATTGATAATATAAGAGAAAATGAGAATTCTATAGCTTTGTTTAAGGATGCACATCAAGTTGTGCGTAAAGGTCATAGTGAGGTATAGGGACAGATTGTGGATCCACTTGTAAACAAGAACAGAGCTGGCTTGGGGTTCTCTTTTAAGAATGACAAAAGTAAGAGCATGAAGCCGAAATCTGCTGTAGGAAAGTATCAAGACATCTTCTGTAGGGAGGTTATCTTCATCCAAATGTCTCTGGGATTAATTCCATTGCGGAAGATGAAGTAGAACTAGAAATGCCAAATTACTAGACACACGGAGTTAGGGTTCAGAACTAGATCACCATTGATGTTCCCTCTTGCATATATGTTTCAAAGTAATTTGTTTTGTTAATCTTTTTGAAAAGTTTTCACTCTTCCCAAGGTGAAAGTATTAATATTGTATGGGCTTATCTGTTTGCTGTTACTTTTAAAATCAATAATAAAAGTTGTCTTTGCTTCCAAAATTATGTCTTTATTTTCTGCTTTTTCTTGGAAAATGGTAATCATAAAAAACCTTTCAAAATAAATAATAAATGAAATTCAATCTGCATGATCACTTGTTATATGTGTCAGTTTCTAAAAGCAATCATAAATCATATGTGTAGATTAATTAAAAAAACCGTTAAATACAATGACCCTGCACCCTCTCCCACCTTTGAATGTACTGTGTATGGGGCCGAAGAAGAAGACTATGATGAGATTTCATAATAGGTCTCACGGTTGCTTGAGCGCGAGGAAAATTCCATTCAGCCATATAAAGAGCCATTGGAAGTAATCAATTTGGGTTCAGAAGAAGATCTGAAAGAAGTCAAGATTGGAGCGTTGCTGCATCCTGATGTGAAGAGCAAGTTTATTGAGTTGTTAAAAGATAATATGGTTATTTTTGCTTGGTCTTATCAAGATATGCCTGGTCTAGATACAGATATTGTAGAGCACCATTTGTCGTTGAAGCTAGAGTGTCCGCCAGTCAAACAGAAGTTGCGAAGAACTCAACCAGATATGGCAGTGAAGATCAAAGAGGAAGTTTTAAAGCAGATTAATGCCGGTTTTCTTGTGACGTTAGTGTACCCTCAGTGGATTTCCAATATTGTCCCGGTACCGAAAAAATACGGAAAAGATTGCATGTGCGTAGATTACAGAGATCTAAATAAAGCTAGTCCAAAAGATGATTTTCCATTGCCACACATTGATATGTTAGTGGATAGCATAGCAAAATTGAAAGTATTCTCGTTCATGGACGGATTTTACGGATATAATACAATAAAAATGAATCTAGAGGACATTGAAAAAACAAAGTTTATCCCACCCTGGGGAACATTCTGTTACAGAGTGATGCCCTTCGGGTTGAAGAACGCTGGTGCAACGTACCAGAGGGCTATGAAAACCCTATTCCATGATCTGATGCACAAGGAATTTGAGGTATATGTTGATGATATGATTGCTAAATCCCAAACTGAAGAAGGGCATGTAGAAGATTTGTTGAAGTTGTTTCAGCGTTTGAGGAAGTATCGTTTCTACTTGAATCCAAATAAATGTACCTTTGGTGTTCGATCAGGGAAATTGTTGGGTTTCATTGTTAGCCAGAATGGAATTTAAGTTGACCTGGATAAAGTCAAAGCAATTCAAGAGATGCTAGCACCAAGAACTAAAAATAAAGTCAGAGGGTTCCTCGGGTGTTTGAATTATATTTCCCGATTCATTTCCCACATGACTGCAACGTGTGAACCGATCTTTAAGTTGTTAAAGAAATATCAAGGTTGTGTGTGGACGGATGACTGCCAAAGGACATTTGAAAGTATTAAAGAATATCTGCTTGAAACTCCTATCTTGCTCTCTCCTGTTGAAGGAAGACTGCTGATTATGTATCTGAAAGTGTTAGATAATTCCATGGGTTGTATTTTGGAATAATAAGATGAAATGGGGAAGAAAGAGTATTCCATTTATTATCTCAGTAAAAAGTTTACTGATTGTGATTTGCGGTATTCCATGCTGGGACATGTTGTGCTCTGGCATGGGCGGTAAAACGTTTGCGGCAGTATATGTTGAATCAAACTACTTGGTTGATCTCCAAAATGGATCCAATCAAGTAAATTTTTGAAAAGCCTTCTCTTACTGGTAGAATTGCCCGCTGGTAGATGCTGTTATTTGAATATGACATTGAATACCGCACTCAAAAAGTTATTAAAAACAGCGTGTTAGCAGATTATCTTGCTCACTAGCCAGTTGATGATTATCAGCCTGTGATGTATGACTTTCCCGATGAGGATGTGATGTTTCTGAAAGTGAAAGATTATGTTGAACCTTTGCCTGAGGAAGGTCCTGATCCTGAATCTCGTTGGAGTATGATATTTGATGGAGTTGTAAATGCTTATGGTAAAGGGATTGGTGTTGTGATTGTCACTCCACAAGGATCTCACATTCCTTTTACTGCAAGGTTGACATTTGATTGTACTAATAATATTGCAGAGTATGAGGCTTGCATCATGGGTCTCGAGGAAGCTATTGATCTTAGAATTAAAATTCTAGATGTGTATGGTGATTCAACTTTGGTAATAAATCAGATTAAAGGAGAGTGGGATACTCATCACCCCGGATTGATCCCTTATAAAGATTATGCTATAAGGTTGTTACCCTTCTTTAATAAAGTTGAATTCCATCACATTCCTAGAGATGAAAATCAAATGGTGGATGCTCTGGCAACTCTGGCTTCTATGTATCAAGTGAATACATGGAATAATATACCTCGAATTATGGTTCGAAGACTGGATAGGCCCGCTCATGTGTTTACAACAGAAGATGTAGCAGATGAGAAACCTTGGTATTATGATATCAAGCATTTTCTCCAAACTCGGGAATACCCGATTGGTGCATCGAATGAAGATAGAAAGACATTAAGAAGATCGGCTGGCAGTTTCTTCCTCAGTGAAAATGTTTGTACAAGAGAAATTATGACATGGTCTTGCTCAGATGCGTGGATAGAAACGAAGTAGACATGTTGATGCATGAGGTTCATGAAGGTTCATTTGGCACCCATGCCAATGGACATTCGATGGCTAAAAAGATGCTAAGGGCAGGTTACTATTGGCAGATAATGGAATCTGATTGTTACAAATTTGCAAAGTGTCATAAATGCCAGATTTATGCGGATAAGGTTCATGTGCCTCCGACACTTCTTAATGTGATATCTTCCCCATGGCCTTTCTCTATGTGGGTTATTGACATGATTGGTATGATAGAACCCAAATCTTCAAATAGACACTGTTTCATATTGGTAGCAATTCATTACTTCACCAAATTGGTGGAAGCTGCTTCATATGCTAATGTCACCAAGCAGGTGGTTGTGTGCTTCATTAAGAATAATCTCATATGTTGGTATGGTGTTCCGAGCATAATTATCACTGACAATGGCTCGAATCTGAACAACAAGATGATGACAGAACTTTGTGAGGAATTCAAGATTGTGCACCACAATTCATCTCCGTACATGCCAAAGATGAATGGGGCTGTTGAAGCTGCTAATAAGAATATCAAGAAGATCATCCGGAAGATGGTTGTTACTTATAAATATTGGCATGAAATGCTCCCTTTTTCTTTGTATGGATATCTAACATATGTCCGCACTTCAACAGGAGCAACCTCGTTCTCCATTGTGTATGGAATGGAAGCGGTACTCCCAATTGAGGTTGAGATCCCCTCTTTGCCTGTGATAATGGAAACCAAGTTGTCAAAGGCTCAATGGGTCCAGAACAGGTTTGACCAATTGAATTTGATTGAAGAGAAGAGAATGACGGCTTTATGTCTTGGCCAGTTATATCAGAAGAGAATGAAGAAAGCTTTTGATAAGAAGGTTAAACCTCGTGAATTCAGAGAAGGCGACCTCGTGCTCAGGAAGATCATGTCTATTAACGCTGATTCTAGGGGCAAGTGGAATCCCAATTTTGAAGGCCCATATGTCGTCAAGAAAGCCTTCTCTGGCGGTGCATTAATTCTTGAAACTATGGATGGCGAGGAGTTCCCATGTCCCATGAATGCTGATGCAGTCAAGAAATACTTCACCTAAAGAAATAAAAGAATAGCTCACTATGTTGAAAACCCGAAAGGGCGACTTAGGCAAAAAAGAGCGTCTCAGTAGGCCGAAAATCCGAAAGGGCGGTCTAGGAAAAACTAGAGACATAAACAAAATAAAATTTCCCGCTAATTTGAAAACCAACAAGGGAAGCTTAGGAAAAAGTTATGAACTTTCTTGGCAAGTAACTACATCAGACAAGACTTGATTGTTGGAGCAACAATCTTCTCGGATCCTCATCATACTTCAACAGAAGCTGCTGCTCAGGATTTCAAAAGTTGTTAGAGGGGATAGTGGTCATTGTATCTCAATGTATATTTTCCATTATATTACCATTTTCTGAACTTTGTAACCATCCATGGAGTCTCGCCATTCACAGACTACCATTCTATTAATGAAATTTGAGCTTTTACCCAATTATTTGTATTTCTTATTTTATTTAGCTTGCAAAGACTCCATTTATTATTCATAATAACTTTCAAAGCGAAAAGATTAAATAACAAAATTGATTTTCAAAAAGAATTTACAATTTGCTTTTACTTTAAAATTTGGGACGCAAGAGAAAAAGAAAAGTGGTGATCTCAAGAATGGATGAACTCCAGATGTTTTAAGAAGTTTTGTTTCCCTGGGAAGTTTTTTGTCATGATGTTTTTGTTGTATTGGGTTTCGCTTGTTTGATAGAAGTTCTTTCTTCCCAGAGAAGTTGGTACAATAATTACTCTCGAAGAACACATGTCTCCGGTTTCTCCAGTAAGGAACGTATATTGGTTTTCCCTTTGAGAATGTGGTGTTGACCTCCCCAATGAAGTCATCACGAATTCCCCAGTGAATGTTTTGATGATTTGGTGTTCATCTGCTTTACTTGAAATAGATTTTTCAAATCCCCAGTAGAAGCATTACTTTTGAAAATATTTGATTCCCCGTTGAAGTCTGAGTGCTATTCCCTGGTAAAGCCTGGGAAAGGATATTATATCTCTGTATCTGTATTGTTTTGTCGCTATGTTTTGTTTACTTCTGAGTTACGTTTCTCCAAAGTAAAGTTAAGCCATGTAGTAGGTTTTGTTTCCTCAGTTGGCGCTTTTTTTTCTTATGGAATGTTCATCTTGGAAGTGATTTAGTCGAGTGTTGATTATGCCCGAGTTGGTTTTTCCTGGTTACTCCCAGTGTATATTCTTTCAATTTCCCCACTGAGTTATCCCTCGTGGAATATTTTTGCTTTAGCCTTCCTGAACAACTCTTTGTCTGGATGATTTGAGTTTCCCACTTGAGTTTATTTCTCAAAGGGTGTATTTTGGCTGACTGTTTTACTCTAGTTTATTTATGGTTTGAATCTATGATCCTCAACAATATTATTACTTTGGATTTCTGCAAGCTTCGAGTTTTGGTTTGAGAATGTGCATTTATTTTGCACGAGAAGACTTTATCCCCTCAACAGGAATACATTGGAATTTCCCCAGGAAATCATATTTCTTTCCCCAAGAAACTATATTGCTTTCCCCAGGAAGTCATTTTTATAATCCTTCACAACAGCAAGTAGCCGGTCTCTTTATTTGAGACAACTTATATATTACCCTTTCCGGGCAGAATGCCTCGGTTAAAGAAGAAGGTGAGACCCGTTCTAGGTGAAACGCCATGATTTTGGGAAAACTTGTTATCTTTTTGCTACCTTCAGTGAACGTTGGTAGTTCATCGTCAGTGAACGGAAATGCTATGATATTTTCTCTTTCTACCTTCAGTGAAAGTTGGTAGGTCACCTTCAGTGAAAGTTGGTACTTTTTATCTTTTTGCTACCTTCAGTGAACGTTGGTAGTTCATCGTCAGTGAACGGCGGTGCTATGATATTTTCTCTTTCTACCTTCAGTAAAAGTTGGTAGGTCACCTTCAATGAAAGTTGGTGCTTGTTATCTTTTTGCTACCTTCAGTGAATGTTGGTAGTTCATCATCAGTGAACAGCGGTGCTATGATATTTTCTCTTTCTACCTTCAGTGAAAGTTGGTGCTTGTTATCTTTTTGCTACCTTCAGTGAACGTTGGTAGTTCATCATCAGTGAACGGCGGTGCTATGATATTTTCTCTTTCTACCTTCAGTAAAAGTTGGTAGGTCACCTTCAGTGAAAGTTGGTGCTTGTTATCTTTTTTCTACCTTCAGTGAACATTGGTAATTCATCTTCAGTGAAAGGCGGTGCTATAATATTCTCTTTCTACCTTCAGTAAAAGTTGGTAAGTCACCTTCAGTAAAAGTTGGTGATTATTATCTTTTTCCTACCCTCAATGAACGTTGGTAGTTTATCGTCAGTGAACAGCGGTGCTATGATATATTTTCTCTCTACCTTCAGTTAAAGTTAGTAGCTTACCTTCAGTGAACGTAGGTGTTGATATTTCTTTTCTCTTTCTACCTTCAGTGAATGTTGGTAGTTTCGCCTTCAGTAAAAGTTGGTGTATCCTCTGACTTTTTACCATCCTCTATGAGTTGGGTCTTTTGATCCACCAGTAATCTATTTTCCTGGTCGAGTTTCTGTTTTGATTCTTTATTTCCTTCGCTATATCCTCAGTGGTGTTTTTCATCCCTTTGAAGTTGTTCACATGCATTCATACTCATAAGCATTGTCTGGCATCTTAGGGCCAAAAATAGGGTTTGTTTTATATTTAAGTATCTTCGATTGCGTCGACACGAAGATTTTTAACCTTCATATCTCTGGATAGAAGAAACTTAAATAAGGGCAGCTGTTGTACCCCAAATTTTGCCCCTAAGATCCCTTCATCATACCATTTTAATTTCAATCACAAGATCAAATTAGGGTTTTTGGTTCTCCTCCATATCTTTAGCTTTTCTCTTTGAGGAATCACCAAGCACCTTGACTTATTTTTATTTTGTGATCATTCATGATTTGTGTTGACTTTCCTTTTAATTAATAAAATGCAATGTTGGTTTGTCTTACTTGTTAATAATGTAGTTAAAGGCAATGTGGTTTGACAAGTTGATCCATGGGTTCATGAGTTTATTTCCATGCCCTAGTCAATAAAGATTGAGAGACTCAAACCTCATATTTGAAGTTATTTTGAAAGAAAAGGCATGGCAAGGTTTATCTTGGTTCACCATATTTCAATGTTATCAAGATTGATTCAAAAGTACAAGGGGTTGATTGAAGAAGTTGTCATGTTTGGACAAAGCCTTGTTCCCATTGGTCACAAGTGCATATTTCTCTCAATTCTCAAGATATGGAAGTGGTTTTGATTTCTATGAGTTCTAATTATCATACTCAACATCTTCTATTTACAAAGAAAAAGTGTTGGTACAAGAAGGTTGTTCAAATTGTCAAAGTTCCTCAAAACATTTTCTTGATCTAAGAGCTAGGGTTTTGAACTTCAAAGAAGTATATCTTGCTCATATTTTAGTATTTTTGAGTGATTCCAAAGATATCCTTCTCTTCAAAGGGTTATTAACAAATCACTTCAAATCCTTCTCTTTTTCCATAATGATCTTTAGGATGTGAAATTTATGCCTTCTTTTATGTACAAAGTGAGGAAATGGGTGGAAGATGCCCTAAAGATGGGAAAAAATTATAGGTCATTTCATGATTTTTTTTTCCAACTTCAACAATTCATAACTCTCTCAATTTTTGTATATTTTGAATGGTTCAAGTTTCAAAATTTCATTCAAGAGGTATATTTCATGCCATATTTTTGGACAAGAGTAAATTCCAAGTGGAAAGCCATGTTTGGATGCAAAACATTATAGGTCACTTTTGAAGAAAAATTTGAAATATTTCTAAGTATGGAAAGTCAACCTTTTTTCCCCAACTTTAACTCAATGCAACTTTCAGCTCAGGCATCCATTTGATTTCATTATTTTTCCATTTCAAATCTTGTAACCTCATCTTTCTAAAGAATTAAGAATCATGCCTTAAGACCCCTTGAGCTGAGAATGCCATTGGATTGAACTTGGTAACTTGGAACTGAAGTTTCTTCATAAGTCAGAATTTGAAATTCCTGTTTTGGCCTCTAAACATCAAATTAGCATGCATTTGTGATCTAAACATGTTTAACCAAGTTACCAAAGTGGATTAGAGCCTTAAAATCCAAGGATTGGATGAGTTTTGATGCAAATCAGATCACACTTTGCTCGTGCATCAGGTTCACACGTTTTCCCTCAAAACTTCATCATTTCACACGTTTGAAGATTCCATTTGATTCCCTATAAATAGAGGGTCATCCCCCATTCATTTCCTCAAGCTTTAAGAGCCAAAAACACTCAGTCAAAACCTCACACGAACTTCAAATTTTTGAAATCAGTTTCTTAGATTCCATGCTTTTCTTCCAAAATTCTTTGCACATTCATCTTCCTTAAGCATCATACAAACTCTCCAGCACTTAAACCATGAAAAACAAGCTATAATTTAAGCTACCGAAGTCCAATTTCAAAGCTTCTTTCTTGAACTTCGAAAAGGTAGAATTCTCCACCATTTGGATCCAAATAAAACACTAACCTGTTCTACTCCTTATCCTGATTCTAGTGCTTCTTACAATTTTTAAATACATTGAGAATTGAGAGAGAAATCTCAAATCGAAGGTGCTCGCTATTTTCTGGGTTTTTGATTTATATCTCTTTGTATACCTTATATAAATTTGGCGCGATGGTGGTGTTAGGACCGTCTTGAAGCGACGAATCCAATGATACTGGTCTGGGATCCTAAATTTTCCATTTGAAAGATCTCACAAAATCTCAATTGTAAGGTGGCTGGAGGTTGAAGATGATGACATGTCTCGTCTTAGCCAATGATAGCGTGCCAAACGTTTTAATTTCATTGATTGTCCTTTTTCTGATCCCCTGAGCATCTTACTAAGGTCCATATCAAGCACAGCGCGTCTGGTCCATTGGATTAGCTTACTAACGTGTTTTGACTATGATCTGATGGCCCATATCTTTTTGGTTTTATTTTATTTTCTAATTTTATATTTTAATTGATTTAATTTTCAAAAATTCATAACTCTTTTATTTTTGATCTCATGACTATTTTTTCACATTTTTATTTTGACAATTGATCTTTTTATATTTTTTGCATTGTTTGCTTTGTTTTAATTACCTTAAAAATACTTTCTGACATTTCTTAATTCTAAAATTTTTCATAAATATCATTTTACATACTTCTGACTTTTTGATCTATTTTCTATTTGTTTGAGCAATTTTAATTAGCTTAAAAAATAGTTTCTGACTTAAAAAAATTACCAAAAATTTTATTAAAATGTTTGAGTCCATTTCTGATTTTTCTATGGTCCTACTTTTTTTTCTTGATTAATTTGAACATAGTTTATATTTTTCTCTTTTATTTCTATTTTAAAACATTTTAAAAACTTTTTTAATGTATATATTAAATGCAATATTATTTTTTGATTATTTTCTGGATAATCTTGGGTTGAATTTTTGATCATGAACTTTATTAACATCATTGGATCCATATTGTTGAGTCTAACTCCACAAAAATGGATTAATGATTTTAATAATAATTTGATTAAATTTAATTCAAATGTGGTTGGTATATTCTTCCCCACCCTTCTCCATCTTATCCCTTTCTTATTGCACTAAATGTTATTGGAGCATGATCTATATATCATGTCTCATAGCAAATGGTGCATAGATTGCTATTGACCAGCCTCAAAATAGGTGTGACTTCTACATAAGTCCATTTATGATTGCTTAACATAGCGCTAAATTTTGTCTCGATTCAAATAAAAGATCATTCGTGGCCCAAACCTATATTTTCAAGCCCGAGTATGTTAATTTGATCTCTTTGATCCAATTAACATACTTTAATTTCAAAATCTTCTCCTCCCATCTTCTCCCCCCATCTTCTTTAATTTCAAAATCTTCTCCCTCCTTTTGAAAATTTTTCTTGTTTTAAAACTTGAACCACTTTCATAATAAACTTGGACTTAGGTCCACGCATTTTCAAAATATTTTCATAAATAAACTCTAATCAATTTAATAATACCTTGACATTTTTTTTTGTGAGAAGACTAAAAGTTAATCAATCTCATTACAAACCATTTTGCCACTTTGGCTTTTTACTTTAAAACCTTTCTCAAAAGATTGGACTCTTGTCAATCCTTGTAGTGATGTAAACAATTATACTTCTACAATATGTATTAAAATGAGATATTTTCCACTTGGGTTTTTTGTTAGGCATTGTTGATTTTAAAATCCAAGCAATATCCTCCACTTTGAGATGATGCAAATTCTCCTTTCTCATGATTGTGGGTAGTAAGTATGTTTTCCACACGGACAATGACGATGATGTCTTATCTCATAAAATTAACTAAAACACTTGTGTTTAAAATTTTTTAAAAGTGTAACTACGTGTACCCTGATCCCCTATTACACGGAAGGTGGTACGTAGGCACTAAATGTTCGCAACCGCGGCGAGTGCAAAAAAACCATAAAAATATATTTCTTTTCTCACCTCCACCATCCATTTTTATACAACATTTTATAGCTAAAATATACAGATTTTACAAAGATGTTCCTGCGGAGTACCGTAGATGTTTAGGGTGCTAATACCTTCCCTTTGCATAACCAACCCCCTTACCTTGAATCTTTCCCCCTCTTTTTGGGTTACTCGCTCTTTTCTCATTCCTTTGGAAACAATAAAGCGCGGTGGTGATTTTTATTTTTGATCTGTATAAGTCTAGTCAATCCAATGGCTTAGTCTTAAACATTTCTACCTCTACAAGAAGTAGCACCAATATTCAAGAAAATTGCAACGATAAGGGGTCATCGATTCTTATTAACTTTGTCCTGTCTTCCATTATGATCTACTTTCTTTCCTTCTCAAGGCGCCCTCAAGTATCATAACTTCTCTTGAATATTGTTAATGCATTTTTTGGGGAGGTAGTGAGGAAGTGAGGGGATTTTAATGGTTTAAATGGAATACTATTTGTTTTAAAAAAGAAAATATAGGTATGTGGGTATGGAGGTTGAAGGAGTTTAAATTAGCCTTACTTGGTAAATGATGTTATAGTATTATAAATAAGACATGAATTATTTGGCATAGGGTATTGTATGATCGATATGGTGAGGAAGGGGGTGATTATGTTTCAAGAGTGACAACACGAGCGTTTTGATTATCCTGGAAATATCTGCCGAGTTGGTTTCCAGAATAGCGGTCAGCAAATCAGTAGAAATAGTGGAATAAATCCACTGAAGCACGGTGGCATCAAGAGTGGTCCATTGTTCATGTTCGGCGTCAATAGGGGCTGGTAGTTCTTTTCTGTAGATGGAACGATGTGATGTAGAACTCCGTGATATGGTGGCAGAACTGACTGTTAATACTGGTTTGCGTTTTTTGTTCATAAATGACACGGTAAGCAAGAGTCGCCACTGAATTTACTTTTATCCAACAAAGGAAAGGGTGAAAAGAACAGAAAAAATACCTTTTCGAGAGTTTTCTGAGTAAGGGGGTAGATTATGGAAAGGGAAGGTGTTAGCACCCTTTCCATCCGTGGTTTTCCATGGGCTCTTAGAGGTTTACTCATTTTGAAATACCTTTGTGCTTTGTGCGTTTGAAAATGTTTGAAAAATACCTTAGTGCGGTGATTTGCTTTGCATTTAACTCTTGTATCAGTCCTCAAGAGTGTTAACAAAGAAAATGTTTTTGAAACTTGTTTTTGAAAAGTAGTATTTGTGTAAGTGCAAAAAGTGTTTTTGAGCAAACTTCTAACAACTATCTATTTTTATACTCGAAAAGGGTCGTTCTTTTCTTCCTATCCTTTAGACATCGCTATCCTACTATTAGTGAGTAGGTAGCCTTATCGTTGGATGTTGAGGGACAATCAAAGGGACGTTTTACAGTCATAAAGGCAACATATGGAGACGCTTTAGCTATTTCGTTTAAGGGATGAGATCATTTACCGAAAAGGCAACTGTTGGGTCATTGAGGGACTATGATCTTTTGATTTTACGGATCTTTGATAAAGTGTTTCTGCCTCATGACTGTTTTATTGAAGGCAACCAAAGTGGGCGTACCTTAGAGGTATATATGTGCAAGTGTGTTATGTTCAATTATTTTTTTGTCTTTTTGTTAAGTTTGCTAACATTTGATTATTAGTCTTTTCATACACGCCTAGTTACTAGCAGTTAATATGAAAAGCAGTAAAAACAGTGTAGAAAATAGAGGTCCTACGCTATTACAACCAAATCGAAAGACAAGTAAAAAGTAAAAATAAAGAAGAGAAAAGACTTCTTCGATCCATGACATGGACTCCTTCGATTCACCCTTCTTTGGCCTTCTTTCGATTGAGCTAAGGAATGGGTGTGAGTAGCCTTCAATTGGGCTTGAGAATTAACGGGGCAAGCTTCAATTTGCACTCTTTCCTGCCTCCTTCGATTGGGTTTGGGAAGGATATAGGTAAACTTTGATTGCAGGGAGAAAGGGGGCTTCTATTCAGAGGAAGGAGGCTCTCTTTTGATTCTATGAAGGGTGTTATTGGAAAGGCCTGAAGGATCACCTTCCTAGTGCTTGGAAACGCCTCCTAGAACCTGGTGAAGATTTTTAGATTTTGGGGAGCTTCAATGGGCAATCTGTATGTGTGTGATGAAATATGTGTGATCTCACCTCTCTTTCGTCCCCCCTTGGCACTATGTCATTGGCCTTGTATTTATAGGAGTGTTATGGTGCATAGTAATGATAAGAGACAACCATTTAACTAGGCTTTTAAAGCTATGAGACAAGAATCAGACATATTAAAATATTTCCTTTTTGAAATATTCATGTCTCTTTGGAATCTTGAATGAACCTGGACACCTTTGATTTTCGAAAGCCTTCAGGCCATGCTCTTCGATTGGCCTTGAGTTGCCTCCTTCGAATGGACTTCTTATGTACCCTTCGAATGGGCCTTCTGAATGCTTCTTCGAATGGACCTTTTGAATGCTTCTTCGAATGGACCTTTTGAATGCTTCTTCGAGCGGACCTTTATAGTATCTTCAAATGGATCCTTTGAATACTTCTTCGAAAGGACCTTTACATGTTCTTCGAATGAGTTATTTACATGTTCTTTGAATGTGCCTCTTGCCTGGTACGCTGGCAAGTTGAGGGGCCTTTGCCTTTGTAAATTGAAACAAACTTGTAGGAGATTCTTGCCTCGTGAATCGAAGGCAAGCCTAAAGTAGTTAATGCGTAGTCGAAGAATTATGAAATTGACTTGATCAAAGGGGGTCCAACGCTCAATCAAAGACTTGTGGACCAAAGCTTGATCGAAGGGTTCCAAACACCTAATCGAAGCTTACTAATTAAAGCCCGATCGAAGAGTGCCAAATGCCCAATTGAAGACTAGTGAATTAAGCCTGTATTGAAGGATTTTGGATACCCAACCGAAGAATTTGCCCAAATGCCAATCGAAAGAAACTTTTCATCTTCAAAAAACTTTATTTTCTTTAGGCAAGTGTGTTAGAACATAGTTTGATTCTACAACCCTTAATTAGAGTTTTGATGATAACAAATACAAAGAAAAAATATGCACTCTAAATTTATGTTATTTTGTATGCAGAAGTTCTGACTGAAACAACATCAGAAGTTAAGCTACATAAGCTTTCAAGCTGAGGTAATCAGAATATTTTGAAGAATGATGATCAGAATTTAAGCTAAAGCAAAGGATACTCTGATTCTGAACAGAAGTCTAATATACCATCATATCTTCAAATCTTTGAGTCATCAATGTTCTGAAGTAAAAGCAGCATGCAAGATTCCAGTTCTGAAGCATTACTTTTCAATTAAGATAGTATCATACGCAACGACTTCATTCAGACAAGAATGTTCTCAATATGGAAATAGCATTGAGTGTCCATTATCACGCTTTATGTTGGACAAGATTTCCACGCCTATATAAACAAGCTTAAAGGACAAATCGTTTACGATTTTGACACACGACTTCTCATACATCTTAAATGCTGCAAACATTCATATTTACTCATACGCTCAAATTGTGTAATATATTACAGTAGTGATACAATTTTTGTAACGAAAAACACATTACATTGTAAATCATTTTATTTTGATTAAGCTAGTTTTCCTTGAGATAAACCAGGTTGTGGTTGTACTCAAGAAGACTTTGGCAGTTGTCAAAGTAGTATTGTAATCAGTTTTGATTAGTGAATTAAGTCCTCGTTGGAGAGAGGCGAAATCACCTTGGCGGGTGGACTGGAGTAGTTTGAGATCAAACGAACCAGGATAAAAATATCATGTCTACTGCTTTTGATTTTAAGTTTCAATTCAACCCCCCCCCCCCCCCCCCCCCCCTTTCTTGTGTTTTTCACTTCTTCAATTGGCATCAGAGCGCCTGGTTCTGAGTTCATACACTTAACCGTGTCAGTACAAGATCCAAGCTTGAGAAAAACACTCTGGTGGGACCAAGCCAAAACATCAACAATGACTATCATGAGGACAAGGACAGAATCAGCGGCAAACCTCCAGTCTTTGATGGAGAAAATTTTGACTACTAGAAAGACAGAATTGAGAGCTTCTTTCTGGCTCATGATGCTGAATTATGGGACATGGTAATTGATGGATACACACATCCTGTGGATGAAAGTGGTCAGAAGATAGATAGAAAAAGGATGTCTGACATGCAAAAACGTGATTTCAGAAACCATCATAAAGCCAGAACAATACTTCTCAGTGCCATCTCATACTCAGAATATGAGAAGATCTCAAACAGAGAGACAACCAAAAACATGTTTGACTCTCTGAGAATGACGCATGAAGGCAACATACAAGTAAAAGAAATCAAGGCCCTTGCGCTCATTCAGAAATATGAAGTATTCAAGATGGAAGACAGTGAATCCATAGAAGCAATGTTCTCAAGATTCCAGATTCTTGTTGCTGGGCTGAAAGTTCTTGACAAAGGATATTCTATTGCTGATCACGTAAAGAAGATCATTAGAAGTCTACCAAAGCAATGGAGGCCAATGGTCACTACACTTAAGCTGCCTAAAGATCTCAACAAGATATCTCTGGAGGAACTTGTTAGCTCCCTCAGAAGTCATGAGATAGAGATAGAAGAAGACGATCCTCAGAAGCAAGGTAAGCCTCTAGCATTAAAATCTATAAAAAAAAATCTGACTCTAAGGTTTTGCAGGCTATGGAAGAAACCTCTGATGGATCCTCATCAGAAGAAGATGAATTGTCTCTTCTCTCCAGAAGGGTCAATCAACTGCAGACGCAGAGACAAAGAAAATTCAGAAACCCGAGAAGATCAGATAATCAGAATGAATCATCCTCCAGATAAGAAAGTATGAGTCCTCCTCTGGACACATAAGATCTGAAGCTCCCTCCGGTCACAGAAATTCAAATAACAAAGACATCGTCTGATATGAGTGCAATGAACAAGGGCACTACAAAAGTGATTGTCCAAGGCTTCAGAAGGAGAAGCCCAAAAAGAAGTTCTTCAAGGAGAAGAAGAAAAGCCTCATGGCAACATGGGATGATTCAGACACTTCTGATGCTGACTCAGAGTCAGATGATGAAAGATCTAACATCGCTCTTATGGAAATGTGACAGAAGACAGCGAAGCTTCTGGTTCAGACTCAGAATCAGACATAGAAGAGGTATTCCCTGATTTTACTATTAATTTTACTAAAGATGAACTTGCAGAAAGTCTGAATGAAATTCTGGAAAGGTATCAGCAGATCAGAGTCAAATTCAAGAACCTGAAAAAGGACCTTGTCTCTGACTCTGAAAGAACTGAGAGTCTTAGATTAAAAAATTCTGAGTTAAAAGAAAAGATTTTAAAATTAGAAAATAATTTACAAAACTCTCATAAGCAAATAATCTCAGAGACACCCAGTAATGCCGATAAGATCATCAAAGTGTATGATCACGGCTTTCATAAGTTTCTGGCTAAAAACATAGATAGAAGCAAGATGGATTCAATGATCTATGGAGTTAGTAGGAATGGTAGAAAAGGAATAGGATGCCAAGGTAAGGTATCTCCACCTAATAAAGTCATGGACCTAGTTATAAAACGCACACCACTAAAATCACACTTCACATATGGGCACACACATGACCTAAAATACACTAGTAATGATTGCTCTGCCAAACCAAAATTCAAACAAAATTTTGGTAAAACTAACAAACCAGGACCCAAAAAGATATGGGTATCTAAGGAAAAAATTATATATGTAGCAGATATCTTTAGCAGCAAGGCTAAAATACCAGTCATGGTACCTGGACTCTGGATGCTCTCGACACATGACGGGAAGAAAGCATATGTTCTGAAGCATGGAACTTAAACTTGGAGGCTACATGGGCTTTGGAGGCAACCAAAGAGGGAAGATCACTGGCTCTAGAACAATAGGTAATGGTAATCTTCCTTATATCAATAATGTGCTTTTAGTTGATGGATTGATGCATAACCTATTATCCATAAGTCAATTAAGTGATAATGGTTATGATATAATATTTAATCAAAATTCATGCAAAGCTGTTAGTCAGAAAGATGGAACTATCCTATTTAATGGAAAGAGGAAAAACAACATTTATAAGATAAAACTTTCTGAACTAAAAAGTCAGAATGTAAAATGCCTTCTCCCTGTTAACAACGAGCAATGGGTCTGGCACAGAAGATTGGGGCGTGTTAGTATGAGAAGAATATCTCAGATTAACAAACTCAATCTGGTCAGAGGACTTCTTAATCTGAAGTTCAGCTCAGATGCTCTGTGTGAAGCATGTCAGAAAGGCAAATTTGCAAAACCTGCTTTTAAAGCTAAAAATGTTGTTTCCACCTCTAGGCCATTAGAACTTCTGCACATAGATTTATTTGGACCAGTGAAAACTGCATCTGTTAGTGGCAAGAAGTATGGGTTAGTGCCATAGATGACTATAGCATATGGACATGGGTAAAGTTATTAAGACACAAGGACGAGTCACATTCTGTGTTCGTTGTATTCTGTAACCAAGTTCAGAATGAAAAGGATCTTAGAATTGTCAAAGTCAGAAGTGATCATGGTGGAGAATTTGAAAATAAAAATTTTGAAACATTTTTTTATGAAAAAGGAATCTCGCATGACTTCTCTTGTCCTAGAACTCCCCAGCAAAATGGATTTGTAGAACGAAAGAACCGAACATTGCAAGAAATGGCCAGAACCATGATCAATGAGATTAACATTTCTAAGATCTTCTGGGTAGAAGCAATTAACACAGCGTGTTATATTCAGAATAGAATCTCTATAAGACCTATTCTGGAAAAGACTCCATATGAATTGTGGAAGAACAGAAATCCCAACATTTCTTATTTCCATCCTTTTGGATGCACATGCTTTATTTTGAATACTAAAGATCATCTGAACAAGTTTAACTCTAAAGCACAGAAGTGTATTATGTTAGGATACTCTGAACGATCAAGAGGGTATAGAGTATACAATACAGAAACACGGATTGTTGAAGAGTCAATCAGTGTTAGATTTGATGATAAGCTTGACCCTCAAAAGTCAAAGGAGAATGAATCTTTTGCAGATATAGAAGTTGAATTCACAGGTACTGAAGATAACTCATCATAAGTTCCCAACAGAGACGCTCCAACAACTTCAAAAAGAAATGTTACAAGTGCTCCAGTACCTTCTGTTGATCAACTCCATAAAAGGTTATCCAGAAGCAGCATAGCTCACCCATAAGATAAGATCCTGGGAAAGAAGGATGATCCAATCAGAACAAGATCAACATTCAGAAACTCTGAAGAATCCCTCATGGGACTGGTCTCACTGATTGAACCAACAACAATTGATGAAGCTCTTCTGCATAATGACTGGATTCTGGCAATGCAGGAGGAATTAAACTAGTTCACCAGAAATGACGTATGGGATCTGGTTCCCAAACCAAAAGGATTCAATGTCATTGGAACCAAGTGGGTGTTCAGAAACAAACTGAATAAGCAAGGAGAAGTCATCAGAAACAAGGCACGACTGGTGGCACAAGGTTATAGTCATCAAGAGGGGATAAACTATACAAAAACCTTTGCTCCAGTCGCCAGGTTAGAATCTATCAGACTCTTAATCTCCTTTGCTGTAAATAATAGCATCACTCTATATTAGATGGAAGTTAAAAGTGCATTCTTAAATGGTTACATAAATGAAGAGGTATATGTGCACCAACCCCCTAGGTTTGAAAATTCCAAACACCCATAATATGTTTTCAAAATAAATAAGTCACTCTATGGTCTGAAACAAGCTCCCAGAGCTTGGTATGAAAGACTAAGTAACTTCCTGTTAGAAAAGGAATTCACCAGAGGGAAAGCGGACACAACCTTGTTTTGTAAGAAATTTAAGAATGACATTTTAGTCTGTCAGATTTATGTAGATGATATCATTTTTGGATCCACTAAACCTTCTTTGGGAAGAGAATTTGCTAAGTGCATACAGGCAGAGTTTGAGATGAGCTTAATGGGGGAACATAAATTCTTTCTATGCATTCAGATAAACCAAACTCCAGAAGGAACTTACATTCATCAGAGCAAAGATGTCAGAGAGCTTCTGAAGAAATTTGACCTCTCAGAATGTAAGCCCTCAAAGACTCCAATGCATCCCACGTGCATTCTGGAAAAGGAAGAGGTAAGTAAAAAGGTAGAACAAAAAATCTACAGAGGTATGATTGGATCTCTCCTTTATCTGACGGCTTCAAGGCCTGATGTTTTATTCAGTGTTTTCTTATGTGCTAGATTCCAATCAGATCCTAGAGAATCTCACTTAATAGTTGTTAAACGGATTTTCAAGTATCTGAAAGGTACTACTAATCTGGGTTTGTTTTATAGAAAATCCAGTAAATACAGCTTAGTAGGATACTGTGATGCTGACTTTGCTGGAGACAGAGTAGAGCATAAAAGCACTTCTGGAAGCTGTCAGTTTCTGGGAGACAACCGTATATCATGGACCAATAAGAGACAGTCTATAATAGCGCTGTCAACAGCAGAAGTTGAATACATAGCAACTTCTGGATGTAGCACTCAAATGCTCTGGATGAAAAGTTAACTTGAAGACTTCAACATATTTGAGAATAACATTCCTATCTTCTGTGATAACACTTCTGCCATATGTCTATCCAGAAATCCCATTTTGCATTCTAGGGCTAAGCATATAGAAATAAAACATCACTTTATTAGGGACTATATTCAGAAAGGAATTCTTACTTTAAAATTCATTAACATAGACCATCAATGATATGATGTTTTTACAAAACCCCTTTCTGAAGATAGATTCAATTTCATTCTGAAACATCTCAGCATGAAATTGTGTCCAGAATAAAATGTTTTATTTTCATATTCTAACCCTTAGAATTTTATTGTTTTCTGTGAACATCTGATCAACTTGTCTTCGGAAGTTAGAAGTACAGTTGCCTCAGAATCTATCTATGAAGATCTGAACTTTTCATTTCAAAGATAGAGGCGTGCAGTTCACACCATCAAACATCTATCATCCTCACACCAGCTACCTTCTGAGGTTGAACACGCGTTCAAATTTTGAAGGGTCCAAGGCTCTGATTGGATGCATTGAGACACTTGTCATTGGTAACTGTTCAATATCTCTCTAAATCCCCTAATTTCAGGTTTCATTAATTCAATATAATCATTACTTATTTTATCTTTCTTACTGATTACGTTTTCTAAAGAACTTATATAAACTCAATTTACTATTTCATTCATTCACGTTTTACCACCTTTAATATTCTCTCTTGCTCTAGTTTTTCAAAAACCCTTTCTATCAATTTTCTTCAAAGAATCCGTGTGAACAATGGCATCCTCATCAAGTCTCAAGAATCTCAATAGTGCTCCTGGTTCTTCATCAACTGAACAATATGAGGAGCCCATTAGAACACTACTCACTCTGGTCGACAACCTTGAAGTTGTCTGTGAATTGATCATCGATTTTGAAAGCTTACAAGAAAATGAGTTTAATCTGTATGAAGATGTAACTACACAAGGATGGAACAAATACTTTGATCGTCTATTGGGTCCAACTTTTCCCATTCTTGTTAAAGAGTTTTGGATTCATGCTACTTCATCCAACCAGTAGGTCACGTCATATGTTATGGGGAAGAAGATAGTGATTACAGAAGATTTGATTAGGAAACTCATTGGATATAATGGCAGAGGAGTCAGATGCATTGATATGGCTGATAAGTGTTATGACCTAAAATCCATTTCTAGGGTCATCTTAACTTCTAGACAGCCATCCAGCAAGATCAGAGACTTGAAATATCATTACAAAATCTGGGCTAGAATAATTCTGGGATGTATCAATCACAGGAAGCCTACAAGCTCTCCTGATTACATTAACATTGATCAGCGGTTTCTAATATACTTCATTACAAAGAAGACCAAGATAAACCTTCCATGTTTGCTCTTCAACCATCTCAGAACAAGTGTGAAAGAGACAGGTGAAGAAGAAAGAACTAAGAGGGATTGGATTCTTCTAGGAAGATTTATTTTAGATATTCTAACGGAAAACAGGCTGATAGAACATCTGACAGAGGCTCAAGAAATTAGTACTCTGGAAGCAACTGCTGGGAAACCTCTGAATGCTAAGAATCTGAAGAAAATGAAGATTATTGAAAGCATTAAGAAGGAACCAAAAACTTCTTCTCATGAGTTCATCACTTCTAGGAGAATCCCTCTGAAGGATTTTCCACTATTCTTTGAGATAGATGCCTCTCTAGAGATTATAGTCAGATACCTTGAAGTTTGCAAGGAAGATGGGACTATTCCAGAAATCAACATCCAAGACTTGCACAAGCTAGCTCCAGAGGTTGTGCTAAAGAAATCCAGAAAGAGGAAGGCAGCAGGAGAAGGATCCTCTCAGAGGACACCCAAAGTTGCGAAAAAGAAAGGTAACACATATTTTGTTTATGTTGTAGAATTAATAGATATTCCAACATCTGAAACCATCCCCCCTCAACCAACATAAAATCCTTCACCCCAAATATTTGAGGATTTTGACATAGAGTTTGACCCATCTGTAACTCTTGGAAATTTCTTAAATGAACCTCACTCCCCCAATCCAAATCCAGAACAACATCAACCAGAACTTACAAAAGTTTTCTCTGATATTGAACTATTTGATCAAGATTTTTCCTCATCTATCCCAGAAAATCCAAACACTCAATCTCAACAACCAGAAAATCCACAACCACACTCTACTCAACCAGAACATGAAAACCTCAACTCACCCCAACCAGAAAATGAAAACCCTCTCACTCCTCAATCTGAAAATCCATCTTCTGAAATACCTAAACCAGAAATTCAACACACTACCGCAAACCAATCAGAAGACTCCCTTTCAGACTCTAATACCACTACCCCAATTCTTAGGATAACAGAACCTCTTACAGTAAGTTTACCTCTCTCCATTCATGATATTCCAGAAATTCCTTCACCATATGAATCCACACCACCAAACACCCCTCACTCACCAATCCTAATTTATGATTCTTCAACTCCCTCACCAATCAACTGTCCAATTGACCACCTCAGAACTGTCATTGATCTAGAAGCGATGGATCATCTAGCTTCCACCTCAAATAAAATTGCCATCCCCAAACCTAAACCAACCTTAACCAAATCAGATGTTGGTAAGAACCTATTGATTTTTGAAACAGAAATACAGGAATGGATTACTTCTTTGAAGAAAGCAAGCCAAGAGAATTCTAATCCCGCTGCTTCTGATTCTCCATGGGAAAGATTCAGAAAATGGTTTAACTCTGAAACCCAGAAGCTGAAATAATTGAGCTATGAAATGGCTCAGCAGAACTTCAGTGATCAGCTGAAAGCCTTCAAATATCAAGTTCTAAGCCACTTGGATAAGAAAGAAATTATTTTGCTGGAAAATGCTCCCTGGAAAGAGCACTAACATTCAGAAGCCACTGAACCAGATTCTGATAGTCATCCTCTGACTCCTGCTCCAGAAAAGGTGATTGCACCAGAAGAAGTTGTTCAATTAGAAGAGGCTGCAGAGTGTTCTAAACAATATGCAACCCCTGAAGATACACCAGCTTCGTCTCTAGTCATGCAAACTCTGGAAGAGTTGAAGAAGGAGAATGCCTTAATCCATGTCAGACTGGATAAGCAAGAAGGCACAAACAAAGAGATCAGGGATATACTGGATAAATAAGAAGATACAACAAAATAAATCAAATACATTCTGGGAAAGCAGGATGAATTAAGCACTCAGATTAAGAGTTTGTTGGAAGCGTTGTTCACACGACTTCCCCCTCCTTCTTAGATTTTCTTTAACTATTTATCTGTATTTTTCATCTTATCCTCTTTGTTTCTGAAAAATGTCATTGCATTCTGTTTTCGATATAAATCATCTTTTTGACTCTGATTATATTGCTTTTTGATTCCTGACAAAAAGGGGGAGAACGTAAGATATTTTCAATAACAGTTTACCAGGACAAAGTCTCCAACATTCTGAATATCTTAACCTCTATGTTTTCTGAAAAGCTTGAACAAGAACATATTCTGATAAGGACAAAAGGAGATGCATCAAAAGCTCTAACGAGAAGAAATTTCAGGGAAGTAACTCATCTCTATCTGAGTAATCAACTCAGGGGGAGACTCTCTTAAGCTTTTTGCTCTATATTTTTCGTTGAAAATCCTAGTTTTTATCATCATCAAAAAGGGGGAGATTGTTAGAACATAGTTTGATTCTACAACCCTTAATTAGAGTTTTGATGATAACAAACACAAAGAACAAGTATGCACTTTAGATTTGTGTTATTTTGTATGCAGAAGTTCTGACTGAAACAACATCAGAAGTTAAGCTACAGAAGCTTTCAAGCTGAGGTAATCAGAATGTTCTGAAGAATGATGATCAGAATCTATGCTAAAGCAAATGATGCTCTGATTCTAAATAGAAGTCTAATATACCATCAGATCTTCACATCTCTGAGCCATCAATGTTCTGAAGTAAAAGAAGCATGCACGATTCCAGTTCTGAAGCGTTACTTTTCAATTAAGACAGTATCATATGCAACAGCTTCATTCAGACAAGAATCTTCTCAATATGGAAATAGCATTGAGTGTCCATTATCACGCTTTATGTTGGACAAGATTTCCACGCCTATATAAACAAGCTTAAAGGAAAAATCATTTAATATTTTAACACACGACTGCTCATACATCTTAAATGCTGCAAACTTTCATATTTACTCATACGCTCAAATTATGTAATATATCACAGTAGTGATACAATTTTTGTAACAAAAAATACAGTACACTGTAAATCATTTTATTTTGATTAAGCTAGTTTTCCTTGAGATAAACCGGGTTGTGGTTGTACTCAAGAAGACTTTGGCAGTTGTCAAAGTAGTATTGTAATCAATTTTGATTAGTGAATTAAGTCCTCGTTGGAGAGAGACGAAATCACCTTGGTGGGTGGACTAGAGTAGTTTGAGATCAAATGAACAAGGATAAAAATATCGTGTCTGCTGCTTTTGATTTTAAGTTTCAATTCAACTCCCCCTTCTTGTGTTTTTCACTTCTTCAAAGTGTTTGTGACCAACCATGTAAGGGATGATCTTGGAAAACATAAGAGGGAAAATTTTGGGGTACAACAGCTGCCCCTGTTCAATCTTCTTAGACCTGAAGATGTAGATTGGCTTGTTTGCCTTTCGTGATATGAAGGTGGAAGATGATTGAACACTAGAGTGCCCATAAATTTGCACTCGATGATGTGTTGGTTGATTTTGTAGGGAATGGGCTTACAGATGGAATTTGGAGAAGCTAACTGAAATTCGTCGGAGATGGGCTTAAAGACTCCATCCAAAGAATATGACACAGAGTCGTCGGAGGTGGGCTTAAAGATGCCATCCAGAGTAGATGACGAAGAGTCGTCGGAGATGGGCTTAAAGATGCCATCCAGAGTAGATGACAGAGAGTCGTCGGAGATGGGCTTAAAGATGCCATCCAGAGTAGATGCTGACTTCATAAGAGGTCTCTTTATGAGGATTCATATTCCTGTTGTCTGAGGAGGAGTCCACTGGGGATGTTGATTTCTATTGTTTTCCTGTTTGAGGAAAACTCTATGGGGAATAGAGTCTAGGAAATTCAGTTGTCCATAGCTCTACTGAGGGGTTATCTCTGGATTGGAGAGATGAAAGTTTGCTATTTTCTGGTTGAAATACAAGCTTCACCGTAATTTGCTAGGGAGAATGAAATTAACTGCTATCTGGAAATGTATCAGAAGAAACCTGTGTAGGGCTGTTTCAGGATGAGTCTGGGTAAAACTGCATTTGGAAATTGTAAGAAAGAACCTAGGTAGGGTTGACTTAGGATGAGTCCGGGTAAAATTACATCTGGAAATTGTAAGAAGGAACCTGGGTAGGGATGCCTCAGGATGAGTCCGGGTAAAACTGCATCTGGAAATTCAAGATAAGGAACCTGGTTAGGGTTGCCTCAGGATGAGTCCGTGTAAAACTACATCTGAAAATTTAAGAGAAGGAACCTGGGTAGGGTTGCCTCAGGATGAGTCTGTGTAAAACTGCATCTGGAGATTCAAGAGAAGGAACCTGGGTAGGGTTGCCTCAGGATGAGTCCGTGTAAAACTGCATCTAGAGATTGTGAGAAGGAACTTGGGTAGGATTGCCTCAGGATGAGTTTGTTTAAAATTTCAAAAGGAGATTGGGTAGGGCTACTTCGGGATAAGTCCATGTAAAACTTCAGAAGGAGCCTGGGTAGGGCTACTCCGGGATAATTTCGTGTAAAACTTTAGATGGAGCTTGGGTAGGGCTACTTCGGGATAAGTCCGTGTAAAACTTGGGTAGGGCTGCTTCAGGATAAGTCCGTGTAAAACTTCAGAAGGAGCCTGGGTAGGGCTGCTTCGGGATAAGTTCGTGTAAAACTTCAGAAGGATCCTGGGTAGGGCTGCTTTTGGATAAGTCCGTGTAAAACTTCAGAAGGAGCCTGGGTAGGTCTTCTTCGAGATAAGTTCGTGTAAAACTTCAGAAGGAGCCTCGGTAGGGTTTCTTCGGGATAAGTCAGTGTAAAAATTCAGAAGGAGCCTGGGTAGGGCTGCTTCGGGATAAGTCTGTGTAAAACTTCAGAAGGAGCCTGGGTAGGGCTGCTTCGGGATAAGTCCATGTAAAACTTCAGAAGGAGCCTGGGTAGGGCTGTTTCAGGATAAGTCCGTGTAAAACTTCAGAAGGAGGGAAAAGGAACCCATGTAAGATTGCTTCATGAAGAGCTCGTGTAAAAGTTGTATTTTATAAGGAAAAGGAACCCGTGTAAGATTGCTTCATGAAGAGCTCGTGTAAAAGATGTATTTCAGAAGGAGAAGGAACCTGTGTAAGATTGCTTCATGAAGAGCTCGTGTAAAAGCTGCATTTCAGAAGGAGAAGGAACCCGTGTAAGATTTCTTCATGAAGAGCCCGTGTAAAGCTGTATTTCAAAAGGAGAAGGAACCCGTGTAAGATTGCTCCATGAAGAGCCCGTGTAAAGCTTCATTTCAGAAGGAGAAGGAACCCGTGTAAGATTGCTTCATGAAGAGCCCATGTAAAGCTGCATTTCAGAAGGAGAAGGAACCCGTGTAAGATTGCTTCATGAAAGCTCGTATAAATTTGTATTTCAGAAGGATAAGGAACCCGTGTAAGACTTCTTCATGAAGAGCCCATGTAAAGCTGTATTTGGAAGTCAGAAGAAACCCGTGTGAGATTGCTTCATGATGAGCCCGTGTAAAGTTGTATTTGGTCGCCCAGATAATTATTTGGTTTTGTTTCAGGAGCTAATCCTGGACCTGTTGAAAATTGTTGATGATAAATATCTGTTGATTGATCTTTCTTGAAAAGGTAAATCGTTAGCTATGTGTAATGTCATGATGTATGAAATGCATTGTGTAATGGTGTTCTCAAAATAAATGAGATTGGGATGTATGCATTTGTACTGCAAATGTTATGACGTTTGTAGAATGATGTATGGATGTAATATGTGAATGTATCAGTTGTTCTATTGCAGTGTTGTTGAATTAGGGAAAATAAATCCCTAATTGCAGTCGGCGAAGAAGAATGTAGGTCTTCAGATTTTGTTGAAGTTGAACTGTTGGGAGATGATCTTCCGTTGTTAGAGAAATAAACTCTGTTTGGGAAGGAAAGCTTTGTGCCCTGCCAGAGGATTTTGTGAAATTTTATTGGGGAATCCTGAGAATTTTGACGACTTTACTGGGGAAAACCTGATGTCGGAGCAGTAGTTGGAAATTCTTGTTCTGACGGGGATACGAGAACACCTGACATCACTAGGTTGTAAGCTGGGGATATGGCAGAAAATTTTTAGTAAGATGCCCCTGCCTCTGTACCTGCTGGAGAAAGTACCTGCAGAGACTTTGTGGATGGTTTGAGTGTCATCCCAACTCCTGGGGTGCTTTGTAAATTCTGATCAGGATGATAAGTCTTCTACTGATAAACAAATCACAAGATGACGGGACATAGTCGTACGTTTTTAATCCCTAACTTTTTCCTAGACCACCCTTTCAGGTTTTCAGTCCACCGGGATACCCTTTTTTGCTCAAGCCACCTTCTCCGGGATGCCCTTAATTTTGCCTAGTCCTGTCAACCTAGTGGGTCTTTTTCATGCGTAGTATTTTCTGACTATGTCTGTGCTCATAGGATATGGAGAGTTGTCAGCGTCTATGACAGCAAGTGTTATAGAAATGCAAGAAAATGTTTATGTGATCGCACAAGATTCGTTGCTTGAATTCATGTCTAATTCCCCAAGTGACTCAGATGGAGATTTGTCCCTGGCTATTTGGCATTTTTGGAGAGATTCTTTTCATATTGGCTTAACTGCCCCAGACTAACTAGACACCATGTCATGCCCCTTGATTATGAAAGGCCTATTATTAGGAATGTTTTTTCCGTATGAGGTGATTTTGTCCATTGAGGGGGTCTTCGTTCACTGAATATTCATTGTGTGAATTTCTTTGCCATTTGAACAATTAACCATATGCAAACAATGTCATTTAAAGAATTCAAAGCTTATGTCTGGCTTGAAATTTTTTGAAAATGCATTTTTTGTAGTAAAACAAAATTTGCAAGAATGTGATATCAACTTATGATTTATAGAAAACCTTACAGGAGTCGGGATACCTTTGTAATAGTATGCTCTCGAACTAACCCATGCTTCAGCTAGGACTTTTATGGGTTGTAATGTGGCCTGGTTCACGGTTTAAGAAACAAAGGATAAAGGCTTAAAATTTATTTGTACCCACCCGTTCTTCGTGATGTTCTTCAGTTCTATGCTTAGTTAATTGTGCATTTTGAATCCCAGTTGAGTTCAGGAATGTTGGCCCCAATATTTCGGTGATGGTTCAGAAATTGGACATTTGTCCGAGAAGGCAGTCATTTTTGTGACCTTTTATTTTTGTGGAGAATTTGTAAGACCTCTTTCTTTTTGTTGAGGATTCGTAGGACCTCTTTCTTTTTTGATTTTACTATCCCTGTCTTTTGCCTGAACTGTTTCTTTTGTGATTACAGCCAGCGGGATGCCCCAGTTTCTTAAGTCTCCATCATAGGTTTTGACTTAATGGGCTTTTATTTTGAGAGATAATGACTGTTGTTCTTAATGATTATGTGGAACCATCACCATCTTTTGGATAGCATCTTCTACACTATTTGTCGTGTATGAAGGGAAATTTTGCAACTGAATCACATCTGAATTAACTAAGAAAACTACCCTGTCCCAGGTTGTGATTAAGGGTTTTAATTTGTGTGAAAAGAAAACTCCTACTTCTTAGGCTCAATGGGATTTACTAGGTATTATCTTCCTTATAACTCCATTATTTAGGATTTGAAACAATGTCTGTACATCGTCAGCGGGGTCTGTTCAAAAGCATACTATAGAGATTATGGTATCGTTCTCGTCATCCTCCCTCTAAAGGCTTAGAGCTTTTAATCAAGAGTTGAATATCACAAAAAGGAAGTAAGAAAGAAGTTTAAGCATAATGAAAACAAATTAATTCAAGATAAACATGTGCAATGCATTAATGAAATGACAAGGTTTGATATGAATAAATGTTCAAGCAATCAAAAGAAAATTACAAATTGAAAATTCTAATGAGAAAAAGCCTCTTTGTTCGATCTGTCACTTCAGATGGTGTGCCTTGGAGGGATGATAGAAAAATTACAGTTGACCATCTTGTGTGAATTCCAATGCACCTTCATCAATCAAGTCTTGAATTTTTTATTTCAACGTCCAACAACTATCAGTGTCAGGCCCCAGACTGTTGGAGTGATACACACATATTGCATCAGGATTGTAAGTAGGAGCGGAAGTATTAGGATTCCGAGGAGGATCCTTCAATGTGACCAAATTCAACTTCAACATGTGTTGCAAGACTTGCAACATTGGTATGTTGAGTTTGGTATATTGCGTAGTAAATGAATCCCGCTTACACCGATTACCATTTCGTTGTTGGCGAGGTTGTGATTGGGCTTGTGATGTAGCAGCAATTTGGAAAGGTACATTCTCCACCAAGCTAACTTCTTGTCTCATCGAGGGTTGATTAATGACTTGATCCCCAACCTCGACCGTTTGTTTCACACAGTTGCATTCGTCTTGAGGAAGTTTGCTGATAAGGAGTCTTAACTTTTCTTGCCCCCGAGCCAAGCTTTGGATAAGGGCCATCTTCCCCAGCATCTGGATTCTCATTGCTTCTACCTTAGCTTGCAGTTGCTCCAACTGTTCGTCTTTGTTGTCGTCAGGATGTTTCTTGGTCAAGTTCCTGTTGAGGAGTGCTTTCAATTATTTCGGCCCCTTGTATAGGTTTAGGAACATTTCCTTGAACTGAGCCTCTTGAGTTTGGAGATATCTGTTGTCTTGTTTGAGAGCCATTGTTGAAATAAACAGCGAGAACATGAGAGAAATGTACTAGAGCCTACCCGTTATGCAATGACATGTATGATATGCAAATGTTTTCAAGGATATCATGGGGTAAACAAGAAAAATGTTAGGCGTTGAACTTTACAACTTTGATTGAAGCACTTCGTATCATTGAAGGTCCTTCTACAAGAGTCAAGCTCACCATATCAAGTGGATCATAGCCCCTG
Organism: Vicia faba; assembly: GCA_948472305.1. Taxonomy (NCBI): domain Eukaryota; kingdom Viridiplantae; phylum Streptophyta; class Magnoliopsida; order Fabales; family Fabaceae; genus Vicia; species Vicia faba. The sequence goes on from OX451737.1 coordinate 589,644,314, forward strand.
ACTCAAGTTGTCGTGTTTTGGTCCTTTGACGGCATTGTCTAGAGGAAAATAAATCCCCTTGCCCTTTGCTAGACGTATGAGTTATCATAACCTGCATCACAAACCCTTGAGATCCTTGAAATGGTTAAGGAAATGTTGTGGCATGATGTTATGATGTGTATGCCATGTGTTAAGCAAAAGTGTAAGGTGATGAAGACAAGCGAGTCTAAGAAGTCCAGGTTACTGGATAATGGTTGTGAACAAATCCTGCAAGGTAATCACGTCGTTAGATAAAAACCCAGCAAGTAACTCAAGTTGAAAGTAAACAAATCACACAAGAAGCCTTAGGTTTAGGCTTGCACGTGGTTTGTAGGTAAGTACCCTCTTGAAATTTAGTTGGCTCAACCTGTCCTATAAATATTAACCGGGTTCTAAGGGATCTCAATATCACTGATCTTTCCCACAAGTTTCGTTCGTTAGGCGACTGACTCGCAACCAAACAAAACTCAAGAGTCAAATCTCAATGAGTGTAGCATCGAGTATCTGCCAACTTTGGGAATACACCAGAGACGGCCATCTCACTACGTCCTAATGGCCAAGTTGTTCATTTAAAGGTTCTAAGGTCAGTTGACGCTTTATGACACCACACAACGGCCCCGTATTCTCCTTGATTAACTCAAGGTCTACTGATACCCACCAAAGTGTCGCATCAACATAGCCATTCTAACACCCCAAATCTACCCCACAGTTATATTAAAATCAAAGTGCCAAAATTTCCGCAAACATGAGGCATTACATTCTCATTTCAAAAACCAACAACATAAAAACCTATCATAATAGATACATAGCACATATTAATCCAAAGAACTTATAACAATTAATTAGTCTTCCAAAACATTTCAACTTGATTCCATAAATACGCAGCGGATTCACAACTTTAAAACTTCCAAAGAAACATAACATCTTTTAAACAACTTAATTCCAAGAAAATAACTTCGTAAAATAACAACTGGGATTAAACTGAAAACATCATAAAAATCAAATAAGCGTTCATCCCCCCGAGTGCTACTTATCAGAGCGACGACACCAACAAGCTACTAAGTCTCTACTCCTCATTACCTGCACGTTACCAGTATAAAGGAAATGGAGAAACAAATAAAGGGGTGAAATATCGAATAATATAAATAATATTATGATAATTAATATATTAGACAAGAACATTATGAATTTCATCGCTTCTCAACAACACACAACAATAAATAAACATTCACAATTATCATTAGCGATTCAAAATGCAATTCGAATGCGACACAACTATGCATATGTATGTGGTACCAACAGGGCTTCAGCCCTCTTCACTAATTTCCAATTAATAGAGGCACAAGGCATAAATAAGCCTACTTCACAAATCCGCCAATACAAGCCTTCACAAATGCAAATGTATGAATGTACAACACATACAACAATATCATTAAACACTTCATAAGGCATACGCCTATATCACTAATATTACGAATTAATAGAGGTAAATCTTCGTCATAACCATTCCTGCAACTTCACAAAAATATTCGCAACATCATAACATCAACGTACATCACAAAGGAAAACACAAACATGATAGTCGTTTCCAAAACGCTCCCATAAATCTCTATGTATTAGTTCTTTATTATTTAATTATTCTCCTAATATTCACTTCTAAATTCCACTACATGGTAATATATTTTCTTCTTCCATTTAATTAATCCTCCAAAATAGTTACTGCAACTTTACTGATTATTTCTAACTCTGTCTTATTACTACAGACTGTTAAAATTATATTGAAACTACTAAATTAAGGTTACTGACATATAGACTACTTCTATTAAAGTTGCTTCTGCTATAGCATACTACTGATGAGAATAGTTTAATTCATTTGTATTTATAAATTCTATGCTAAAATATGTAGGCTACTGATAATATATTGCTAAGCTGCATGAAAATAAGTGTCTGCCCAACAATCAGTGCTAAATGGCACTCCCTTTCAATAACAACACCCAGTGTCGAACGACACTCTTCTTCCACAAAATGCCCAGTTCCGAACGACACTCTTCTCTCTCTCAAGGTTTCTGACCGGCAACCTTTATCCATACATCTTGCGGATCGTCACTCTCCATCCCCACCTTGCCGACTGGCATCCAACAACATTGAACAACCTGCCGATCAGCATGCCCCATTATGAATAATTTTCTGCAACTTCCTGTTACTTCTCCAGTTTCATTATATTCACAGAACCAATGTATAACGATTCACAAACTAACCAACGCATAACACAGGAACATGAAATTTCACCAATAATCAACACTAATTAATTCCTAACATCCATTGCCATAAACAAACACAAACAACAATAAATTCAGACCCTAAATCCCAACATACTAACCATCATATTCCCGGTTATAAAATCCAAACCCCACCCTTACCTTTTGGTTTTCCGGTCGGTCGAATTTTCCGGTTGAAACTGCAACTGGTTTGACGACAACTTCTCTAAATTTTCTTGCCTCCCACTTGGTGCCTCCAAAACCTTGTTTCTTCTACTGCTACGTGATAATTGTTTTTCTTTTCGGTTTTTGCCTGCTAGCTTCTATATATCATAACCTAATATAATAATAATAGGTCTACTAGTAACTTTATTGGGCCTATTAATGCTATTTCTAATCTTGCTATTTCACACACCCAACTTGACCCAACTAATAAAAAATAATATTCTATTAAAATCAACATTATTTCCAATATTAATTTCTCTTGACTAAATTGACTAATTATTCGATTATCAATTCTAACAATATATATTTAATCCAATAATGCTCCTTATAATTATTCCGATAATTCCTTCTTCGACTAAATTCCAACAATTAAATCCTCAGTAATTTATTTAAATAATTTAATGAATTTCCGGGTGTTACAGCCATCGCTTCAACCGTGTTGGTATACCTCGCACAGTTTCCATGATCTATTGCTACTTACCTAACAGGTGCCCCAGATCCGGGTGTAGGATCTATAGTAACCCAAACAAAGCCCTCAAAAGTAAAACAATCAAAGCACATAAAGTAGTTAAATAATGAACTAACTCTAAGGTAACCCAACTTTTTGTATCCCCAGCAGAGTCACCCGTTCTGTGATATGGTGGAAGAACCGACTATTAATATTGGTTTGTGTTTTTTGTTCGCAAATGTCGTGGTAAGCAAGATTCTCCATCGACTTTTCTTTTATCCAACAAAGGAAATGGTGAAAAGAACAGAAAAGACCTTTTCGAGAGTTTTCTGAGTAACGGGGGTAGATTATGGAAAGGGAAGGTGTTAGCATCCTTTCCATCTGTGGTTTTCCATGGGCTCTTAGAGGTTTGCTCATTTTGAAATACCTTTGTGCTTTGCGTGTTTGAAAATGTTTGGAAAATGCCTTAGTGCGGCGATTTTCTTTGCGTTTAACTCTTGTATCAGTCCTCAAGAGTGTTAACAAAGCAAATGTTTTTGAAACTTGTTTTTGAAAAGTAGTATTTGTGTAAGTGCAAAAAGTGTTTTTGAGCAAACTTCTGACAACTATCTACTTTTATACTCGAAAAGGGTTATTCTTTTCCTTCTATCCTTTAGACAATGCTATCCTACTATTAGTGAGTAGGTAGCCTTATCATTGGATATTGAGGGACAATCGAATGGACGTTTTACAGTCATAAAGGCAACATATGGAGACACTTTAGCAATTTCATTTAAGGGAAGAGATCATTTACCGAAAAGGAAAATGTTAGGTCATCGAGGGACTATGATCTTTTGATTTTACGGGTCTTTGCTAAAGCTTTCCGGCCTCATGATTGTTTTATTAAAGGCAACCAAAGTGGGCGTACCTTAGAGGTATATATGTGCCAGTGTGTTATGTTCAATTATTTTTTGTCTTTTTGTTAAGTTTGCTAACGTTTGATTATTAATCTTTTCATACACGCCTAGTTACTAGCAGTTAATATGAAAAGAAGTAAAAAAATGTAGAAAATAGAGGTCCTACGCTATTACAACCATATCTAAAAACAAGTAAAAATAAAGAAGAGAAAATACTTCTCCGATCCATGCCATGGACTCCTTAGATTCACCCTTCTTTGGCCTTCTTTCGATTGAGCTAAGGAATGGGTGTGAGTAGCCTTTGATTGGGCTTGAGAATCGACGGGGAAATATTCGATTTGCACCATTTCCTGCCTCCTTCGATTGGGTTTGGGAAGGATATAGGTATCCTTCGATTGCAGGGAGAAAGGGGGGGGGGGCTTCGATTCAGAGGAAGAATGCTCCCTTTCGATTCTATGAAGGGTGTTGCTGGAAAGGCCCAAAGGATCACCTATGGAGGCACTGCATCTACAAAAATATGTTAGCAAAATAAAACGCAGGACCTGGGTATCGAAACCCAAGTCCTTCGATCCTGCACGCGCTGAGTCTTTTCAAGCTATACCTGCAGCAAGTGTTAGTAACAAAACAAATTTATACCTGGGTGTTGAATCTAGGTCCTTGGATTCCCTCTCTAATTCAGATCTGAAGTTATCTTGTCCTGCAATACCAAGAATTATGAGATTCGAAAGAAGATAGAGATCGTGCCCTAATAATGGCACGATTTGCTCCCTGCACTTAAACTTGTATATAACACATTGAAACAATCATAAACATCAATAATAACATGCATGTAATGATTAATATGGATTTAAAATAAACTGCATACTTAGCTAATTTGAGATTGAACAGATTACCAAACGGAGGGAGCGTGTGTTCGATCTTCCTAGTGCTTGGAAACGTCTCCTAGAACTTGGTGAAGATTTTGAGATTTTGGGGAGCTTCAACGGGAAATTTGTACATGTGTGATGCAATGCGTGTGATCTCTCCTCTCTTTCGTCCCCCCCCCCCCTTGGCACTGTGTGCTTGGCCTTGTATTTATAGTAGTGTGATGGTGCATAGTAGCGGCAAGAGACAACCATTTAATTAGGCTTTTAAATCTATGAGACAAGAATCAGACATATTAAAAGATTTCCTTTTTGAAGTATTCATGTATCTTTGGAATCTTAAATGAACCTGGACACCTTTGATTTTCGAATGCCTTCAAGCCATGCTCTTCGATTGGCCTTGAGTTGCTTCCTTCGAATGGACTTCTTATGTAGCCTTCGAATGGGCCTTCTGAATTCTTCTTCGAATGGACCTTTTGAATGCTTCTTCAAATAGACCTTTACATGTTCTTCGAATAGACCCTTTGAATGCTTCTTCGAACGAACCTTTCCATGTTCTTCGAATGAGTCATTTACATATTTTTAGAATGGGCCTCTTGCCTGGTGTGCTGGCAAGTTGAGAGGCCTTTGCCTTTGTGAATCGAAACAAACTTGTAGGAGATTCTTGCTTCGTGAATCGAAGGCAAGCCTGAAGTAGTTAATGCGTAGTCGAAGCATTGTGAAATTGACTTGATCAAAGGGGGTCCAATGCTCAATCAAAGACTTACATACAAAAGCTTGATCAAAGGGTTCCAAACACTTAATCGAAGCTTACTAATCAAAGGCCAATCGAAGAGTGCCAAATGCCCAATCGAAGACTAGTGAATCAAGCCTGTATCGAAGGATTTTGGATACCCAATCAAAGAATTTTCCCAGATGCCAATCGAAAGACACTTTGTTCATCTTCAAAAAACTTTATTTTCTTTAGGTAATTGTTTGTGACCAACCATGTAAGGGAGGACCTTGGAAAACATGAGAGGGAAAATTTTGGGGTACAATAGACTCGATATGAGCGAGCATGAATGTGGAAAAGCTCGACACAAGTTCCATATTTATCTTTTTCCATCTCAAGAATAATTGGAATGTGGTTTCTAGTATTGCAGATTGTAAGGTCCGGATGAAAATATGTTTTTAAACCATTGAGCATGGTGACCTTGGGCTTGCCGGAATCACTATTGGTAGTGGCAGTTGAACAATTATTAGAGTTGTTATGATCGGAATCAAACATAATTTACAGTGGAAAGGAACATAAACAGAGATCTGAATCGGGAACAAAGTGAAGAAACGTGTGTGGGTGCATCAGCGTCAGCGCGAACAGAATAGAGGGCGAGAAACACAGTGGTACTCTAGTTCAGTGGAGGCGGTACGCAGAGGGCGAAAGTCTTGTTGCGACGATGACTGTTTCACTGAAGGAGAAGAAGTAAACACATGTTTATGTGTTTTGGGTTTTTTTTTTAAAATTTTAGAGAGAGGGATCGATTAAGGTTGATACCATGTAAGATAATGAAATGCGTGTATTTCTCATTCATGTGAATAGAATATATATGTTGTACCCCAAAATTTGCCCTCTCATTTCTCAAGGAATTTCTCACAAGGTTTCTCGAAATTCAAGCTTGGAGAAGTACAATTGGATTTTTCAGTATCAAATTAAAGAGGAAGCTGTTAAAAAAGGGGAAAGTAGATAAAAATAATATTTTGACAAAATTGGAGGAAAACAAGTCTTTTTTTCGATTCGCCTCCTTTGATTGGCCTTTTGGCCTCTTTCGATGAAAGCTTGGCTTGCATCCTTCGATTGGGAATTGACCTCTGACACACTGGCATTGATTTACAAGGCATGAGCTTCCTGTATGCAACCTTTGATTGCATCATTAGCCTCGCATGATTTACAATGTAATGGTGGCCTGCATACCTGCTTCGATTGGACATTTGATGCTTGCATGCATGTGTTGATTAGACAAATAATTCCCTTCATGCTTAATTTGATTCACAAAGTTGATGGCTAGCTGCATACAGCTTTCGATTGAGCCATAGCTTCCTTCTTGCACGCAAGAGGCACCCACCAGTCCAGAAGGAACAAGGAAAAAATTCTCCTGTAGCCTCCTTCGATTCCAAGGCAAAAAGCCTCCTTTTGGCTTCCTTCGATTGCCCAATTTTGCCTCCTGCTCGCCTCTTTCTTTTGGGCATGTGTCTCTCCTTTGATGCAATCCTAGCTGCCTATTTCATTTGGGTGTGTGACCCCCTTTGTTGCAAACTTAGTTTGGGCATTTAGACCTCCTGCATGCAAGTTTCGACAAGGCATTGGCTATGTTTATACTAGCTTCGACTGGACAACATTTCCCTTTGAAATAGTATGCTGCAATTCCACCCTTGACAACCTTCAACACACATGGTTGGTATCCCCCTTCAAAGGACATTTATTGGAGGATTTGAAGGTTATGCATAGGAGTCCCTTTCAAAGGATGTTCCTTACTAGCCCATTCGAAGAATAGCATAGTTCATTCGAAGGACACATTTGGCCCTTTCAAAGATACATACGTGACCCATTCAAGGGACACGTTTGGGTGTTCCATTTGAAGGACATGTTTGATGGCCCATTCAAAGGACGCACAAAAGTGACCCATCCAAGGGTCACACATTTGGCTCCTTCGAAGGACGCACAAAAGTGACCCATTCGAAAGACACTTGTTGGGTGAAAATCAAATAATGTTGTTTGAAGGAGAATCTGGTCGAAGGGGGGTCAAAACGAAAGGGTGAAATATTCAAAAGATGCTTGCTACCAAGTTCAGGCCTGGTACACTGGCCATAATGCTCCAAAACGGTTGTACAGCAGTCCTGAAACACTGCCCCATTCTTACACCAAAATGGCATATAAATATTGTCCCTCGAAAGCTACAAAAAGCAGTTTACTCAAATTGTTCAAATTGTTTTGGTTTCCCTCCTAAATCCCAGCCAACTTTTCCTATAAATAAGAGGCTCCATAACATGTAAAAGGGGCTGGACAACACATCCATTGACTTTGGGGGCATGGAGAAAAAAAATCAAACACTCTCAAACACTTAAACACATATTCAAACCCAGAATCTAAACACTTGCTTCTTTCAAATCTGAAGCAATCCCCACAATTTTTTTCCTTTGAATCCAGTAGGAAGAATATCACACTTGTTCTTCTTCTTCGAATCCTACATTAGAAACGTAACCTTCATTCCTTCCCTTCGAATCCAGAAGCATATAGGAAGCCACTCAAGGTCCAGCGCACACGTTCCAGCCTCAAGCAAGGTAAGTTTCTCTAAACCTTGAACCTTTCGTTTCTAACATAACATGTGAATAATCTTTCCTTTCGTTTCAAACATGTACATGACATTTGTTTTCCTTTTCGTTTCCACCCTTTTAGTTTTGATTCTTGTTTTATTAAACATGTAATAAGAACTAACCAAACCATAAGACCATGCTAGCATGTCCTCAGGCCATGTTACTATTTAAAATCCTAAACGAAAGAAACAGGAGGAAAGAAGTATGAAACAGAGCCTTAGGCTTTCACACTGACTTCCAAGTCCAAACGAAAGAGGTAGCCAAAAGGACACCACACTGACTTCCAGGCTCCAGTCGAAGGAAGCATAAAGGAAGACTGCTTCTCATGTTGATTCCAGGCCCAATCGAAAGGCACGCCCTCACTACTTCCAGGCCCCGGTCGAAGGAAGCAGAAAGGAAGACTGCATCTCATGCTGATTCTAGGCCCAATCGAAAGGCACACCCTCACTACTTCCAGGCCAAATCGAAGGGAGCCAGAGAAGCAGAATCAAAGGATTCTGCTGCCCAAATTGAAAAGCCCATTTTCCTTTCTTTATTTTATTTTGTCTTTATATTTTCTTGCTATTCAATATGGTTATAATAGTGTAGGATTTAATTTTCTGCATTTTTATTGCTTTTGTACAAATGTTGGCAAGATAAAACCAACAAGTAGACAACCTTAAATTCAAAGACTAAATGCATGCAAATCAAACACAATACACACACATGCACCTCTAGGGTAATCTCACTTGTTGCCTCAGAAAAATAGTCATGTCCCTCGAATATGGGCGTTTTAGCAAAGACCCTTGATAAAAGGTCGTAGTCCCTCGATGACTCTCAATGTTGGCTTCGATAAACAATCTAGTCCCAAAACGACATTGCTAAAATGTCTCATAGGTTTCCTTCTATGACCATACAAACATCCCACGCCCGCCCCTTCACATCCAATGATGGGGATTCTTACCAAATCAATGGTAAGATAGAAACATCTAAAGGAGGAGGAAAATAACATTAAGACCTTTTAAGTAGGTAGGATGCTCCTAGTTGCTCGCTTGCTCACAACAAAAACATTTCACGCACCAAACCCTTTCATTTGAAACATTTTCAAAAGTTAAAACACTTTGTACGCATTCATATAGAAACGAGAATCATTACAAAGACACCTTTTCAAAATCACTTTCAAAAACACATTCCATAAACACCTCTTTGAACTATTTTCAAAATAACACTTTGTACGCGTTATTATAGAAACGAGAACCATTACAAAGACGTTTTCAAAATACTTTCAAAACCCACACCACAAGCACATTTTCAAAGAAAAAAGAAAGTGATCAAGAAAGCAACTAAGAGCCCATAGATAACTACGGATGAAAAGGGTGTTAATACCTTCCCTTTTCATAACCTACCCCCCAAACTCAAGAACTAATCTCGAAAGGTCTTTTCTGTTCTTTTCAACCTTTCCTTATTGGATAAAAGAAAAGTCGGTGGCGAATCTTGCTATCTGCAGCAATTGCGAGCAAACACAAAACACTCAAGTCAGTTCTCCCACCGTGTTACAGAACTGGCGACTCTGCTGGGGACTTGTTTAAAAGTGGGGTTACCTTAATACTAGATCACCTTTACTTGATTTCCTTGTTTGAATTGTTTGCTTTATATTATGGTTCTTTGTTTGGGCTTGTTTTGATCCTCCATCCGAATCTGGGGCACCTTTTAGGTAAGTAGCAATAGATTGGGGAAACAGTACAGCATAGACCGATACAGTTGAAACAATGGCTACGTTAGTGTGACGTATTTGTTGTTACCAGTATCCCTTGTGTTGAATCGAGGATAATACGGGGCCGCTGAGCAGCGTCATGAAGCACTAACTGACCTTAGAACCTTAATTGAACAACTTTGACATTAGGAAGTAGTGAGATAGCCGACTTTGGTTCCGACCGAAGATTGGTTGATACACGATGCTACGCTCATTGAGATTGGACTTTTGGGATATCTCGGCCGCAAGAAAAGATATTGAGATCCTCTAGAACCCGGTTACTTTCTAGGACAGGATGAGCCAGCTCAACTTCAAGAGGGTACTTACCTACAAACTCCATGCAAGTCTAAACCTAAGGACTTGTCTGCTTTGTGTGTATATGACTATTTGTACATAAAAACTTGCTTGCTTTACATACTTGTACATAACATCATAAACATCATAACATCATAAGCATTCTCACTAACCATTTCAAGGATTTAGGAATTTATCTTTGTTTTGTTTTGTAGGCCATGACTCCCATCCGAAGGAATACCATCCGAATCAGCTTCGTGAAAGCACACCCTCAACTCCAAGAATTATCATCAAGGGTGCCTGGAGATTCTCCCTTCACTGAGAAATATGGTCGACTTCTCAGCTTGGCTACCTCCAATTTCCAAGAAGAAATGATTCGTGTGCTCTTCCAATTCTTTGATCCCATGCATCATTACTTCACCTTTCCTGACTATCAGTTGGTCCCTACACTAGAAGAGTTCTCTCAATTGTTAGGAGTGCCCATGCTTGATCAAATACCGTTAACTAGTTTAGAAGGGACTCCAAATCCTGAAGTTATTGCCAAAGCCCTGCATCTGAAGAGAGCCGACATTATAGAAAATTAGGAGACAAGAAGGGAGTTAAGGGTTTCCTAGCCAAGTTTCTATTGGAGAAGGCTCGTTCATTCTGGGAAGATATGGATTTTTAGGCCTTTGAAGATGTCTTGGCCCTTCTAATATATGTTTTGGTTCTATTTCCTAATCCGGACCAATTCATAGATGTGAATGCCATCAAGGTCTTCCTCTCTCGTAATCTTATACCTACTTTGCTTGGAGACATTTTCCATTGTTTCCACACTCGCATCATGAAGAAAAGAGGTACTCTATTGTGTTGCACTCCCTTACTCGCCAAGTGGTTTACTTCACACCTACTTCGATCAATACTGAAGAACGAGCAAGGATTGACATGGTCTCAAAGGATAATGTCCCTCACACTCTATGACATTTATTGGTGTTCTCGATCCTTGGAAGATACTACTATCATTGACCGTTGTGGGGAATTCTCTAATGTCCCACTCTTAGGCATTAGGGGAGGTGTGACCTATAACCATTCTCTTGCATTACGACAATTTGGGTATGCACGAAGAGATGGTCCTCACGATGCACTCATCTAAGGTTTGGTATTCGACTATGAGGGAAACAACCAAGGCTACTGTCAAAGGTTCATACGAGCTTGGAGAATGATAAACAAAGTGGATAGCAAGACATTGGTGCGTAAGAACTCCATTCCTTTGGAGCCTTATCTTAAGTGGGTACGAACTCGCGCTCAAAGACTCGGTATTCCATACCCTGCCACTTTGCCTATCATCAAGGAGCCATTAGTTGAAGGAGATGTTCCTTATGCTATCCTTCACCCTACCATGCCTACTTCTCCTGAAGACTTACAAAGAGCTTGGATCCAGCTGAAGGAAGAATGAGACACCTTCGAAGCCCAATTATACGCGAGTGAGAAGAAGGTTCTGGAGCTTACAAGACAACTTCATGAGGAGCGAAATCTGAACGCCTACATTGCGCCAAAGAGGATGCGTTCGACCTTTTTGTCTTAGGAGTTTATTTTGTTTTATTTCCTCCCTTGTAAGTCCAAGGGGCATGGTTATAATCAATCTAAAATTATTAATACAATTGATGTTTGCTCCTTTCTTGTCTAAAACAAATTTAAATTTTCTAATTCCTTGAAAACATTGCATCCACACACCATGCATCATATCATGACACACTTTTCCCACACAGGTCTCTCATATGCTTATTGTTTATTTCAGTAGAGATGTCACTAGAGCAGACTATCAAGGACATTCAGACTCATAATGCTCATTGTCGTACCCCAAATTTTTCCTACCTCGATGATTTTATTTTTCGAGATTAAAATTGAGGAAATATTCAATTAAATATGGTATATCAATATCTGATAGTCTGTCTTTATCCAACTATGGGGTGTACCTTAAATTAAGGATAATGGGGCTATCTAAATCAGAGAGACTCATGTATCCGTAGGCCCATTCACGAAGCATGTTGGCCAATGGCCCATGCGATTCGAAAATGGAAAATTATTTCAAAAGTAATTATTAAGTTTAATTACATAAGCCATTTAGGTGTTAGTATTGCTAGTAAAAAGAAAAGGTGGTGCAATTATGAATAACAAACCCGGTGTATTTTCAGCAGTCCATTTGTTGTTTTAATTAATAAAACCCATTTTAGTGTTATTAGTAAAAAAGGGGTATAATTCTGAATTACAAGCCCGTTATGATTTCTTCTTTAGCTGGGTCAGGATGGTTCTTTTTTGAGAAGAATGATTGCTGTGAAAAAAATCTTTTGTTGGTTAGGACCCAATTCTTGGCCCATTTGGCATTTGTGAATTATAATCTGACCCATGTTTTATTAGTTAATTTATTGTTTACAGATTATTATTAGTTTTTAGAATAATCCATTGGATTGGATTAGATGTTCAAATCTCTTTAGGCCCATTTAGCACTAAAAGAAAAAGTGTTGTTGTAAAACAAAAATGTGTTTATAATAAAAAAGAAAGTATTGATTGTTGAGTTGAGATTATGTTGGGCCCAATGTCCATTTACGCATGGGCTGAACAAAAATTGCAATGCAAGGCCAACAAAAAAAAGTAACTAACAGTTAATGTACCAATCATCCCTAAATCTAACACACGTTTTGCACAAACTAACATTGTATAAATCTAAACCAAAATTAGCGCATATGGTTGCTTCTTTACAACTACTGTAGAGATTGAAAATAGAATTAAATCAAGAAATCTCAGCATTACCAAATCAAATCCTAAACTAAAAGTTGCAGAAATAAGATGAACAAAATCAATCTTTATCCAAAATCCAATCTCATAATTTCAATCAAATCTTTTACAACATATTACAGAAGCAAATCTCAAAAGGGAAAAAACAATAACTTCTACAGAGCAGATCTAAATAACAAAATCAAATCCAGAAAGTTGTCAATTACAAAAAAAATTAATATATTACAATCAAGATTCCTATCCCTAATTCCTAATGATTATAACAGCAAAAATAGATATAGAGGAGGGTTTTTTTATTACAGAAAGAAGACAGAGACGGAAGAAGAAATCAGAGAACTAAGAAGAAGAGTTGAAAAAGAACAGGAAGGAGTCTTGAATCCGAAAAGTGAAGAAGAGGAAGCTTGATACCTTTACCTTTAAAGATCCAACACAAGGGCCGATTAGGGTTTCAATCTCTGAAACCCTAACTGTGAACCGCTAGCCCTAATTGCATCGCTATCACCATCATCATTGGACACCACCATTACCTGTCAACAAGAAGAAGAAGAAGGGCAAGCGCGAGTTGATAGGAACTCAGAATTCAAAATCGAAAGGGGTAAGCACACTTAGCTTTGTGTGTTCTTTGTTTTAATTTTTGGGTTGGGGTTTGATTGATTTATGATGGGATGAGAGGCGAGACGGCGCCGCCGCCGGTGGTTGGTGGAGAAGGGTTTGTGCGAGGAAGATGAAGGGTTTGATGCTAGCGTGAGAGAGGGAGGAAGACAACTTGGCTACTGTAAAAAGGAAGAAAGACAAAAATGAAAATAATTAAAACCAATTTTGTAATCCGTTAAGATCCCATACGCGCGCATACATAGTAATGATCATGCACCTTCAATCCCGTCCACGCGATTCTCATCAGACGGTCATAGGCCAAGTCTGCACCATAGTAGCGTACACCCTCACCACACTCAATCTATCAGACCTTCCAAGTTTGTGTATTGGGCCAAGCTAATTTATTCTAACACCTCCTTTTTGCTATATTACTAAAACCACAAAACAATTCATACTCCCCCTGCCTTGACTCATGTCTGAGCCTAATTCAAGTTATTTACAACACCCCCTGCTTTTACTTATTAATTAGAAATTGCACCCCCCTGAATTTAGTTTATTTATTTTCATTTATAATTCTTTCTAATTTTTATACACACACACACACACACACACACACACACACACACACACACACACACACACACACACACACACACACACACACACACACACACACACACACACACACACATATATATATATATATATATATATATATATATATATATATATATATATATATATATATATATATATATATATATATATATAATTGTTATTATTATCAATATTGATTTTTTTATTATTATTATATCTTAATTATTATATCTTATAATTATATTTTCTATTTACTATTCTTAGATTTTATTTACTATCTAAATATTATTATATGATCAAATAAATTATTTTATATCAAAATTGCATATATTATTTTCTATATTATTTGCGTAAAAATATTTTCTAATCATGCATTAATCAAGATCTTCGCAATTAACACAGTTAAAAAACACAAACAAATCATCAAACTATCTTTTCGCGATAAACTAAGTTAATCAACTGTTTTTTGCGAAAGGGTTTCAAACTGGTTTTGACTTACTGTGCATTCAGTCAAAATCTCTGCAATCACCACTCCCGACCAAAGTGCGAGGTGATTCAAAATATGTTTGTAAACCCCTAAAAAACACAAACCTCATACGAACTACGAATTGGGACTCTGATTCCTCATAAGAGGATACGTAGGCATACGATCAAAAATCATAGTGAGTTTCCCTATGAAAAAATTAAGACACTTTCCCCTATTAAAGCTTAAAATCCTGTTTACCCCAAACCTAAACCTAAAACCTGATATCCTTGTGAACAAGGTAGATGAAAGGTGCCTAACACCTTCCTTTCGTCTAATAAGAGTCCTAAACCTAGAATCTCTGTCTGCGAATTAGGGTTTTCTGTTAGATTCTCTTCCCTAGGATAAAAACTAATAGTGGAGACTCTAATTTAAAAACCAATCGCAATGGTTGGTGACTCTGCTAGGGACTCTCCTTAACCCTAGGTTTAGGTATTTTTGGGTTTTTATTTTTATTTACTTTATTTATTTAATGCATTTATCTACTTTATCGCATTTATTTATTGTCAATTTCTCTTATCGTCATATATTTACTATGTGGCAGGATTTTCTATCTCAAAAATATTTTCAATATAACCCTTAGAAAGAAGGTTCATCTATTAGCTTAGGGGGTACATTATCTCTGCGAGTTTATGTGATGACTTCACCTAGAGTCGGTGGACTTTTGAAAAAGGAATACTTATCGAGAGATATCCTCTTGACGAGTAGGACTTTGGAAGGACACCCATGACTCTTTGTAACGGCCTTAACCTAAAATCTCATGACGAGTCCTTTTAGGACTTTGAGACTGAAGTCTCGGTCCTAAAGAGGGTCCACCTAAGGGAAAACCTTGTGCCTTTCCCTCTGGTGTTATTCATGACACCCTTAAGGAAGCCACCTTTTGGGAGGGCAAACCAACCGTAGGTCAAAATTAAGGAGCCTACCTTCTAAGGGTACTTATCACAAAAACCTCGTCACAAAATCCCGTCATTCAACCCTACATCCATGCATTCATACATGCATCATCTGTCCCTGTTATTTGTCTTATTCACAGGGTAAAAAAACAAAAGATAATAAAATCAAGATTTTGGTGATTAATTTGGAAAATGGATACCAAAGGACATAACTTGTCTACGTCAATGCGCCAAAACGTGCTTGAAATCAAAGCTACAAAAGGGAAATAATATGAAAGAGCTCTGAAGATGTACGCTCGCCGCTATAGGAATACCCTTAAGCTTAAGGATGTTGAAGACTTTTCAAGATTTGTCAAGCAAAGGTGGATGATTTCAAAGCAGACATTCGCAAGCTCACCTAGAAGACTTATTTCCCTTGGCTTAATCTCACGCAAATAAGTTTTGGTTTAAGATTGTAATATTTTTCAATATCTGAATATGTTGCCTTCAATAAAGGCATTTTGTTTCCATATCTCATTGGCGTATCTATTTTTAAGCTGGTCACCTAATAAAAAAAAATATGCGAAAGACAAATACATATCCAAGTGAATAATACATTTAAAACAAGTAACTATTTCATATTCATACATATTCATTCGCACACATGCATCCACGAACACCTGCATATCATGTCAAAACTCATTTTTCAAAAACATCTCTCCAGTTGAGCCATTGGTAGAAGAAGACCTCCACCTCCTTGGCCTCCATATCAAACAAGGGCCCATCAAAAAAAGCAATGGAACAAATCGAGGAGACTCAGGTTGCATTCAAAGAGGATCTCGACCAAGTAAAGGGTGATGTAAGTTCAATGAAAGGAGATTTGAGTCAAGTTCTCCTAGCTTTGAAAAACATTGTTGACAGGAAGGACCCGATTCCTAGGGTAGCTTTCGAAGAAGTAGCCTAGACTATCAGTGCATCAATCGGTCACCAACTAAGGAAAGAGTCAGAGGCAGGACTCCAGAAGTTCGTCATGGCCCAGCAAGAAGCTGAAACTTAAGAGTTTGTCCCACCGCCACAAAAAGCAGGGGCATCATGTACCCTATGGATTCCAGTAAACAATACAGAAAACTACTTGGACCTACAACACGGAGACCACGATCCAGAGGATGCCAACCAAGCGCCCTTAAAGACGACTGGTACTTATGTTGTTGATAATCCACTGGTGATGAATCAGTAAAAAGCTCTGGAAGAAAGATTACAAGATGTGGAGGATTTTGAGGCTTTCAGAGTAGACACTCTTGAAATGGGCCTAGTTCCTGATGTGGTAATTCCGCCAAAATTCAAAGTACCTGACTTTGAAAAATACAAAGGGCTCACTTGTCCAAGAAATCATTTGCGCATATATTGCAGGAAGATGCATGCCCATGCCCACAACCAGAAGCTGATGATTCACTATTTTCAAGATAGCCTGAGTGGCTCATCTTCATACTGGTATATGCAATTGGAGCGAACACATATTTGAACCTGGGCAGATCTTGCTAATGCTTTTCTAAAGCATTACAAATATAACCTGGGCATGGCGCCTATCCGCATGCAACTCCAGAACCTCTCCCAAAATAAAGAAGAGTCCTTCAAGGAGTATGCTCAGAGATGGAGGGAGTTGGCATCCCGTGTGCAACCACCACTATTGGAGAAAGAATTAGTAGACACGTTCATGGGGACTTTGCAAAGGCTGTATTATGAGAAGATGGTTGGAAGTATCTCTTCGGGGTTCTCAGACCTAGTGACTATCGAAGAAAGAATCGAGACTGGAATAAAAAGTGGGAAGATATCAGGGGGGGCTATCAAATGCTCCCTACAATTCAAAACAACATGCTTCAAACATCCCCAAAGGAAAAGAGGGAGAAATTAATGTTGTAGCATCACAACCTAGGGTACAACAACCATTAGTAATCCCACTAGGGCATCAACAAGGTAGAAGGCCACCCGGGAAATTTAATCCACTCCCTATGCCACCTAGCAAATTATTGCAATATCTAGTTAAGGTATTCTTAGTGGAACTCAAGCCTCTAGCTCCTCCAGTTGGGCCACTCCCACGAAGATATGATGCCAACACCAGATGTGAGTACTATGCTAATTCTCTTGGACATACCATAGAACAGTGATGGCCATTCAAACACAAGGTGAAAGATTTGTTGGAATCTAAAGACATCACATTTGAGAAGCCCAACTGTGATCGGTGGAAATAGAACTGACTGTTTTTAGCTGGTTTCGTGAAATGTCGCGGTAAGCAAGAGTCACCACCGTCTTTTATATTCTCCAACATGGAAAGGACAAAAGCACAGCAAAATTCCTTCTTTGAGAAAGTTTCTCGGTTCGGGAGGTAGATTTATAGAAAGGGAATGTGTTAGCACCCTTTCTATCCGTGGTTATCCATGGGCTCTTAGGTACTTGCTCACTCTATGTTTTCAAAAATTGTTTGCTTTTCAAGTGTGTGTGGGTTTTGAAAAAAGTTTCGTTTGAAAGATTTCTAAGTAACTCTTGTATCTGTCCTCAAGAGTGTATGAAAAATTTGTTTTGAAAACTTTTTGAAAGTGTCAGTGTGAAAAGATGTTTTTGTTCGTTTTGAAAAGAGCAAGTACCCACGAGAATCTACCTACTCTAAGGAATTAAGCTGTGTAAGAGTCCTTTAGATAGTGCTATCCCACAATTGAGAGGTAGGTAGCACCGTCGTTGGAGGTATTCGGGTCAATTCGATTATAGGGACATGTGGTCACCAAAGCAATAGTAGGACACCTTAGCGGTAACCCTAATGTCCTAGATCCTTTTTATACGAGGCAACAGTTTCGAGGCAACTTGGATCTTTAGACAGGAGGGCGACCTCTAAAACACCCTATACTCAATGACCACGTTTCGAGGCAACTAGTGAGGCGTACCCTAGAAGTGGCATGTGTTTTGTGTGTTGTTTTTCAGTTAAGGTTATCTTGTACATGTTATTTGTGAGCTACGGATTGGTTTTATTTTACATACATTCTTGCAGGCATATTAGCAGATAGGAGTGCGGAAAATAAATTGTAGAAATGTAAATCTAGCTATTACAAGGCGCAGGTCTATACATCGCCAAAAACAAAAACCCATTTTGAAAATAAAGTGCGAGAAAAGTAAATGAGGCGATAAAATCCTAATTAACTATTACATACTCTGTACAGATACATAAATATAATCAAAAGAAATAAAGCGCGAAAGAAGATTGAATCGGGAATGTCTTAGGGTGTTGACCCTTTTGAGAAAGAAATTGAATTTTTGTCCCTTTTAAAATTAAAACTAAGAACTAATTAATTAATTATTTATTAAAAGAAAAAAAATGTTTTTTTGTGTTTTTTATGTTTTTAATGAAATAAAATAAAAAAAGAAATTAAAAGTTGAAAGTGAAAGGCCTAATTCTAAATTAATTTTACTTATTAAAAAAATGTTAAAATTGTTCTAATTACACAACTAATTAATTAATATTAGAATTTATTTACAAAATAAGTTAATAAATAATAAAATGTTTTTTTTTTGGTTTTATTGTGAAAAATGGTGAAAATATAAATTAGGTTAATTAAACAATTAACAAAACTAATAATTAATAAAAGGGAAATTATAAAAGAAAAGAAAATAAAAAGAGAAAAAGGAAAAGAAAATAAGAACCCAGGGGGTGTTGGACCCTTAGGGAGGTGAATCAGGAATTTAGGCCCATTGTCTCAAGCCTTTTTGACTTTTGAATCGTCCAGAGTCGCGTTGACCAGGGAGCATGGTGTTCCTTCATTCCTTGGCCTTCAGATCTGTGGGACTGGACACATGGCACGTTGATGCATGAGGGCATATGGTGTTGGTTATTTGGAAGACTGCATAGGAACATATTGGAAAAAATATTAACAAGCCTTTTGGGGGACCTGGGAATCGAACCCAGGTCCCAATGATTACCAAGCACGTTGCCAGCCACTACACCATTTGAGCGCGTTTGTTAGAATAACAAGAAACAAATATAATATAAAATAAACGCGTTATATGCTGAACAAAAAAAAGTAGCACGCATTTTTGAACAAGCCAATCATGCTCTTCTACGTCTCATCTTCTTCACTGAATGCCTGTAACAGATAAACAATTAGCGAGGGTTTTTAACCCCCACAATATTGAATGGCCAAAAATAGCGAATAGGAATCCAGGGCATATAAATATGGCGCGAGGTGTCCAATGTCTTCGTCTCATTCAGGCGGTTTCAACCATGTGCATCTTGAGGTCTAATTTTACAGTATGTGAAAAGCCCTAATCTAAGAGCTCTGAAAACCTAGCATTCAACAATGGTGTCTTTCGTTCCAGGGCACCATAATCAAATTGAATTGTACCAAAAGCTTCAGAAGAGTGTTAGCAATGTAAAGCACATAAAAAATTTCATCAATAATGCATGGATAATGAATTATGATTGTGAGACAAATATGCAAACCATATGACTGTGGTGGGCGATTCCTTGGGTTCTAGCAAGTGTTTTTGATCCCAAATCGCTCCTGAAGCTTCCAGCAAGATGTCTGAATCTCTAAATCTCCTTGAAAGGGCCTCTAGGGTGGAATTCAGTTTCAAACTTTCTTTGACTTTTTTGGATTTTGGTTTTGCCGTTTTAGAGATGTTCAGGTCGTGAATGAGGCTTGTCACACTTGCATATGTAGGTATGAATGAGAATAAGTCACATTATGAGCCAATGATCCATTGCAATGATGTTTTGATATTCTTCATAACCACCATTAAAGGAACTTTCCAAGTTTGTTCAAATTTGAATTTTTATGCATAATTGAGCTTGGCACGATTTTGGTAGGTTGCTCATGACACATAAAAGCCATTCAAATCAAAAGATGCTATCCATTTAATTTTTTTAGATTTTATTTGAATTTTATGGATTTAAAATGAATTAAATCAAATAAAATTAAATAAAATAGAAAAATCAATGTTTAATCTTAAAATTAATCATGGGACACGTGTATGGCATGACAAGGCTGAATCAAGTGGAAGAAAGTGGGCCTTTTGTCAAAAATTGAAGTTTCAAGGATAGTTGACTTTTGCCATTTCACAAAAATTTCCCAACTTCTCCAATGCATATCTTGCTCAATTTTGATCATATGAACATGTTCTTGGACATTTTGGAAAGGTCTTGAAGTCCTATAACCAGTGCCTTTGGTCCCATGTCATTTGAATTTACCAATCTCAAGTTATGGTCTTTGACTTAAAATGCCTTTTTGTTGACTTTTGAAAATGACCTATAATGTTGAAATTGATAACTTTTTGTGAGAGCATTTCTTGGATTTGGAATGTGAAGATGAGTTGTAGGAAATGTCATACCCTTCAAAATGAGCATTGGATGGGATTTTTATGATGAACCATGAAAAAGTTATGCCCTGGTCAGGTTACAGTTGACTTTTCAGCTGTCCAAAAATGGAAACTTTTGCATCTTGATGATTTTTGAGCCATTCTTGTGGAATCATGATCAAGACTTGATCAAATGATGATTGTGGCTTCAAAATAAGATGTTGTCCAAAAATTTTGACTTTTGACTGCCAAATGACCATTTTACCCCTACAGTTGATTGTGAAGCAATTAGGGCTTTTGACTGTGCAACTTGATGCTGTGAGCCTTGAAACTTGGCATGTAGATGCTTGACAATGTGTATAGGCCTATGGGACTTGATTGAGCCCTTGAAAACCTCAACTTCCTTGCAGGAACCAAAACCCTAATTTTGACTGGCTTAGGAGGATGGTTTGACTGTGCAACCCTTGAGTAGACTTGAGCAAATTGAGATGATGTTTGTCAAAACTTTGAAGAATATGGGAGGGCAAATTTTGGGGTACAACAGTTGCCCCTGTTCAATCTTCTTAGACCTGAGGATGTAGATTGGCTTGTGTGCCTTTCGTGATCCGAGGGTGGAAGATGATTGAACACTAGAGTGCCCAGAAATTTGCACTCGCATAGTAGAATGTCAGCAAGGTGATGGCGGGAATGGGCTTACAGATGCCATTTGGAGAGATGGTGGATAAGAGGATGGGCTTATATATGCCATTTGGAGATGTGACAAAACCTTGTCGGGAATGGGCTTATAGATGCCATTTGGAAGTGTAATGGATAGTTGTGGAGATGGGCTTAAAGATGCCATCCGGGGGTGTCGATCGCGTAAGAGATTCCTTAGCGAGAACTTGCATACTTGAGAAAGGAAGATGGTTTCCTGGTCTGTTACAGGTGTTGATCTTCAATCTCTTCATGTAGATATGCCCTGGCTAGATACAGGTATCGAATCCACAATCAATCGCTCACAGATATGCCCTGGCTAGATACAGGAATCAAATCCGGAACTTCAAAAGGTTTCTTACAGACGTGCCCTGGCTGGATACAGGAATCGAATCTGGAATTGGTCGTCTACAGATATGCCCTGGCTGGATACAGGTATCGAATCTCTAAACTCTTCATGCAGATATGCCCTGGCTAGATACAAGTGTCGAATCTATAATCAGTTACTCACAGATATGCCCTGGCTAGATACAGGTATCGAATATGGAATTAGTCGTCTACAGATATGCCCTGGCTGGATACAGGAATCGAATCTCTAAACTCTTCATGCAGACATGCCCTGGCTGGATACGGGTATCGAATCTACAATCAGTTACTCACAGATATGCCCTGGCTGGATACAGGAATCAAATCTGGAATTGGTCGTCTACAGATATGCCCTGGCTGGATACAGGAATCGAATCTCTAAACTCTTCATGCAGACATGCCCTGGCTGGATACAGGTATCGAATCTACAATCAGTTGCTCACAGATGTGCCCTGGCTAGATACATGAATCGAATCTGGAACTTCAAAAGGTTGCTTACAGACGTGCCCTGGCTGGATACAGGAATCGAATCCGGAACTTCAAAAGGTTGCTTACAGACATGCCCTGGCTGGATACAGGAATCGAATCTCTAAACTCTTCATGTAGACATGCCCTGGCTGGATACAGGTGTCGAATCTACAATCAATTACTCACAGATATGCCCTGGCTAGATACAGAAATTGAATCTGGAATTGGTCGTCTACAGATATGCCCTGGCTGGATACAGAAATCGAATCTACTCACAGATATGCCCTGGCTGGATACAGGAATCGAATTTGGAATTTGTCGTCTACAGATATGCCATGGCTGGATACAGGAATCGAATCTCTAAACTCTTCAGATATGCCCTGGCTAAATACGGGAATCAAATCTGGAATTCTTCGTCTACAGATATGCCCTGGCTGGATACAGGTATCGAATCTTCAAACTCTTCAGATATGCCCTGGCTAGATACAGGAATCGAATCTGGAATTGCGACAGTTGATAGAAATCATCTTTGGGTTTACCTTTTTCCTGAAAAGGCAAAACATCAGTTATATGAAATGTCATGATGCATGAGCTACATGATTTTAAGATGTTCTAAAAAATAAATGAGATTTGTGTTGTATGATGCGTATGCATGCTATAATGTATGAAGATGTGATGTTTATGAATGATTTTTCGTCTAGGAAAATAAATCCTTGACGAATGCCGGGAAATTTGTTGAATCCTGGGCTGATGTTGAAGAGTAGAGTTCTTCATTTCCGCTGGGGATAATGATTGCAAGAATAAACCGGTAGGAGAAGATGACTCCGTTGGTGAATAAACTTGGCGAAGAGATTACTCTACGGGGAATTACTCTGTGGGAAGAGATACTTCGCTGAGGTTTTGATGAGAACTCCGCTGGGGATTCCGTTGATATGTCATGTTGGGGAATTTGATGAACTCCGCTGGGGATAGGAAGAATTTCACCGAGGATGATCTTTCCGTGTTAATTAGCTGAGGATAACCCAGTTATATGCTCTGGTGGAGAATAACCTTTGAATAAAGCCGGGGAAATGCGTTCATACTCTGCAGGTGAAAAGCTTCCAGAATCTACTGGGGATAAGCTTCCAGAGTCTACTGGGGAGGATGATTCAACTTTCCTGGGGAAACTTTTAAGATTGCACTGGGGAAGTGGCTCCACTGGGGTGTCTGGTATTCCGCCGGGGAACAATCTTAGATTAATACTGCCGGGGATGCTTTCCTAGGAACATTTGTATACTCCGCTGGGGAATATTGAGATCTTCTGGGGATATCCAACTTCCTTAAGGCTGACAGTAGACTAACTCTGCTTGGGGAGAGTATTGATAACTTGCTGGAGATACCGTGCCTTTACGGGGCTGATGGGAGATCAACTCTGCTTGGGGAGAGAGCATGGCTGACTCTTGACTTACTCTGCAGGGAGTGAAGGTATCCTGGGTACGTTCTTCAGCTGAACCTACCTTAGTACCTTGGTGTACAGAGCAACCAGATCGCTTAGACAACTCATTATTGCCCCTGTTTCTGATGTCACCTGTAATTAGTCCTTTGTTTCGTATGCAAGTATTTATGAGTTAGTAATTAGTGTCAAATGCATATATCAAAAATGAACATTGGACGTTCTTTGCAAAACAAAACAGAAAAAGAAAAACAATTGGCAATTTGTCTGAAAAGTGAATTTGTATTGATTTTTGAATTTTGCCTGTAAATAGGCGTTTTATGTACAAGAGGTTGACGTCCTAGTAAGAGAACACCGCCGAACAACAGAGTTTATACATTTTGTGAAAAGGAAAACAAAAACAGCTATGTGAAAAGTCCCACTAGGTTTCAACTCTGCTATCGCCTTTATGTCTTCAAGCGTCTCATCACTTCGTTGTTTAGTTGAAGATGAAGCTGACTGATTGGTGCCGTCTGAACCTGATAGTTGATACCGAATTCTGGATGCAAGGTGATCCAATGAGACATAGTATTATGCTTTATCCCTAACTTTTGCCTGGACCGCCCTTTCGGGTTTTCAGTCCACCGGGATACCCGTTTTTGCCCAAGCCGCCTTTTCAGGTTTTCGACTTGCCGGGTGTACAGATTTTTTCATTTCATCCCTTATTTTTGCCCGAACCCTTTTGGTTCGCCGGGAAGCCCTTATTTTTGCCTAGGTATGTCAACCTAGCGGGTCTTTAGTTCATGCATAGTATCTTTTTACTATGTCTGCATTGGCGGGGTGAGGAAGGTCGTCACCATCCATGGTGGTTAGAATCATAGCTCCTCCTGAGAAGACATGTTTAACCACAAATGGCCCTTCGTACGTAGGGGTCCATTTGCCCCTGGGATCACTTTGAGGAAGAATGATGCGCTTGATTACTAGGTCTCCGACTTGATACTCTTGTCGTCTGACTTTCTTGTTAAATGCCCTGATCATCCGTTTTTGGTACGTTTGACCATGACAAATAGCCGTGAGTCTCTTTTTGTCAATTAGATTTAATTGATCAAGCCGAGTTTGGATCCAGTCATCTTCGTTCAAACCTGCATCCTTCATTATCCAGAGAGAGGGTATCTAGACTTCAATAGGCAAGACTGCCTCCATGCCATATACCAAGGAGAAGGGTGTTGCCCCTGTTGACGTTCGTGCTGAGGTACGGTACCCATGAAGAGCAAACGGTAACATCTCGTGCCAATCTTTGTAGGTCACTGTCATCTTCTGCACGATCTTCTTGATATTTTTATTTGCCGCTTCGACAGCCCCATTCATCTTCGGTCGGTAAGGAGAAGAGTTGTGGTGCTGTATCTTGAATTGCTCACAGAGATCAGTGATCATCTTATTGTTAAGATTGGTACCATTATCCGTAATGATCCTTTCTGGGACGCCGTACCGACAGATCAGGTTATGCCGAATGAACCGTGCCACGACGTTCTTGGTTACGGTAGCATAGGAAGCTGCTTCGACCCACTTCGTGAAGTAATCAATTGCTACCAGGATGAAACGATGCTCGTTGGATGCCGTAGGTCTGATCTCGCCGATCATGTCAATGCCCCACATTGCGAAAGGCCAAGGTGCTGTCAAGATGTTCAAAGGTACTGGAGGAATGTGCACCTTATCTGCATAGATCTGGCATTTGTGACATGTCCGAGAATGTTGGTAACAGTCAGCTTCCATTGTGGACCAGAAATATCCTGCCCGAAGGATTTTCTTTGCCATAGTATGCCCACTGGAATGTGTTCCGAAGGTACCTTCGTGCAGCTCTGCCATGATCCTTTCCGCTTCATTCTTATCCACACAACGCAGTAAGGTCGAATCATGGTTTCGCTTGTATAGAATGCCATTGTTGAGGAAGAACTTTGCCGCGAACCTTCTCAGAAACTTCTTGTCATTAACAGATGCACCCTCGGGGTATTCTTGAGCTTCCAAGTACTTCTTCATTTCATGATACCAAGGTTTTTCAGTTACCTCTTCAGCCTCAAGATCACAATAATGTGCAGGTTCGTCCAACTTCCAGATAATGATCCGGGGAGCCTCGTTGTCCCATTGGACTTTGAACATAGAAGACATCGTAGCCAGCGTGTCCTCCAACTGATTCTCCTCTCTTGGGAAGTGTTCAAAAGTTATCTCCTCGAAGTGGGGAATCAACGTCAACACGCATTCTTTGTAAGGAATAAGATTTGGGTGTTTCGTATCCCACTCGCCTTTGATTTGATTGATCACAAGAGAGGAATCTCCGAAGACACTCAGAAACTTAATCCTTAAGTCAATTGCAGCTTGAAGACCCATGATACATGCCTCATACTCCGCCATGTTGTTGGTGCAGTTGAAGCATAGCCGGGCGGTTAGTGGAGTATGGGTGCCTTTGGGGGATATGATTACAACGCCAATACCGTTACCCAAAGCGTTTGAGGCTCCGTCAAAGTGCATAGACCATCGGGATCCTTCCTTAGGTCCTTCATCCCGTCCAGGTACTTCACAATCAGTTACTACCATGATATCCTCGTCTGGAAATTCAAAGTTCATAGACTGGTAATCGTCCACTGCCTGGTGTGCCAAATGGTCTGCCAATACACTTCCGTTGATTGCTTTTTGAGTCGTGTACTAGATTTCGTATTCTGTCAAGATCATCTGCCATCTTGCTATTCTTCCAGACAAGGCGGGCTTTTCGAATATGTACTTGATTGGATCCATTTTTGAAATCAACAGAGTGGTGTGAGTCAACATATACTGTCTCAGTCGGCGAGCAGCCCATACCAAAGCGCAGCAAGTTTTCTCGAGCAGTGAGTATCGGGTCTCACAGTCGGTAAACTTTTTGCTAAGGTAATAAATAGCGTGCTCTTTTCGGCCAAACTCGTCATGCTGCCCCAGTACACACCCCATTGAACTGTCAAGTACCGTCAAGTATAAGATTAGAGGTCTCCCTTCAACCGGTGGCATAAGGATGGGTGGTTTTTGGAGATACTCTTTGATTCTTTCGAAAGCGGCCTGACATTCATCGTTCCAACGTACCACTTGATCTTTCTTCAGTAGCTTGAAGATTGGTTCACAGGTAGCAGTTAGGTGTGAGATGAATCGGGAAATATAGTTCAGCCGTCCTAGAAAGCCTCTGACTTCCTTCTCTGTCTTGGGAACTGGCATCTCTTGTATGGCTTTCACTTTGGCAGGGTCCACTTGAATACCTTTGTCACTTACGACGAAGCCTAGCAATTTTCCAGATCTCACCCCAAAGGTGCACTTGTTTGGGTTCAACCTCAGCTTGTACAACTTCAACCGGTCAAACAGCTTCTGTAGATGGTCAAGGTGTTCCTCCTCAGTTTGGGACCTTGCAATCATATCGTCGACATATACTTCAATCTCATGGTGGATTATATCATGAAATAAAGCAACCATGGCACGTTGGTAGGTTGCCCCAGCATTTTTCAACCCAAAAGGCATGACCTTGTAGCAAAAGGTGCCCCACTGAGTAACAAAAGTGGTCTTCTCCATGTCTTCAGAAGCCATCTTGATTTGATTATAACTGGAGAAGCCGTCCATGAAGGAGAATACCTTATGCTGAGCAGTGTTGTCAACCAGAACGTCGATGTGAGGCAGAGGAAAATCATCCTTGGGGCTTGCCCTGTTCAAATCCCTGTAATCAACACACATTCTGACCTTACCATCTTTCTTCGGCACTGGAACTACGTTGGCAACCCACTGAGGGTAAGAAGTCACTGCTAGAAAACCGGCGTCAAATTGTTTCATAACCTCAGCTTTGATTTTCTTGGGCATCTCTGGACGCATACGATGGACCTTCTGTTTTACCGGAGGGCAGTCTTCCTTGGTAGGCAGGTGATGAACCACAATTTCAGTATCCAACCAAGGCATGTCTTCGTAGGACCAGGCAAAGATTTCCACATAATCATGCAGCATCTGAATCAACCTCTGTTTCACACTAAGCTCCAGGTTGGCACCAATCTTGACTTCCTTTCTGTCTGTCTCAGTACCTAGATTTACCGTTTCCACTGGCTCTTCATGTGGCTGAATGGACCTCTCTTCCTGGAGTAACAGTCTTACAAGCTCGCCAGGCACTTCACAATCATCTTCACCTTCGTCTTCGACTAAGTTGATCGGATTTTCGAAGTCATAACTGGCAGTAGCAGAGTCGTTACCAGTGAGATCCAGAGTGGATTGGAACCTGTATAGGTGAGTGTGTGTAAATATAGCTGTTTTGCAATATATAAAGAAAGAAAGGGAGCGCAAGATTTGAAATTCGAAAAACGTCCAATGCTTTTATTCATGATATATGAAAGTGACAAATAATAAGCCCTCACAAATGACGCCACGGTGCCCCGGGTAAGACACCAGCCCATAAAGTTTCAAATTATTGTTTGTTACAAATTCAAAACAAAGGAGTTCATTACTGAGTGACAAAAGTAAAAGGTATGGAGTCTTTTGCAGTCCAGTTGTTTAGTCCACCACCAGTCGTTGGATTGATCCAGCTGTCGAATTCAGATTCCTCCACGTCGTCATCATCCCCAATAGCATTTACTCCATGGTTGGGCATGGGAGCTGTCACCACATTAGGCCTCTCGGGCGCCTCGAACTGTACCTCTTTAGAATCAATAAGGTCTTGAACCTTATTCCTCAGAGCCCAACAATCATATGTGTTATGCCCCGGGCTATCAGAGTGATAAGCGCAACGGGCGTTGGGGTTGTACTTCGGAGAGGTTGTGTTCACTACCTTCGGAGCTTCTTTAACAGTTACCAGATTGGTTGACAGCAGTTGCGGCAATATCTGAGACAGGGTCATGCTGAGCCGAGTGTACTGCCTTTTGGGTCTCTCACCCCTTGGCTGGTTGTATTGCTGAGGAGCAGCAGCAGGCTTTGAAATTACAACCACGTTGACAGCTTGGCGGTGTTCTAGTTTGTTCTGTCTCCTGGGACCATAAACAGCACTAGCTTCCTTCTTGAAGGGCTTCTTTTCAGAGCTCGAGGAGGCACCTTTCTGTATCTTCCCCGATTTGATACCGGCTTCGATCCTCTCACCAGTCAGGATCAGTTCTGTAAACCCAACAGAGGAATTACCAATCAGGTGGTTGAAGAATGGACCAGACAGGGTCCCCAAGAACATGTCCACGAGTTCACGGTCAGTCAACGGTGGCTACACCCTGCCATCCAGGTCTCTCCACTTCTGCGCTTACTCCTTAAAACCTTCACCCGTTCCTAGTGACATACCCTGGAGTTGGGTACGCGTGGGAGCGAGGTTGGAATTGTACTGATACTGCTTATAAAAAGCAGTAGCCAAGCCCTCCCAGTTACGAATATTGGTTCCATCCAGCAGATAGAACCATTCGAGTTGAGTCCCTGAAAGACTCTCCTGGAAGAAATGGATCCATAAGTTCTTGTCTGCAGTGTAAGGCTGGATCTTCCTTACGTAAGAACGGAGGTGCAGCTTAGGACAGGATGCCCCGCCGTACTTCATAAAGGCAGGTGCCTTGAACTTGTGTGGGATCACCACCCCAGAAGATAACCCTAAGTCTCCAAAATTCAATCCAGGCACACGTTGAATCTCCATAGCATTTAACCGGTCCTCCAGCTGTTTGTACCTGTCCTCAGCAGGAGGGTATTGTTCATCATTGAAGTCTGTCTCGGTGTCAGAGACCACAGGACTAGGAACCTCTCTCCCTTGGTGACTGCCTTCCCCAACAGATGGAGTAGTCAGCTCAGCTTCATTCTGCAGTGTATTCTCGAGTCTACGTCCAGTGTTGAACAACACAGTCCTCTTCTTCTTCTTCTTCTTCAGGAGCAAAGCTTTCAACTCCTGTTGTCCTTGGGCTAAGCTCATGACCAGCTCTTGAAACTGGGCGTTCTGGGCCTGGAGGGCCTTGATAGCTTGTTCAGTAGTTGGTTCAGGATTCGTGATGATTGAGTTCTGAAATAAACAGCGAAGAAGATTAAGCAACCTGTAGAAAAAGGGTACCTGTTATGCACATGATGCATGATATGCTGTTTATGCAATGCATTCAAGGGTTCGAAAGTTCAAATTCGTTGTAGACAAAAAGGAACACATGTTATATTAAGAAATAATTTGTTCAGTACATCAGGGCCTCATGGGAAAAACATTACAACACTTAATCCCAAAAGACACTGCGCATCCTCTTTGGAGTTATGTAAGTGTTGAGAGTCTTTTCCTCGTGCAGTAGGCGGGTGAGCTCCAGAACCTTCTTCTCACTGGCATGTATACTGGTTTCAAGAGAATTCCGTTCTTCCTTGAGTTGGATCCATCTCTTTTGCATTTCTTCCCAAGAAGTTGGCATGTCAGGATGTTGGATGGTGTAGGGTACCTCTCCTTCCAAAATTGGCTCTTTGATCACGGGGAGAACATGAGGATATGGCATCACCAGCTTCTGGGAGCGGGCTCGTACCCACTTGAGATAAGGCTCCAGAGGGATGGAGTTCTTGTGCCCCAGTGTCTTACTATCTACCCTGTTGGGCATCCTCCAAGCTCTGATAAACCTCTGGCGAAGTCCTTGTGCATCATTGTCGAAGTCAAAAACTATGTCAGGAATCAACATGTCATGAGGGCCATCCCTCCGAGCATATCCAAACTGTCTCAAAGCCAGACATGGGTTGTAAGTGATGCCCCCTCTAATTCCAAGTAAAGGAACATTAGGATACTCTCCGCAACGATCAATGATAGTGACATTCTCTCTGGACCGAGAACACCAATGTATATCAGCATGTGTAAGAGTCATTAATCATTGTGACCATCTCAAACCCCGCTCGTTCTTCAAAACTGATTGTGGAAGGTGCGAAATAAACCACCTTGCCAGGAGAGGAGTGCAGCATATGAGAACACCTCTTTTTCTCATGGTTCGAGTGTAACATGAGTAAAGGATGTCCCCAAGCAATGTAGGTATGGGATTCCTGGACATGAAGATCCTGACAGCATTGATATCTATAAGCTGATCTGGATTAGGGAACAACACCAACCCATAGACAAGGAGTGCCACAACTTCTTCAAAGGCTTGTAGGTCAAGGGAATTCCAACATTATTGGGCCTTCTCAAACAGGAACTTGGCCAAGAATCCTTTGATACCACTTCTGACTTCCCAGTGTCCCTTGATGTCAGATGGTTGTAGGCATAATGCTTTAGCAACCTCTTCAAGTTTTGGTTCCCTTTCCGTACCGTTGTAGGGTAGTTGATTAAGAATAGGAACCTTCAGAAGTTGAGAAAACTCTTCCAAAGTAGGCACCAATTGATAATCCGGGAAAGTAAAACAGTGGTGCAAAGGGTCAAAGAACTGGAACAACACCTTCACCATATCCTCTTCAATGTTGGTATTGACCAAGCTGATGAGTCTACCATGCCTTTCACTGAAGGAAGAGTTCTCGGGAATCCTGATTGTAAGCTCCTTGAGCTGAGGAGGGACCCTTACAAGGTTGATCTGAATTGTCTTTCTACGGAGAGATTCCATGTCCTACAAAGCAAGAACAAAGATGAAGATTCGAACCCTTGAAGTCGTTAGTAAATGCATATGATGTTGTATGATGCTATGATGTTATGATAAGGACACACCACAAGTATTCACAAAAGCAAACATGATAAGGCACACAAGTCACACCAGATATCCCTTAGAGTTTAGGCCAACATGAAGTTTGGGGTACTACCCTCTTGAAGTTGGTGGGCTCAAAACCTGTCCTATTAAAAGTAACTGGGTTCTAAGGAGCTCAATATCATTGGGTTGTTTTATGTGTTCATTGTTTTGATTTAGCCACTGAACTGGAGATCAAAATATTCCAAGAAAACAACCCTCAATGAGTGTAGTATCGAGTATCAACCAACTTCGGACTGCACCAAAGTCGGTCATCTCACTACCCCTAAAGAGGCCAGGATGGTTCAAGTAAGGTTCCTAAGGTCAGTTGATGCTTCACGACACCACGCGGCGGCCCTGTACTCTCCTTGACTTGCCTCAAGGGTTATCGGTACTCACCAAAGTGCCACATCAACGTAGCAAACTTCTTCAACCGTGTCGGTATACCCCACACAGTTCCCTCACAGTTTATTGCTACTTTCTAAAAGGTATCCCCCAGATCCAGGTTAGGATCTATGAAACTCCCAAAACAGACCCACAATTTTAGAGCAATCAAAGCAATCAATTGAAAACATGATGATGAACTATTCCTAAGGTACACCTCACTTTTAAATATTCCCCAGCAGAGTCGCCAGTTCGGTGATCGGTGGAAATAAAACTGACTATTTTTTAGCTAGTTTCGCGAAATGTCGCGGTAAGCAAGAGTCGCCACCGTCTTTTATATTCTCCAACATGGAAAGGACAAAAGCACAGCAAAATTCCTTCTTTGAGAATGTTTCTCGGTTCGGGAGGTAGATTTATAGAAAGGGAAGGTGTTATCACCCTTTCTATCCGTGGTTATTCACGGGCTCTTAGGTACTTGCTCACTCTATGTTTTCAAAAATTGTTTGCTTTTCAAGTGTGTGTGGGTTTTGAAAAAAGTTTCGTTTGAAAGATTTCTAAGTAACTCTTGTATCTGTCCTCAAGAGTGTATGAAAAATTTGTTTTGAAAACTTTTTGAAAGTGTCAGTGTGAAAAGATGTTTTTGTTCGTTTTGAAAAGAGCAAGTACCCACGAGAATCTACCTACTCTAAGGAATTAAGCTGTGTAAGAGTCCTTTAGATAGTGCTATCCCATCATTGAGAGGTAGGTAGCACCGTCGTTGGAGGTATTCGGGTCAATTCGATTATAGGGACATGTGGTCACCAAAGCAATAGTAGGACGCCTTAGCGGTAACCCTAATGTCCTAGATCCTTTTTATCCGAGGCAACCGTTTCGAGGCAACTTGGATCTTTAGACAGGAGGGCGACCTCTAAAACACCCTATACTCAATTACCACGTTTCGAGGCAACTAGTGAGGCGTACCCTAGAAGTGGCATGTGCTTTGTGTGTTGTTTTTCAGTTAAGGTTATCTTGTACATGTTATTTGTGAGCTACGGATTGGTTTTATTTTACATACATTCTGGCAGGCATATTAGCAGTTAGGAGTGCGGAAAATAAATTGCAGAAATGTAAATCTAGCTATTACAAGGCGCGGGTCTATACAACGCCAAAAATAAAAACCCGTTTTGAAAATAAAGTGCGAGAAAAGTAAATGAGGCGATAAAATCCTAATTAACTATTACATACTCTGTACAGATACATAAATATAATCAAAAGAAATAAAGCGCGAAAGAAGATTGAATCGGGAATGTCTTAGGGTGTTGACCCTTTTGAGAAAGAAATTGAATTTTTGTCCCTTTTAAAATTAAAACTAAGAACTAATTAATTAATTATTTATTAAAAGAAAAAAAATGTTTTTTTGTGTTTTTTATGTTTTTAATGAAATAAAATAAAAAAATAAATTAAAAGTTGAAAGTGAAAGGCCTAATTCTAAATTAATTTTACTTATTAAAAAAATGTTAAAATTGTTCTAATTACACAACTAATTAATTAATATTATAATTTATTTACAAAATAAGTTAATAAATAATAAAATGTTTTTTTTTTGGTTTTATTGTGAAAAATGGTGAAAACATAAATTAGGTTAATTAAACAATTAATAAAACTAATAATTAATAAAAGGGAAATTATAAAAGAAAAGAAAATAAAAAGAGAAAAAGGAAAAGAAAATAAGAACCCAGGGGGTGTTGGACGCTTAGGGAGGTGAATCAGGAATTTAGGCCCATTGTCTCAAGCCTTTTTTACTTTTGAATCGTCCAGAGGCGCGTTGACCAGGGAGCATGGTGTTCCTTCATTCCTTGGCCTTCAGATCTGTGGGACTGGACACATGGCACGTTGATGCATGAGGGCATATGGTGTTGGTTATTTGGAAGACTGCATAGGAACATATTGGAAAAAATATTAACAAGCCTTTTGGGGGACCTGGGAATCGAACCCAGGTCCCAATGATTACCAAGCACATTGCCAGCCACTACACCATTTGAGCGCGTTTGTTAGAATAACAAGAAACAAATATAATATAAAATAAACGCGTTATATGCTGAACAAAAAAAAAAGTAACGCGCATTTTTGAACAAGCCAATCATGCTCTTCCAGGTCTCATCTTCTTCACTGAATGCCTGTAACAGATAAACAATTAGCGGGGGTTTTTAACCCCCACAATATTGAATGGCCAAAAATAGCGAATAGGAATCCAGGGCATATAAATATGGCGCGAGGTGTCCAATGTCTTCGTCTCATTCAGGCGACTTCAACCATGTGCATCTTGAGGTCTAATTTTACAGTATGTGAAAAGCCCTAATCTGAGAGCTCTGAAAACCTAGCATTCAACAATGGTGTCTTTCGTTCCAGGGCACCATAATCAAATTGAATTGTACCAAAAGCTTCAGAAGAGTGTTAGCAATGTAAAGCACGTAAAAAATTTCATCAATAATGCATGGATAATGAATTATGATTGTGAGACAAATATGCAAACCGTATGACTGTGGTGGGCGATTCCTTGGGTTTTAGCAAGTGGTTTTGATCCCAAATTGATCCTGAAGCTTCCAGCAAGATGTCTGAATCTCTAAATCTCCTTGAAAGGGCCTCTAGGGTGGAATTCAGTTTCAAACTTTCTTTGACTTTTTTGGATTTTGGTTTTGCCGTTTTAGAGATGTTCAGGTCGTGAATGAGGCTTGTCACACTTGCATATGTAGGTATGAATGAGAATAAGTCACATTATGAGCCAATGATCCATTGCAATGATGTTTTGAGATTCTTCATAACCACCATTAAAGGAACTTTCCAAGTTTGTTCAAATTTGAATTTTTATGCATAATTGAGCTTGGCACAATTTTGGTAGGTTTCTCATGATACATAAAAGCCATTCAAATCAAAAGATGTTATCCATTTAATTTTTTTAGATTTTATTTGAATTTTATGGATTTAAAATGAATTAAATCAAATAAAATTAAATAAAATAGAAAAATTAATGTTTAATCTTGAAATGAATCATGGGACACGTGTATGGCATGACAAGGCTGAATCAAGTGGAAGAAAGTGGGCCCTTTTGTCAAAAATTGAAGTTTCAAGGATAGTTGACTTTTGCCATTTCACAAAAATTTCCCAACTTCTCCAATGCATATCTTGCTCAATTTTGATCATATGAACATGTTCTTTGACATTTTGGAAAGGTCTTGAGGTCCTCTAACCAATGCCTTTGGTCCCATGTCATTTGAATTTACCAATCTCAAGTTATGGTCTTTGACTTAAAATGCCTTTTTGTTGACTTTTGAAAATGACCTATAATGTTGAAATTGATAACTTTTTGTGAGAGCATTTCTTGGATTTGGAATGTGAAGATGAGTTGTAGGAAATGTCATCCCCTTCAAAATGAGCATTGGATGGGATTTTTCTGATGAACCATGAAAACGTTATGCCCTGGTCAGGTTACAGTTGACTTTTTAGTTGTCCAAAAATGGAAACTTTTGCATCTTGATGATTTTTGAGCCATTCTTGTGGAATCATGATCAAGACTTGATCAAATGATGATTGTGGCTTCAAAATAAGATGTTGACCAAAATTTTTGACTTTTGACTGCCAAATGACCATTTTACCCCTACAGTTAATTGTGAAGCAATTAGGGCTTTTGACTGTGCAACTTGATGTTGTGAGCCTTGAAACTTGGCATGTATATGCTTGACAATGTGTATAGGCCTATGGGACTTGATTGAGCCCTTGAAAGCCTCAACTTCCTTGCAGGAACCAAAACCCTAATTTTGACTGGCTTAGGAGGATGGTTTGACTGTGCAACCCTTGAGTAGACTTGAGCAAATTGAGATGATGTTTGTCAAAACTTTGAAGAATATGGGAGGGCAAATTTTGGGGTACAACACCAACATCAAATCAGACCATATTCCTTCGCACAATGGGGCGACGATAAATGCAGTTGAAATAATCACTAACTCTGGGGCAAGCAGACAAGAAAAAACCCTGATAAACTCGTTGAAAGAGTATCTATTCGAATGTGGGTTGTTGTTGGAGCATAATGAAGCCTTCTAGAAAACTCTGCTGAAGCTAGTGGACCAGGGGATAGTCTAGTTCGGACAATACCCTGAAGAAAAATATAAAGCTACTCTGAAGGGCGGAGCACATTTTCCTCCAATCCAGGAGACATTTGTCAACAATGGAGTAGTGCATGGCGGACATGGGGAAAAAATATCCAACAAATCCAACACCCAAGAGGCAACTGTATTCATCCAAGAATGCGCCCCAGAAGAAGAACTCAAAATATGGACCGTCGTGGAGATTCATAAGATCTTTTTTTTTCCTAATTAATTTTTCTTGTTTTCGAAAGAACCTATGTCAATCCTAGGGAATAGGGGTTGCTTGTAAGGGTTCCCTGTTTTGTTTCAGACAATACTTACAATTAATAAAAGTGATATTTTGTTTCCAATTAAGATCCTTGCTTTTCTCTTGCATTTATTCCGTAATTTTAAAAATGACAATACTTTCTCTGCATTTGCATTTTCAAATCTCATATACTAAATTTGCACCAAAACATGATAAATGTGCAAATTCATGCCCAAATCCACCGATAATGTTACTGCTGCGACCTAATAAAATTTTGATGCTCCTATCAACCAAGATAAAAGGAAGATGATAAAGATCTTGAACTCTCTGAGAAAATGGAGAGGGAAATAAAATGAAAGTCTAAAAATATACAACCATATCAAGAGGCTATTAAGACCACTAATCTGAGCATAGGGGGAGATTTGGAAGAAATCAAGCTAAGGGGAAATGTTAGAGTGGAGCCATAAAGAAGTTGATCAAATTATTGCACGTATTTGCTTGTTCCTAAAGAATTAGGCCAAGGTTAAATACATACAGTGCTGGAAAAATAAGCAACTACGAAATACCAGGACCTACGAATAACCCGAGCCAGGGGCACGTTGGACATTCACGTTCGACGGGGCTTTAAATACACTGGGGCACGATTTAGGGGATGTTTTGACTCCTCCACTGGGACATTCTTTTATTATTTATTTATAATAATTGTTATTATTATCAATATTGATTTTTTTTATTATTATTATATCTTATAATTATATTTTCTATTTACTATTCTTAGATTTTATTTACTATCTAAATATTATTATATGATCAAATAAATTATTTTATATCAAAATTGCATATATTATTTTCTATATTATTTGCATTAAAATATTTTCTAATCATGCATTAATCAAGATCTTCGCAATTAACACAGTTAAAAAACACAAACAAATCATCAAACTATCTTTTCGCCATAAACTAAGCTAATCAACTGTATTTTACAAAAGGGTTTCAAACTGGTTTTGACTTACTACGCATTCAGTCAAAATCTCCGCAACCACCACTCCCGACCAAAGTGCGAGGTGATTCAAAATATGTTTGCAAACCCCTAAAAAACATCAACCTCATACGAACTACGAATTGAGACTCTGATTCCTCATAAGAGGATACGTAGGCATACGATCAAAAATCGTAGTGAGTTCCCCTATGAAAAAATTAAGACACTTTCCCCTATTAAAGATTAAAACTTTGTTTACCCCAAACCTAAACCTAAAACTCGATATCCTTGTGAACAAGGTAGATGAAAGGTGCCTAACACCTTCCTTTCGTCTAATAAGAGTTCGAAACCTAGAATCTTTATCTGCGAATTAGGGTTTTCTATTAGATTCCCTTCCCTAGGATAAAAAATAATAGTGGCGACTCTGATTTAAAAACCAGTCGCAACACTCAGCTTCAGGAAAAGTTCTTAAACCTATCCATGGGACAAGAAGAGGTGAAAGCGCTCCTCACTAGGGGCATGATCATGGGGAATCTTAATGACAACAAGGATGACTAGTTGGAACGACTATAAACTAAAATGGCAACAATGAAATTCTAGATCATGGGACAACTGGTAGGCCAGACGGCTCTTATCCAAAACTTAGCTCGGGGACAAGAGGAGCTAAAGACCCTCGTCAACAAACTTCATCAAAACAGTTGCAATCGTATGAAACAAACCGTCGAGATTGGGGATCAAGTCATCATTCAGCCTCCCATGAAGCAAGAAGCCGGTTTGGTGGAGAGTAGACCTTCCCAAATTACTTCCACGTCACGAGCCCAACAACAACATCACCAACAACGACAGGGGAATCAGCGTAAAGAGGTCACACCGAAGAGATAATTTTTCCAGGATCGGCATGTTGCTATATCAGGTGCTACAACACATGTTAAAGGCAGAGCTAATTAGATTAAAGGCTCCTCCTCAGAATCCTAACACTACTGCTCCTAGTTACCATCCAAATGAGAGGTGTGCATACCATTCTGATAGTCTTGGGCATGATACGAATGGTTGTTGGGCTCTGAATAACATAATTCAAGACCTAATTGACGAAGGAGTGTTGGAATTTACACAAGATGACCAACTGGAGCTCTTCTACCACCCCTCAAGGGCATCCATATGGAAGTGATGGTCTGGGCAAGGAAATGTTCTGTTTATTCAAATTTTCAGTTGTAATTTCTTTGTTTGCTTAAACATTTATCTTTATGTCAGACTTTGGTTACTCTCTATAATGAATTAAATATGTTTGTCTTGAATTATCCATTCATTTTCACTCTATTTAAACTATGCTTTTTACTCCCTTTATGATATTCAACTGTTGTTTCAAAAAGTTACAAGCCTTTTGAGGGATGAAAACGAAAACAATTCCATAATCTCATACAATATGCTTTTGGACAGACATTACTGACGATGTACAGGCGTTTCTTTCAATTCCTAAACACAGGAGTTATAAGGAGGATAATCCCTAGTCAACCCCTTTGAGCCTAAGAAGTAGGAGTTTCCTTTTTTACATAAATTGAAACCTTTAATCAAAACCTAGGGCAGGGTAGTCTCTCAGTTAATTCAAATGCGCGTACAGTTACAAACTTTCACTTCGTATATCCCTCTGAATCAAAAAAGGGTGATGATGATGGTTCCCTATCCAATAGGCATTCATCATCTCCCAAGAGAAAATCCCACTAAGTCAAAACCTACGAAGGAGACTTAAGAAAAACCATGACATCTCGCTGACTATAATCTCAAAACAAGAACAGTCAGGCAAAAAAATCAAGGATAATAAATAAAAAAAGGTCACTACAAATCCTCGACAACATGAAAAATGTTGCAAAAGTGATTGCTTTCCAAAAAACATAACTTATCTCGAACCATCACAAAAATGTCATTCCATACTCAATTGGAGTTCAAACGCACAAACTGAGTTTAAAAGAACATCACGAAGAACAGGCGGGTACAAACGCACTTTGAGCCTTATCCTTTATTTCTTAAACCGTGAACCAAGCCACGCTACAACCATTCAAAAGTCCTAATTGAAGCATGGGTTAGTTCAAAAGCATATTGTTACCAAAGGTATCCTGACTCTTGTAAGGCTTACTCTAAATCCTGAGTTGAACTCACATTCTTACAAAATTCTTTTATCTGCTAAAACACATTTTCAAAACTTCAAGACAAGCATAAACTTTGCATTATTTGAATATCGTTGTTTGCATATAGCTATTTGTTTGACAACAGAGAAATTCACGCAACAAATATCCAACAAACAAATACTCTCTCAATGAACATAATCACTTCAAATAGGATGACACTTCCAATGAAAAATCTCCTATAAATAAGGGGGCATGACATGTCACTGTCCAACTCATCTGGGGGCAGTCAAGTGAAGATTCCAAGAAATCTCTCAAGAAGTGATGAGTAACCAGGGGCAGGTCTGTATCAGAATCACTTGGGGCATTGAACATGAACCCTGACAAAGGGTTATATACGATCAAGAAAACATTTCCTGGCAGTGCCACAAACACTTGCTACTTGGGGCAAAGATAAATCCCCCACAAAGTTCCTTTTCATAGGGTGATCCCCAGCCAGAGTTTCAATCTCTAAAAGCTTCTCCCCAACTGAGTTGATTTCAAGAATCCTCGAGGAGTTCTGCCAAAAGAAAACACCTCTCCAACAGATTGGAGACAAGGTTTATTTCCCCAACAAACAGAAAGATTCCCCAACTTGAATTCTTCTCTCAAACTATCACAAATCAAGGGACCATAACTTCTCTTCCCTATTAGACTGCTCTACAAACCCCAGTAAGTTGATGTAAAACTTGGGAGACAACCAGACAACAATTATTTTCTTTGTCCCCAATAAGTTGTTAACTCCCTTTCTCTTCCATCAAGAGATAGCTCCCCAGTAGAGTAGCGGACAGTCGAAACTCCTGAACTCTTTCCCTAAGCAGAAATCAACACTCTCCACATAGTTTTCCTCTCAAGAAAAATCAACGTCCCCAGTGTATTTCTCCTCAAAACAACAAAAACGAGAATCCCCAGCGAAAACATTCTAAATAAAGTTTGAAGATGCACATACTCTTCGTCTCCAACAACAGTCCCGAATTTAACTTAACTCCCCAACACTTGTCAAGGATTTATTTTCCAAGAAAAATTTACATTTCAATAACATTCACAACATATGCATATGAAACACAGATAGCACAATCTCATTTATTTTGAGAAACATCATTACACCATGCATTTCATACATCATGACATTGCATACAACTAACTCTTTACCTTTTCAGGAAAAGATCAATAGATAAGTGTCATTAATTATCTGTAAACTTCTCCAAGACAAAATTAAGCTTGGATTCTTTAACTTTTGGAGTAATAATCGTCCAAGATTCCTTCATTATCTGCTGAAGTAGCAATCGTCAAAGATTCCTTCATTACCTTTTGGAGTAGCAATCGTCCAAGATTCCTTCATTATCTGCTGAGGTAGCAATGGTCAAGGATTCCTTCATTAACTTTTGGAGTAGTAATCGTCCAGGATTCCTTCATCATCTATCACCATCAAGCTTAATACCTGAAACCAGACATGACAATTATCTGTGAACAAATTGGTTGTAGATTAATTCTCGAAACAAGACAGGGTAACTATCTACATGACAAAAACTTCTTTTCCAAACCTCCGTTGGCTCAGTTTAAATTTATCAATGGTTTATCCTGATTCCTTTCCGGTAGACACTTCTTCTGGTTCAGATAAATCATTCGAAAGATTTATTCTGATTCTTTTCCAGACCTCTGCTGGTTCAGTTTAAATAGATCAATGGTTTATCCTGATTCCTTTCCGGTAGACACTTCCTCTGGTTCAAATAAATCGCTCCAAATATTTATTTTGATTCTTTCCAATTAAAGAATATTCAAGACCTCTGTTGGTTCAGTTTAAATCGATCAATGGTTTATCCTGATTCCTTTCTGGTAGACATTTTCTCTAGTTCAGATAAATCATTCAAAAGATTTATTCCGATTCTTTCCAGTTAAAGAATATTCAAGACCTTTACTGGTTCAGTTTAAATCGACCAATGGTTTATCCTAATTCCTTTCCAGTAGGCATTTTCTCTGGTTCAGATAAATCGCTCCAAAGATTTATTCTGATTCTTTCCAATTAAAGAATATTTAAGACCTCTACTGGTTCAGTTTAAATCGATCAATGGTTTATCCTGATTCCTTTTCGGTAGACATTTCCTCTGGTTCAGATAAATCACTCTAAATATTTATTCTGATTCTTTCCAGTTAACGAATATCCAAGACCTTTGCTGGTTCAATTTCAATCGATCAATGGTTTATCTTGATTCCTTTCCGGTAGACATTTTCTCTGGTTCAGATAAATCGCTCCAAAGATTTATTCTGATTCTTTCTAGTTAAAGAATATTCAAGACCTTTGTTGGTTAAGTTTAAATCGATCAATGGTTTATCCTGATTCCTTTCCGGTAGACATTTTCTCTGGTTTAGATAAATCGCTCCAAAGATTTATTTTGATTCTTTCCAGTTAAAGAATATTCAAGACCTCTGTTGGTTCAGTTTAAATAGATCAATGGTTTATCCTGATTCCTTTCCGGTAGACATTTTCTCTGGTTCAGATAAATCATTCCAATGATTTATTCTGACTCTTTTCCAGTTGAATTCATGCTTAGACTTAGTCTAATTCCTGTCAACAACCACCTTTGGATGGCATAGATAAGCCCTTCTCTGACAACTCTCCATCATCTCTCAACATGGCATCTTTAAGCCCATTCCCTACACAATCAACAACAACATCATCGAGTGCAAATTTCTAGGCACTCTAATGTTTAATCATCTTCCATCTTCAAGTCACGAATGACAGACTCACCAATCTAACTCTTCATATTTAAGAAGATTGAACAGGGGCAGCTGTTGTACCCCAAAAATTTTCCTCTCATTTCTCAAGGCATTTCTCACAAGGTTTCT
Organism: Vicia faba; assembly: GCA_948472305.1. NCBI lineage: Eukaryota > Viridiplantae > Streptophyta > Magnoliopsida > Fabales > Fabaceae > Vicia > Vicia faba. The sequence continues at coordinate 589,686,445 of OX451737.1, forward strand.
CAAAATTCAAGCTTGCACAAGTACAATTGGATTTTTCAGTATCAAATTAAAGAGGAAGCTGTTAAAAAAGGGGAAAGTAGATAAAAAATAATATTTTGACAAAATTGGAGGAAAACAAGTATTTTTTCGATTCACCTCCTTCGATTGGCCTTTTGGCCTCTTTCGATGCAAGCTTGGCTTGCATCCTTAGATTAGGCATTGGCCTCTGACACACTGGCGTTGATTTACAAGGCAGGAGCTTCCTGCATGCAACCTTCAATTACATCATTGGCCTCACATGATTCACAATGTAATGCTGGCCTGCATACCTGCTTCGATTGGACATTTGATGCTTGCATGCTTGTGTTGATTAGACAAATAATTCCCTCCATAGCTTCCTTCTTGCATGCAAGAGGCGCCCACCAGGCCAGAAGGCACAAGGCAAAAAGCCTCTTGTAGCCTCCTTTAATTCCAAGGCAAAAAGCCTCCTTTTGGCATCCTTCGATTGCACAATTTTTCCTCCTGCACGCCTATTTCGTTTGGGAATGTGGTCCTCCTTTGATGCAAGCCTAGCATGCTTATTCTGTTTTGGCATGTGGCCTCCTTTGTTGCAACTTTCGTTTGGGAATTTATACCTCTTGCATGCAGGGTTCGACAGGGCATTGGCTATGTTTATACTAGCTTCGACTTGACAATATTTCCCATTGAAATAGTATGCTACAATTCCACCCTTGACAACCTTCAACACACGTGGTTGGTGGCCCCCTTCAAAGGACATATATTGGAGGATTTGAAGGGTATACATAGGAGTCCCTTTCAAAGGATGTTCCTTACTAGCCCATTTGAAGAATATCATAGTTCATTCGAAGGACACATTTGGCCCTTTCAAAGATACATACTTGACCCATTCAAAGGACATGCCTGGGTGTCCCATTCGAAGGACATGTTTGATGGTCCATTCTAAGGACTTACAAGGCCCACCTTAAGGCATACTTTGGTGACCCATCTAAGGGCACACATTCGGCTCCTTCGAAGGATGCACAAAAGTGACTCATTCGAAAGACACTTGTTGGGTGAAAATTAAATAATGTTGTTTGAAGGAGAATCTGGTTGAAGGGGGGTCAATACGAAAGGGTGAAATATTCAAAAGATTCTTGTTGCCAAGTTCAAGCCTGATACAATGGCCATAACGCTCCAAAACTGTTGTGCAACAGTCCTGAAACACTGCCCCATTCTTGCACCAAAATGGCATACAAACACTGTCCCTCGAAAGCTACAAAAAGCAGTTTACTCAAATGGTTCAAATTGTTTTGTTTTCCCTCCTAAATCTCAGCCATCTTTGCCTATAAATAAGAGGCTCCATAACATGTAAAAAGGGCTGGACAACACATCCATGGACTTTGGGAGCATGGAGAAAAAAATTAAACACTCTCAAACACTTAAACACATATTCAAACCCATAATCTAAACACTTGCTTCTTTCGAATCTGAAGCAATCCCCACACTTTATTTTCCTTCGAATCAATTAGAAAGAACATCACACTTGTTCTTCTCCTTCGAATCCAACATTAGAAACATCACCTTCGTTCTCTCCTTTTGAATCCAGAAGCATCTAGGCAACCAGTCAAGGTCCAACACACACGTTCCAACCTCAAGAAATGTAAGTTTCTCTAAACCTTGAACCTTTCGTTTCTAACATAACATGTGAATAATCTTTCCTTTCGTTTCAAACATGTACATCACATTTGTTTTCCTTTTCGTTTCCACACTTTTAATTTTTTTTCATGGCTAACCCTTTTAGTTTTTCTTCTTGTTTTATTAAACATGCGCTAAGAACTAACTTAGCCATAAGACCATGCTAGCATGGCCTCAGGTTATCTTGCTATTTAAAATCTCAAACGAAAGAAACAGGAGGAAAGAAGTATGAAACGGGGCCTTAGGCTTCCACACTGACTTCTAGGTCCAAACAAAAGAGGCAGCCAAAAGGACACCACACTGACTTCCAGGCCCCAGTCAAAAGAAGCAGAAAGGCAGACTGTATCTCATGCTGATTCCAGGCCCAATTGAAAGGCACACCTCACTACTTCCAAGCCCCAATCGAAGGAAGCAGACTGCATCTCATGATGATTCCAGGCCCAATCCAAAGGCACGCCCTCACTACTTTCAGGCCAAATCGAAGGGAGCCAGAGAAGCAGAATCAAAGGGTTCTGCTGCCCAAATCGAAAAGCCCATTTTCCTTTCTTTATTTTATTTTGGCTTTATATTTTCTTGCTATTCAATATGGTTGTAATAGTGTAGGATTTATTTTTCTGCATTTTTATTGCTTTTGTACAAATGTTAGTAATTAGGATGTATGGCAAGATAAAACCAACAAGTAGACAACCTTAAATTCAAAGACTAAATGCATACAAATCAAACACACTACACACACATGCACCTCTAGGATAATCTCACTTGTTGCCTCGAAAAAATAGTCATGTCCCTCGAATATGGGCGTTTTAGCAAAGACCCTTGATAAAAGATCGTAGTCCCTCGATGACCCTCAATGTTGCCTTCAGTAAACAATCTAGTCCCTAAACGACATTGTTAAAATGTCCCATAGTTTGTCTTCTATGACTATACAAACGTTCCATGCTCGTCCCTTCATATCTAATGATGGAGCTTCTTACCAAATCAATGGTAAGATAGCAACATCTAAAGGAGGATGAAAAGAACATTAAGACCTTTTGAGTAGGTAGGATGCTCCTAGTTGCTCGCTTGCTCACAACAAAAACATTTCACGCACCAAACACTTTCATTTGAAAGATTTTCAAAAGTTAAAACACTTTGTACGCATTCTTATAGAAATGAGAATCATTACAAAGACACCTTGTCAAAATCACTTTCAAAAACACATTCCACAAACACCTCTTTGAACTATTTTGAAAACAACACTTTGTACGCGTTTTTATAGAAACGAGAACTATTACAAAGACGTTTTCAAAATACTTTCAAAACCCATACCACAAGCACATTTCCAAACAAAAAAGAAAGTGATCTAGCAAGCAACTAAAAGTCCATAGATAACTACAGATGAAAAGGGTGCTAATTAATCTTGAAAGGTCTTTCCTGTTCTTTTCAACCTTTCCTTATTGGATAAAAGAAAAGTCAGTAGCGACTATTGCTATCCGCAACAATTGCGAACAAACGCAAAACACCCAAGTCAGTTCTCCCACCGTGTTACAATATACAACTATTGTGTAACGTTTGATCAACTTTCTAATTATGATACATCATAATTACAAGAAACTAATTATAGTCAATTATGACAAAATATTTTATTCTATCAAATATTAATACGCGTTCGGCCACATGTTCTTGAAATGACCGACGTTTTCTACTTCCCCAATGAAAAAGTGATCCTTTGGGGAGAACTCTTCTTCCTTTTCTCACACTTTAGTCAAACAGTTAGGATAAAATTGATTCATCATATAACAATCTAACCCACAAGTGTTAGGCTTATAGGATCGAGAGGATCACCCTCAATTCAGATACTCTAATACTTCTTTCGTCTTATAAAAAATATTTTAAATATGCTTTTTATCTCAAAATAATTATCTCCAATAAAAAGTATATTGATTTACTTTTATTCTACTTAATTATTTCATTAATTATGATTAATTAAAATATTTTATTAAATAATATTACTTTTATTATTAAAATTAATACCTTCTCATTATTTTGTTTAAAACCGCCCACAATTCAAATACACTATTTATGATAAAGAGGGAGTAGGTGATAGGTTGATAAAGTAACTATTTAGAAGTTGAATGAATATAGTGGTTAAATGTAAAAGCTGAAACATAAACAGAGGTTGGATACCGCGGGTAATTAAATGTTACGTAAGTTTTGGTACCAAATGAAAAGGAAACCATGCATCCATTTATTTCCACTATTGACTTGGAGGACTTTAAGGGTTGTGTGACTACATACAGACCATAGTTTGATGTGGAGGTGACATGTCTACAATGTGAGTACGTGACTAACTTAGAAGAAACGGTCTATAACATTGTCGATGAATTGAATCCACACGGCTTCAACTTTCAACTCCTTTGCAAGTCCAGGGAAACTTGGTGTATAGTCGCTGACAGGTCTTTGCCTCGTGGCTTTTAGTGAAGGTACACACATGCTGGTTCTTTGACTGGTTGATTTTTAGTGGATTGGTCGTTTTTCAATCACATCGTAGTGTGGATAGATACTTGCCTCATTTGTTATTTTTATACTTTCAACTTAATTAATTAAGGTTATAATCAATTTTATAAAATTATTTTTATTAGTGTAGAATAAAACACAAACTAATTTTTACTATTGTCACGAGCAGTTAAGTCCTTATCTTTTTGGATTAAGTTTGTACATACATTATTGATCTGACCTGATCAGAAGGTTTGGACCGTCACGGCTGCTCCGAGCTGAAGGCTTTTTGAACGAGGAGGGGGGGGGTACCTGCAAGGCACTCCGATGCTTAAGTCAGTGGGAGTACTAGCAGATAATAGAGTTGAGGTTAGAATTGAAGATTACCTGACCCTCTGGAAGCAGAGGGTATTTATAGCCCCCAGCGCTGGGCCAAGGTTCCTTCACTGGGCCGGGCGGATTTGGCCCAATGGAGGAACTGCCAGGTCCTACGTGGGTAGTGGGGATCAGCACGTGGTCCCCTCCCTGGATGTGGTGCGTGAAGTGCGGGCGGACAGAGACGCGGTCTTTACGGAGTATCGTTGGGGCAATGGTGACTGAGTCTGCCCTAGCAAGGTAGCTTGAGTCTATGTCGAGCAGTGCAGCATGATGTCGAGCTCGGCGCCAAGACCCCGAGCTGGACAGCGAATGTCGGGCTGGAAACCAGGGCATGGAGCTGGACGGCAGTCGGTCGAGCGTGACTTCGTCGCGTGGGCTGGCACACTGAGATGTCGAGGTGGACATCATGGTGTCGGGCATGGACGTTGTGGTCCTTAGTGAGTCCCATTGGATTGGGCCTTTGCCCATTGTGGTCCTTAGCGAGTCCCATTGGACTGGGCCTTAGTAATGCTTTTGGGCATGTCGGGCCCAGTCCAGAACAGGAGCCCCCCAAGTCGTGGTTCCTTTGCGAGGAGCCATGACTTGAAACCAAGTTGTTCAGTCGCTGAGGTCTCGTGCCCGGAATGGAGGCGCGGGCCCTCGAGGGGCCTCCTCGTGTCGTGCTCGGGGACGTCCTCGGTGGTGGATGCGTGGAGGATCCGTACCGGGCACGTTGGTCGGGCACGCGAGGCATCTTTTGGGAATTGTGCCGCCACCCTAGGGGGGTAGGGCCATCATTGCGTTGGGTGCAGTGCGTCGAGGAGACGGAGTCCGTGGCTAAACGAGGTGACGTTTGGTATTCCATGTCATCACTATAAATAGGGTCCTTGGGCCCCATAATACGCTTTCCGTTCTTCGTGCTCTCTTCGTTGCAACTCTCAACACTCTCTCCAGCCGTGACTTCCCGTCTCAGATTCTTCATTTCCCAGCCGAATCCCATCTTTGATCCAAGTAAGTGATCCACTTTCTTTATTTTCTTGTTTTAGAATGCATGATTCTAGGAAACTGTGGATGTTTTAGGACCGTTAAAGTGGGATTAGCCCGGTAAACTCGTGTTTTGCCCGACATATTTACGTCTAGGACCGGCGAATGCATACTTATGGCCGACACGTTCTTAGTTTTAGGTGAAAACTTCAGAGCTGCCCGGGGTGTTCATGATCCTGGGCGCCTGATTCATGCCGGTGCCCGGTATGTTTATGGTCGTGGCCGTGGGCTTCATAATGCGGCTCGCCATGTTCATACCCCGGAGCGACATGCTTGAAGAGTGGCCGCGCAGTTGGTTTGTGGAGGAACTCTGGATTCAGGAGAGTCGGGGAGGCATCCACTTGTGAAAATGGACTCGTGGTAGTGTATGGACGACATGATTATGTCGAGCATAGGGCTTCATGCTCAATCTGATTGGTTTCCCGTGCTCTGCAGGTAACCATGGCGGATGAGCCGAGCTCCTCAGGTCGTCATGACAGCGAAGAACAAAGTGCCGACGAGTCGGCCAACCTTATCGACACTGTGACCGACCCGTCGCTGGAATGGGTGGGCGCCGAGCCTCGGGGGACGGCGTCGATATACAGTCGGGATGACCGACACCCGTTCATCGCCATTGAAGGGGGGCAGGACCAGCCCGACTTTCAACCGAATTTCGAGGTCATGCTGCCTGCGACCACTGCCAGAATCTGCTCGATGTACCCGGATTACAGTTTTGCGATGTACGAGATCGCCTTTAAGGACTTGGGTTTGCGGCTGCCCTTCACAGACTTTGAGACCGGGGTTTTTACGCATTTGGAGCTGGCCCCGTCCCAGCTACACCCTAACTCTCTCGCCTTCATCCGGGCGTTTGAGCTGACGTGCCGCTACTTAAGGATAGGGGCGACCATCCCTCTCTTCTTTAGGGTCTTCCACCTACAGCGCCAGTCCCGAGGAGGGAAGCACAGCTGGGTGTCCTTGAAGCAGTCGAGGAGACTGTTTAGGATGTACATGGACTCTGTGAGGGGGTTCAAGGATAAGTGGTATGTGGTACACCCTATCACTGACTCTGCTGTGGATTCCCTCTTCGAGGAGGAAGGGCCGGTCAGCGATGATGACGGGGAGGCCATGGTGACCGATGACGGGAGCCCCGTACTAGGACGTCGGGCTAAGTTCCCGGTGTACTGGATGTCTCGACACTTCCAGAATGGAACCGACTACTTCCACACTGCAGTCGGGGACATGTGCACGGAGGATCAACGGGCGTATGCGGCTCTCTGTAACTTTGTCGACGGTTTTCATCCCGCCCAGTGGGTTACACGGGAGGGGAATGACATCCTCGACAAGGACGGTTACCCGATATTCGAGGCTCGCCCGATTGATACCAAGGCGTTGGTGGAATGCTCGACCTATAGGGAGGCAGCCCGCCTGTTAGGTTGTTTGTTTGAAATTCTTGACTCGTCATTTATTTACGCGTTTTGCTCGATACTGACTTTTCTTTTACTTCGTGCAGGTACGATGGCCAGCCGACATGAAAGGCTCCTGAAATTGTCAACCGGCCAGAGGCGAAACAAGAAGGTCGTGCCGGGCCCTCAGATGACGAGAATGGGTCCACCGACAAATCTGAACGCTTCTCAGCCTGTGAGGGTGGATTCGACCTCGAGCTCGGGGGCGGCGTCAGATCCAGATGTCGAAGTCATTGATGCCGAAGCCGTTCTGACACAAAGGAAGAGGACCCGCGTGGAAGGCGGTCCAACTGTCGGGGAAGATACCGGTCCCGTTCAATCCTTTGCCTTTCCCCCTTGCATCGAGGAGGAGGGTTTTTTCGAGCGGTTTCCCCCGACCGTGGTCGCGCATGAAGCCGAGGCCATAAAAAGGATGACCAAAGAGGAGAGGCGGTCGCGGCTGGTCGCCAGTGTGGACGGGCTGGTTAAAATGGCTGAAATGGCTCTGGTATTGTCTGAAGACGCAGGGGACGCTGCTCGTGTTGAAGAGCTCGAGCGGGAGAAGGCAGCCTTGACGGCGAGCTCAAGGAAGTTGAAGGTCGCTCTGGAACGCTCCGAGGGGATGTTCCAAGAGCAGACCGTGATACTTGACGCCGAGAGGGAGGCGCTGACCTTGGAGAAAGAGAAGTCGGGGCGGTTGACCGAGGAAGGGGAGTTGCTCCGGGCCGATAGGGATCGTTTGGCTGCTGAAGTCGAACGCCTGGGCAAGCAGGTCGAGGAACTGAATGCTGCTCAACAACCCGCTGAAGATGAGCCCGAGGACCTAATGGCTTTGAAGAGTCGGGCTGAGTTTATTGCTCATATTCGGAACCTCGAGGAGGACGCAGTCGGTGCCCTGGAAGACGGGTTCAATTCTGCCGTCGACCAGCTCTCGTTGCTAAATCCCGGTTTGGTCACCGAGGGTATCGGGCACACTCATCGGGTTGTCGGTGGCGCGATCATTCCCCCGCCCGACTCTCCCTGCGTCGACAGTGGTGATAATGCGGAAGTTTGATTTGTATTCTTTAGATAGCGGGCCTGCGTGCCCTTGATATTTGAATTTGTACTTTGGGCCTGCGTGCCCGTTTATTGCGTGTATGAACATCGCCGGCCTTCTTGGTCGGTTTAATATTACTTTGTTGCCTTCGGGCGTTTATACCTTGTTTATTTTGGATTTCCTGCCCTTGTATGAACTGACATGCTTGTATGAATTTAGTTCGTCACGGGCCCGATGAGTGCCCGTAGGCGGCTTTGATTTGGCGAGCGACTATGCTCGACTCCGTTTGTGCGCAACCTCGACCCAATTTCGGTTGGCCGGGGTTGCTTGAGTGTTTCGCTCGAGGGGAGAGATTTCGTTTTGACCCTTGTAGATGTCCCTTTATTCTTGATGGAATGTCGGGTATTTCGGAGCGAGGTTGCTCAGTCGGGCGTGGAGCCCGTAGGGACGATTTGCCCTTGGTGTGAACTGCCCATCGCGAGCTGGGTGTTCTGCCTCATGGGTACGACGACGGTGGTGCTCGGTATAGCTGTCCACGTCGGGCACTATAGATCGTCAACGTCTACCGCGCGATGCCGTGCCATTTTTGTCGTGTGTCGGCCTGTACCTTAGCCTTAAACGAAGTTGGACGTTTTTCCTCGTTGCCCGAGCATGGTTGCTTCTGGTCGAGGGTCCTAGGTGTTGTCAGTTTTTAACTGTAGTACTGCTTCAACTTAGCAGCATTCCAGGGTCTTGGTAATGGCTCTCCGTCTAACTGTTCGAGGTAGTACGCCCCGGTACCCGTGGTGCCGTGGACGCGGTAAGGTCCTTCCCAGTTCGCGGCCAACTTCCCCTCGCGGGAGTCTTTCTGGTTTCTGCGTAGTACCAGGCTGCCTATGTCGAACTCGCGCTTGATGACCTTGTCGTTGTGGCGTAGAGCCACTCGCTGTTTTAGGGTTGCTTCGCGCAGGGCAGCCCCCGATCGGATTTCCTCGACTAGGTCGAGTTCGTCCCTTAGTGCTTCGTCATTCATTTCTTCGTCGAGGGGTTCCTCCGTTCGTCGGGATGGTTCCATGATTTCGACTGGGATGACAGCTTCGGTGCCGTACGTTAGTCGGAATGGTGTTTCACCCGTCGTTGAATGGGGTGTGGTGCGGTATGCCCACAGGACGCTGTGGAGCTCCTCGACCCATCCTCTTTTGGCTTCGCCGAGTCGACGTTTGAGCCCTCTTAGGATGACTCTGTTCGCAGCTTCGGCTTGCCCGTTGGTCTGAGGGTGCTCGACCGATGTGAAGTGGTGTTTGGTCCCCAGTTTGGTGACGAAGTCTCGGAATCCGTGGTCGGTGAACTGGGTGCCGTTGTCGGTCACCAGTGCCTGTGGAATTCCGAACCTGGCGAGCACGTTTCTCTTGTAGAAACGGAGGATGTTATGTGAGGTGATTTTCGCGAGGGCCTCGGCCTCGATCCATTTTGTGAAGTAATCCACGGCGACGATTAGGAACTTGTTCTGATAGGTCCCTTGCACGAAGGGTCCGAGGATGTCCATGCCCCACCAGGCGAACGGCCAAGGGGATGACAATGTGGTCAGCTCGTGTGGGGGAGCGAGGTGCATATCCCCGTGCTTCTGGCACTTGTCACATTTTTTTACGTGTTCCTTGGCGTCCTGTTGCATCGTCGGCCAGTAGTATCCCGCGCGGAGGGCTTTCCTCGCCAAGGATTTGCCGCCCATGTGCTGGGCGTTGATGCCTTCGTGTATCTCCCGCAGTACGTCGGGGATGGAGGACTCGTCAATGCATTTCAGGAGGGGAATGGAGAATCCCCTTCTGTACAGTTTCTGTTCGAGGACAACGTAAGAACATGCTCGACGCTTTATTGTGGCTGCGTCGGCCTGGTTCGTCGGGAGTTCTCCCTTTGTAAGGAAATTATAGACCGGGGTCATCCAAGACGTGGCGTCCCCGATAGCATGAACCTCTACCGTAGTCGAGGGTGATTCGATGCTCGGCCGTGCCAGAGATTCCTGGATGACGGATTTGTTCCCGCCTTTCTTCCGTGTGCTCGCGAGTTTGGACAATATGTCTGCCCTCGTGTTCTGCTCGCGGGGAACATGAGAGATTTCTGCTCGTACGAATTTTGCCATGTGTTTTTTGACTAGGTTCAAGTACTCACTGAGGTTGTCATTCTTGGCCTGGTAGCTTCCTTGCACTTGGGAAGCGACGAGCTGGGAGTCGGTGTAAATTCGAACTTCGCGGGCTCCTAAGTCCTCGGCCAATCTCAGTCCCGCGAGCAGGGCTTCATATTCTGCCTGGTTATTTGATGTCGGGAAGGAGAGAACCAAGGAGTGCTCGATTACCACTCCTTCTTCGTTTTCCAGGAGGATCCCTGCGCCGCTTCCGGACGAGCTGGAGGCTCCGTCGACGAAGATGGTCCACTTGTGTTCCTTTCCCGGGGGAATGTCGTTAGAGGTCATTTCGGCGACGAAGTCGGCCAGGGCTTGTGCTTTCAGGGCTTTCCTGCTCTCGTATTGAATGTCGAATTCAGAGAGTTCTAGGGACCACTTCAGCATTCTGCCCGCCATGTCTGGCCGACCCAAGAGTTGTCTCACCGGTTGATCAGTTCGCACGATGATGGTGTGTGCCAGAAAGTAGTGTCTGAGCCTCCTCGCAGCATTGACGAGGGCCAGTGCAACCTTTTCTATCTGTTGATACCTGCTCTCGGGGCCTTGTAAGGCTTTGCTCGTGAAGTAGACAGGTTTCTGCCCGTCGGGAGTCTCGCGGACAAGAGCTGCGCTGATGGCTTCGTTTGAAACAGCCAAGTATAAGTAAAGCGGCTCGTTGTCATCAGGTCGAGACAGCACGGGCGGTTGAGACAGGCTCTGTTTCAGGTGGCGAAGTGCGTGTTCGCATTCCTCGGTCCATTCGAAGGCTGCTTCCTTTCGAAGGAGTTTGAAAAAGGGAAGGGCGTGCTGAGCGGATTTCGCGACGAAGCGCGAAAGCGATGTCAACATGCCGTTCATTATCTGTATCGACTTCTTCGACGTTGGAGTCGGGAGGTCGGCAAACGCTCGGCACTTGTCGGGGTTGGCTTCGATGCCTCGTTCTGTTAGATAGAATCCGAGGAACTTTCCTGCCTTAACCCCAAATGTGCACTTCTCGGGGTTGAACCTCATTTTGCATTGTCTTGCTTGGGCGAAGACAGTCTTGAGATGAGCTGCATGATCGGTGTCTGCTCGGGATTTAACGATCATGTCGTCCATGTATACCTCGAGCATGTCTCCGATCTGTTTGTTGAACACCTTGTTCATCATGCGTTGGTACGTCGCGCCGGCATTCTTCAGTCCGAAGGGCATTACGTTGTAGTAATAGTTGCCCGAGCTGGTCATGAATGCCGTGCAGCGTTTGTCGCCCGGAGCCATTGGGATTTGATTGTATCCCGAGTAAGCGTCCATGAACGACAAAGTTTTGTAGCCGGCCGAGTTGTCGACCAGCATATCAATGTTCGGTAGAGGAAAAGCATCCTTCGGGCAAGCCCGATTGAGATCGGTATAATCAACACACATACGCCATTTTCCATTATTCTTTTTGACAAGTACAACATTTGACAGCCAGGTGGAATACCGGGCTTCAGAAATAAAATTTGCCTCTAGGAGGTCTTTTACAGCTTTTTCAGCAGCCTCCGTTTTTTCTGGAGACTGCCTACGCCTACGTTGTACTACTGCCTTGGCGGCCGGATCAATGGCGAGGTGATGACAGGCGACCTCAGGGTCGAGTCCGGGCATCTCTGCAGCGCTCCAGGCGAAGAGATCAGCATTCTCGCGCAGACAGGCCTTGATCTGCTTCCTGGCCAAGTCGGGGAGGTCCTTGCCGATCTTCACCCCCTTGGTCGGGTCTGCCCCGAGGGGAACGAGTTCGAAATCACCGTCCGGAATAGGTCGGAGGGGGATTTGCTCGCTGCTGGCCGGTTCATCTTGGTCAAAACGGGCGTCGAGCGCAATGGAGTCGACCTTTGGTGGAGCCTTCTGAACTACCTCTGGAGATGCTGTGTCGGGCTCTTGCTTTGTCTTCTTAATGGGCCTAGTACTGGGACCCACGTCGACAGTATCCCGACCCCTTGAAGCGGCGTTGAAGCACCGGCGGGCAGCAGCGAGGTCGCCCTGGATGGTGGCTACTCTCCCCCTCTTGGTATAGAACTTCATTTTTAGGTGGACAGTTGAGGGGACCGCCGTCAGTTCCGCCAATGTCGGCCTCCCCAGGATGCAATGGTACAGGGATGGGCAGTCAATGACGAGGAAGCGGACCTTCACCTGTCTTGTAGCAGTATCTTCCCCGAATGTCACGAGGAGCTCGACATATCCCCAAGGTTTGGACGTCGAGCCGTTGAAGCCTTGAAGGTCCGAACCTATATATGGAGACAGATGGGATTCGTCCAGTTGTAAGGTCCGGAACAGCTGGGTGTACATCACGTCGACGGAACTCCCTTCGTCGACCAGAATGCGATGCACGTCGAAATTGGCCATCTTCGCCCTTATCAGCAAGGGGATGACTGCGTTCGGTGCTCCGCCGGGGAGCTCTTCCAAGTAGAATGTGATGGGCTCTGATCTGCCCCTCACCATTTCAAAAGTCACAGTTTGAGGAGGAGCTTTGTCGACCAGTTCGTCCAACTTCCTCTTGGCCGAATTGATGGTGAGGTCGCTGAACCCGCCCCCGTTGATGACCATGGCGGAGGGGAAGTATTCCCACCTGCTGTGAGTAGTCAGGGGCTCCTGCAGGAGCTCGGGAAGTTCGAAATCCTCGGGCCTGGTTATTGAGTAGGCGGTCTGGATTGGCACCGACTCGTCAGATGGTCGGGCATCTTCTTCGGGCTCCTTTGCCTCGCGGGCTTCACGACGGGGAGCGTCGTTTTTCCTGTACTGCGCAAGTCTCCCTCCTTTGATGAGGGTTTCAATAGCATCCTTCAGGTGGACGCAGTCCTCTGTCAAGTGACCATGACTCCTATGGTACTGACAGTACTTGTTTTTATCGACTCCTGGCTTGGCAGGAGCTGGTCGGGGACGCTTGACGCCACCGTCCTTGAAATCTGTGCTTGCACACTCCGCCAGAATGCGCTCGCGGGAAGCCGTGAGCGGAGTGTACTCAGTAAACCTGCCCGAGGGGCCCCTTTGTTCCCGGACCTCCCGGGGTCTGTCTTCCTTCCTCTTCTCTCCGGTGCGTCGGGGAGGAGGGTCTTGTCTCGAGCTGCTGCCGTGGTTGCGAGCCCTGGAGTCTCGTGCCCTGTTGGCAGCTTCTCTCTCCTCGTAGTCCATATATGCTCGGGCTTTGTCGAGGAGAGCATCGAAAGTTGCAGGTGGCTCGATGCCTACAGCTTTCCTGAATTCGGTGCCGGGGAGGAGGCCCCTCTCCAGCAAATACCTCTTCATGTGGTCCGCGCAGGGGACCTGTATTGCTTCCCGGTTGAAGCGGTTGATGAATTCCCTCAAGGTCTCATCATGCCTTTGAATGATGGCCTCGAGGGCTGCCTCAGTCTTTGGATGGCGACGAGATGCTGTGAAGGAGCTGATGAACTGGTTCTTCAAGTTCCTCCACGAGGTGATGGAGCCCGGGGCAAGTCCCTTGTACCAGTCCATGGCCGCCTTCCTGAGAGTTGTTGGGAAGAGGCGGCACTTGATGGGACCCCCGACATTGTGATAGTGGAGCATGGCTTCGAACCCGTCAATGTGGTCGACTGGGTCCGCCACTCCATCATACTCCTTTAGGTGTGGGGGCTTCTCCATGCCCGGGGGGATAGGTGCGTCCATGATTGCCTGCGACAGGGGACCGCGGGGGTCGTCCTCGTCGCTCCTTTCTGGAGAAAGAGAAAGGGTCCTGTAGTTGTGTCGGGCACGTTGCTCGTGCTGGGACTCCCTTGAACGTGACGTTCGGTGGGCGAAGGTCACATGTCCGTCTCTGTTGTGCCTCCGTTCGTGCCTTGAGGCGTCGCGGACAGGCTCTTCGGCAGGGATGACGGGCTGTCTTTCGTATTGGGGCCGCCTCTGCCTTGGTGCGGGAGAGGGGCTCCTAGAGATTTCCCTGTAATGTCTCCGCGGGGGAGTAGGGTGTCGAGCTTCTTCGACCCGAGGAAGTGGAGATGGTGGCCTTTGATGTCTCCTCGGGGGGCGTCGATCATTTTCCAGTGCCCTAAGTCTTTCTCCTTGTGCGAACAGGAGATAGTTCGTCTGGTTGATGGCCGCGAACAGTGCCTGAGCAGTGGCATCTGCTCCGACAGGGGCCTGGACTTCATAGAACCGGGCAGCCTGGCGATAGGCGAGAGCTTCCGGATCGTCCTCGAGTTCTGGGGGAGTTGTCGAGGAGGACGTAGTGTTACCGTCCCTGCGGGTGGAAGGTCCAGGGGCGGTTGTCAGGGGGGCGGCATTGTGGCCGGCACCACTGGGATTGTCCAGGTGCCCATTCTTGTCCGTGGGACCGTTGTTGGCGTCGACGACGCGAGTGTGTTGTTCTTCACGAGTTGGAGAGGCCATGACAGTGAATGGATTGAGCTTTGGTCTTTGAAAACTGTTCGTTAGACGGGGAAGCTGTTTCCCACAGACGGCGCCACTGATCTGACCTGATCAGAAGGTTTGGACCGTCACGGCTGCTCCGAGCTGAAGGCTTTTTGAACGAGGAGGGGGGGGGTACCTGCAAGGCACTCCGATGCTTAAGTCAGTGGGAGTACTAGCAGATAATAGAGTTGAGGTTAGAATTGAAGATTACCTGACCCTCTGGAAGCAGAGGGTATTTATAGCCCCCAGCGCTGGGCCAAGGTTCCTTCACTGGGCCGGGCGGATTTGGCCCAATGGAGGAACTGCCAGGTCCTACGTGGGTAGTGGGGATCAGCACGTGGTCCCCTCCCTGGATGTGGTGCGTGAAGTGCGGGCGGACAGAGACGCGGTCTTTACGGAGTATCGTTGGGGCAATGGTGACTGAGTCTGCCCTAGCAAGGTAGCTTGAGTCTGTGTCGAGCAGTGCAGCATGATGTCGAGCTCGGCGCCAAGACCCCGAGCTGGACAGCGAATGTCGGGCTGGAAACCAGGGCATGGAGCTGGACGGCAGTCGGTCGAGCGTGACTTCGTCGCGTGGGCTGGCACACTGAGATGTCGAGGTGGACATCATGGTGTCGGGCATGGACGTTGTGGTCCTTAGTGAGTCCCATTGGATTGGGCCTTTGCCCATTGTGGTCCTTAGCGAGTCCCATTGGACTGGGCCTTAGTAATGCTTTTGGGCATGTCGGGCCCAGTCCAGAACAATTATATATATTTTTGATACGATGATGTCATTATATTCAAGTTATTTAATTAAACATATTAATTATTTACTGCTTTACCTAATGCATGATACCTTTATAATGTTTGTGAATCTATTCCCATCAACAACAAAAAAAAAGGTAATCAAACCTATTTAATTTTTATTGTTTTACCTAATTATACTAAAGTATAATCATATAATTTTTCTTTATCAAAATTTTTCTTCAAAAATTCCCACCAATTTATTTTCTATTAATTAATAATTAAATAAAAAATCAAATTTTCTTTTAATTAATTAATTTAATAGTCCATTTAAATAGTGGACATGACACTCCACTAATTAATTGAGACGTGGATCCTATATATTTCGTGGCCATATTTACTTATGAAACAGTTTAATAGCACATTACATGTTGTTTGAGCAGTTACCTAAGTATATAAACAATAGGAAGTGGACATATTTCATTTATGAGACTGAATAAGAGAAATCTTTACATTCATTCTTCAATTGCTCAATTTTCTTTGCATAAATTTGTTATTGATTTATATGTTTTGTTAAAGAATCTTTAGAAATTTAATTTATAGACTACTTCATAAATTCACAATTAGGATGATGAGACTTCTTTAGTTTCTCTCAATTTTCTCTGCATAAGTTTATTTATTTATATATATTTTGTTAACGGATCTTTATACTTTATACACATTCATGATCAAGTGTGTCTATTAGTTGCATTAAAAAAGTGATTGGTTATTGTTTGATTTAAATTATTTCAGAATCAAAACAAACCAAACCTAAAATGGATATAATATAGAAAATTATAATGCTGTATTGAATTAGTTTTTTTCCTTTTTATGTTAAGTCCGGTTTTTAGACAGTGCTTTTATATAAAAGCGCTGCTATAAGTAAATTAAAAAATAAAATTTGGAAACTGTATACGAAAATGAGTAAAAGTGCTGCTAAAAGGGTTGCTTTAGAAAGCGCTGGTAAAGGACCACATTAGCCAGTGCTTCTCAGAGGCGTTGTCTAATGTCATATAAATTTTATAAAAAAATATCTTAAAAGAGCTGCTAAAAGGGGGGACCTTAGACAGCGCTGCTAAAAGGGTTGCTTTAGAAAGACATTAAAAAAGCACTGGTAAAGGACCACATTAGCCAGCGCTTTTCATAAGCGTTGTCTAAAGTCTTATAAATTAAATAAAAAAAAACTTAAAAGCCCTGCTAAAAGGGGGGAGGGACCTTAGAAAGCGCTGCTAAAGACCCATATTAGCCAGCGCTTCTCAAAAGCGCTGTCTAATATCATATAATTAGAATTAAAAAATAGAATCCTTCCAGAACTCGTTTTTATTCACAGACCTCGAAGAACTCTTTTCTATTCACAGGCTTCCAGAACTCTTTTCTCTTCGTCCTTCCGCCGTTCCTCCAACCGCCCTCAGTTGCCGTCCTCCACTGTATCTCAAGGTAAGTTTCCCTTGTTCCTATCTCTACTGCTGTTATGTTCTTGTATGTCATGCAAGGAAAAATAAACAGCTAACTTGTAAATGGAAAACGCAAATTTGCACGCATTTTGTCGAGATTTTTATTGTTCCATTATTACTTGTACAACCAATTTTATTAAGAATGTGAAGAAGTAGAATAAGTAAAACCCTAAAATGAAAGTAAGAAGAAAGGAGAAGAGAGTGTTGTTGCTTAAAATTTTTCATTCTGATTTAACAAGATAAATATTTGTAATTAGTTGATATTATAAAATTAATTTATACTGTGCATTATTTTTTTTAACTCATTTTTCATACAACAACAAAATTTATATATTTTTTTTATGTTTTCAATTATTATTACTCCATCTTAACTTATATACACACACGTAATCTCTAATTATAAAGCTTTTGGAAAGAAAAAAATGTCTTTAAATGTAAATTTAAATGAATTTTTTTATTAATTAGATATTTTTAAGCTACTAATATTTTGATTCGAAAGTACCACAATGAACAGCAAAATCATCTTCTATTTTATTTTCATCGAGCATTCATAATTTGTTATAGTTGCTGCCCGGTTTTTGTTTAATCGAATAAATCATGTGTTGAAATCAATTTTCCATGTTCCGATTCTTAAATTATATAACAAAATGAGTTCTTTGATTTTATTTTCATTTGAGGATTAGTATCGTGATTTTATTCTCAACTCTATGCATTTTCAATGTTAGTGTGCTTACTAAAAATTTGGTTAAGACTTTTTTGTATTGGTGTACTTAGTCGAAGACCATCACCAATTCGAAGAACATCAAAGCGGCATCATCCGCTGTCGGCACCAGTAACCCCTCTTCTTTCTTTGGTAAGTCAAGTTCAAATTCAACATTACTGACTCGTTTATTTATTTACTATCTGCTTCTTAAATTATAAAATATTCTATCTATATCAATTAAAAAGCACAATTAATTTTATATAGAAATAATTAATTTTAGTTTATATCGATCTAGAACTAATCCGATTAAATCTTACGAAATATTTCTAAAAGTTTGTATTAATATTCTTTTTGTGTTCGCGAAAGTGTTTTTCTTTATGTTCTTTTGAAATAGTTGCGTGAATAATTATAGTGTTTTTGTTTACCTTAATTAGTAGTAATTCCATGGATAAAAAATGGATGATTCTCGATCGATTGTCAAAAGAGTACGTGAATGAGGTATTATAATTCGTTAAGTTCGCTGTTGAGCACGTCAAAGACTCTAGTCGAATGAAATGTCCTTGCTTGGGTTGTTGTTATGTGGGTCAAATTGACACAGATGGATTGAAATTGCATTTACTGACGCGTGGGATTGATCGAAGTTATAAGTGTTGGATATATCATGGTGAGAAAATTAACGAGAATGTTGATTTGGAGGAGAAAAATAATACGACGACCTATGCTCCAGACGACAATGACACAGATACATACGATTGTGATCGAGTCGAAGAGATTGTAGAATCACTTGAAGAAGATCTTAAGGATTGTCCCAAAATGTTTGAGAGGTTGGTAAGAGATGCAGAGAAACCATTGTATAAAGGTTGCACTAAATTCACAAGACTGTCTACGGTATTAAAGTTGTACAACTTAAAGGCGGGCAATGGATGGTCAGATAAAAATTTCAGAGTTGTTAGCCCTTATGAGAGATATGCTTCTGGAGGATAATGTTCTTCCTAATCGAACCTATGAGGCCAAAAAAATATTATGCTCTATTGGCATGAGCTATGATAAGATACATGCTTGTCCAAACGATTATGTTTTGTTTCAAAATAAATATGCATCATTAAGTGAGTGCCCTAAATGCGGTTTATCTCGATATAAGAAAAAATTGTCTCCAGCAAAAGTCTTATGGTATTTTCCTATAATTCTGAGATTTAGGCGCATGTTTCGTAGTGAAACCGATGCAAGACACTTGATTTGGCATGCATATGAAAGAATTATTGATGGAAAGTATCGAGATCCGGTAGATTCACCATAATGGTCAAAAATTGATGATGATTATCCTGATTTTGGAGAAGAAGCAAGAAACCTTCACTTGGCATTATCTACTGATGGAATGAACCCACATGGTCTTCAAAGTATCTCACATACCACATGGCCTGTGATTCTTATGATTTATAACCTACCTCCGTGTCTATATGTTGTACCCCAAAATTTTCCCTCTCGTTTATCAAGTAATCCCTCACAAGATCTCATTTGGTTCAAGACTGCACAAGGGTTGATCAGCTCAAGACACCTCCTCAAGCACTGATGACTGAAAATTAGGGTTTGAGATTGCACAAGGACAAATGGACTTTTAATGTCCCATATAACTTTTATGGATCATTTTGGACTCTCAATATTGCCCATGTCAAGTTTTAAGTCTTGGATTACATTTTTGCTCAGTCAATTGATCAGTTGACCTAAAATCAGTTATATTGAGGAAAAACTCAACTGTGGAAATTTATAGTCAAAATTCATAATTTTTTATCCATATCAACATTATGAACCTATATATGTCATTTGATCAATTTTGGATCACAATTCCTCAAGAAATTTGATCAAATCATCAAAAGGGCAAATGGTCAAAATTAGAGTTTTGACTGAGAAGATGCAATTTCTGATTTTTGACCTAGAAAATGACTTATTGGTTTGAGACATGATCTCAAGGATTCAAATGCATCATTTTTACCTAATGGCGTGGCTCAAAACATTTCTCAAGATAAATTGATTGATGGTTGATTTTCAGTCAACTGATCAAAAGTCAAATGTACACTGAAAAGTCAAACTTTGACTTTTTGGTCAAAATCAAGTGTCAAAGATCACAATTCATCAAAACATGTCAAAATATGAAAAAATTTCATTAAGAAATCAAAAAGTCAAGATTTCATTTTGAAAAGTCAAAATTTCTAAACTTAGAAATTTTTCTAAGTGTTGAAAACTTCATATTTTTTCATGACTTTGAACAAAATTTTCACCATGATACAAGATGATTCAAAGGAAACTTCCAACATGAAAGTTGTAGATCTCAATGAGATCTAAAACGTTTTAGAAGACAACTTCTCCTAGAAATACATGTATTTCAAGTTATGATTTTGTGAATACATGTTCATGAAACTTAGTGAAATTTTGCCCTAGTTTAGACAGAATTTTGACCTAACTTCATGGCAATTTTTCACATAGTTCCAATAGGTATTTTAAAAAATTTCCAACCAAGATGTTGTAGGGGCAGAACAAAAACTTGCAAAATCACAAAAAAGTGGGAGATCAAAATCAGGGTTAGAGGTATTTTCAGGACTTGAGAGTTGTCTCAATCGATTGCTGGCCAACCCCAAAAGCTAATACAATCCTAACCATGCGTTTTCAAGCATCCTAAAGCACTGTAAGTACATCACGGATTCGTTTCCTTCTTGAAATCGTAAATCATTATTCTGGCATCCATTGAATAAAATAATGGCATATTTGTGATCACAAGAACATTTGAAAACTTTTGGCATCATTTAATTTCATTTATCTAACCTATATTACAAACCTCCATAGTTATGGTTTCTTGGACATTTTTGGGTGTTTATGTTTCAGGGAAAATTGGTCCACGTGAAGGACATGGTTGAGATCAGGACGTCATGACGAGTTCAACCATGTTCTTGGAAGTTGTTTACATGGCCTGAGGACGATTTTAGGATGAAGCTGCGTCCTTTGCCGCGGATAAAATCTGCAGGTAATGTTACAGTATTAGGAGGACATGGACGAAGAGCTGTCACTCGTCCATTGGACCATTCAAACGATAACACGCGTTTTTTTTGTTTTTACTAGCATTTGATTTGTTTTTTATATAATATATTATTTGTATTATTATTAACAAACAACAACGTGCTTCAGTGGTTGCCACATAAGCGATTAAGGCATTCCAAGGCTGGAGGTCAGGGGTTCGATCCCTGCCTCCAGCAAATTGCCTTTTCTCAATTATTTTCAGGAGATCTAGTGTGTGCTCAAGCCAAGGGATCACCATGCTCCCTCACTCTTCAGCATGCCAGATGGACAATGGCCAGATCTGATGGTCAGTGATTGGAGGTCCACCAAAGAGCCAGTCAACGCGCCTACACTGGATCCAAAAAGTCTACATGGGTCAACAATCATTTGGGCCAACGAATTGCTTTCCGTACCCCCTAAAATCAGGCCCAGTCTCTCTTTTCTTGATAATTTGTTTATTTATTTAATTACTTTAATTTTGTTTAATTTATTTCTAACCAATAACAAAATTCCTTTTTATCAAATAAAATCACAAAAATACCTTTTTTTATCCAATCAAATTTTAAACTTTTATTTTTATTAATAAACTTATTATTTAATTAGGATACTAATTAGGAAACTTTAATTTATTTTGTAAATATTTAAAATTAATTAGACTTAATTAGGTTTTAAATACTAATTTAATTATTCTATTTTCTTTCTTAAATTAACAAAAACCCAAAAATATGTCATAAATTATTTTTCATTAATTAATTAATTTAATTTTAATTTAGTATTTAATTTAGGATTAATTTCTTTTCTTAAAATAAAAAAACAAAAAAAGCATTTTCTTTCAAAAGGGTCAAAACCCTGATTGTGCATCCGATTTAATTTTGCGTCGCGCTTTATTTATTTTTATCCATATTGATGTATCTGTTTCCGGATTGTAATAGTTAAATAGGACTTTTTTACCGCTTTATTTTATTTTCAAAGGGTTGCTTTTGGCAATGTAAATACCTGACACCTTGTAATAATTAGTTTTAATTTCTGCACCTTTAATTTCTGCAAATTATAACTGCTAGAGGTTTGATAATAGGGTTTACATGACAAGACTGAATGCTTAATCTTAAAATCAAATTAGATCACTCTTAACATGTGCAAAGATAAAAATAAACTGAAAACGACACACTCGCACATGCGCACTCTTAGGGTACACCCCGTTTGGTTGCCTTCGTACACGGTCATTGAGTATAGGTCGCTTTAGAGGTCGCCCTCTTGTCTAAAAGATCATAATCACCTCGAAATGGTTGCCTCTGATATTGTTGCCTCAAATAAATGATCTAAGACATTAGGGTTACCGCTAAGGCGTCCTAACATTGCTTTAGTGATCGTATGTCCCTCATTCAAATTGACCCTTAAACTCCAACGATGGTGCTACCTACTCATTAATAGTAGGATAGCATTGTCTAAAGGAAATTAGCATAGAATGATTCCTTTTTCGAGTATATAGATTAGCTCTTAGATACTTGCTCTTTCAAAACAAAACTTTTTTTCACACTTATACTCCTTTTCAAACAAAGTTCTCAAAAACACTTCATTACACTCTTGAGGACAGAAGCAAGAGTTAAATCGAAGTTTTAAAATAAAAACCTTTTCAAACCCACAAGCACAAAGAAAATAATTTTGAAAACAATTGAGCAAGTACCTAAGAGCCCGTGGATAACCACGGATAGAAAGGGTGCTAATAACTTCCCTTTCTATAATCTACCCCCCGTACTCAGAAATATCTCGAAAAAGGAATTTTTCTGTGCTTTTTTCCTTTCCTTGTTGGATAAAATAAACGTCGGTGGCGACTCTTGCTTACCGTGACATTTTGCAAAAACAAACGCAAAACGCAAACCAGCATTCCAAAAAAAATAGTCAGTTCTTCCCACCGTATCACAGAACTGGCGACTCTGCTGGGGACGCTTATAAGTGGGGTGTACCTTAGGATTAGTTCATAATGTTTTCAATTGCATGATTTGCTTGATTTATCTTTGTGGGTTTGAATCGGAGTTACTATAGATCCTAACCCGGATCTGAGGGACACCCTTTTAGGTAAGTAGCAATAAACTGTGAGGGAACTGTACGACGTACACCGATACGATTGAAGAAGTAGCTACATTGGTGTGGCACTTTAGTTTGTACCGATATCCCTTGTGGCGCAACGAGGAGAATATGGGTCTTCTAAGGGGTCATTAAGCACCAACTGACCTTAGCACCTATAATTGACCAGCTTAGCCATAGAAAAGTAGCAGTATGCTACACTCATTGAGACCAAACTCTCGCGATGATTCCGGCTGCAAGAAAAGGTTGCTAAACTGGAATTATGACCGATCAAGGGTGGTCAGTGATATTGAGATCCTCTAGAACCCGGTTACTATTTCTAGGACAGGTTTGAACCAACTGAATTGAAAGAGGGTAGTACCTAAACTCCTTGCCATCCTGAAATCTAAGGGCTATCTGTATGACTTGTGTGCCCTTACCATGTTTGCTATTTATGGATACTTGTGGTGTGTTTTCTATCATGACATCATGCATCATGACATTGCATGCATCTTGCATTGGACTAACCCATTTCAAAGACAGAGGAGATTCACCTTTGTTCTGTTTTGTAGGTCATGGCACCCATGCGTAGAAACACTATTCGGATCAACTTTGCCCAGATTCCCACTCAGCTTAAGGAATTGGTTACAAAGGTTCCAGATACTTCCTCCTTTATCAGAAGACATGGTCACCTCCTGGGTTTGGTCTATTCCAGATTAGATGAACAAATGATGAGTGTTTTGTGCCAGTTCTTTGATCCACTGTACCACTACTTTACTTTTCCGGACTACCAGTTGGTCCCTACCTTGGAAGAGTTCTCTGATCTACTTGGTATCTTTATTCTGGAGCAGACCCCGTTCACAGGTTAGGAGAAATTCCTTAGGCCGGAAGAGATTGCTTCAGCCCTCCATCTGACAAAGGCTGAGGTAATGTCTAATTGGGAGACTCGAAGTGGGACAAAAGGCTTCTTGGCTAAATTCTTGGTTGATCGAGCTAATCAGTTCTGGGACAGTCTAGACTTTTAGGCATTTGAAGACATTCTGGCTCTTCTCATATATGGTTTGGTGTTGTTTCCTAACTCAGATTCTTTCGTCGACGTGAATGCAGTGAAGATTTTCATGTCCGGTAATCTTGTGCCCACTCTCTTGGGTGACATGTTGCACTCTCTTTATGCCCGTACTGCTCAGAAACGAGGAACCCTTATGTGTTGTGCACCATTGCTGGCGAGGTGGTTTATTTCTCACCTCCTCAAATCAGTTTTGAAGAACAAGGAAGGCATGGGTTGGGCCTACAAGATTATGTCTCTTGCTCACACTGATATTATTTGGAGCACTAAAGACATGGAAGAAGTGGCTATTATTGATCGATGTGGGGAGTACCCCAATGTTCCACTACTTGGAGTTCGAGGAGGGATCACGTATAACCCTTACTTGGCCTTACGTCAGTTTGGGGGAGCTAGAAGGGAAGGACCTCATGAGTTGCTGATGCTAAGCATTGTCTTTGACTTCCAAGGGGATAGTGACGAGCAACGCCGCAGGTTCATACGAGCTTGGGAGAGGGTACACAGGTCTGATCCGCACGAGCTAGGTGTGAAGACTTCTCTTCCAATGGAACCATACCTCCGATGGGTTCGAATCCGTGCCCAAAAGCTGGGAATGCCGTACGAAGCTGCCTTGCTTGTGATTGTTGAGGTTGCTGATGAAGAAGGGGTTCCACCTACCATCCTCCACCCATACATGCCTACTAACATTGAGACATTAAAGAGGTCTTGGATGCAGCTAAGGGAAGAGCGGGATACTTATAGAGAAAAGTATCACGAGCAAGAGCGAAAGATTCTGAAGTTGACAAGGAAGTTGGAGAACGAGCAGATCCTCAACGACTATGTCAGCACCAACGGGAAGCGACCATGGGAGCGCTGATGTTTTTTTTTGTTATTTCTAGTTTTGATTTACTTTTTAGTTTTTCTTCTTGTAACGCCTTAAAGGCATTTGTTGAACATTGAATTCAAGTTTTATCTAATAAAAGTGTGTTTCATTTTGGTTTACGAATTTGAATCTCTAAAGTCTTTGAAATCATATCATACGCATTTCATTCCCATGCACTTCATCACAGGTGCCCTTATAGGTTTCTCATCTTCTTCGCTGTTTATTTCAGCACACTCGCATCATGTCTTCTGAAACATCCACTGAACAAGCCATCAAGGCTCTGCAAGCTCAAAACGCCCAGTTCCAGGAATTGTTCATGAGTTTGGCCAAGGGTCAGCAAGATCTGAAGACCCTTATCCTGAAAGATAAGAAGAAGAAGAAGATGGTCCTACTGAATATGGGTCGCAGATTTGGAAACAATTTGCGAGAAGAGGTTGATTTGACTCACTCATCTGGAGGGGGAGATAATCAGGAAGAAAGAAGGGCTCCTAGCCCTGTGGTTTCAGACAACGAGACTGACTTTGACGAAGACCAGTATCCTCCGGCTGAGGATAGATATAAACAACTCGAAGACCGGTTGAGCGCGATGGAGGTCCAGAAAGTGCCTGGTCTAGACTTTGGAGATTTGGGTTTGTCATATGGGGTGGTAATTCCCCACAAGTTTAAAGTGCCAATATTTGCTAAATACGACAGGGTTTCTTGCCCAAAACTGCACATTCGTTCGTATGTTAGAAAGATTCAGCCATACACCGCTGACAAGAACCTCTGGATCCACTTCTTTCAAGACAGTCTTTCAGGGACTCAGCTTGAATGGTTTTACCAGCTGGAAGGAGCTAGTATCCGTAATTGGGAGGACTTGGCTGCTACTTTATACAAGTAGTACCAATACAATGCCGACCTCGCTCCCACGCGTACCCAACTTTAGGGTATGTCTATGGGTGCGGGCGAAGGTTTCAAAGACTACGCTCAGAAGTGGAGGGACCTTGCGGGAAGAGTGCAACCTCCCTTGGCTGATAGGGAGCTAGTGGATATGTTTCTGGGGACCTTGTCTGGTCCGTATTTCAACCATCTGATTGGAAGTTCATCGTCCGGGTTTATAGAGCTGATTATGACCGGGGAAAGAATTGAGGTCGGTATCAAATCGGGCAAGATATAGAAGGGTGCTTCATCAAGCACCGAGAAGAAGCCTTTTAAGAAGGAGTCGAGTGTTGTTTACAGTTTAAAAAGCCATAACAGACCTGAACGCCGCCAAACAGTTAATGCGGTGGTTATATCAAGACATGTTGTTGCTCCTCAGTGCAACAATCAGCCAAGGGCCGAGAGGCCTCGAAGACAATTCACTCAGCTCAACATGACTTTATCCCAAATTCTGACACAGTTATTGAAGACCAACTTGGTGATTCCGAAGGAGGCCCCGAAGAATCCAAATACAACATCACCGATGTACAATCCAAACGCTCGCTATGCTTTTCATTCTGATAGCCCGGGGCACGATACGAATGATTGTTGGGTTTTGATGAATAAGGTACAAGACCTGATTGATGCTAAGTAGATTGAGTTCGAAGCACCTGAAAGGCCTAATGTTGTGACTGCTCCTATGCCCAAGCATGGAGTGAACGCTATAGATGAAGACTCATTTGTGGTTTCTGTGAAAGACATTGTTACTCCATTGATGACTGTGAAGAAGAACCTTCTGTTAGCCGGTTTATTTCCAGGCTGTGGCAAAGGTTGCCATCTGTGTGCCGTCCTACCTACTGGTTGCCATCTTTTGAAGTCAGGTGTCCAACGCCTGATGGATAATAAAGAAATTCTGTTTCAGAAGACTTTTGTTCCTTTGGTTCCCACTGAAGAAGTTTCTATAATCACCATTTTCGACAATTCTTCCAAGGCTTCCTCGAGAAAGCCTGTTAGAATTACATATGTTTCAAGAATTGCACCGTTGATCATCACCATTCCTGGGTCTATCCCCTATACATCAGATAAAGTTGTCCCATGGCACTATGGGGCTGACGTGTATTATCACGGAGTTAAACAAGATTTGAATGCTGAAGAGGCTGATACTGGCATCAGCAATATTGTTGGATCTAGTAAAGTCACCCGCAGCGGAAGGCTTTTCTCCCCTGAGATCTCTCCACCAATTGTTCGGAAGCCTGTTGTTATTACCCGTACCAGTACACATGTTACTATCCTTGTTCATGTTCCAATTCTTACCCCTGTTGCCGAGTCATCTGACACTCGGGGCAAAGAGATCACCGGTGAGCCTACCCAGACGGAGGCGCCGAAGAAGATTACTATTGAAGCCTCTAGACAAGAGATGGAGGAAATTTTAAAGATCATCAAAAAGAGCAACTACAATGTAGTCGAGCAGCTGGGGAAAACCCCGTCCAAAATCTCTATGTTGTCTTTTCTACTATACTCAGAGGCCCATGCCAAGGCTCTGATTGCTTTCCTGAAAACTGCACACGTACCCTAGGAAACATCTGCTGACCAGTTCAAAGACTGTGTGGAAAGTTTAACTGCTGATAATGGTTTGGGTTTCTCCGACGCCGACTTGACTGCCAAGGGGAAGAATCACAATGACGCCCTGCATGTCTCCATTGAGTGCAGGGGAACTACTCTTGCTCACGTGTTAGTGGATACTGGGTCCTCGCTGAATGTTTTACCCAAGAAGGCACTAGACCGGTTAGACTGTGAAGGGTTGGAGCTGAAGCCAAGTAACATTGTAGTCAGGGCTTTTGATGGGTCCAAGAGAATGGTACACGGAGAAGTGGATATTCCAGTGAAGGTTGGTTCTCAGATTTTCGCATCTACATTCTATGTGATGGAAATTTGGCCATCTTACTCTTGTTTGTTGGGTCGTCCGTGGATCCACAAAGCTGGGGCAGTAACGTCTACACTCCACCAGATGCTGAAATACCCAGTGAAAGGGGAAATTTTTACAGTACGAGGGGAAGAGGAGTACATGGTGAGCCACCTCAACTCTTTCTGATATGTAGAGATGGACGGGGAGTTCATTGAGACCCTGTTTCAACATTTTGAAGAAGTGCCCCAGACGCTGGCATCAACTGAAACTGTTGTTGAAGATCCTCCAATGAAGATGGCTTCCTTCAAGGATGCCCGAGCTGTTGTTGAGAAAGGTGGGTGTGCAAATTGGGGCCAACTCCCTGATTTTGGACATAAGACTAACAAGTTTGGTTTGGGTTTCACTGCAGAAGCTCAAAGGGCTGTTCGAAGTGCACGGACTGGAAGACCTCCCCTGTTTATCAGCAACTCATGAGTGAATGCCATTGAAGACGATGTTGAAGAGTCTGAGTTTTACAGTTGGATCTACCCGACTGCCGATGGTGGATTAAGAAATTGGACGGCAAAAGACTTCGTGCCAATTTCTTTTATTACCCAGTAATGAGACTTTTGTTTTGTGTTTGTAACAGACAATTTTTAAACTTTACGGCCCGGTGTCTTACCCGAGGCACCGTGGTTTTGTTTGTGAGGGCTCTATTTGTCATCTCCATATATCATTAATAAAAGCATTGGACGTTTCTTGCATTTCAAATTTTGCGCTCCTTGTTTTTCTTTTATTATATATTGCAAAACAACTATTTTACACACACTCACATATACAGGTCTACATCCACTCTAGATCTCACTGGTAACGACTCTGCTACTGCCAGTTATGACTTCGAAAGTATGATCAACTTAGCCGAAGACGAAGGTGAAGATGATTGCGAAGTGCCTGGTGAACTTGCAAGACTGTTACTTCAGGAAGAGAGGGCCATACAGCCACATGAAGAGCCGGTGGAATCAGTAAATCTAGGTACAGAGGTGGACAAGAAAGAAGTAAAGATCGGTGCAAATCTGAAACCTAGTGTCAAGCAACGGTTGATTCAGATGCTGCGTGACTACGTTGAGATCTTTGCCTGGTCTTATGAAGATATGCCTGGTTTAGATACCGATATTATGGTTCACCACCTGCCTACCAAGGAAGACTGTCCTCCAGTGAAACAGAAGGTCCTTCGAATGCGCCCGGAGATGTTTGAGAAAATCAAGGCTGAAGTGATGAAACAGTTTGACGCCAGTTTTCTAGCAGTTATTTCTTACCTACAATGGGTGGCCAACGTGGTTCCAGTGCCGAAGAAGGATGGTAAGGTTTGAATGTGTGTTGATTATAGGGATCTGAACAGGGCGAGTCCCAAGGATGATTTCCCTCTGCCTCATATCGATGTTCTGGTTGACAACACCGCACAGCATAAAGTCTTCTCCTTTATGGATGGTTTCTCCGGTTATAATTAGATTAAGATGGCTTCCGAAGACATGGAGAAGACAACCTTTGTTACTCAATAGGGCACCTTTTGCTACAAGGTCATGCCTTTTGGATTGAAGAATGTTGGGGCAACGTATCAGCGTGCTATGGTCGCTTTGTTCCACGACATGATCCATCATGAGATTGAGGTATACGTTGATGGCATGATTGCAAGACCCCATACTGAAGAAGAACATCTTGACCACCTTCATAAGCTATTTGACAGGTTGAAGTTGTACAAGCTGAGGTTAAACCCGAACAAGTGCACCTTCGGGGTGAGATCTTGTAAGCTGTTAGGTTTCGTCATAAGCGATAAAGGTATTCAGGTGGATCCTGCAATGGTGAAGGCTATACAGGAAATGCCAGCTTCCCGAACAGAAAAAGAAGTCAGAGGCTTTCTGGGACGTTTGAACTATATTGCCCGATTCATCTCACACCTGACTGCTACTTGTGAGCCAATCTTCAAGCTACTGAAGAAAGATCAAGTGGTAAGATGGAATGATGAATGTCAGGCCGCTTTCAAAAGGATCAAAGAATATCTCCAAGAACCGCCTATCCTAATGCCTCCAGTTGAAGGGAGACCCCTGATCCTATACTTGATAGTACTCGATAATTCAATGGGGTGCGTGCTGGGGCAGCATGACGAGTCTGGCCGAAAAGAGCATGCTATTTATTACCTTAGCAAAAAGTTTACCGACTGTGAGACCTGATACTCACTGCTCGAGAAAACTAGCTACGCTTTGGCATGGGCTGCTCTCCGGCGGAGACAGTATATGCCGACTCACACTACTCTATTGATATCAAAGATGGATCCAATCAAGTATATCTTCGAAAAGCCTGCATTATCCGGAATAATATCAAGATGGCAGATGATCTTGACTGAGTATGACATCTAATATACGACCCAAAAGGCAATTAAGGGAAGTGTGTTGGCAGATCATTTGGCACATCAGGCAGTGGATGATTACCAGTCTATGAACTTTGAATTCTTGGATGAGAAAATCATGATAGTAACCGACTGTGAAGATCCTGGACCGGATGAAGGACCTGAGGAAGGATCCCGATGGTCTATGTACTTTGATGGAGCTTCAAATGCTTTGGGTAATGGCATTGGAACCATAATCATATCTCCTAAAGGCTCTCATACTCCATTTACCGCCCGACTATGTTTCAACTGCACCAACAATATGGCGGAGTATGAAGCATGCATCATGGGTCTTCAAGCAGCAATTGACCTAAGGATTAAGTTTCTAAGTGTTTTCAGAGATTCCACTCTTGTGATCAGTCAGATCAAAGGCGATTGGGATACGAAACACCCTAATCTTATTCCTTACAAGGAGTATGTTTTGACGTTGCTTCCACATTTCGAGGAGATAACCTTTGAACACTTCCCTAGAGAGGAGAATCAGTTGGCGGACGCGCTGGCTACGATATCTTCTATGTTCAAAGTCAATTGGGATAATGAAGCTCCTCGGATTATCATTGAAAGATTGGACGAACCTGCACATTGCTGTGACATTGAGACTGAAGAGGTAACAGAAAAGCCCTGGTTTCATGAGGTGAAGAGGTATCTTGAGGCTCAGGAGTACCCCGAGGGTGCATCTGTTAATGATAAGAAGTTTCTGAGGAGGTTCGCGACGAAGTTCTTCATCAGCAATGACATCCTTTATAAGCGTAACCATGATTCAACCTTACTGCGATGTATGGATAAGAACGAGGCAGAGAGGATCGTGGCAGAGTTACATGAAGGTACTTTCGGAACTCACTCCAGTGGACACACCATGGCAAAGAAGATCCTATGGGTAGGATATTATTGGTCCACCATGGAAGCCGACTGTTATCAGCATTCTCGGACCTGTCACAAGTGCCAAGTCTATGCTGATAAGGTGCACATACCTCCAGTTCCTCTGAACGTCTTGACGGCTCCGTGGCCTTTTGCAATGTGGGGCATTGATATGATCGGCGAGATCAGACCTACGGCATCCAACGGGCATCGTTTCATCCTGGTAGCCATTGATTACTTTACAAAGTGGGTTGAAGCAGCTTCCTTTGCTATAGTGACCAAGAACGTCGTGGCACGGTTCATTCAGCATAATTTGATCTGTCGATATGGTGTACCAGAGAGGATCATTATGGACAATGGTACAAATCTCAACAATAAGATGATCACCGAACTCTGCAAGCAGTTCAAGATACATCATCACAATTCTTCTCCCTACCGGCCGAAGATGAATGGGGTTGTCGAAGCGGCTAATAAGAACATTAAGAAGATTGTGCAGAAGATGATGGTGACATACAAAGACTGGCACAAGATGTTACCTTTTACTCTTCATGGGTACCGTACCTCAGCGCAGACATCAACAGGGGCAACACCCTATTCCTTGGTATATGGCATGGAGGAAGTCTTTCCCATTGAAGTTCAGATACCCTCTCTTAGGATTATGAAGGATGCAGGTTTGAGCGAAGATGACTGGATTCAGAACCGACTCGATCAACTGAATTTAATAGACGAAAAGAGACTTACTGCTATTTGTCATGGTCAGACGTACCAAAAATGTATGATCAAGGGATTTAACAAGAAAGTTAGACGACAAGAGTATCAAGTTGGGGATCTGGTGATCAAACGCATTATCTTACCGCAAGGTGATCCCAGGGGAAAATAGACCCCTACCTACGAAGGGCAATTTGTGGTTAAGAACATTTTCTCAGGAGGAGCTATGATTCTAACCACCATGGATGGTGACGACCTTCCTCACCCCGTCAATGCAGACATAGTGAAAAGATACTACGCATAATCAAAGACCCGCTAGGTCGACTGGCCTAGGAAAAAATAAGGGCTTCCCGGAGAACCAAAAGGGTTCGGGAAAAAATAAGGGATGAAAATGAAAAATCTGTACACCTGGCAAGTCGAAAACCTGAAAAGGTGGCTTGGGCAAAAAAGGGTATCTCGGTGGACTGAAAACCCGAAAGGGTGGTCCAGGCAAAAATTAGGGATCAAAGCGTAACACTATGTCTCATTGGATCACCTTGCAACCAGACTTTGGTATCAACTATCAAGCTCGGACGACACTAATCAATCTGATTTACCTTCAACCAAGTAGCAAAGTGATGAGATGCTCGAGGACATAAAGGCAATGGCAGAGTTGGAACCCAGTGGGATTATTCACATAGCTATTTTGTTTAGTTTTTCACAAATTGTGTAAATTCTATTATTCAGCGGTGTTCTCTTACTAGGACGTCAGCCTCTTGTACAAAAACGCCTATTTACAGGCCAAACTTCAAAATCAATACAATTCATTTTCAGAGAAATTTCAAACTGTTTTTCCTTTTTCTGTTTTGTTTTGCAAAGGACGTCCAATGTTCACTTTTGATATATGCATTTGACATTAATTGCTGCTCATAAAAATTTACATGCAAAACAAAAGACGATTACTCGTAATATCAGAAACAGGGGCAATAAGATTTGTCCAAGCTTTACAGATGCTTTATCCACCAGGTACAAATGTAGATTCAGTTGAAGAATATGACTAAGGTACTTTCACTCCCCGCAGAGTAAGACAGTAATGATAACTCTCCCCAGCTGAGACTTGCAACTATAAATGAATCGGTAATATTCTCCCCAAGCAGAGTTTATTTACCATCGGCACTGAAAGGACTTAATATTCCTCAACGGAGTATAAGAATATTCCCCGGCAGAATACAAAATATCCCCAGTGGAGTTTGAAATTTTTTTCCAACGCAGTCTGAAAAAGCTTCGCCAGTGGAGTTCAGAGAATCATCCCCAGTAGACTTTGGAAGATTATCCCCAGCATAACTCAAAGGATTATCCCCATTAGAGTCTAAAAGGTTATCCCCAGTGAAGTCGCAACTGAAAGATCATCCCCATCGGAGTTCTTTCCTTTCACAAACAAGAAGTCAATCCCCAATAGGATTCGGTATCACCAGCAACGGTAATGCATCCCCAGCGGAATTTATCAGCTGAATCCTCAGTAGAGCATCTCTTCCCTACAGAGTAATCTCCTCATCAGTTTATTCCCCAACGGAGTTATCCTCTCCTACAGGTTTATTCTCACAATCATCTTCATTCGCTACCCCCAGCGGAAACGAAGAATTCAACTCTTTTCTCCAGTAGCTATCCGGGATTTATTTTCCCCAGCTAAAACATTACATTTCCATACATCATGACACATGCATATACGCATCATACGACACGATCTCTTTTATTTTGGGAAATCATGGCTTGATACATATCATGCATTACATACACCTGACCATTACCTTTCAGGAAGGATGCGGTTAAATTCTCACAAAATTCAAAGCTATGAAGTTTTTATCCAGTCGAATTACTGACCAGTTCTTAAATCTCAACAGAATTATCCTCAGTTGAATTACAGACAAGGTCCTAAATCTCGACAAAGTTCCTCCGTCGAATTACAGACGAGTTCCTAAATCTCAACAGAGTTTTCTCAGTTGAATTACGGGCAAGTTCTTAAATCTCGATGAAGATGTTTCCCTCAGTCAAATTACTGACCAGTTCTTAAATCTCAACAGAATTATCCTCAGTTGAATTACAGACAAGGTCCTAAATCTCGACAAAGTTCCTCCGTCGAATTACAGACGAGTTCCTAAATCTCAGCAGAGTTTTCTCAATTGAATTACAGGCAAGTTCTTAAATCTCGATGAAGATGTTTCCCTCAGTCGAATTACTGACCAGTTCTTAAATCTCAACAGAATTATCCTCAGTTGAATTACAGACAAGGTCCTAAATCTCGACAAAGTTCCTCCGTCGAATTACAGACGAGTTCCTAAATTTCAGCAGAGTTTTCTCAGTTGAATTACGGGAAAGTTCTTAAATCTCGATGAAGATGTTTCCCTCAGTCGAATTACTGACCAGTTCTTAAATCTCAACAGAATTATCCTCAGTTGAATTACAGACAAGGTCCTAAATCTCGATAATATTCCTCCGTTGAATTACAGACAAGTTCCTAAATCTCAGTAGAGTTTTCTCAGTTGAATTACGGGCAAGTTCTTAAATCTCGATGAAGATGTTTCCCCAAAGTCGAATTACTGACAAGTTCTTAAATCTCAACAAAGTTATCCTCAGTTGAATTACAGACAAGGTCCTAAATCTCGACAATATTCCTCCATTGAAGTACAAACAAGTTCTTAAATCTCAGCAGAGAAATTTTCTCAGTTGAATTACAGGCAAGTTCTTAAATCTCGACAAAGATGTTTCCCCCCAGTTGAATCACGGACAAGTTCTTAAAACTCAGCAGAGATGTTCTCTCAATTGATGTACACGCAAGTTCCTAATTCTCAACAAAGTTCAGACCCCCTAAGCGGAATCTTCTACAACAACAGGTATGCAAACTCTCGCTAAGGAATCTCTTATACGATCGACACTCCTTCAGATGGCATCTTTAAGCCAATCTCCCCGCCAGCAATCTCCAAATGGCATATGTAAGCCCATTCCCGACATCACAAGGCTGGTACCACTTCATGCGAGTGCAAATTTCTGGGCACTCTAGTGTTCAATCATCTTCCACCTTCGGATCACGAAAGGCACGAAAGCCAATCTACATCCTCAGGCTTAAGAAGATTGAACAGGGGCAGCTGTTGTACCCCAAAATTTTCCCTCTCATATTTCTTAAAACATTGCAAGAAAGATCTCCAAGTTGCTCAAGGTTGCTCAAGAGCTGGTCAGACAAGCTATCTCCTAAGGCAGTCTACCCCAAATTAGGGTTTTGTGTTGCATCAAGATCCTTGAGTCTAAGTGACCCCAAGTGCTCACCAATGCCATAATATGTTCTCAAGATCATCCATGTCAAATTTCAAGCCTTGCAGAGGAAGTTTGCTCAGTCAATTGCTCAAAGGTCCAAAAGTCGTCCATGCTAGGGCAAAAGTCAATTGTGACCCAAATACAGTCAAACTTCAATTTTTTGGCAACATTCTCATTTTTAAGGATATTTCATCATTTGATAAAGGGTTGATCATGATTCATCAAGGATTGCTCAAAATTCATCAAGATTCAAAAGTTGCTAAATTAGGGTTTTGTAGGAAAAGTCAACTCAACTTTGACCAAGCATAACATTCTCATACTTTATGAAAAATGACCCATCCAAAGATAATTTTGAATAGGATGTAATTACCTACAATCCATCTTCATACCCCAAGATCAAAAAATGCACTCACGAGAAGTTGTGAATTTGGACATTATAGGTCATTTTGAAAAGTCAACAAAAACACATTTTTCCAAAGCTTATAACTTGAGCATGGAATATCAAAATGATATTAGACCAAAAGGGTTGGTT
Source organism: Vicia faba (assembly GCA_948472305.1). Taxonomy (NCBI): domain Eukaryota; kingdom Viridiplantae; phylum Streptophyta; class Magnoliopsida; order Fabales; family Fabaceae; genus Vicia; species Vicia faba. Next base: position 589,721,530 of record OX451737.1, read on the forward strand.
TGAGGACATATCAAGCTTTCTATAAAGTCCAATAACACCTCCAAAAGTTCAAAATTGAAGAAGTTATGCATTGTTGAAGTTGGACTTTTTTGCAAAATTGCCAAAAGTCAACTATCCCCAAAACATCAAATTTTGCCAAATGGGCCCATTCTTTTTCACTTGTTTTGAGTTTGCATTGTTGCCCACGTGCTCTAGCCTTGGCCATGTGTCCATATCATTTTTTTATTAATTATTTTGATTTTATTTAAATTAATTTGATTTAAATCAAAATAAATCAAATAAAAATCAAAAGGCATTGATAACTAAGATTTTATGTTGATTTCAGATTCCATTATGCAGCTGGCCATCATCAAATTCGTATCAAGTGAATCATGTTCAAAAAGGACTGAAATTAAGCAAATTTGGCAAGTTTGTAAAAGCAAATCAAATCAAATATCCAAACATCAATGTAGAGAGATTTGAACAAAGCTTGTTAACCTAATGCAATGCACAATACATAAGGAAGCAGAGGGCACGAAAATAAGGGTTGGCAATCACTTGTAGAGGCAAAACAAAAACTTGCAAAATCACAAAAAAGTGGGAGATCAAAATCAAGGTTAGAGGTATTTTCAGGACTTGAGAGTTGTCTCAGTCGATTGCTGGCCATCTCCAGAAGCTAATACAATCCTAACCACGCGTTTTTAAGCATCCTAAAGCACTGTAAGTACATCACGGATCCATTTCCTTCTTGAAATCATAAATCAGTATTCTGGCATCCATTGAATAAAATAATGGCATATTTGTGATCACAAGAACATTTGCAAACTTTTGGCATCATTTAATTTCATTTATCTAACCTGTATTGCAAACCACCATAGTTAGGGTTTCTTGGACGTTTTTGGAAGTTTCTGTTTCAGGGAAAATTGGTCCACGTGAAAGACATGGTTGAGATCAGGATGTCATGACGAGTTCAACCATGTTCTTGGAAGTTGTTTACATGGCCTGAGGATGATTTTAGGATGAAGTTGCGTCCTTTGCTGCGGATAAAAATCCGCAGGTAATGTTACAGTATTGGGAAGACAGGGACGAAGAGCTGTCACTCGTCCATTGGACCATTCAAACGATAACGCGCGTTTTTTGTTTTGTTTTTGCTGGCATTTGATTTGTTTTTTATATAATATATTATTTGTATTATTATTAACAAACAACAACGTGCTTCAGTGGTTGCCACATAAGCCATTAAGGCATTCCAAGGCTGGAGGTCAGGGGTTTGATCCCTGCCTCCAGCAAATTGCCTTTTCTCAGTTATTTTCAGGAGATCTAGTGTATGTTCAAGCCAAGGGATCACCATGCTCCCTCATTCTTCAGCATGCCAGATGGCCAATGGCCAGATCTGATGGTCAGTGATTGGAGGTCCACCAAAGAGTCAGTCAACGCGCCTACACTGGATCCAAAAAGTCCACATGGGTCAGCAATCATTTGGGCCAACGAATTCCTTTCCATACCCCCCAAAATCAGGCCCACTCTCTCTTTTCTTGATAATTTGTTTATTTATTTAATTACTTTAATTTTGTTTAATTTATTTCTAACCAATAACAAAATTCCTTTTTATCAAATAAAATCACAAAAATACCTTTTTTTTATCAAATCAAATTTTAAACTTTTATTTTTATTAATAAACTTATTATTTAATTAGGATACTAATTAGGAAACTTTAATTTATTTTGTAAATATTTAAAATTAATTAAACTTAATTAGGTTTTAAATACTAATTTAATTATTTTATTTTCTTTCTTAAATTAACAAAAACCCAAAAATATGTCATAAATTATTTTTCATTAATTAATTAATTTAATTTTAATTTAGTATTTAATTTAGGATTAATTTCTTTTCTTAAAATAAAAACAAAAAAAAACATTTTCTTTCAAAAGGGTCAAAACCCTGATTGTGCATCCAATTTAATTTTGCGTCGCGCTTTATTTATTTTTATCAATATTGATGTATCTGTTTCCAGATTGTAATAGTTAAATAGGACTTTTTTTTACCGCTTTATTTTATTTTCAAAGGGTTGCTTTTGGCGATGTAAATACCCGACGCCTTGTAATAATTAGTTTTAATTTCCGCACATTTAATTTCTGCAAATTATAACTGCTAGATGTTTGATAATAGGGTTTGCATGACAAGACTGAATGCTTAATCTTAAAATCAAATTAGATCACCCTTAACATGTGCAAAGATAAAAATAAACTGAAAACGACACACTCGCACATGCGCACTCTTAGGGTACACCCCGCTTGGTTGCCTTCGTACACGGTCATTGAGTATAGGTCGCTTTAGAGGTTACCCTCTTGTCTAAAAGATCATAGTCACCTCGAAATGGTTGCCTCGGATATTGTTGCCTCAAACAAATGATCTAAGACATTAGGGTTACCTCTAAGGGGTCCTAACATTGCTTTAGTGATCGTATGTCCCTCATTCGAATTGACCCTTAAACTCCAACGATTGTTCTACCTACTCATTAATAGTAGGATAACATTGTCTAAAGGAAATTAGCATAGAATGATTCCTTTTTTGAGTAGATAGATTAGCTCTTAGATACTTGTTCTTTCAAAACAAAACTTTTTTTTCCACACTTACACTCCTTTTCAAACAAAGTTCTCAAAAACACTTCATTACACTCTTGAGAACAGAAGCAAGAGTTAAATCAAAGTTTTAAAATAAAAACTTTTTCAAACCCACAAGCACAAAGAAAATAATTTTGAAAACAATTGAGCAAGTACCTAAGAGCCCATGGATAACCACAGATAGAAAGGGTGCTAATACCTTCCCTTTCTATAATCTACCCCCCGTACTCAAAAATATCTCAAAAAAGGAATTTTTCTGTGCTTTTTTCCTTTCCTTGTTGGATAAAATAAAAGTCGGTGGCGACTCTTGCTTACCGCGACATTTTGCGAAAACAAACGCAAAATGCAAACCAGAATTCCAAAAAAAAACAGTCAGTTCTTCCCAACGTATCACACAAATGATCTTGACTGAGTACGACATTCAATACACTACACAAAAGGCCATCAAAGGAAGTGTACTAGCAGATCATTTGGCCCATCAAGCTGTTGATGATTATCAGTCAATGAACTTTGACTTCCCTGATGAGAACATCATGTTGGTAACCGATTGCGTGAAACCTGGACCGTATGATGGACCTGGACAAGGATGCCATTGGACACTGGTCTTTGATGGGGCTTCCAACGCCTTAGGCAATGGAATTGGTGCTATGACCATCTCTCCTAAAGGTTGCCACACTCCTTTCACGACCAGACTATGCTTCGATTGCACGAACAACATAGCCGAATATAAAGCATGCATGTTGGGTCTGAAAGCTGCCATTGACTTGAGAATCAAGCATTTGAATGTGTTTAGGGATTCCACTCTAGTGATTATCCAAGTAAAAGGAGATTAGGACACTAAGAACCCTAATCGCATCCCTTACAAGGAAATTGTGCTATCCTTGATTCCCTACTTTGAAGAGATCACATTTGAGAACTTCCCTAGGGAAGAAAATCAGCTGGTTGACGCCTTGGCAATCATGTCTTCAATGTTCAAGGCCAGGTGGGACAATGAAGCCCCTATGATTACCATTGAAATATTTGACAAACCTGTACACTATTGTGAGCTTGACACAGACGAAGAAAAGCCATGGTACCATAAGGTGATGAGATTTCTTGAAGCACAAGAGTATCCCGAGGGACCATCCATCAACGACAGAAAGTTCTTACGAAGATTTTCAGCCAAATTCTTCCTAAGTAACGGAAGTTTGTATAAGCACAACCACGACTCCACTCTACTCCGATGTGTGCAAAAGAAGGAGGTAGAGGAAATCATGGAAGACATGCACGATGGTCTCTTTGGTACTCACTCAAGTGGACATACGATGGCTAAGAAGATCTTGAGAGCTGGTTATTATTGGTAAACAATGGAGACTGATTGCCATCAACACTCTAGGACTTGTCACAAATGCCAAATCTATGCTGAAAGGTCCATGTGCCTGTTTACCGTGGTTTTTGGTAAACAACCGCTGATCCTCCAAAAAGGAAATTTCTTTTTGGTTACTTACGAGATCGATCAGATTAATCCCAGAACATATGCTAATTTTTTATGTAAGACAAGCAATCAGGAAGAACGCACGTTCGACCAGAGAAAAGATACTTGAGATTTTGGAAAAGTAAACAGAAATGTAGAAATGCAGGTAAAGATGCAAGAAAGATAACTTTTCAAGATAATATTAAAGCAATGTAAAAGACTTTCATTAATAAAAAGAGGTGTTTCCAACGTATATTTCTCAGTTTTATCCTTTCTCACACAACGGTTACTTGGACAATATTTGAGTGACTAGTACAATAGGTTGAACACACTTTAAAAACTACACATGTTTCCTAATTTATACTAAAAACTAGGTAACCGTCGAGGAACGACTTTGCGCTAAGATGAAGACAAGTGTCTTCTGCATGTCCCTCGACCTCTAACTTCCAGCCACGTTGCTTCTTCTTAGCCGCTAGCGAAACTGTCTTTCCCTCCAATAATTCAAATTCAAATGTCCCCCGTATTATGTGACAAAGCGAGGGTATTTTATCTTAGTCAAAGGTCATAAGTACTCTTCAGTCGAAAACCCTGAAAGTGAGCCCTAGTCGAAGGCTCAAATACAACTTAGATCTTTTTCCTAAGTTATTTCATACGTTGAAACATTCTTGGCTTGGTTTATTCCAGTTTTTTGGTCTAAAAGACCAAATATAGTAAGTGTCAAATTTGGGAGCCAACAAATTTCCCCCCAAGAATGTCTATTTCGATGCCTAAAGAAATAACCATTCTTTGATCTTTCCATTAGACGTATGTCTTACTAGTTGTCCACAAAGTCCTGACGTGCGCTTTTCGTCTTCCAACAACTGCTGCTTTTGAAAAAACCCATTGTTGTACCCCAAAATTTTCCCTCTCATTTTATCAAGACTTCCCCTCACAAGACTCTTTGAACTCAAGACCAAGCTAGGGTTTGCTCTGCTCAAGACATCTCCTTGCACTGTTGACCTAAAATTAGGGTTTGAGTTTGCACAAGGATCTTTGGAGTTCCAATGTTTAAAGTGACTTTCATACTTCATATTAGACCTATAAGATTGTTCATACCAAGTTTCAAGCCTTGGATCAAATTTTTGCCCAGTCAATTGGACAATTGACCTAGAAATCAACTAAATTGAGGGAAAAGTCAACTGTGGTCAATTTACATTCAAACCACATAATTTTTGGTCCACATCAACATTATAGGCTCATATGAATCATTTGATCAAGTTTGGACCACAACTCCTCAAGAAATTTGATCAGATCATCAAAAGGGAAAAATGGTCATTTTTAGGGTTTTGACTGTATAAGGGCAATTTCTGATTTTTTAACTAGCCAATGGCAAATTGGATTCAAACATGGATTCATGGACTCAATGTAATCATCTTGACCTAATCATAAGGTTCAAAAGGTCTCAAAAGCATTGGATTGACAAATGAATTTTCCAGTCAACTGATCAAAAATCAACTGTACACTAAAAAGTCAAACTTTGACTTTTTGGTCAAAATCAAGTGCCAAGGGTCATTTTTCATCAAGATGTGTCAAAACATGAAACTTTTTCATCAAGAAACCTAATTTTGCAAATTAGGGTTGAAAATGGAAAATTTTCATAACTTAGAAATTTTCTAAGTTATGAAAATTTCTTATTTTTTTCCAACTTTGCCCAACTTTTTCACCATGATGCAATTGGATTCAAATAAAACTTCCAACATGAAAGTTGTAGTCCTCCAAAAAATCTACAACTTTTATTCACAAAGTTTTCCCAAAAGATTCTTGGATCTCAAGTTATGATTTTTGGAATAAGGGTCCATGAAACTTTTAACTTAGTGAAATTTTGCCCTAGTTTAGGCAGGATTTTGACCTATCTTCATGGACATTTTTCACCTAGTTCCAATTGGAATATCAAAATTCATTTCAAAGATGGATTGTATATAATATTACAAGATTTCCAAAATTTCAAGGAACTCTCCAAAATCATTTATGGTTAGGGAGAATCGAAGGTTTGAATTTGGTAAAATATCACTTTCATCCATGGCATTTTTCACTATGCTACAAGTTGCAATTTCTGTCCAGCTTTGTTTGTACTTGTTTACAGGTATCTAAACCCTTCCAAACTCAAAAATTAAATGCAAACTCAATGGATTAATGCATTGTTCTGATCAATGGAGGATTACACAAAAGATTAATCCAAAAATGGCAAAAAGTTAACAATGTCATTTTGATAAAGTTTACTTTATGCATATTTGTTTCTCTTGAGCATTGCACCCTTTCATTGGTAGCAAAAAAAGTCCATAAACTAAGGCAAAGGTACAACAACTTTGTGCATGCTTGAAGCTAGCCTGTACAGGCCTGTCTTTGGTCACTTCACACTTTTCTTAAAAAACAAGTCAACTTGCCAAAATCACATAACTCTTGTATCTGTTATAACCAAGCTTGGTAACCATTCAAAACATGTTTTTGCACATAACATTGAGCCAGAAACACGAGCTATCCAGTCCTCAAACACTCTTGAACATCAAAACACCAAAAACTTGCAAAACAGGGCAGTCTTTGCAGTTTCACCTCCATCTCACAAACCACTCGTGCGTTTTGCCTCAAACCTCTTCCAACACACTCCATACAACCCACCTAAGCTCTCCCAACCATTGGCCAGTGACTGTAACTCAGTTTACACCCTTCACCATTTCTGAATACTGTTTGTGCAGGTTGAGTTCTACAAGCTTATTCAAGCAAGTACAAAGCCAACTAAGCAATGAAGAAGGTCAGAGGAAGTTCAGACAAGCTCACAAGCATCTCAGGCCTCACTAAAAATCTCTACATTGCCATACTCGTGTTCAGCTGAAGCAGGTATTTTCCAACTTTCTATCTCTCTATTTAGGAATCATTAAGCATAGGTTTGTGAATAAAAAATATAGTACTCATTGTCCTTGAGTTGTACATATGCATATATTTTATTTAAGTTAACTGAGTTGGGAGAATTTGATTGATGAACTTTCTGAAAAAGTTAGGTTAGAAATTAGGGCCAGAGAAATTCTCTCTGGTATTTGAGAGTTAGATTAAGTTCTTTACATGGTTGGAATCGTGTTGAAAAATGCTATAACTTTTGTGTTGTGAGTTTTTGCTTTAGAGCACGTATGCAGGATTTCCAGATTTGAACAAGGAATGCGCGTTTTTTGTTTGATCAGAGGTTGAAGACGAAGCAAGTGGGCTGGGCTTGGTTTCTCCTTGCTTTTGACACCCCTGACTTGCTATTTGCACCCCCTCAGCCCATTTGTTTATTTTCTTTTGCATATTTTTCTATTTCTTTTTCATTTCTGACTTTATATTATTTTTCCTAAACATTAAAAATACCAAAAACATTTTCATACATTTTCACATTTTATTTTATTATTTTTATTAATTTTTGGACATAGAAATAATTATTAAATAGTATATACATTTATTTTCTTAATAAAAAAAACTTGTAAATACTATAATAAAAATATTATATTTTTATTTTTTATTATTTATATACTTAAATAATATTTTTCTAACATATTTTTATTTCTTGACATTTGTAATATATTTTTATTTTATTGTACATAAATAAATAATACATAATATATATACTTTCTTAAAACAAATTAGGGTTTCCACCCTTAATAAAAATAATATTTTTCTTATTTTTGATACATTAAATATTTTATTTTTACATACATAAAAATAATACAAAAAACATTTTTTGCATATTTATAATATATTGCATATTTATTTAATTGTCCATTTAAATATTTGCTTATTTATTATTTGAACAAAGAATTCAATTTGGTTGTAATAATCTTAGGGTTTTAATTTCTTGCAAATAATCCACTATTCAAAATTGTATCCCCCTCCCCATATCAATGTTGTAATAGCTTAGATTACTTTTACGCATTTATTGCTTTCAAATATGCCATGATAGATTAGGGTTTGTATGCAATATCCAAAATCAAAACAAATAGCTAGACCTAATACAAGACATAAAAGCATGTAAATTGACAACACAATGCACACATGCACCCCTAGGGTTTAATCCACTTGTTGCCTTTAAAATGGTCATGGTATGCATGTTGAGTATCTTGGCAAAACAAAACAAAAAAACAAAAAGATCATAGTCCCTCGATGACGCTATCTTGGTTGCCTATACAAAATGATCTAGTCCCTCAAAAATTTGCTAAGATACTTAGCACAATTGCTATCATGGTCCATACAATGACCCACGCCTGTCCCGTTTAACATCCAAACACAAGGTTGTTTACCAAATACAATGGTAAAACAACAATGTCAAAGGGTTAAAAATGTGTAGGAAAGATCTTTGAGTAGGGTAGACAACTCCTAGATACTTGATCAAATTTGCAAACCATCCTTGCTAATTTTAAAACATACACAATTTCAAAACATTTCCCAAATACAAACTTTCAAAACATTGAAACATCTTTTCAAAAGACAAACACCTTTGTATATATTCAAACAAGAATCATTACAAAGGTTGCCTAGACAAAGGCCTCTTTTCAAAATATTTTCAAAACCACACACAAAAGCACCATTTCAAACAATTGAAAAGCAAAAGCAATTGATCTAAACAAGTAACTAAGAGCCCATGGAAAACCATGGATGAAAAGGGTGCTAGCACCTTCCCTTTTTATAATCTACCCCCCTAACCCAAGAAAACATATCAAAGGTCTTTCCTGTGCTTTTTGACCTTTCCTTTAGATAAAATAAAAATTCGGTGGCGACTCTTGCTAAACCGAAACATTTGCGAACACAAACGCAAAACCTCAAGTCAGTTCTCCCACTGTATCACAGAACTGGCGACTCTGCTGGGGAATAATCTAAAAGTGGGGTCACCTTAGGGTTTATATCACCTTTACATGCTTACCTTGTTTGATTTGTTTGCTTTACACTTGGTTCTATTATTTGGGTTTGAAATCCTCTACCCGGATTTGGGAAACATTCATAGGTAAATAGCAATACATTGTGGAAACTGTGCGGGGTATACCGACATGGTTGAAGCAATAACTATGTTAGTGTGAGATATTTATGGGTACCGGTAGCCTTTGAGTCAATCAAAGAGAATACAGGGCCGCTGAGTGATATCATAAAGCACTAATGGACTTTTAGAACCTTTACTTGACCATCTTGGCCTTTTTAGGGGTAGTGAGATGACCGGATTTGGTGTAGTCCGAAGTTGGTAGATACTCGATACTACACTCATTGAGGGTTGTTTTCTTGGAATATTTCGGTCGCCAGTAAAATGGCTAAACTAAAACAATGAACACAGAAAATAATCCAATGATATTGAGCTCCTTAGAACCCGGTTACTATTTATAGGACAGGTTGAGCCAACTAACTTCAAGAGGGTACTTACTCATGAAAACCCATGCAAGCCTGAAACTAGGAACTTGTGTGACTTGCTTGTACATATACTTGTGCATACATCATGAACATCATGTAGCATCATATGCATCCACTAACCATTTCAAGGGTTTGGATTTTCATCTTTGTTCCTGTTTTATAGGTTATGGAATCACTTCGCAGGAAAACAATCCAGGTCAACCTTGTGAGAATTCCTCCTCAACTCAAGGAGCTTGCTTCCAAGATTCCAGAGAAGTCTCCCTTCACTGAAAGACATGGTAGACTTCTCAACTTGGTCAACTCCAACATATAAGAAGACATGGTGAAAGTTCTCTTCCAGTTCTTTGACCCCCTACACCACTGCTTCACATTTCCTGATTACCAACTAGTGCCTACTTTGGAGGAATTTTCTCAACTCCTGAAGATTCCTATTCTCCATCAACTACCCTACAACGGTACGGAAAGAGAGCCAAAGCCTGAAGATGTTGCTCAAGCCTTACACTTGCAACCATCTGATATCAAAGGTCATTGGGAAATCATAAGTGGTGTCAAGGGTTTCTTGGCAAAGTTTCTGTTTGAGAAGGCACAAGACTGCTGGAATTCTCTAGATCTGCAAGCTTTTGAGGAGATCGTAGCACTTCTCATCTATGGTTTGGTCTTGTTCCCAAACCCTGATCATCTTATAGATGTGAATGCTGTCAAGATTTTCATATCTCGAAATCCTGTGCCTACATTGCTTGGAGACATCCTACACTCATTTCACACACGAACAATGAGGAAAAGAGGTCTTCTCGTGTGTTGTACTCCTCTTATAGAAAGGTGGTTTATTTATCACCTTCCCCAATCAGTCTTGAAGAATGAGCAAGGCTTGAGGTGGTCACAACGATTGATGACTCTTACACATTCAGATGTTCGTTGGTGTTCTCGGTCCAGAGAAAATGTCATCATCATTGATCATTGTGGGGAATTCCCTAATGTCCCATTACTTGGCATTAGGGGAGGCATTACCTACAACCCCTGCTTGGCTCAGAGACAGTTTGGGTATGCTCGAAGGGATGGCCCCCATGACATGCTGATTCCAGATTTGGTTTTTGACTTCGACAACGGCGCTTAAGGACTTCGACAAAGGTTTATCCGAGCCTAGAGGATGCCCAACATGGTAGACAGTAAAACTTTGGGACACAAGAATTCCATACCACTTGAGCCTTGCCTCAAGTGGGTACGAACCCGCGCCCAGAGTCTTATGATGCCTTACCCCTACATTCTCCCGGTGATCAAAGAGCCTGTTATGGAAGGAGAGGGTCTATACACCCTCCTACATCCTGACATGCCGACATCATTGGAAGATCTACAAAAGAGTTGGATACAGCTTAAGGAAGAACGAAACACTTTTGAAGCCAACTTCTACGCCAGTGAGAAGAAGGTTTTGGAACTTACTCGTCGACTCCATGAAGAGCAGACTCTCAACACCTACATTGCGCCAAAGAGGATGCACAACGTCTTTTTACCTTAGAATTTTGTATTATTTTGCCCATGGGGAATTTATGTACTAACAAATTCTATTTTTATTAATATGACGTGTGTTCTTTTTGTTTACAACAAATTTGAATTTCTGAGTCCTTGAATGCATTACATGAATACATATCATTCATCATATGCATAAACAGGTCTTCACACCAGGTTTCCTTATCTCTCTGCTGTTTATTTCAGCAAGATGGATATAGAGCATACGGTCAAAGACTTACAAGCGTAGAATTCACAGTTCCAACAACTCCTCATGACCTTGGCAAAGGGTCGGGAGGATCTTAAAGCACTGTTAGAGAAAGAAAAGGAAAAAGAGAAAAAGAAAAAGAAAAGAGTTGGTGTGGCTACTCTGGGTAGAAGATTTGAAGGTCAAACTAGAAGGGTCCTGGATTTCCCCTCAACATCTGATGAAGGGGTAGGTAAAGGAAAGGGAGCTGAAGTACCATCTGAGTCTGAGGCTGAAGAAGAGGAGGATGAAGACTATTCAGAACAGCAGTACCCTCCTGCAGATGACAAGTACAAGTATCTGGAAGAGCGTCTGGCAGCCATGGAGGTACAAAGGGTTCCTGGGCTGGATTTTGAAGAGTTAGGTTTGGTTTCTATGATTGTCATTCCCCCAAGTTTAAAGTTCCACTGTTTGCTAAATACGATGAGGTGTCTTGCCCAAAGATGCACCTACGGTCTTACGTCAGAAAAATTCAACCTCATTCTTCTGACAAGGACCTGTGGGTCTACTTTTTTCAGGATAGTTTGTCGGGGACGCAATTGAATTGGTTCTACCAGCTTGAGAGGTATGATGTGCACAATTGGGAGGATTTGGCTGCTGCCTTCTACAGACAATATCAATATAATACGGACTTAGCACCTACTGGTACTCAATTACAGAGTATGGCTATGGTCTCTAATGAAGGCTTTAAGGAGTATGCCCAGAAATGGAGGGACTTGGCTGGAACGGTGCAGCCACCATTGTCTAAAAGAGAGCTTGTTGATATGTTTTTGGGGACTCTGTCAGGTCCATTCTTTAATCACTTGATAGGAAGTTCGTCTGTGGGGTTCACCGAGTTAATTCTGACTGGTGAAAGAGTTGAAGCAGGCATCAAGAGCGGTAAAATTCAGAAGGACACATCTACTTCCGCTGTCGTCAAGAAAACTTTTCCAGATAAGAAAGAAGTCTCAGTTGTCTACTCTCAAAGAGGACAAGGAAGAGTTGAGCGTCGGCCAGCAGTGGGGGCCGTAATGATTCATAAGTCCGCATCTGATCAGCCTCGAAACAGTCAACCAAGAACCAACCAGCAAAGGGTAGAAAGACCACAACGGCAGTATACCCAGATAAACATGACACCCGCTCAGGTTCTACCCCATCTCTTGAAGTTAAACCTTACAACCTTGAAAGAGGCACCAAAGAACCCAAATACGACTTCTCCTTTTTACCATGGCAACGCCAAATGTGCTTCTCATTCGGACAGCCTGGGGCACGACACCAACAATTGTTGGCCCCTCAAGAATAAGATCCAGGATTTAATAGACGCTAAAGAGGTGGAATTCGACGCGCCCAAAAAGCCGAATGTGATCTCTGCCCCAATGCCAAAGCATGGTCACAATGCCCATGCTATTGAAGAGGATCTGTATGTTGCTGCTGTTGATAATTTGATGACTCCGTTGCCAATAATCAAGATGAATCTGTTGAAAGCCAGGATTTTCCCAGGCTGTGGAAAAGATTGTTACCTTTGTTCTCCTTACAATCCGACTGTCCATTATTGAAGTTAGGCATCCAACGTCTAATGGATAATCAAGAAATCCTCTTTGAGAAAACTCCTGTTACTCCAACTCCTGTCAAAGATGTTGCTATAATTACCATTTCCGCCAATCTTTCCAGAGTCTCCAAAAGACCTGCTAAGATTACATCCGATCCAAAGATTGTACCTATGAAGATAACTATGTTGGGGCCTATCCCATACAAGTCCAACAAATCAATACCGTGGAATTATGGAGGAGAGATCTTCTACCACAGTGTTAAGCATATTGAATCAGTTGAGGAAAGTTTCGGTGAAGAGACTCCTGACATAGGAAATATTGTTGGGACGAGTAAAATCACCCGCAACGGAAGAATTTTCTCTCCGGAGATTGCTCCTCCAAGGGCAATCTTTGGACCCTCAAATGCTCCTAAGGTTACTCCTGTGCCAGTCAATATGTCTGTGCGAACTCCAGTTATTAAAGAAATTGTTACTCCCGTGGTTGTACCCTCTGCTGTTGCTGCTGATAAAGGTAAGGGGATCCAAGAAGCACCCGTCAGGACGAGGGCTCAGTCTTTGGTCATCCCCGAGACCATTCAAAAGGAAATGGAGGAGATTTTAAAAATAATTAAGAAAAGCGATTATGATGTCGTAGAACAACTGGGGCAAACCCCTTCAAAAATCTATATGCTGGCCCTATTGCTCTGTTCCGAAGCTCATGACAAAGCTTTGATCAAATTCCTAAAGACGGCCCACGTGCCTCAGGAAACCTCCACAGACCAGTTCCAGGAGTGTGTAGCGAGCCTAACAACCGACAATGGTCTTGGCTTCTCCGATGCCGATTTAACATCTAAGGGGAGAAAGCATAATGATGCGCTGTATGTCTCGGTGGAATGCAGAGGGACTACTTTAGCTCATGTTATGGTTGATACCGGGTCGTCTTTAAATATCTTGCCTAAGAAAGCATTAGACAGATTGGACTGTGAAGGTTTGACCCTGAAGCCCAACAATATCATTGTCAGAGCCTTTGACGGTTCTAAGAGGATGGTCCACGGGGAGGTGGACATCCCAATTAAAGTGGGAACGGAAACTTTCAACTCTACATTTTATTTGATAGACATCCGTCCTTCATATTCTTGCTTGTTGGGAAGACCCTGAATCCACAATGTTGGGGCCGTCACTTCTTCTATGCACCAAATGCTCAAATACCCAGTCCAGGGGGAAATTATAACAGTTCATGGCGAGGAGGAGTATATGATAAGCCATCTTAATTCTTTCCGCTATGTGGAGTTAGATGGCGAATTCATAGAAACCCCTTTCCAACACTTTGAAGAGGTTTCTCCTGAAGTTGCGGAAGCCAAGACAGTGACTTCTATACCCATCATTACCAAACCTGTGTCCCGGATGTCATTCCTTAAAGATGCGAAGGTTGTGATCAAGGAAGGAGGAAGCACAGTACGGGGTCAGCTACCAGACTTTCCTTTTAAGACAGATAAGTCCGGCTTGGGTTTCACTGCTTCTGCTCAAAAGGCTGTGCGCCGCTCCCGGGCTGGAGGGCCACCATTAAAGATCACCCATCATGGAGTTCATGCTTTGGAGGATGGAGAAGATGGGAGCAACTTTGAAGACTGGATTTTCCCGACTGCTGAAGGAGGACTGAACAACTGGGAGGCAAAGGATTTTGTTCCCATTACTTTCATAAATCAGTAATTTATCCTTCGAACATTTCTGTTGGTCTGTAATAATTATTAAATAATTCGTACACTCTTTTTACCTTTGTGCCTTACCCGAGGCACATAGGTCCACTTGTAAGGGTTTGATTTTTCATCTTCATATGCCATTTTTAATGAATCATAGACGTTTTCACATATAAACTTTTGTGTTCATTTTCTTTCTTTTTACATTTTATTTATTTAAAGGTGGCTATCCCTTACACACACCCACACTCATAAAATGCAGGTACCCTTCCATTCCGGATTCTATGGGTAACAATTCTGCTATGGCGTTCAGTGACTCTGAAGATCTGGTCAATCATGCCGAATACAAAGGTGATGAAGACTGTGAAGTACCGGGAGAGTTTGCTAGACTTCTACAACAGGAAGAAAGGGCTATCCTGCGCCATGAGGAGCTGTTAGAAACAATCAACTTGGGTTATGATGAAGACAGGAAAGAGGTTAAAGTGGGTGCCAACCTAAAGCAAAATGTCAAAGAGCGTTTAGTTCAGCTGTTGAACGAATATGTTGAGATCTTCGCCTGGTCCTACGAAGACATGCCGGGACTTGACACATATATTGTGGTTCACCGTCTCCCTACAAGAGAAGATTGTCCACCAATTAAACAGAAAGACCGCCGAATGAGGCCCGATATGTCTGAAAAGATCAAAGCTGAAGTGATGAAGCAGTTCAATGCTGGGTTTTTCGCTGTTACTTCCTATCCACAATGGGTTTCTAACATTGTGCCCATGCCTAAGAAGGACGACAAAGTGAGAATGTGCATGGATTACAGAGACTTAAATAGGGCTAGCCCTAAAGATGACTTTCCACTACCGCACATTGACATCTTGGTTGACAATACAACTCAACATAAGGTATTTTCTTTCATGGATGGATTTTCAGGGTACAACCAGATCAAAATGGCCCCTGAAGACATGGAGAAGACTACTTTTGTTACACAGTGGGGTACCTTCTGCTATAAAGTGATGTTATTCGGACTGAAGAATGCAGGGGCAACCTATCAACGAGCCATGGTAGCTTTGTTTCATGACATGATACATCATGAGATTGAAGTCTACGTAGACGACATGATAGCCCGTTCACAGACGGAAGAAGAACACCTCAACCATTTGCAAAAGCTGTTTGTCAGGTTGAAAGAGTACAAGCTCAGACTGAATCCTAACAAGTGCACTTTCGGAGTCAGGTCCGGTAAACTCTTGGGATTCATCGTCATCAACAAAAGCATCAAGGTTGATCCTGCAAAAGTAAAAGCTATACAAGAAATGCCTGCCCCTCGCATTGAGAAGGAGGTCAGAGGTTTCTTAGGACGCCTAAACTACATTGCCAGATTCATTTCTCACCTTACATCCACCTGTGAGCCAATCTTCAAGCTGTTGAAGAAAGATCAGGTGGTTAAATGGAATGATGACTGTCAAGTTTCTTTCGATAAAATCAAGGAGTATTTGCTAGAACCTCCTATCTTGATGCCACCCGTCGAAGGAAGACTTCTAATCATGTACCTGACTGTTTTGGATAATTCAATGGGGTGCGTATTGGGCCAACATGACGAGTCTGGCCGAAAAGAGCATGCCATTTATTACCTTAGCAAAAAGTTTACCGATTGTGAGACCTGCTACTCACTGCTCAAGAAAACTTGTTGCACTTTGGTATGGGCTGCTCGCCGACTAAGGCAGTACATGTTGACTCATACCACTCTACTGATTTCTAAAATGGATCCAATCAAGTACATCTTCAAAAAGCCTGCTTTATCTGGAAGAATAGCTAGATGGAAAATGATCCTGACTGAGTATGATATCTAGTACACGACCCAAAAAGCTATAAAGGGGAGTGTGCTAGCTGACCATCTGGCTCATCAGGCCGTCGAAGATTACCAATCCATGAAGTCCGACTTCCCCGACGAGGACATTATGACATTGGACAACATTGAAGGTAACAGACCGTATGAAGGACCTAAACAAGGATCCCGATGGACTCTGTACTTTGATGGTGCCTCCAATGCACTTGGGAACGGTATCGGTGTTGTGCTCATCTCTCCACAAGGTTGCCATACACCTTTCACCGCCAGACTTTTCTTTAACTGCACCAACAACATGGCCGAGTATGAAGCTTGTATCTTTGGTCTCAAGGCTGCAATTGACTTGGGAATCAAATATTTGGTTGTGTTTGGGGACTTAGCTTTGGTTATCAGTCAAATCAAAGGAGAGTGGGACACTAAACATCCTAATCTCATCCCTTACAAAGAACATGTCCTGACATTGCTACCTCATTTCGAGCAGATTACCTTTGAGCACTTCCCGCGAGAAGAGAACCAACTAGCAGATGCTCTAGCTACAATGTCTTCCATGTTTAAACTTAACTGGGATAATAAGGCTCCCCAAATCACCATCGAGCGAAGGGACGAACCGACACATTGTCATGAGATTAATACCGAAGAAGTAGTGGACCGACCTTGGTTTCACGAAGTCAAAAGGTGTCTCGAGACTCGAGAATACCCTGAAGGAGCTTCAGTCAAAGACAAAAAGTTCTTAAGGAGATTTTCTGCCAAGTTCTTCCTGAGCCATGGTATCCTATACAAGCACAATCATGATTGCATTCTGCTTCGTTGCGTGGACAAGGTTGAAGCTGAGCAGATCATGACCGAATTGCACAATGGTACATTTGGCACCCACTCGAGCGGTCATACGATGGCTAAGAAGATTCTACGGGCAGGCTATTACAGGTCTACCATGGAAGCTGATTGTCATCAACATTCCCATACTTGTCACAAATGCCAAATTTATGCTGACAAGGTACACATACCTCCAGTTCCTCTCAATGTCCTAACAGCTCCTTGGTCGTTCGCTATGTGGGGAATCGACATGATTGGAGAGATTAAGCCTATAACATCCAATGGACACCGCTTCATTCTGGTGGCCATTGATTACTTCACCAAGTGGGTCGAAGCAGCTTCCTTCGCCCCCGTCACAAAGAATGTGGTTGCCCGCTTCATCAAGCAGAACCTCATTTGCCGGTATGGTATCCCCGACAGGATCATCACGAACAACGATACAAACCTGAACAACATTATGATCACCGCTTTATGCGAGCAGTTCCAGATTCAACATCACAATTCATCTCCCTATCGGCCAAAGATGAATGGTGTTGTCGAAGCTGCAAAGAAAAATATCAAGAAGATCATTCAAAAGATGACAGTCACCTATAAGGACTGGCATGAGATGTTACCGTTTGCTCTGCACGGGTACCGTACCACGGCGCAAACATCAACTGGGGCAACACCTTATTCTTTGGTATACGGCATGGAAGCTGTTTTACCTATCGAGGTTCAGATTCCCTCCTTGAGAATCATGAAAGATGCTGGTTTGAGTGAAGACGATTGGATTCAGACCCGGCTTGATCAACTTAACTTGATTGACGAGAAGCGACTTACTTCTGTTTGTCATGGTTAGACGTATCAAAAAAGAATGATCAAGGCTTTCAACAAGAAAGTCAGACACCACATATATCAAGTCGGAGATCTTATAATCAAGCGGATCATCTTGCCGCAAAGTGATCCCATGGGAAAATGGACTCCTATTTACGAAGGACCATTTGTGATCAAAAACATCTTTTCTGGTGGGGCAATGATCCTGACCACCATGGACGGCGACGAACTGCCGCACCCTGCAAATGCAGACATAGTTAAAAGATACTACGCATAAACGACCCGACAAGTTGAAAACCCGAAAGGGCGACTTGGGCAAAAATGGGCATCCCGGTGAATCGAAAACCCGAAAGGGCTGTTCAGGCAAAAATTAGGGATAAACAAAAAAAATTTGTACACCCGGCAAGTTGAAAACCTGAAAGGGCAACTTGGGCAAAAAAGGGTTTCCCGGTGGATCGAAAACCCGAAAGGGCGGTTCAGGAAAAAGTTAGGGAATTAAAGCGTATGACTATGTCTCGTCGGATCACTTTAAGGAAAATATATTCACAGAAAAGCTCCAGGCTTCTGATCAATCCAATCATCTGTGGATGAAGCAACGAATGGACAAGATACTCAGAGTTTTTAAGGCTATAGCAGAATGGGAACCCCATGGAATTTTGTTACACATAGCCATCTTTCTTTGTATAAAATTTTTCAATTTTTATGACAACATTCTCTTACTAGGATGTTTGTTTCCTCTGTACAAAATACTTACACAAAGTTAATACAAAGATACTTCAAAGCGCAGAAAACTATTTTCCTTTTCTTTCTTTTTACACTTGTGTTTTATTTGAAAACGTCCAATGATTTATTAAATGAGCATATGCATTTGAATATAATCACATATTTACAAATAAAAAAAATGGGAAAGAATAATTACTGATAAGTTGAAAGTATAAGAAGACGTCTTTAGGCTATTCCAGGAGAAATCCCCTGCAGTATATCATCTAGATCCCCCAGCGGAGCTAAAACCTTGAAATACATATCCCCAGCGGAGTCAAATTTCAAAATCCACACCAGAGTTAAGTTTTCAAACTCCCAATCCCCAGCGGAGCAAAACTTTGAACTACAGACCCTCAGCAAAGGTGAAACCTTCTTCTCCAGCGGAGTCAAATTTCCATAAACAATCAAATCAGCATGTCATTAAGATCCCCAGCGGAGCTAAGACTATCAACCTACAGAAGAAACCATTCAGTCCCTCCAAATTCCCCAGCAAGTTGTCTTAAAGTCTGAGAGTCAACCAGATAACAGTTAACTTTGTTTTATCCCCAACCAAGGATGAAAACCCAGAAGATTGGCATACACCCAAACACCTGATATCTTTAACAGAATGAAGATTCTCATTCTTGAAACCCCAGAAGATTGGCATACACCCAAACTTCTGATATCTTTAACAGAATGAAGATTCTCATTCTTGAAAACCCCAAAAGATTGGCATACACCCAAACTCCTGATATCTTTAACAGAATGAAGATTCTCATTCTTGAAAACCCCAGAAGATTGGCATACACCCAAACTCCTGATATCTTTAACAGAATGAAGATTCTCATTCTTAAAACCCCAGAATATTGGCATACACCCAAACTCCTGATATCTTTAACAGAATGAAGATTCTCATTCTTGAAAACCCCAGAAGATTGGCATACACCCAAACTCCTGATAATCTTAACAGAATGAAGATTCTCATTCTTAAAAACCCAGAAGATTGGCATACACCCAAACTCCTGATATCCTTAACAGAATGAAGATCCTCATTCTTGAAACTCTAGAAGATTGGCATACAACCCAAACTCCTGATCTCCCCATCGGGACATCTACTCCCCACAGAGTTTTTCACTCCCCCGACAGATTTGAGATTCTTATTCTTGGTTCCCCAGTGAAGTTTCCAGAGCCTTCTTTACTCTCAGCATGAATTTGTCAAAATTTGTAATCCCCTAGTAGATTAAATATTCTCATTCCTAATTCCCCACAGGGCCTTCCTTTTTCTCCAGCAGATCAAGGTTTCCCTTTGTTTGATCCTCGATGAAGATTGCCGAAGTTTTCCCTATTCCCCAGCCGAGAAAGTCGTGAGGGATTCTCACATCCCCATAAAGGTTGCCAAAGTTTTGATAATCCCCACAAGTTGCCAAGGATTCTCTATCCCCAAGCAGTCAGCAAGGATTTCTTATCTTCAACAGTCAAAGATTTTGAATCTCCAGCAACGGTCATGGATTTATTTTCCCCGACAACAGTCAAATATTTTATTATCTCCAGCTATCAAGGATTTATTTTCCCCAGCAAGACAGCTAATTAGCTTACATGCGCATACATTATACTCATATGTCATAAACATTGATAAAACACATATATTGCATCATACGTTTCATGCAACATAACTTTGTGTTTCAGCTAACATTTTACCTGTTTCAGGATAAGATTAACAAGCTACCAATATACAATCATGAATACATCTTAGAGACGCTCCATACACGGATGCAATTCTATTGCTTATTCAGATTCGAAGTTCAGAAAACAACTCAGAGATACCCTAGACACGGATACCATTATGATGCTCATTCTCCTGATTTTCAACAAACATTCTTTGATGGCATCTTTAAGCCCATCTCCAACAAGATTCACACTTCCAAATGGCATCTTTAAGCCCATTCTATCAACTGTACTTTGACGAGTGCAAATTTACGGGCACTCTAGTGTCCAATCCTCTTTTACCTTCGAGTCACGAAAGGCAACCTCGCCAATATAACTCTTCAGGTCCAAGAAGATTGAACAGGGGCAGCTGTTGTACCCCAATATTTTCCCTCTCATTTTATCAAGACTTCCCCTCACAAGACTCTTTGAACTCAAGACCAAGCTAGGGTTTGCTCTGCTCAAGACATCTCCTTGCACTGTTGACCTAAAATTAGGGTTTGAGTTTACACAAGGATATTTGGACTTCCAATGTTTAAAGTGACTTTCATACTTCATATTGGACCTACAATATTGTTCATACCAAGTTTCAAGCCTTGGGTCAAATTTTTGCCCAGTCAATTGGATAGTTGACCTAGAAATCAACTGAATTGGAGAAAAAGTCAATTGTGGTCAATTTACAGTCAGACCTCATAATTTTTTATCCATATCAACATTATAGGCTCATATGAATCATTTGATCAAGTTTGGACCATAACTCCTCAAGAAATTTGATCATATCATCAAAAGGGCAAAATGGTCATTTTTAGGGTTTTGATTGTATCAGGGAAATTTCTGATTTTTTACCTAGCCAATGGCGAATTGTATTCAAACATGGATTCAAGGACTCAATGGCATCATCTTGACCTAATCACAAGGTTCAAAAGGTCTCAAAAGCATTGGATTGACAGATGAATTTTCCAATCAACTGATCAAAAATCAAATGTAAACTGAAAAGTCAAACTTTGACTTTTTGGTCAAAATCAAGTGCCAAGGGTCATTTTTCATCAAGATGTGTCAAAATATGAAACTTGTTCATCAAGAAACCTAATTTTGAAAATTAGGGTTTAAAATGGAAAATTTTCATAACTTAGTAATTTTCTAAGTTATGAAAATTTCTTATTTTTTCCCAACTTTGCCCAACTTTTTCATCATGATGCAATTGGATTCAAAAAAAACTTCCAACATGAAAGTTTTAGTCCTACACAAAACCTACAACTTTGATTTACAAAGTTTTCCCAAAAGATGCTTGGATCTCAAGTTATGATTTTTGGAATAAGGGTCCATGAAACTTTTAACTTAGTGAAATTTTGCCCTAGTTTAGGCAGGATTTTGACCTATCTTCATGGACATTTTTCACCTAGTTCCAATTGGAATATAAAAATTCATTTCAAAGATGGATTGTATATAATACTACAAGCTTTCCAAAAGTTCCAAGAACTCTCCAAAATCATTTATGGTTAGGGAGAATCGATGGTTTGAATTTGGCAAAATATCACTTTCATCCATGGCATTTTTCACTATGCTACAAGTTGCAATTTCTGTCCAGCTTTGTTTGTACTTGTTTACATGTATCAAAAACCTTCCACACTCAAAAATTGAATGAAAACTCAATGGATTAATGCATTGTTCTGATCAATGGAGGATTACACAAAGGATTAATCCAAAAATGGCAAAAAGTTAACAATGCCATTTTGATAAAGTTTACTTTATGCATATTTGTTTCTCTTGAGCATTGCACCCTTTCTTTGGCAGCAAACAAAGTCCATAAAATAAGGCAAAGGTACAAAAACTTTGTGCATGCTTGAAGCTAGCCTGTACAGGCCTGTCCTTGGTCACTTCACACTTTTCTTAAAAAACAAGTCAACTTGCCAAAATCACATAACTCTTGTATCTGTTATAACCAAGCTTGGTAACCATTCAAAACAGGTTTTTGCACATCACATTGAGCCAGAAACACAAGCTATCCAGTCCTTAAACACTCTTGAACATCAAAACACCAAAAACTTGTAAAACAAGCCAGTCTCTGCAGTTTCACCTCCATCTCACAAACCACTCGTGCGTTTTGCCCCAAACCTCTTCCAACACACTCCATACAACCCACCTAAGCTCTCCCAACCATTGTCCAATGATTGTAACCCAGTTTACACCCTTCACCATTTCTGAATTCTATTTGTGCAGGTTGAGTTCTACAAGCTTATTCAAGCAAGTACAAAGCCAACTAAGCATTGAAGAAGGTCAGGGGAAGTTCAGACAAGCTCACAAGCATCTTAGGCCTCACTGAAAATCTCTACATTGCCATACTTGTGTTCAACTGAAGCAGGTATTTTCCAACTTTCTATCTCTCTCTATTTAGGAATCATTAAGCTTAGGTTTGTGAATAAAAAATGTAGTACTCATTGCCCTTGAGCTGTACATATGCATAGATTTTATTTAAGTTAACTGAGTTGGGAGAATTTGATTGATGAACTTTCTGAAAACGTTAGCTTAGAAATTAGGGTCAGAGAAATTCTCTCTGGTATTTGAGAGTTAGATTAAGTTCTTTACATGGTTGGAATCGTGTTGAAAAATGTTATAACTTTTGTGTTGTGAGTTTTTGCTTTAGAGCACGTGTGCAGGATTTCAAGATTTGAACAAGGAATGCGCGTTTTTTGTTTGATCAGAGATTGAAGACGAAGCAAGTGGGCTGGGCTTGGTTTCTCCTTGCTTTTGACACCCCTGACTTGCTATTTGCACCCCCTCAGCCCATTTGTTTATTTTTTGCATATTTTTCTATTTCATTTTCATTTCTGACTTTATTTTATTTTTCCTAAACATTAAAAATACCAAAAACATTTTCATACATTTTCACATTTTATTTTATTATTTTTATTATTTTTTGGACATAGAAATAATTATTAAATAGTATATACATTTATTTTCTTAATAAATAAAAACTTGTAAATACTATAATAAAAATATTATATTTTTGTTTTTTATTATTTATATACTTAAATAATATTTTTCTAACATATTTTTATTTCTTGACATTTTTAATATATTTTTATTTTATTGTACATAAATAAATAATACATAATATATATACTTTCTTAAAACAAATTAGGGTTTCCACCCTTAATAAAAATAATATTTTTCTTATTTTTGATACATTAAATATTTTATTTTTACATACATAAAAATAATACAAAAAACATTTTTTGCATATTTATAATATATTGCATATTTATTTAATTGTCCATTTAAATATTTGCTTATTTATTATTTGAACAAAGAATTCAATTTGGTTGTAATAATCTTAGAGTTTTAATTTCTTGCAAATAATCCACTATTCAAAATTGTATCCCCCTCCCCATATCAATGTTGTAATAGCTTAGATTACTTTTACGCATTTATTGCTTTCAAATATGCCGTGATAGAGATTAGGGTTTGTATGCAATATCCAAAATCAAAACAAATAGCTAGACCTAATACAAGACATAAAAGCATGTAAATTGACAACACAATGCACACATGCACCCCTAGGGTTTCATCCACTTGTTGCCTTTAAAATGGTCATGGTATGCATGTTGAGTATCTTGGAAAAACAAAAAAAAAACAAAAAGATCATAGTCCCTCAATGACGCTATCTTGGTTTCCTATACAAAATGATCTAGTCCCTCAAAATTTTGCTAAGATACTTAGCATAATTGCTATCATGGTCCATACGATGACCCACGCCTGTCCCGTTTAACATCCAAACACAAGGTTGTTTACCAAATACAATGGTAAAACAACAATGTCAAAGGGTTAAAAATGTGTAGGAAAGATCTTTGAGTAGGGTAGACAACTCCTAGTTACTTGATCAAATTTGCAAACCATCCTTGCTAATTTCAAAACATACACAATTTCAAAAAATTTCCCAAATACAAACTTTCAAAACATTGAAACATATTTTCAAAAGACAAACACCTTTGTATATATTCAAACAAGAATCATTACAAAGGTTGCCTAGACAAAGGCCTCTTTTCAAAATATTTTCAAAACCACACACAAAAGCACCATTTCAAACAATTGAAAAGCAAAAGCAAGTGATCTAAACAAGTAACTAAGAGCCCATGGAAAACCATGGATGAAAAGGGTGCTAGCACCTTCCCTTTTCATAATCTACCCCCCGAACTCAAGAAAACATCTCAAAGGTCTTTCCTGTGCTTTTTGACCTTTCCTTTGGATAAAATAAAAAGTCAGTGGCGACTCTTGCTAAACCGAAACATTTGCGAACACAAACGCAAAACCTCAAGTCAGTTCTCCCACCAAATCACACCCATCATTACTCTTTTTCAAAGATGTCTTTTCTAACTGTCGTTACCACACTGCCATGATGGCCATATTCCTAGAACCTAGGCAAGCATGTCAAAATGTTTCCCAACGTCTGCACGGTAACTGCTTCATACTTCGCCACGTTCCCCACTATCTTCACAGAATTAAATGGCCTTGATGAGACATATCCCTTTCTGAAGACTATAAATAATCCTGAGCCTTTTCATTTGGAACTTTCACCAATCCAAGCATTTCCAAATCTTCTGCTTTTAAACACCTTGTATTGTCAACTTCGTTTTCTCCAAATCTGTAACAATGGATTTCCTTTCGAATGCACCAAACAATCCCCAACCTAAAAATGCTGATGATATCCAAAACCCACCAGAGATATTTTCTACCAACCCTTCTCCTTCCTCGATTGATGGGCTTCGGTTCGTTGTTGAACCCATGATGAGGGAGTAGCGAGAAGCATATGATTCCCAGCTCCTCATTCCCATTAGGTACTCTGAAGACATATATGCTATGTCTGGTCCTTTGTCTACGTGCGTCGAGAATCCCATGAGGAATCGTGCCTTCTTCCCTACTCACCCAAGACTCAGACCTATAGGCTGCGCGAAGAAGCCTAGGGATGATCCTGAAGACGCTACTCTGGCCAATCAGCAGTATGTTCAGACTACGGAGGACATTAACCTTCAATTTATGAACAAAGGGACCAGGATCTTTCGATCATGCCCTAACCTCTCCTCAGAGTATTCAGATTGGTTGAATAAGGTGGAAAAGGCGCAAACCTCCGTCTGGAAGGAAATGGGAATTTACGATTTGGTGATGCTGTCGAAGACAGGATTGCCTTATTGTCCCCTCATGTTGGTATCTTCGCTATATTTCTGGGACAATGCACATTTTACCTTTTATCTTCCCTATGGGATGGTGACCCCCACCCTATTCGACATAGCCGCAATTACCAGTCTTCGACCGATTGGCGATTATTTCGATCCTGAGGATTTGTCTGAAGATGTTATTGGGTTTGCAGCTACAAAACCCACTTACACCAATTTTATCAACCACTTCCATGATAAAGCCTCCAGTACTGTGTCGGAGGTGGAGCATATAGCCTTTTTGGCTATGTGGTTATCCCGTTTCATTTTTTGCACTAAGTCACTTCAGGTGACTAAGAAAATGCTCACGCTCGCGACGCAGCTTCATCACGGCTATCCCCTTTGTCTGGCCGAATTAATTCTGGCCAATCTATATGAGTCCATCAGTAATGGTGTAACCCAACTCAAGGTTATAGGGGACAGGGAGAGCCTGCTGCTTTCTGGCCCTTTTTGGCTTCTCCAACTTTGGCTCAATGCCACCTTGAATCTTTTCTTCCTCATAAGAATAAGATTAATGAAGCGGCCCCAGAAATCCTGAACAGGAGGGTCGAAGATACCAGGCCTGCACTGCTGACTCCTACTGATGAAGGCCAACAGTTTCAGAAGGCTTTCACAAGCTTCGTGATGATGTTTGCGGAGCGCAAACGTTTTGTTTCGATCATGGCTCCTTTTTCCAGTCGAAAAGTTTGTCCAGAATGGTTCACCAGACCATTTCCTTCGACTAAGGAGGAAGACTTGAATGATGAATATGTGGGCATGTGGGAATTGTTTCTACACCCTAGAATTATGCCATTGAGATTCAAGAGCTCCAAAATTCAATTAAGCTTGATCGCTTATCAACCAAACCTTATCTCTCGATAATTTGGTATTGTCCAGTCACTTCCTTCACCCATTTATCCTCGAGAGAAGCTGCTATTATTTTACAACGCAGACTACTCAGAAGATGCTGCTACCAAGCATATTGGTAGGTACATTGGTCGAACCGTGCTAACCATGTTCGAATTTAACCTCAATTTTTTGAGTTCTGGTAATTTTGAGGGGTGGTGGAGACAATATTATGATGAAGAGTTCTTTGATGAGAAGGACTTCGCCCACCATCTTCGTGAGGCGTTTAAGCTGGTTCTCGACAGGGTCAAGAAAGGCATTACTTCTTTTCTTTCTCTTCGTTTCAGATTTATCATTCGACACTCGATTAACTTTATTTTTTTGTTTTTGTGTAGCTTTCAAGAGAACCACTTCGAAGAAGGCTGCTGAAAGCACAAAAGGGGGAGATTCTTCTGTCAACCCCTCTCCCAAGGTATTCACTTTCTTCTATACCCTTATTTTCTATGATTGTCCGATATGGGTACTGATTTCTTTGACTTGTCTTTCTGGGTATTCAGAAAACTACCCCCAAAAAATGGAAGGTCCAGGAGATCGAAATCTCTAGTGACGAAGAAGAGGAATCTCCTCCTGTTCCTCTGAAGAGACAAAGGTTAAAGAAGTCAGTTCCTGCCCGTGAGTCTCGTCCCAAAATTAGAATTAAGACTACAGCTGCGAGGCCTCCTACTGTAGTTATCAAAGAGCCTACTGAACATGAAGTAGCTGCCAGGTTAAACAACCCTAGCGAGAGTGATAACTCCAGTCCCGGTGCTGAAATCCCAGTCCAAGTATTTTCTTCGACAGACCATCATTTACTTCTCGACTCCCCTTTTTTCTTTATGAGAATTATGAAAGAAACGAACTTCTTTTATTTTCCAGGACACTGCTGGCACCTCCAACCAAGTCCCTACTCCTGTCGAAGGCTCTGTTACCCTATTGAATAGTGAAGGAGAGCCTACTTATAGGCCTTCTTCAGCGAAAGGCTCTTTCATGAGTTCAGCTGATGAAGTGAATCAAACTTTCGAACCTCAGCATGAAACTATAGAGGAAGTCAATGAAGAAGGCCCTGTAGGAAATCATGAAGAGACTAGGGCTCCGTTGGTTGACGTGAAAGAAACTGAAGAGGAAAGGACCCCTAATACTGAGACTGTGATAGCGAGGGAGAATGAAGGGATCCCAGAAGCTGATGGCGAAGAGGGTTCTGCTGAAGGAAACCAGCATCCTACAGACACTGAGGCAATTCCAGAGCAAGTGGCCAATGTGGTTGTTGCTGTCAACGAAATTATCCCTTCGACAGGATCTAGAACTAAGGAGGATTTGGCCTTACTGAAACAGCAAAATCCTTTAGGCTATTTGACTGCAATTCTAGAAAGTCGAGAAAGTTCTTATGATCATAGTGCTTCAATTGTGTCTGGAAGGTCTACTTTGACCTCTCCTCTCGATGAGGCCCTTCAGAAAGTTAAGGCACAAATCATCAAAAGAGATTTAATGTTGACCTTGGAGGGGGAACCCACGGCTCCCTCTTTTCTGAAGACTACTCTGAGGGCTGTCGATCTCCTCATTGCTTCTCCGGACGTGGCCAGTGTTATCTTGTATTTAATCTCCATTATTGACCAAGTATCAGCGGATTATAACCGTCAAAGGACTCTTAATCGTGAGATTGAAGAAACCAATGGTCAAGTGGCTGCTGCCTGGCACGCTGCTACCGAATCAGCTTTTAAGGTAAAGGATCTGTCGAAGGCCCAAGAGGCTAGACAAAAAGAGGTCGAAGAGATAGATCGAGACACTGCTCAAATGAGGGTGCAGATTGCAGAGTTGGAAGCTAAAATTGCTGTCAACGATAAAAAGAAGGAAGAACTCCTCGCTGTTAACAATGAGTCGGAGAGCCAATAGGAACTGGCTGAAGGGTTAAGACACGCTGATCGGGCCCAATCTCTTGATGCTAAGCTCGAGACTCTTCATCAATCGAAGGCTTTATGTGATTGACGCCTAGAATTACAAAGAATTAAGTATCTTCAGATCAAGGCTAATCTCCCTTTTTGAATCATGTTTCTTTCATTTATGTAATCACTTGTTGTAATGATTTCAAAGCCATTTTGGCTATTTTAATGAAAATTTAAGTTTCCATTTTGTCATTCTCTATTCAACGGTGACTACATATTACTTATTTTTACCTCTTGAAGCATAGGTCTATATGCTTTCAAGTATTTACCATTCACCTTCAAAAGTCTTTGATCTTCGCTTAACTCTTCAATCTCATAGGCTCCACCAGAGAAAGCATGGATAATCCTGAAAGGTCCCTCCCACTTAGGAGACCATTTTCACAAATTTCTATCTTTTCGATCCATCGGAATAATTACTTTCCATACTAGATCCTCAGGCAGAAATGTCTTAGGTTTCACTCTGCGATTATAGGATTTCTCAACTTGCTTCTTCTGTAGTCTCAAAAGATCCAGAGCTTTCAACCTTTCTTCATCTAAGTCAATTAGTTTGTCTAATATCATATTCCAATAGACCTCAAAAGGGATATCATGATGTATCTGAATCCTTGTCGCCTGCAGGTGGATTTCCACTAGCAACACTGCATCATGACCATAGGTTAAGCTAAATGGTGTTGTTCCCGTGGCTTCTTTCGGACAAGTTCGACATGCCCATAGAACTTGATCTAGCGTCTTGTGCCAGTTTCTAGGTTTCTTTCCCACGTGTTTCTTTATTAAGCCGATTACTACTTTATTCGCTGCTTTGACCTGGCCATTAGCTTGCGCATAATAAGGTGTAGATGTTAACAATTTAAACCCCATTTCCACAACAAAGTCTTGCATCTTTCGACCAGTAAAGATTGACCCTTGGTCTGTAGTTATTGTTTTGGGAATTCCAAATCTATATATGATGTACTTTTGAATGAATTCAATGACATTCTCTTGGTCTACATTGACTAAAGGGATTGCTTCAATCCACTTAGTAAAATAATCAATGCCCACCAATATATATTTCTGGCTTTTAGAAGATGCTGGTCGAATTTCTCCAATAAGATCTAAAGCCCATCCTCTAAAAGGCCAAGGCTTCACAATCGAGTGAAGTTCGCTTGCCGGCACCTGCTGAATACCTGTATGTATTTGACATTCTTGGCATCCTTTTGCAAACTCAACACAATCTTTTAACATAGTGGGCCAATATAATCCTTGTCGAAACAATAACCATTTCATCTTTTGGCCTACTTGGTGTGCTCCACATGCCCCGGCGTGTGTGGTGGAAAGAGCTATGTATGCTTCTATTTCACTTAGGCATTTCAGGAGCACACCTTCAGGTGTTTTCTTGAATAATTCATTTCCCATCAACACATAACTCAGTGCTCTATATTTTATTTTTCGTTCTGTCGAAGCCGTTGGATTTTGTAAATAATCCACTACAGGCTTTCTCCAATCTTGTTATGTTAGATTGTCTATGAACGAAATTTCAAAATTTTCGTGATCAGTGCATCCCAACGTTGTGGTCCTTAAATCCAATGGAGATAACTTAGTGGAAGTTACTCTCCCTCTAACTTCGATTGCTTGTTGTAGCCTGTCTTTCGAAACTTTATACCCGGAAGCAATTTGCGCCAAGTCGTTAGCTACTTGACTTTCCAATCTGGGTATATGTCGAATGTTAACTACTTCGAAGTTCTTCAACAACTATCTGGATATTACGAAATACATGATAAGATTTTATTTTATGCATTTGTATTCTTTCGTAATTTGTTTTAGGACTAACTCTGAGTCTCCCATTATTTCGACCTGAGTTGCCCCAATTCCAACAGGATTTCAAGGCCTACGATTAACGCTTCGTATTCAGCCTCATTATTAGAGCAATCCCCATTTATCTTGTACTTAAATGTTGTTGGAATTTTGTTTGGAGAAATAATGAGGACTCCGACTCCAGTTCCATCTTTATAACTAGAACCATCAAAGTACAGTTTCCAAGGTTCGATCTCCAAATAATTCAGTGATCCCTCTTGTATAGAATGGTCGACTATAAAGTCTTCTACCACCTGACCTTTCATAGCCTTGAGAGGCATAAAGGTTAATGAGTACTCAGTTAATGCGAGTGCCCATTTTCGAATTCTACTGTGCAAAATGCGTTTCGACAACATATATTTGAAAACATCAAAATGAGACGAAACATAAACATCAACTGGCTTTATATATTGCTTAAGTTTTGTACATGAAAAATAAAGACATAAACATAGTTTTTCAACCTCGTTATATCTTGTTTCTGCATCGTTTAAAACTCTACTGAGGTAGTATATGGGCCTTTCGACACCATGCTCATCCTCATGAGCCAGCGTGCTCCCTAAAGTTTTATCAGACTCAGCTATGTACAGTCTCATACTTCTACTTCGACAAGAAGGTACCAAAATAGGTGGTTCAGTGAGGTACTCTTTGATTTTGTCAAAGGCTTCTTGATGTTCTTGCCTCCACTCAAATCCTCCTTTGCTGAGTCAAAGTAGTGGTGAAAAGGCTTGCATTTTCCCACTGAGGTTGGATATAAATCTCCTCAGGAAATTTATCTTCCCAAGTAAGGATTGCAATTCCTTTTTGTTAGTTGGTGCTTTGGCTTGCAAGATAGATTTGGTCTTGTTTTGGTTTATCTCATTGCCTTTTTTATGGACCATAAAACCTAAGAAATCTCTCGCTTTGACACCAAAAGCACATTTTAGAGGATTCATCTTCAGGTCGTAGCGTCTCATCCTCTCGAAGGATTGTCGAAGATGATCCATGTGAGTCTTCCCTGAAACAGATTTGACAATAATATCATCAATATAAATCTGCATGAAAGTGTCAATAAAATCATGGAAGATCGAATTCATGGCTCTCTGGTACGTTGCCCCTGCATTCTTTAGCCTAAAGGGCATCACTACCCATTCATAAGTGCCTAAGGCCCCAGGGCAACGGAATACCATTTTCGACACATCTTCTTCAGCAATAAAGATTTGATTATATCCAGAGTAGCCATCAAGCATACTCATGCACTCGAAACCAGCAGCAGAATCCACAAGCATTTTCGCCACCGGTATTGGATATTCATCTTTGGGTGTTGCAGCATTCAGATCTCTGAAATTAATGCACACCCTTAAGGTACCATTTTACTTTATAACGGGAACAATATTTGCAATCCATTTGACATACCTGGTCGTTCGGATGAACTTGCATCTCAGCAGCCTTTCGACTTCCGTTTTGATTTTTGATAAAATCTCTGGTGCAAATTGTATTGGAGTCTGCTTAACGGGCTTCTTTCCAGGCTTTATTGGCAACTGCAGTTCTACCAAACTTCTGTCGAGACCAGGCATCTCGTCATAATCCCATGCAAAGCAATCCTTGAACTCTTTTAGTAATTGGATCATTTCGACCCTGAGTCCTGGATCTATTTCTGTGCTTATGTATGTTGGCTTTTTTACAGGACCGTCACCTAGGTTTACCTCTTTTAGAGGGTCTTGCGCTAACATTCTAACATTGTTCGCCAACGGGTCCTTTTCGAAACCTAGAGGTTCATCGTCATAGATGGCGTCTAACCTCTGATCTCGAAGGTCTTTCATTCCTAAGTCGGGAGGCTCTGGGTCGAAATCTTTCCCAGGGCCTGTCTTAGAAAGGACTTGTTCATTGGCTTCGAAGGCCATATATTTAACTTCAGCCTCCAAGGCCGCTATCATTCTACTTTCGGCCACATACGCTGAAATTTTTTGCAGAGTTTGTGACTCAGTCATCACCACCAAACTCACTTCCCCAGCCTGTTGGCTGTATATCATCAACTCCTCCAAAGTTGATGTTGGATAAGTCTTCTCTATCCCACTGAAAGTCGTAGTCGGAGTATAGTTATAGGGAGCATAAGGCATTAGGTGTTGGGGTTAAATCAAACTCAGGTGAATTACATGGCCCTATATGAGCCAAATTTCTGTCGAAACTATTCTTTCCGACACTGTTGATTTCATCTGAGTAATAACTCTAATATGCCTCAATGTTTTCTAGGATACCATCGGGGCGCCATATCGTGACCCTTTGGTGTATCGAGGATGGCACTGCACCGATGCCATGTATCCACTCTCGACCTAAGAGCAGATTGTAGTTTGGTTTCACTGAGATCACCATGAACATGGTGGGTCAGAGGATTGATCCCACTTTGAGGTCTAGTTGTATGACACCCATTGTGGTTCCAATGCCCCCTTCATAATTGGACAAGACCATGTTATGGGGCTTGATGTCAGCATCTCCCTTTCCTAGCTTTTCCAGCATGAATTGTGGGATGATATTGATGGTCGCCCCACAACCAACCAGAATTTTATTTATAGTTATTTCCCCTATCTTTGTGTGATCGGTGGATTTGGAACTGACTGTTTAACGCTGGTTCGCGAAATATCGCGGAAGCAAGAGTCGCCACCGTCTTTTATTTTCTCCAAATGGAAAGGACAAAAGCACAGAAAAATTCCTTAAAGAGATCGCTCTCGGTTCGGGAGGTAGATTATAGAAAGGGAAGGTACTGGCACCCTTTATATCCATGGTTATCCATGGGCTCTTAGATACTTGCTCATTGTGTTTTCAAAAAATGGTTTGTTTGCTTTTCAACTGTGGGTTTTAAAAAAGTTTCTTTGAAAATTCCAGTTCGACTCTTGTATCGGTCCTCAAGAGTGTTTGAAAAATTGTTTTCGAAAGCTTTTAAAAAGGTGTCGGTGTGAAAAGTATTTTTGATTTGTTTTGAAATTAGAGCAAGTATCTAGAGTCGTCTACCTACCCTAAGGAATTCGTCTGTGTAAATGTCCTTTAAAGTAGTGCCATCCCACCATTGAGAGGTAGGTAGCACCACCGTTGGAGGTGTTCGGGTCAATTCGAGGTTCGGGACATGGTGATCACCAGAGCAATGGGAAGACACCTTAGAAGCTACCCTCATGCCAGGTTCCCGGATCATGAGGACTTACTAAGACATCCTCTACTCGACGATCACCTTTCGAGGCAAGGCAACAGTGAGGCGTACCCTAGGGGTGGTGTGTGATTTTGTGTGTCGTTTTCATTTATTTTTGTCTTTTGTCAAAGTGATCTATGCGTTTGTTTTTATTTTATCATTCATTCTTGCATGTCATTATTAATAGTTAAAAATTGCGAGAAATATAAAGTTCCTAAACTATTATAAAAGGCGCGGGTCCACATCGCCAAAATTTCCAGGACCCGATTTGACAGAAAATAAAGAATTAAAGCAAAAGTGCGAAGAAATTAAATTTACACGGCTTTGGGAGAGGTACATAAATATTAAAAGAAAAAGAAATAAATACGCGAATTAAATTAAAATTAGAAACGAGGGCGTTGGACCCTTTTTTAATGAAATTAAATTATTAGCAAATTAATTAAATTAAAGAAAAAGAAATTATTTTTTGGTTTTTTGTATTTATGAGAATTTAATGAGATTAATTGAAATTAAAATGATAACCCTAATTCTAATTGTTTTTTAGTTTATTAAGAAAGTATTAAAGTTAAACCTAAATTAACCTAATTATTTACATGCAATTTTGATTTATAAAAATAAATAGGAAATATTTAATTATTTAGAGAAAAGAAAAGAAAAGGGATAAAAATTAATACAAACCCTAATTCTACCAATTTTAAATTTATTAGAAAAAACATTAAGATTAACCCTAGATTAAAACTAACTAATTAATGAATTTTATTTACAAAAATATTAATTAAATAAATATATTTTAAACTTTGTCTTTTCTGATTTTATATTGTTTTTTATATTTTTATGAAAGTAATCAAATTAAAGAACTAATTAAGAAGAATAAGTGAATCAATATAAATAAATAAAAATAATGAGAAACTTGCAAACCTAGGGGGGTCTGTCCCCATTTGGGAGGTTTCTTGCTCAGCAATTTGGCCCAATTATCCCTGGCCCCATTGACCTTCTCAGGACGCGTGTATCCCCATTGACTTGTGTCCATGATGGTCTTAAAACCATGTCCCTTGGATTGGTATTAGCGTATGCGTGGCAAGCTGGATCTTGTGGATGTATGGTGATCCTCAGCAATGAAACTGCACGCAAGTATGTTAATAAAAATAATATGAAAGGGATGGGGGACCTGGGGCTCGAACCCAGGTCCTGTGGTTTACCAATGCTTATGCCTGCCAGTGGTGCTGCTTTACTTCTTTGTACATTATGCAATCAATAAACATAATAAAATAAACAAACGCTGATGCTCTTTTTTCCGCGCGAAATTTTGAATATTCCAATCAACGCTGGCCACGTACCCTTCTTCTTCCTTGGCTTGTTTATTTCCTAAAAATAGAGAATGGTTAGCGGAGGTTTTTAACCCCCCCAAAACAAGCTTATTTTCAAAATAGAGAATAGGCCGTGTGGGTATATAAATTAGGCGCGAGGGTTGATTCTGAACCGTCCAAGCGCGCTGAATATGGTCATGGCATTGAGAGCTTCCAATTTTACAGTATGAAGAAACGCCTAATTCAGAGCTTGGAAAACCCTAAAAGATAACAATGGTGGAATCGCGTATAGTGCACAAAAACACAATTAACTTATATGGTTAGCTTCAGAATCCTCCCATTAGTCAGAATCTATGAAAGAAATGCCATGAAAATGCATAAATATTAAAACACGATTATGAAAAAAAAGTGGAAAAGTTTGAATCCTATTCACCAATCTTCAAGGTTTCAGGCTATGCTATTGATTCAATCTCCTTCCTTGAAGCTTCAGCAAGCCAATGAAATAGGTATTTTGACTTGAATCGCCCTCCAACTTAGTTTTCAGTATTGGAGTTTTTCTTGAAAAATTCAAGTTTGCTTATGGCTCTTCTGCGCAGCTGGGGCCTTTTTTTTGCACGAGGGTTAGCATGTGTATATGTATGTGAGTGATTAGGTCAAAGAATTTGAGCCAAAGAATCAAGGAATTGATGAAACAATATTTGATTTTCCATGCCATAATTTTCAAATCTTTTTCATGCTATTTTAGTCTCAATCATATCCAATCATCATAATTCCTTCCATATTTGATTGTACACGAAATATTGAGATTATTTTATGCACAAAAAGATTCAAAAGGTTAGGTTTAGTATTTTTCACCTATTTATTTTAATTAAATGAATTATTAATGATTTAAAAATCCAAATAAATAAAATAAAAATGATAAAAACTTCCCTTTGGGCCAAATGGTCGTGCACATGCCTTGGATGATGAATTGTGGAAGAAAAGAGGCCCATTAGCATTTTTAGGTCATTTGAATCAATGTTGACTTTTCAAAATATCCAAAAATTTCCCAACTTCCACAAGGCACAACTTGCTCAATATTTAAGCTTTGCTCATGTTCTTGGACATTTTGGAAAGGTCTTTGAGTCATCTAACCAATTCCTTTGGTCCCATGTCATTTTGATTTACCAATCTCAAGTTATGGCCTTTGACTTAAAGTCCCTTTTTGTTGACTTTTGAAAATGACCTATAATGTTGAAATTGATAACTTTTTGTGGGAGCATTTCTTGGACTTGAAGTATGAAAAGGAGTTGTAGGAAATGTCATTCTCTTCAAAATGAGCTTTGGATGGAATTTTTCTGATAATCCATGTGGAAGTTATGCCTTGGTCAAGTTATAGTTGACTTTTTCAGCTGTCCAAATATGGAAACTTTTGCATCTTGATGATTTTTGAGCCAAGCTTTGAGAATCATGATCAAGCATTGATCAAATGATGTTTGTGGCTTCAAAATGAGATGTTGACCAAAAATTTGAACTTTTGACTGTCAAATGACCATTTTGCCCCTGCAGTTGACTGTAGTGCAATTAGGGTTTTTGACTGTGCAATTTTGTGCTGAAAGTCTTGAACTTGATATGAGGATGCTTGACCATGTTTGTAGGTATGTGAGACTTGATTGGACCCTTGAAAACTTCATTTACTTTGTCAGAACCAAAACCCTAATCTTGACTGTTAGGAGGCCCTTGAACTGTGCAACCCTTGGGGCAATTTTGAAGCATTGACTTGGCAAATTTTGAAGAATATGGGAGGGCAAATTTTGGGGTACAACACTTTGCTCTAATGAACAGGGGTTTTAGATTATTCTTCATTGCCTCTGTTGGTGGCTCGAAAAATGCATTATGTTCTTCTACGCAGCCATTGTTCATTACATAGTAACATACTGGCCTGTGTCTAGCCATTTCTTGTTCAACCATTAAGTCAGTTTACTCAACTTCGACCTGACGATTTTATTCTTTAGGTAACACTGATATGACATTCACCATGATGTCTAAACTATCACCGGAATCGGAGTTGTCTTCATCATTCGACCCACATTCCTCCGTCCATGGCATAGGATTCCTCTCTAGAGGCTTCCTTTGTTTCCTTTGCACATTGGTGCTAACCTCTGGATGAGGTCCAGCTGCCTCTTTTTCGTCCTTTCGCCGTCTTTGGAATCTTCTCCATTATGAACGGGACATAGGATTTTTTCCTTTGTAATTGCTCGATATATGGGCCATCTTATTTGACGTAGAAGCATGGTACTCCTTTCTGTAATCTAAAGAGGAACCTCTTGTCACATCGAACGCCTGCCATCTCTCTTCATTTGGCCTCTTTCTTCCCATGGTTTTAAGCCAAGTATCTGCAGGTACATTAGTTGGAGGCCGAAAAGTTGGTGGCCTCCTTACCTGACTCATGGATCCTTGTTGATGCCCCCTTTTGGGGTCGAATCTGACTTCTTAGCCCATTTTTGGTTGGGCATTAGTGCCCTGTTTCTCTTTCACAATTCTCATACCTTGTATGTGTTCTGCGGCTTTCTTGTCAAAAATAGAGTTGCATTTAGGGCACAACATTTCTTCTGATTTCTTCTTCTGGCACCTATGTAGAAAATCTGCCAGATCTTCATTCTCCTTTGGAAATGTCATTTTATTTACTTCTTCTTGACGAATGGCTTCCTCTGAGGCCTTGGCGCCAGAGACTTCAACCATGTTGACCTGCATGTTGCTTTTGGCAACGAGATTCATTTTCTGCATTTTGGCCTCTAGATTCTCTGTCGAACCTTTTACAGCGGCTAAATAAGAACCTGTGGTGGTTCTTTTGTTAGAGCTCTCAGTAACTCCTTTGCTTTTGTGTGGGTCTTCAGTAACCCATTTATTCAGTTTCAGGCCTTCAGCAGCCTTCTTGTTTGACCCTTGGGTAACTTCCTTTCTCAAATCTAGGCCTTCAGTGGCCTTTCTCACCCCTTCAATAGTTTTTCTGGAGATGTTTCCAGTAAAACTTTCAAAGATAGGTTTAGTAATGAAATCTTCATAAACTTCCACCATGTGAATGCCAACTGGTTCAGCATAATGTGACTCCATCTGCAGTGGGTTTGCGTCGATTTTCATTGCTGGCTTATCAGCAAATTTCAGCCTTCCTTCCTTTAGCGCTTGTTGAACAAGATCCCTGAAAAGGAAACATTGTGAGGTTTTATGTCCCAAAAAATTATGGTATTTACAAAAACCTCTTTTCTTTCTTTGTTCTAAAGGAGGCAATTTTGCCCCTGGGGGCACTATCATCTGGCCATCTTTCACTAATAGATCAAATATTTCATCACATTTGGATATATCAAAACTATAAGTTTTCTTAGGAAATTTGTCGCTGTTTTTCTCAGGCTCTACAGGATTTTTCCCATTTGATGGCACTAGCAATTTACAAGAATATGGTGGTCCTTGTTTTAATTCTGCTAAATCTATTTCGCCTTCCTCGACATCTATAGGATCACTAGATATCTCTGGATCATTATTATCCATTTCGACATAGGCTACCCTTTCTCATCGATGAGTTTTGGCAGCTTTAGCTTTCTCAGCTTTAAGGCGTTCTACTTGTCGAACTCTATCATCCAGTTGGGCCATATCTCTTAGGTATTGTGTATCTAACTTTTTCCTAATCGAATAATCCAGGCCCCCGCTGCTATTTCAACCAATTCATGCTCAGGCACTTGGGTAAAGCATCTGGCTTTGAGTAATCGAAACCTATTTAAATATTCATCGATTGGCTATGTAAACCTTCTCTTCACACTAGCCAATTCTTTTAGACTTATTTTGGTCTGGCCCATATAGAATTATTCATGGAACAATCTTTCCAATTGGTTCCAGTTGTGGATCGAATTGGCTGGGAGGGTGGTGAACCAAGTGAAAGCATTCTTTGTTAGGGAACTTGGGAAATATTTGATTATAAGGTTTTCGTTGTTTGCTATTTCCCTGGCCTCTATCAAATATCTAGCTACATGTTCGATAGTAGACTTTGTCGTATCCCCTGAAAATTTAGTAAACTTTGGAACCTTTCCCCTAGGTGGTAAGTCTGTTTGCAGAATATATTCTGACAATGGGGATGTGAAGTTTGGTCTGTGAAAACCAATGTTCATCCCGTTTTGAATCATAATCTTTTCGATCATGGCAGTTAGATTATTGTTTGTCCCATAATTTTGGTGTTGAACTTGCTGTATCAATTCATCAGCGTTTTGGTTTCTATTAGCCATAATAACTCCTTGATCGATTTCCCTAGGGTTTTGTGGTATTTCAACCCTTGGTTCTTCTATTTCTACTCTAGGAATCTGAGGGTTTGGGTTAACGGTCAAATCCTCTTCCATGATTACCCCTTGATTTGTTCTTATTGGTATCCTCTGGGGTTGTCGAACAGTTTGGGGTACCCCAAAGAATTCAGCCATGCGCGTCATTTGCGCTGTCATCTGTTGATTCGACTGCTTAGCTGTTTGAATGAGGGGGTTTAGCACTGTACTTAGAGTTTGTGCTAACATTTGTACCTTATCATGATTACTTTCGTCCATCTGTTGCCTCAAAATTGTTGTCGAAACATTTGTGAGGCTTGGTATTGTATGAGATGGCCCTCCCAAGAATTGGTTTCTACTGGCTCCAGACCCCTGTAATGGCGATGATGCATTCACCAAAGGTTCTGAAAAAGTGGAAGCAGCGTTCATAAGGCTAGCCATTTCAGTAGTTGGCATGCCATATGGCTGCTCTCGACCCATCCAGGTTGTCGAAAATCCTGGGGGCACAAATGGTCGAGATCCTAGATTTACCCTTGGTGGAAGCGTTCCTAATGGACCTCTTGGACCTACATACGAAAGTAAGGGTCCAGTTTGATTTGTGGTTAGCGTCGGTATTGATCCAACGGAAGTTGGGATATTCCCTTCGACGGCGGTAGTAACCACTGTTCCAGTAATTGGTGGAGGTATTTCTCCATGATTTGGCTCGTTAGCCATACTACTCTCGCTATTTTTCTTCCTAACAGTATACTCGTTGGTTACTCTACCACTTCTTAATAACATGCAACATTATAACTATACAGAAGAAACGCAATAACATAAACAATAAAAATTAGCAACGTCCCACCGGGTGTGCCAATTTGTTTACCGTGGTTTTTGGTAAACAACCGCTGATCCTCCAAAAAGGAAAGTTCTTTTTGGTTACTTACGGGATCGATCAGATTAATCCTAGAACATATGCTAATTTTTTTATGTAAAACAAGCAATCAGGAAGAACGCACGTTCGACCAGAGAAAAGATACTTGAGATTTTGGAAAAGTAGACAGAAATGTAGAAATGCAGGTAAAGATGCAAGAAAGATAACTTTGCAAGATAAGATTAAAGCAATGTAAAAGACTTTCATTAATAAAAAGAGGTGTTTCCAACGTACATTTCTCAGTTTTATCCTTTCTCACACAACAGTTACTTGGACAATATTTGAGTGACTAGTACAATAGGTTGAACACACTTTAAAAACTACACAGGTTTCCTAATTTATACTAAAAACTAAGTAACCGTCGAGGAACGAATCTGCGCTAAGATGAAGACAAGTGTCTTTTGCATGTCCCTCGACCTCTAACTTGCAGCCACGTTGCTTCTTCTTAGCCGCTAGCGAAACTGTCTTTCCCTCCAATAATTCAAATTCAAATGTCCCCTGTATTATGTGTCAAAGCGAGGGTATTTTCTCTTAGTCGAAGGTCATAAGTCCTCTTCAGTCGAAAACCCTAATAGTGAGCCCTGGTCGAAGGCTCAAATACAACTTAGATCTTTTTCCTAAGTTATTTCATACGTCGAAACATTCTTGGCTTGGTTTATTCCAGTTTTTTGGTCTAAAAGACCAAATAGAGTAAGTGTCGAATTTGGGAGCCAACAGTGCCTTCTATTCCTCTAAACGTCATGACCGATCTGTGGCCATTTGCAATGTGGGGGCATTGATATGATTGGAGAAATCAAGCCCACTGCTTCTAACAAACATCTCTTCATTCTTATCTCTATCGACTATTTCACCAAATGGGTCGAAGCCGTATCATTTGCCTCAGTCACCAAGAATGTGGTAGCCAGATTCATCAAACACAACCTTATTTGCCGTTATGGTATCCCCGAAAGGATTATCACTGAAAATGGGACTAACCTCAATAGTTCTATGATTACTGAGCTTTGCACTCAGTTTAAGATCAAGCATCACAATTCTTCTCCATATAGACCTAAAATGAATGGCGCAGTCGAAGCAGCCAACAAAAATATTAAGAAGATTGTGCAGAAAAATGGTAGTAACCTATAAGGATTGGCAAGAGATGTTACCATTTTCTCTACATGGTTACTGCACTTCAGCTAGGACATCAACTAGGGCAACTCCTTTTTCTCTAGTCTATGGCATGGAAGCTGTTTTTCCAGTGGAAGTTCAGATTCCCTCTTTAAGGATTATGAATGAAGTAGGCTTAGGCAAAGACGAATGGATTCAGACCAGATTGGATCAGCTGAACTTGATCAATGAGAAGCGACTGGCTGCTGTTTGTCATGGTCAGACATACCAAAAACAGATGATCAAGGCTTTCAATAAAAAGATTAAGCCTCAAGTATATCAAGCTGGTGACTTGATGATAAATCGCATCATTCTGCCACAAGTCGACCCCGCGGGCAAATGGACTCCCACCTATGAAGGGCCATTTGTTGTCAAGAGAGTTTTCTATGGCGATGCCATGATGCTGACTACCATGGATGGTGAAGATTTCCCACATCCTATAAACGCAGACATAGTTAAAAAATACTACGCATAAGATACCTGCTAGGTTGACAAATCTAGGAAAAATAAGGGCATCCCGGCAAACCAAAAGGTTTGGGCAAAAGTTAGGGATATATGCAAAAGATTGTACACCTGGAAAGTTGAAAACCCAAAAGGGCGACTTGGGCAAAAATGGGTATCCTGGTGGGCTGAAAACCCGAAAGAGCGGTCCAGGAAATAGTTAAGGATTAAAAGCGTATGACTATGTCCCGTGGATTCACCACAATCAACTTTATCATCAAGGTCCAAGTTCAAACGGTGCAAGATCAATCCAATCAACTTCTATCAACAGTAAAGGGCATTCGAAGACATTGGGGCAATAGTAGAGTTGGAAGGCAATGAGATCATTTCACATGGCTATTTGTTTTTGTTTTCAACTTTCCTTTCCTTTCGACGATTTCCTCTTACTAGGATCTCCGTCTCTTTGTACAAAAATGCCTATTCATGGGCAAAATATCAATACAAATATACTTTGAACTGCAAACTTTCTGTCTTTGTTTTGAATGAAAATTTATCTAATGACTAAAATTGAAAGAACATATGCATATGAACATAATTAAAACTGTTTGGCACATTTGACCTAAGCAGTAACAAGCATCTCTTTAAAGTATATGGAATATCGCCACAGAGTTATTTCATCAACATCATCCTCAACAAAGTTACCCACAAAGTCTCTTTGCATAGGATAATCTCCAACCAGAGTCTCAGTCTCTTGGCAGCTCTTTCCCCAGCTAAGTTGATCCTACATGTAGAAGCCTTGTGAATATTTTCCTCAACAAACTCGCCTTATCAGCAGTTCATCAGGTATCCATCAACATGGTTTATTTCCCTATCAGGGTTTATTTTCCCAATAACGAGTAGCATCACTCCTCAGCCAAGTACAAAATTCCCCAACTTAGTCTATATTCCCCAACTGAGCCTGTTATCCTCAACTGAGTGTATTCTCCCCAAGATGAGTCTGTCCTCCCTGACTGAGTCTACATTCTCCAGCTTGAGTTTGCCTTTCAGACTATTGCAAATGCTAGGGCCACATCCCCTAATCCACAATAGAGTCGTCAACAAAACCTTTACTATCTCCAAAAGATATTTTGAAGCCTGGACCCGACCAGATATTAGCACAATTTTCAAGTTACTATGAAGCCTGGACTCGAGCAGATAATAGTCAACTTCTCAAGTCACTATAGAGCCTGGCCCCGACCAGATAACAACATACTTTCAAAAACTATGAAACTTGGACCCGACCAGATAATGGTTTAACTGTAAATGCAATTAATGAATAATATTTTTTATTCTCATTGTGATAAACTTGATTTTATATTATTGTACAGTAATAAATAGATAGAGTGTATGCTTCTAAGCCAATTCTGAACAAAGTTGTTCCCTTAGTAAAAAATGATCTCAAGAGCAAAAACAAATTTCTTTACTCAATTTTTTTAAGTATCGTTTTAGTTAACCTTGAGGGTTTAGGTTTGTTTCTTTATTCAATTTTCTTAATTATCGTTTCAGTTAACCTTAAGGGTTTAGGAATGTTCCCCTTATATATACCTATTTTGTTGTTTGGTTTTTAATATATTTGAATTGTCTTACTTTTATGTTTTTTTCATTTTATTATAAATGATCGGTTTGAATAACATTATTCTGGTGGTGTGTCTGGAGAACACAATTTGACATATTTTTAGTGTACTTTCATGTGATATATTGAGTTGAATTGTCGTGACAAAATAAAAGAGACAATTTCAGAAATTTAGAGTTTGAGAGAAACAAAAATATTGGATGGAATGAATCACTCTCATTATTTATTATTTTATTTATCTAAATTATGTATGACTATCTTATAATTGTTGTATCATTATAATGTTGATGCATTTATGTTGTTTTACGGTTACGGTTTTGAAAAATATTGTTATTGAAAAAATTATTAGGTTGAGTCGTGGACTAGGTTACTCTTTTTAAAATGTTTTATGATATTTGTTAGTATAATTCCTGTATTTTGTACATATTTGTATCCAGTATTGTGTCTTTGCCACATCAGCTTAGTACTAAGCAAGATTATCATCCGATAGTTATTGGGCTTATCCTCTTTGTATATAAACCACACTTGTAATCTACTCAAGATTGAATAAGAAGTATACAGTTTTCCTTTATGTTATTTCAGTCACTTCTTGTTATGCTTCTTCTTCTTCTTCTTTAAGATTTACATGGTGAGTGCTTCACCATTGACATGGTATTAGAGCTTAAAGCTCTGATAGCCATCATTTTTCTTGTTTTTGCTTGATTGCAGCCCTTTCCTCCTTTCGCCTTGGCCCTTTCTCTTCCGCTTGCATATCTTTTCCTCTGTTCTTGCAGAACTATTCCTTCTTGCTAATCCTTCCTTTACTGCAGTCAAGCTTACTCTTCTTCTCTTTGATGGCATATCAGAATTTTACAGATTTCTCTACAAATTCCTCCAACCCCTACTACCTTCACCCAACGAAAATCCAACTTTGGTCCTTGTTACTCCTCTTCTTTATGATAAGAATTATCATACTTGGGCTAGGTCAATGCATATTGCATTGATCTCAAAGAATAAAGAACGATTCATTGATGGCACCCTTCCAAAACCTCCACTAGCGGATG
This sequence comes from Vicia faba, assembly GCA_948472305.1. NCBI lineage: Eukaryota > Viridiplantae > Streptophyta > Magnoliopsida > Fabales > Fabaceae > Vicia > Vicia faba. The sequence continues at coordinate 589,765,588 of OX451737.1, forward strand.
CTCTTTATGCTCCTTGGGTGCGATGCAATACCATGGTTTTAGCTTGGATCCACCGTGTTAGAACAAAGTTTGATTCTAATCATATCTTAGACTTTTGATGATAACAATGAAATAAATTTTGTATAATATATTTTATACTCTGATGTGCATGCTTTCTAATTCATATGATGTTCTGACTCAAGAATTCTCAAAAGAGAAACATCATTCTACGCAAGTCTGACGCAAACTCTGAAGGAAGCACTCCAAGGCAAACTCTGATAAAAAGTAATCTTAAGCAACCTCTGATATAAGAAAAGATATAGCAAACTCTGATAGAAGAAAAGATATAGCAAACTCTGATAGAAGAAAATTTAAAGCAAACTCTGAAGTTGCAACGCTGCAAGCAAACTCTTAAACTACCAGAGACAAGCTCTGACAGTACCGTTGATCGTTTAATGCTAAGACGGCTAATGCACTCAAGTGGTACTACGCACGAGAGCATTGGAAACATAAATATCAAGCTAACACGCATCATTAATGCATGCTCTTTCTTCAAGGCAGTAACAGTCAATATTTGAAGCTATATATAGAAGACCATTTGTTTCAAAGCAAGGTTACTGATCCACGCAAAATATACTGAAGCTCATTATTTTCATTCTTGTAAACTCATTGTATATAATGGGTAATTCTTAAGTACTGGGCTAAAATCTTAGTGATAAATCACATTTTATGATATAGCTTATTAAAAGCATTCTGATTCACTAATGTTAAGAGATAATCTTTGCAATTGTTCCTTGAGAGACCAGTTGGGTCAGATTTATCAAGAGGGCTAGGACTAGTTGAGTCTTAGAGGTGTTAGTCACTTGCAGTTGGCTTGTGCATTGTATTGTTAGTCACAACAGTTTGGTTGTTCATTTGTAATCAATTTTGATTATAGTGGATAAGTCCTCGTTGAGAGAGGCAAAATCACCTTGGCGGGTGGACTGGAGTAGTTTGAGTTTCAAACGAACCAGGATAAAAATACCTGTGTCCTTCTATTATTATTGCGCGATAAAAAAGAAAAACTTATTCAACCCCCCCTTCTAAGTGTTTTCTCACCCTTCAATTGGCATCAGAGCTCTAGTTCTGGGTGCAAACACCTAACATTGTCAAAAAAAGATTCCGAAGGAAAACACCATGGCAACTGAACAAAACAACAACAATTGCACCAAACCTCCTGTGTTTGATGGAGAATACTTTGAATAATGGAAGGATATACTAGAAAGTTTCTTTCTAGGTCATGATGCTGATTTATGGGATATTGTCCTAGATGGTTACACACATCCAGAAGACAAAGACGAAAACAAGATTGATAGAAAGAACATGGATAAACAACAGAAATTATATTTCAAAAATTACCACAGAGCCAGAAATATCTTTCTGAACGCTATCTCTAAAACGAAATATGAGAAAATCACCAACAGAGATACAACACATGACATGTTTGATTCTCTCAAAATGACTCATGAAGGCAATGCTCAAGTAAAAGAGACAAAAGATCTGGCTCTCATCCAGAAGTATGAAGGATTAAAAATGGAAGAAAATGAGTCCATTGAAGCTATGTTCTCAAGATTTCAAACTCTGACGGTTGGCCTGAGAGTTCTGAACAAAGGATAACACCAAGGCAGACCATGTTAAGAAAATCATCAGAACTTTATCCATAAGATGGGCACCTATGGTTACTGCATTAAAAGTGTCAAAAGATTTGAATGATGTATCTCTTGAAGAACTTATCAGTGCATTAAGAAGTCACGAGATAGAACTTGATGAACATGAGCCTCAGAAGAAAAGTAAGTATGTCGCCCTTAAATCTATTAAAAAAATGTGAAACTAACGCTTTTCAGGCAGAAGAAGGAAACTATGAAGACTCTGCATCAGAAGAAGATGAGTTATCTCTACACTCCAAAAGGATCAACTAGATGTGGAAGCACAGACAAAAGAAGTTCAGAAACTACAAGAGGTCAGAAGATAAACCAAAATCTTCTGGACATAAGAAGTCAAGAAGAAGAGATATAGTCTGCTATGAATGTAAAGAACCAGGACACTATAGAAGTGATTGTCCTAAGCTACAAAGAGAAAGACCAAAAAAAAGGTCTGGAAGAAAGAAAGGCGTGATGGCCACCTGGGATGATTCATAATCTTCTGAAGCTGAATCTGACTCAGAAGATGAGCACGCTAACCTAGCCTTTATGGCTACCACAGCAGATGACAATGACTCAGACTCTGATTCAGAATCAAAAGAGGTATTCTCTTAATTCTCTAGAGCTGAACTTGCAGAAAGCTTATCAGAACTTCTTTAAAACTATAGTCAACTCAAAATCAAATAAAAGAAACTCAAAAAGAATCTTGCATCTGATTTTGAGAAACTTGAAACAGAAAACTCTGAACTTAAAGAAAACATTTTTAAACTCAAAGAGGAAGTTCAAAAAGTTCAAAAGATTTCTATTTCAGATTCTGCTTCAAGTTCAAGAGATATTCTTAAAGAATATGACTCTAGTTTTCAAAAATTTCTTGCTAAAAGCATAGATAGAAGCAAAATGGCTTCAATGATCTATGGTGTTAGTGGAAATAATAAAAGAGGAATTGGATATGAAACTCCCAAAGGGAAAGAAAGATATAAACCTAAACCTGGAAGGAAATGGTTATCACATATGAACCACTGGATAAACAATTTAGTTTTGGGCACACACATGATATCAAATACACATCTCACTCTGAAATTTTTTATGATAAATTAAAGTTCAAACAAAACTTTAGAAACTCTAACTAAAAAGGACCCAAAAAGATATGGGCACCTAAGGAGAAAATAATATATGTTGCAGATGTCCTTAACAACACAGTTGAAACACCAGTCATGGTACCTGAACTATGAATGCTCATGACATATGACGGGAAAATAGTCTATGTTCCAAAGTCTGGAACTTAAATCTGGAGGAGATGTCAAATTTGGAGGAAATCATAAAGGAAAGATTATTGGTTATGGAACCATTGGAAACAGTAACCTTCCTTCTATAACTAATGTTCTGTTGGTAGAAGGATTAGCGTATAACTTGTTGTCCATCATTCAATTAAGTGACAACGGTTATGACATAATCTTTAATCAAAAATCCCGTGGAGCTGTTAGTCAAAAAGATGGAACAATCCTTTTTACTGGAAAGAGAAAGAACAACATCTATAAAATTGATTTTTCTGACCTTATAACTCAAAATGTAAAATGCCTTATGTCTGTTAGCGATGAGCAATGGGTCTGGCACAGAAGATTGGGACATGTTAGCATGAGAATAATATCTCAAATTAACAAACTCAATCTGGTCAGGGGACTTCCCAATCTGAAGTTCAACTCAGAAGCTCTGTGTGAAGCATGTCAGAAAGGAAAATTTTCAAAATCTTCTTTTAAGTAAAAAAGATGTTGTTTCTTCCTCTAGGATGTTGGAACTTCTTCACATTGATCTGTTTAGACTAGTTAAAACTGCATCCATCAGAGGAAAGAAGTATGGATTGGTCATTGTTGATGACTACATCAGATGGACATGGGTTAAGTTTTTAAAACACAAGGATGAGTCACATTATGTGTTCTTCGACTTCTGCAACCAAGTGCAAAATGAAAAAGAGTTTAGAATCATAAAAGTTAGAAGTGATCATGGAGGAGAATTTAAAAACCATTATTTTGAAAAGTTTTTTTTAAAGAAAATGGCATTTCTCATGATTTCTCTTGTCCTAGAACTCCTCAACAAAATGGAGTTGTAGAACGAAGAATAGAACTTTACAAGAAATGGCCAGAACCATGATTAATGAAACCAATATGGCTAAACACTTCTGGATAGAAGCAGTGAACACAACATGTTATATTCAAAATAAAGTCTCTATAAGACCTATTCTTGAAAAGGCTCCTTATGAATTTTGGAAAAACAGATAACCCAACATTTCATATTTTCATCCTTTTGGATATACTTTCTATATTCTGAATACTAAATATAATCTGAATAAGTTTGATTCTAAGGCAAAAAAGGGTTTTATGTTTGGATATTCTGAACGCTCAAAAGGCTATAGGGTATACAACACAGAAACTCTGATTGTTGAAGAATCAATCAAAGTCAGATTTGATTATAAGCTTGGCCAGCAAAAACCAAAGCAAAATGAAAATCCTGTAGGTACAGGAGATCATCTTACAAAATCTGAAGAGTCAGAAGCAAAGGACAACTCAGAAGATCCTTCTATTGCAAATGCTCTAGACAATCTAAGAATTTCTGAACAAACCTCACAGAATAGATTCCCCAAAATCACACCAGCACATCCAGAAAATGTGATTATTGGAAAGAAAGAAGATCCCATCAGAACAAGATCCTATTTCAAAAACAATGAGGAATCATTTTTTGGATTGGTCTCTCTGGTTGAACCAACCTCAATAGAGGAAGCTCTGCAAGGCAATAATTGGATCCTAGCTATGCAAGAAGAACTAAATCAATTTTCCAGAAATGATGCGTGGGATCTAGTTCCAAAACCTAAATAATTCAATATCATAGGAACAAAATGGGTTTTCAGAAACAAGTTAAATGAGCAAGGAGAGGTTGTCAGAAATAAGGCACGACTGGTTGCACAAGGTTATAGCCAATAAGAAGGAATTGATTATAATGAAACTTTTGCCCCAGTCGCCAGGTTAGAATCAATTAGATTATTAATTTCTTTTGTTGTTCAACACAACATCTCATTATATCAAATGGACGTTAAAAGTGCATTTTTAAATTGTTACATAGAAGAAGAAGTTTACGTCCACCTACCTCCGGGTTTTGATGACTCAAAATATCCAGAACATGTTTTTAAACTGAAAAAGTCTTTGTATGATCTGAAACAAGCTCCCATAGCTTGATATGAACGTCTAAGTAACTTTCTTTTAGAAAAGAATTTTACCAGAGAGAAAGTGGACACTACCTTATTCAGAAAAACATTTAAAAATGACATTTTAATTTGTCAAATATATATAGATGATATTATTTTTGGAACTTCTAATGTCTCTCTTGGAAGAGAATTTGTTGAGTCTATGCAGGCTGAATTTGAGATGAGCATGATGGGAGAACTAAGATTCTTTCTGGGAATTCAAATAAGCCAGACTCCAGAAGGTACTTACATACATCAAACAAAGTATGTTAAAGAACTCCTGAAGAAATTCCAGCTATCAGAAAGTAAAGAAGCAAAGACACCAATGCATCCTACATGCATTTTGGGAAAAGATGAGGTAAGTAAGAAAGTAGATCAGAAACTCTACAGAGATATGATTGGATCTCTTCTCTATCTGACTGCATCTAGACTAGATATAGTATTCGGTGTATGTTTATGTGCAAGATTCCAATCAGATCCTAGAGAATCTCACTTAACTACTGTTAAATGAATTCTGAGGTATCTGAAAGGTACTACTAACCTTGGACTATGTTATAGAAGATCCAAAGAGTTTAAACTAGTATGTTATTGTGATGCTGACTTTGATGGAGATAGAATAGAACGAAAAAGCACCTCTAGAAGCTGTCAGTTTCAGGGTGATAACATTATCTCATGGTACAGCAAGAAGCAAGCCACTATTGCACTATTAACAACTGAAGAAGAATATATATCTGCTGCTGGATGTAGCACTCAGATGATCTGGATGAAGAGCCAGCTGGAAGATTATCATCTCTATGAAAGTAAGATTCCTATCTTTTGTGATAATACCTCTGCTATCTATCTTTCAAAAAATCCTATCCTACATTCTAAGGCAAAACATATAGAAATTAAACATCATTTCATAAGGGACTATATTCATAAGGGACTATAGCCATTCTTTGTTCATGAGATTCAAGCGTCCCTTGAAGCTCTTCCTTTGACAAAGTTGACATGTTCTTCGACTCTTCTATGGTAAATACCACACGGTCGAACTTCGGAGCCAAAGATCTCAAGATATTTGAAACAACTGCTCTTGTTGTTAGAGTCTATCCATAAACCTTGATTTGATTCACAAGTTTCATAACCCTAGTGAAGAAATCAGATATTCTCTCGCTATCTTCCATCTGAAGAAATTCATACGTTCTTTTGTAAGCTTGTACTTCACCTCTTTCACCTTCTCAGCGCCTCCAAATGATTTCTTCAGAACTTCCCAAGCTTCTTTTGCAGATTCTATATCACTAAACGTTTCAAAATTGTCTGGAATCAGACATTGATGAATTATAAATAGAGCTTTATAATTCTTTCTTCGATTCTCTGTATACCACCTCTTCCTCTTCTGAAGCGTCTTCTTCAAGCAGTTCTAATCCATGTTTCACAAGATCCCAAAGATCTTGACGACAAAACACAACCTTCATCTGCTTTCATCAATTCTCATAGTTATCAGCTTTAAGAATTGGAAGAATTACTGGAAAATGCATGTTTGGATGATTCATTTCCATCGTTCTTGCTTGCCTTGAATTGCTCAATCGGAGCTCTTGATACCAGATGTTGGAAATCCACCAAAACCTATGATAAATTTCTATCAATATTGATAAACAAGATTGTTATCACCACACAATCACAATGAAAAGAAAACAAAATTAAAGAAGAAAAATAGATTTAGGATTTGTGCAAAGTTTCTCTTAGCCACAAGCTGTGGAAAATATTCTTATTCACTTGTAACTGCAAATTATATGAATATTGAATGTGTTACAAAAATAGGCGTTACTCCCTCTATTTATAATGAGATAGCTTTCTCCCTAAGATAAAATGCCCACAATAAAAAAGCCCAAAATAACAACTTAACCTAATTCAGTTATACTTACTAAAATAGGTCTAGTCGAAATTCTGTCTAGAAAACTGCTTATACATTTCGACAAAACACAACTCGACACACCGTTGTAACTGGTTTTGAAAATAAGAGTCAACACCCTTAATTTTTATCCTAAGGAAGGAAATATAAAGGTTAACTCTAAAAAGTTAGAGATTCTAGGTTGTTGGACTCGTTCTTAGATGAAGGGAAGGTGTTAGGCACTCCTCATCTACCTTGTTCACAAAGATACAAGGATTTAGAATTAATCTTTAGGAAAAAGGGTTTTAATTTTTTATTAGGGAAACTCGCCACGATTTTAGTCGTATGCCTACGTATCCTCTTATGAGGAATTAAAGTCCCAATTTATAGTTCACAATTTCTTAGTATTTTTTATGGCTTATAAAGATATTTGAATCCCCCTTGTACTTAGTCTGGGTGTGTGAATATCAGAGTAGTTTAGCGAAGTGCGCAGTCAATTAAAACATATTTGTAATCTTTTTTGAAAATTTGATTGTTGAATTTAGTTTATTATGGAGAAAAAAGATTATTGTTGGTTGAATATTTTTTAGTGTATTAATTGTAAAAAATGTCTTATTAAATGCATGATTAAAAATAATTTAATGCAATAAAATAAATAATATTTTGGATGAATTTAGAAAATAATATTTGATTTTATAATAATAAATAAATATTATAAATTATAAATATATTAAAATATAAAAATTAAAAATAAAAAATAATATGAATTCTAAAATAAAAAGAATTTAAAAAAACGCAGGGGGTGCAACTAAAGTTGGGCTAGTAAAATAGGGGATATAAGTAGTAGGGCCCTGAATTCAGATATTGAATTTAGGCCCAACGCATGGGGGTGTAGGTTTGAACTGTCTAGTAAAAGCTGGGGGTGTGAGGGAGCAAGGGTCCAAGTTCAGATATTGGACTTGGCCCATTAGGGTTGAGGGGTGAGGTTTTGTGCTGCACAGTAAAACAATAACAGGAGGGAGGTGTGAATGGTAGTTGGGCTTGGCCTAAAAGGTGTGAGATCTGTTTGAACAGTGTGCGAACGGGAGTACCGTAAGGCCGTGGGTGATGGAGGGAATACGATATTTTGTTGTGGGCGACACACATCAGATTACTAAACCTAATATATTCGTTTTACTAGACAATTTTATTTCATTTTCTTGTTATCTCCTTTCCCTTCTCCGTTTCTATGCTTTCTCCCTACCCCTAAACACTATAACAAAAAGAAACCCCAATTTAAATCCCTAAGCAGCGGCGGCGCTTGGTCCCCTCTCTCCCTCTCCGATACCAATACAAAACACCCAAACCCTAAAAACGATTTCGAAACCCATCAACAGTTACAAAGATCCAAAAGAAAGCTAAGTGTTTACATCGGATCCTTTGAGTTTGTTTTGAACTTCGCGTTTGCTCCCGATCTGAGCTTCTTTTGATCTTCTTTTGTTTTTGACAGGTACAACGGCAGTCGTTTGATGGAGGCGGCGACGCTTCAAGGAGTGCTAGGATTTTAGATGTTGAAACCCTAAGCTAGAGTGGCAGATTTGCAACGGTGAGATAAAGGCTCTCTTTGTTCTTCAACTTCTTCCGATTCTCTTTCCTTTGTAAAATTCCCTTTCAATTTCTTCCTCCCCCTTTCTGTTTTAGAAGTTAGGATTTTATAGTGTTTTGATTTAGGTATATTAGGAAATAATTTATGAATTATCGTTACTTAGAGTGAATTAAGGATTAGCTTGATTTATTTGTAATTTGTTACATATCTTGTATAAATTTTGATTCGATTCTATTTTAGTCTGATTTAGTTTCTATTTTAGTATGATTTAGTTTCTATATTTGGTTCTGGATTTGATTTATGTTCTGTAAAGATTTTTGAACAATTAAATGTATGAAGATTTGGTTTGATTTTGGACTTTGATCTGAATAGTGTTTGTTTTCACATTAAAACAAATGTTTCTTTTCCTCCAATCTGCACATTAGGTGTTCTCTTGAGTCAAGCGTTTTCTTTTTTGATTTGGGCCTGTTTGTTTTGGGTTTGGAAATGGACCGTGTGATAAAGAGGCTTTTTCGTTAATATTTTTCCTTTAATTAAAAAAAACAAAATTCATTTTTAATTAAGTCATAATGGTGACGTTTAATAATAATACTATAATGATTATGTAGCAAATACAATTTTTTCAAAACAAACCTAAAAAAAACCGAACGAGCCTAACAACTTAATTGCTCATGGGCCTTAACAAAATGAATTGTTTTATACACCCCTCAACCTAAATGGGCCTTTATGTTTTTTTAGAAAAGGCCCAAGTGTTCTCCATAAAGTAAACTCCCTTCCTACATTTGAAATGGGCTTAGCAAATACCTTTCTTTCAAAGAAACCGAATGAGTCCTTACTTTTATACGGACCTTTAGAATGAATTGATATAGGCCTCTTAAAACATACCCCTTTTTTTTATTTAAAAACGAGCTTCATCATTTTTAGTGGGCCTATCCAATTAATCCATAAACTCCTTAAGTAAACAACATACCTCTAAATGGGCCGACGACTAATACACCCCCTTGTAAGAGAAACCAAATGGGTTTTCAATTCCATATGGACCTTTCTAATCAGAAAGCTCCAAAAACTCTTAATAATATAAACTCTTCAAGACTTGAAATTTTACATGGACTTTTCTGATCTAGAAAAGCCCATTAATTCTCTAATAAGAAAAAAATACCCTTCCCTAATTCAAACCCCGTGAATTTGATAACAATGTAAAGCAAATGATAACTCTAGAGTTTGATAAGGGATAAAAATGACTGGGAATCTATAGGAAAAATTTAGGATATGATACACACTAAACTTCGACACAACCTTGTGTCGAACATTATACTACTTTCGACACAACGAATTACACATTGACCGAAAGTGATTAATTTGGATTGAATATGAAGGTTTGACTACACTTTAACTTTTATCTTATTTTATTATATATTAATAGCATTAGGAGTATTTTGGTATAGATAAACGTTCAATGTTGAAATTAAACACTTCAAATTACCAAATTTTTATTGTGTAACAATCTTACTCTTTGATTCTACTAACACTAATAGAGTAACACAAAGAATGTTAGAAAATTGAGGAAAAATGTTTTATTTTAGTTATATTTCATACGGATTACATTGATAATAATTAATAGCCCCCAAGTTACAACTTAGAATCTCTTAATTATAATAACTAATGGAAGGGTGCACTATATGATATAGAGATATCGTTTAATATATAAAAATATTAAGTTTTTCTAGTTTTAACATCATACAAAACATCTGATGGTGAAGTAACTCACACAAGAATGAATAGGTTTGCAAGAATTCTTTTATTGGAGATGAAATTCATGTTACACACTAGACGTTTGGTGGGTCGAACATTACTCTTGATACTAAATGTTAGAACTTGAAATCACATGGTTGGTGAAAATGAAATGAGAGAGAGAGAATGTACATTAACATTTTTTGAGATATTCCTTAGATATTTATACAAATTATAATAGATTAGGACACAAATAACAAACTCAATAACAAAAAACTAAAAGTTGTGTGGCTGTAACGGATTACACATATTCTAACAGTTATAAATATTATATCTTGTAATCTGTCGCATGAACTCATTAATCAATTATTGCACTTGAATTATTGATGTTTTCGGAACACTCCCTTCCTTTCCACACTCTAATTCTTGTAAACCGTAGGGTTTTAAAAAACGGCCAACGACCGCGTAAATGACCACGACAAAACAATTTTGGAAGAAGTCGATACTATTATCATCGTTTTTTATATTGAAGAATAAATTATAGTTAATTCACATTGGACTCCTTTCCATGAACAACAGTCTTTTTCATTGATGGACCAAGAGGAAAGCGTATTGGAGGAAGGAGTGTCCACACCAAGTTTGAAGTTGAGCAACGCGGATCGATCCTTCTCATTACAATTACCAGGCTGTGCACTATTGCATGTTTGAAATATTGTTGTAGATAGCAGAAATAATAGCAGTAGGCATAGAATGGGAATTTGTGAAGTGGAGCTTAGCATTGTTGATTAATATTAGTTTGGAGTGTTAAGAAGCGATATGTTGAAGAACTATTTAAACAATGAATATGGAGGATAAATGTGAAAGCTCAAACACAATTAGTGTCGAATCTACTACTTATTCAGAACGAGTCATTCACATTGACAAGGTTTCAGTTTTTAACTCTTGCGTGTTCGAAAAACTCGTGTAGTCGCTGATATAGTTCATTCCCTCTTTGGCTTTTAGTAGGAAGCACACAGCTGCTGGTTCTGTCTCTTTTGGCTTTGGCCTTTAGTGGGTTAGGGTTGTTTAATCACATCTAATGTGGATACTTGACTATACTTTGAAAAGTTTGTGTTTGCTCATTTTATAGCTTGAACTTTACTTTAGTTTGAAACAATTTTAAAAAAAATAAATTCCCTCTAAATTAATTTTTGTTGTTGTAGAATTAAATACAAATTAATTTTAAAGAAAAATAACTATTTTTTCAATATAAGAGGTAAATCTAAAATATCTTTTTACAACTCTTAAACTTGGTTGTTGACACCAGATCATTTACCAATTATCTTAACTTTGTTGGACCAAGAGAATAAAGGCTTTGGACAACTATTTTTACTCGGACAACAGTTTTTTTTTTATGAGAAATGTTATTTTTACACTAAATATAACATCTACACTGTAACATTATACAATTTTATTTTTTTAAATGTTTAATCATTATCTTTTCCTTGTTATGACACAAACAAACACATTCGGTTATGTTGTATTTCTTAAGGTGTATACATATGGTGTTGGATTTTTGGTGTAAACATGGCAACTCTCTTTTTCTTTAATAAAATTGCTTTTAAAAATATGTCTTAGAAGAAATTACTGGATCAGGTCACAGACTAAATCGTCTTCTTTAAAATGTTCGGCGATATTTTCAAAATTAAGCAAGGAAGACGATCAACTATTTCCCCAGAATAAAACAGTTAAGTTCAAACTATTACAATGAATATTGTCAGTAGATAACCAATCCAGAACTACAACCTCTATTGTACGAAGAATACTCAAATTTGGTATGAATATCACTCGTATATGGCACACAACGGATACTAGTCTAAAATCAAAGAGAAGAGAAAAGGGGATAAGTTCTTCCCACAATCAAACAAATCAATTCCAAAAAATGAAATCGCATGAGGAGACCATTGGAGGCTTGGTCATTCGCATAGAAAACATATATAAAATGAATGAAATGCCTGAGAACCACTATGTCAAAACTGCTTTAAGACAACACACCTTAGATAGTGCTTCTGCACCAAAGCGTTGCTATATATCCAGATAAAATTTTAAATTTTAAAACTATATACATTAGACAACGCTTTACAGAAAAGTGCTGCGTAAAGTTGAGAAAAAGCCTTGCCTTAGGTTCATTAAAGAAAGCTCTTTAATAAAGGGCTTCTATATGTCCCGATAAAATTTTAAATTTTAAAACTATATACATTAGACAACGCTTTACAGAAAAAGCGATGCGTAAATTCCAGCATAAGAAAGCGCTGCCATAGGCCCAAAGCACGGCTAAAGCCACACTTTAGACAGCGCTTTCTAAAAGCGCTGCCTAAGGTTAATTAAAATTGAAATAAAAAATAAATTCTAGAAAGCGCTGCTAAATTTAAAGCGTTGCCTTAAGCCCAACATTATAAAGGCTGCCATAGGCCCAAAGCGCTGCTAAAGTCACACTTTAGGCAGGGCTTTCTAAAAAAAGCTTAATTAAAATTGAAATAAAATATTACCGTCTAGATTTTGAGTCGTTACTTTCTATTCTCCACTGTTCTTCTTCTTTCTAAATCCCATACGAACTTCTGCCGTTCTTGTTCTAATTGAAACCCTAAATTTCTTCACCCATCATCACTGAGTTCTCCTCATCTTCACTCTGTCTCTTCATCCATCATCACCGTTTCTTCACTCCGTCTCTTCTCATTGAAATACTCGTCGGCCACTCCCCAACCGAACTCCCCTGTCCGCGACGAAACTAAACACCTCCCCGCTTAGCTTTCAACACCATCACCTCATATCACTTTTTGGTAAGCTAGCTATATTTTCCTTTTTAATTGATTTAACTTAACATATGATAGAGTTAAGCTTAATTTGTGGAGTAATTAGTTTTTAAGAAAAACTTGAAGTGTAGTGAAAGTTATCCGGACACACTCATCTAAAAACGATCCTCTATTGAAAAGATCGGATATGTGAAAAACCGAATGGAATGAATCAATGAGAATTATTAACACTTAACTCAATTATAATTGATCATTTATACTCTTTAATTATTGTCAATTACTTCCAATGAAATGTTGAGAAGAAAATACACAAATTTTCACTTTTGGAGTTTTATCGAACACTTGGTGTGCTTAATTACACCAAGTCCAATCTACCTTAATTTGTAGCGTTGAAATCAATTATAGCGATCAAAGTGATTACTATAGTTTTTAGTAACAGTTCTATTGCACTACAAATCAGGACAGTTGGAACCACAAGAGAAAAATTTCAGATTATTGCAAATAAACGGTAAACAGCGAGAAAGAAAAATGACAGACGATTTGTTAAGGAAGTTCCCCCCGTCGTCCTCGCGTGGGGTACGTCTGTCCCTAATTATAGAATTTAGAATTAGGATAGTCTCTATTATGATTGCAAAGTTTATACAAGAGATAGAAAATAGTCACCACAACTCAAACCCAATATGTTGAATTGAAAACTAAGCTCCTCTCTTCCTTTGATTCGATTTGAATCAATTATGTCACCAATCTTCGATAAAACTTCAGTTGTAGCTACCTTGTTGAGAACCCAAACCGTTTCTCAAACCCTCTGCTCGGATGATTTGATCGCAAGATGATGACCCCAATTCTTCCTTCAAAATCCTCCGATTGTAGCTAACTTGTTGAGCGAAACCACAGTTCATCAATCCCTTAAGCACGGCTGAATTTGATGAAGCAAAGAATTGTTAAAAAACCCCAAATCCCAATGATATTGGAGGACAAAACCCTCAGATTTTATTCAAGAAAAACCCACAATTACTCAACCCAAACAAGATCGTAATCTTCTACTTCGGACGTTGCCAACACACATTCCGCACCTTGATCGACAAAAAATATTATGTGTAGTTGTCAATAGATGAGTGAGAGGTTGAAGATGATGAGTACCTTGTGTATCTATTTCATTTTTCTTGTTAAAACCAAATGAAGTAACCAAATAAGTATATATATGTTATCTAAGGTTAAGACCCAAACTAACAGACTTAAAAACAGTTTTTTACGAGCGAACAATCGACCTATGCAAGAGGGGACTCGACCTGAGCATTCCCGTAAGTGCCATATGATAGTGTATACAAGTCATGCATCGACCTATGAAAAAGAGGTGACTCGACCTGAGCATTCCCGAAGGTGCCATATGACAGTGTTCACGATTCATGCGTCGACCTATGCAGAAGTATGACTCGACCTGAGCATTCCCGAAGATGCCACATGAGAGAGTGCAAGATCCATGCGTTGACCTCTCTAGAGGTATGCATCGACGCATAGTGCTTAAACATTGCTTCCAGGAAGATTCGACCATATAGTCGACGTGAGAAAATATGAGACTTTTCAAAGGAGAAACTTTTAATCATGCGTCGACTTGAGCTTTCTGTGAGTTGACTCACGACATATATATTTCCAAAAATTACAATTCTTGAATACTTTTCTTGCTGCTTTGTCCACCATATCATATAGAAACATTTCCAACATATAGTGGAAAGTTTTGACATCATTGAAACCCTTATTGAAGGAACTTTGCCCTCACATACTCCCCCTTTTTGATGATGGCAAAACTTGTCCTTAGCACCACTTATCGGAATGTTAATCTTGGTGATTTCTCCCCCTATCTTTGTGCACCCTTTCATTTCATATTGGCTTTCATATCATCTGTTCTTGACTTCCACATACTTCTCCACCTTTGACAACATCAAAAAGAGTCAAAGCAACAAGTTAAAATAACAACAATCAATATAAGTAAGGTTAGATTATTATCTACTTTGGCAATCAATAACTCTAACAAACAATCACATAAAGAGATGTTAGAGAAAGGCATAGAAAATAAATAGACACCTATCATGTAGTATAGTTACAAATTGATGTTCAAAGGAGGACAAACACAAAGTAAGTCATCATCCAAAAATGTTTAAACAATAAATACTAGCTAAAGTTCATGAATTTTGCAGAGTATAAAAAAAAATCAATTTTGCACATATTCATGAATTTTAAGACACACTGAAACATAAATAACCACCTAATCATAGATCGCACGTCACAAAGATTGAAAAGCACTTATCACAAGGAGTTAATAATTTTCAAGTTTACCGAATTGAGTTATCAAGAATAGAGTTAGAGTTAGAATGATATTTCCTATATGATGCAGAATGATAATTTGCCCTCACAAGTAACTTGATACAACAGTGTAGATAATTCGTGAGAGTACAAGTATAAATAAAAGTAATGCAACTAATGTAGTTGCAACCTATCCGAAATATCGAGAACACCAGGTTCCCTACGGATGTGGAAGAAAGGCTCAATTGCAAGAGGTTTTATGAAAATATCTGCAAGTTGATTTGTGCTATCAACATGCTCAAATACGACGTCACCTTTTCCTACATGATCCCTAAGGAAGTGATGCCTAATCTCAATATGTTGGTGCTGAATGTAAAACCGGGTTTTTGGTTAGGTTTATGGCACTAGTGTTGTCACAAAATATCGGAATATGATCAAGTTTGTCATCAAAATCAAGTAATTGTTGTTTTAGCCACAAAATATGGGCACAACAATTACCGGCTGCGACATATTCCGCCTCGGCAGTTAACAAAGAAATGAAAACTTGTTTCTTGCTATGCCAACTTACTAAAGAATTTGAAAATAAATGACACCTACCACTAGTACTTTTCCTATCCAACTTGTAACCGGAAAATTTGAAATCGGAATAACCAACAAAGAGCAATCAAAACCCTTAGAGAACCATAACCCATACTTAGTCGTACCACAAAGATACCTAAGTATGCATTTAATGACTTTTAAGTGTGACTCCTTGGGGTATGATTGATACCTAACACACATACATACACAAAACATAATGTCGGGACGAGAAGCGGTAAGGTAAAGAAGGGAACCGATCATACCTCTATACCTTTTTACATCAACCGGCTTACCATGTTCGTCACGATCAAGATTAACGGTGGTAGGCATTGGAGTGTCAATAACTTTTTATTTTTCCATATCGAATTGATTTAACAGTTCTTGACAATACTTGGTTTGACTCATAAAAGTCCCTTCCTCGAGTTCATTAATTTGAAGCCCAAGAAATTACTTTAATTCACCCATCATACTCATTTCAAATTCTCCCTGCATCAACTTAGAAAACTCCTTGACCAAAGATGTATTAGTAGAACCAAATATAATATCATCTACATAAACTTGTACTAAAATTGAATGTTTTCCTTGGCGCTTAATGGAAATATTTTTATCGACCGTTCCTCTTGAGAATCCTTGTTCTAACAAAAACTTGCTAAGTCATTCATACCAAGCCCTAGGGGCTTGTTTGAGACCATATAAAGCACATTTTAATTTGTAAACATGGTTAGGATACTCAAAGTTTTCAAATTTGGGAGGTTGAGATACATACACCTCTTCATTAATATAACCATTTAGAAAAGCACTCTGAACATCCATTTGATATAACTTGAAGTTTTTCGAACATGCAAAGGAAAGAAAAATGTGTATAGCCTCAAGTCGGGCGACCGATGCATATGTTTCCTCATAGTCGATGCCCTCCTCTTGATTATACCTTTGAGAAACAAGGCGGGCCTTGTTGTGAGTTATTACTCCGTTTTCGTCCAATTTGTTCCTAAACACCCATTTAGTTCCGATTACATGATGGTCTCGCGGAGGAGGGACAAGATCCCAAACTTCATTTCTCTTGAATTGGTTCAGCTTATCTTGCATAGCTAAAAACTAATGTTCATCGAGTAAAGCATCTTTGGAGTTTTTAGGCTCAACTTGTGAGACGAAAGAAAAATTATAACAGAAGTTACATATCTTAGACCGTGTAGTGACTCCTTTTGTGATATCTCCAAGGATATTATCTATGGCATGATACTTGATAGATTTCAATTTTTATTGATATTAATATCTGAATCTTTTTCTTTGATAGATTCACATTCCGATGGGGAATTATTTTCATCGCTATCAACATCCGGATCTTTAAGTATACTTTCCGAAGATACACCTGCACCATCAAATACAATACCTTTTCTGACCGATATCAAACAAGATTCATCAAAAGATACATGCAAGGATTCCTCAAAAAATTGTAACCTTTTATTAAATACCCTATAAGCTTTACAAGATTGAGAGTATCCGAGAAAGATACCTTCATCGGCTTTTGAATCAAACTTACCAAGATTTTCCTTTCCATTATTCAACACAAAACATTTACATCCGAAAACGTGAAGGTGTGAAATATCAGGCTTTCTTCCTTTTAGTAGTTCATATGGAGTTTTGTTTAGAATAGGACGAATTAGGATCCTATTCAAAACATAATAGGCCGTACTTATGGCATCGGCCCAAAAGTACTTAGGAAGGGCATGTTCATTGATCATAGTTCTTCCGAGTTCTTCTAAAAAACGGTTTTTGTGTTCCACTACTCCATTTTTTTGTGGAGTACATGGTGCGAAAAATTATGATCAATGGCATGTTTTTCACAAAATTCCTCAAAGAGGTGGTTTTCAAATTCACCCCCGTGATCGCTTCGGATTGTAAAAATTTTAGTGTTTAACTTGTTTTGGAACATCTTAGCAAATTTTTCAAACACGGAAAAAGTGTCACTTTTGCTAGCTAAGAAAATTGTCCAACTAAATCTAGAGAAATCATCTACAATAAAAAAACCATAATAATTACCACCTAGACTTTTTATTCTAGATGGTCCAAAAAGATCCATGTGGAGAAGTTCAAGTGGTTTTGTTGTAGAGATAATCTTTTTAGATTTAAAAGAAATTTTTATTTGTTTTCCCATTTGACATGCGTCACATAAGTGATCATTAGAAAACTTTATTTTGGGTAAACCAACAACTAGGTCTTTTGATACAATTTTGTTTAGCAAGTCAAAATTGACATATGCTACCGCCTATGCCAAAGCCATGAGTCTTCACTCATGAAGACAAGACATTTAGCTCTGGTCAAAGATACTTCATTCAAGTCAAGCATATATACATTATTAACCCTCAAGCCTTTAAACACAAGTTCCTTATCATTATTTTCAATTAAGCAACAATCTTTTGAAAAAGAAACTTTATATCCTTTGTAGCATAATTGACTAATACTAACGAGATTGTGTTTAAGACCCTCAACTAAAAGGACATCTGAGATAGTAGTAGAAAATGGATTACCTAAACTACCTTTTCAGAGTATAGCTCCCTTGTTATTATCACCATAGGTTACAAAGCCCTTCTTCTTAGCCACAAAGTTAAAGAATAGGGAAATGTCACCTGTCAAAATCAAACAAGGGAAATAGGTACCCAATTTTTATTGGGTCCTTATGTGTGAGTGAAACATGGGTTGCCTTTGGGAGACCATTTGAAAATGCCTTTAGGTACCAAAAATCTTCTAAATTGACATTTTTTAATGATGTGTCCCTCCTTGCAACAATATAGACAAGATGAGTCTTGGTAGGAGTTACTTTTGCTTGATTGATCTCTTATTTGATAATAATATTTTTATAGGGATTAATCATGCTTTTTCTAAAGTTTGAGCGATCAATAGCAAATGTAACTTTGGTTTGTAAAGCCTTGCCTAATTTGGCTTTAAGAACTTTAGTCTCTTTTTGCCATATGTGACAAGTTTCACATCCATGCCAATTTTGCCAAGAGGTCTTGTCAATTTCATCTTTGTCTTTGATACTCTCTATCATGGATGCCTTGAGAGTTTCCAACTCCTTTTCGGATTTGGAAACTTTATCCTCAAGGTATTTGAAAATCTTTTTATTTCAGGCTAAGCGTTTGAAAGCTTCCTTAGCCTCATGATGTAGAGTATTAAAGGCATTTAGTAATTAAATACAAGACATATCATCAACATAGTCATATTTATAGTGACTTAAATTATTTTTTTTTGTGATGCACCGTAAGACACAAGTTTTCTTTTTCTTCTTCATCACTAGAGTCATCTTTGCTTGATGAATCACTATCACTATCCCAAGCAATGTAAGCTCTTCTAGCTTTTTTGAAACTTATTTCTTACTTTGTCTTTCTTGAACAAGGGACAACCTGGTTTATAATGACCGGGTTTCCCACAATTGTAACAAGATCCTTTTGACTTATCTCCCTTGCTTTCAAAAGGTTTGTTTGGCTTAACTTTCCTTCTATAGTCAACGGGATTTTTGTCCGAATGTTGAATTTCATTCTTCCGAAGATATCTATTGTACTTCCTTATGAATAAACCCAAATCTTCATCTGGACTCTCATCTCCATCACTTGAGTCACTTCCACTTGAATCTATGGTGGAAGACTTGGAACTTGAAGCCCTTAACGCGATGGGCTTCTTCTCTGTGTCCCTCAGATTTTCTTTCTTATCTTTCTTTTCATGCTTATTAAGATTTATGAGCTCTTGCTCATGTTCTTGAAGCTTACCAAACAATGTTGTAAGATCCAATGTAGTTAGATCATTGGCTTCCTTGATAGCCGTGACCTTAGGTTTCCATTCCCTGTTAAGACATCTAAAAATCTTGTTAATAGCAACAACATTGTAAGTAATATGACCAAGTGCGTGTAAGCGATTTATTATGTGAGAAAATATCTTTTGTATGTCCGTAACGGTTTTACCATGCTTCATGTGAAAGAGATCAAACTCTTAAGCTAATGTGTTAATCCTTGATAATTTTACATTGTTTGTACCCTCATGGGTAACTTTTAAATCATCCCACATTGCCTTAGCGGTAGCACAATGTGAGATACAAAAGTATTCATCAACTCCAAGAGCTGATATGAGCATATTTTTAGCTTTCCAGTCATAAGCATAGTTTTTCTCATCTTTTTCATCCCATTGTGCTTCCGGTTTGGATACAACGACACCCAAATTGTTTAGGACCTTCTTCTATGACTTTCCAAATTTTCCTATCAACAAAATTGATATGAAAACACATACAATCTTTCCAATAGCTATAGTTTTAACTGGTGAAAATAGGCGCTCTATTGTACGCCCCTTTTGGATTATTCTCCATTGTCTAAAGAAATATACGTGAAGCACTAGATGAACCAATGCTCTGATACCACTTGTTAGGTGATAGGACGTATATAGAAGGGGGGGGGGGGGGGTTGAATAGATACCATGATTTTTAAAATCAGTTTTTAAGAGAAACTTGAAGCACAGTGAAAGCTAACCGGATACACTCGTCTAAAAATGTTTCTCTATTGAAAAGACCAGGTATGCGAAAAACCGAATGGAATGAATGAATGAGAATTATTAACACTTAAATAAATTATAATTGATCACTTATAGTCTTTAACTATTGTCAATTACTTCCAAAGAAATGTTGAGAAGAAAATACACAAATTTGCACTTTTGGACTTTTATCGAACACTTGGTGTGCTTAGTTACACCAAGTCCAATCTACCTTAATTTGTAGTGTTGAAACCAATTATAGCAATCAAAGTGATTACTATAGTTTTTAGTAACAGTTCTATTGCACTACAAATCAGGACAGTTGGAACCATAAGAGCAAATTTTCAGATTATTGCAAATAAACGGTAAAGAGCGAGAAAGAAAAATGACACGCGATTTGTTAAGCCAGTTCCCCCTATCGTCCTCGCGTGGGGTACATCTGCCCCTAATTCTAGAATTTAGAATTATGATAGTTGCTATTATGATTGCAAAGTTTATACAAGAGATAGAAAATAGTCACCACAATTCAAACCCAATATGTTGATTTGAAAACTAAGACCCTCTCTTCCCTTGATTCGATTTGAATCAAGTATGTAACCAATCTTCGATAAACCTACGGTTGTAGCTACCTTGTTGAGAACCCAAACCGTTTCTCAAACCCTCTGATCGGCTGATTTGATTGCAAGATGATGACCCTAATTCTTCCTTCAAAATCCTTTGATTGTAGCTACCTTGTTGAGAAAACCCACAGTTCCTCAATCCCTTAAGCACGACTGAATTTGATGAAGCAAAGAATTGGCAAAAACCCCAAAATCTCAATGATCTTGGAGGACAAAACCCTCATATTTTATTCAAGAAAAACCCACAATTACTCAACCCAAACAAGATCACAATCTTCTACTTCAGGCGTTGTCAACACATGCTCCACACCTTGATCGACAAAAACTATTATGTGTAGTTGTCAATGGATGAGTGAGAGGTTGAAGATGATGAGTACCTTGTGTATCTATTTTACTTTTCTTGTTAAAACCAAATGAAATAACCAAAAAAGTATATATATATATATATATATATATATATATATATATATATATATATATATATATATATATATATATATATATATATAAGGTCAAGACCCAAACTTACAGACTGAAAAACAGTTTTTACGAGCGAACGGTCGACCTATGCAAGAGGGGACTCGACCTGAGCATTCCCGTAAGTGCCATATGACAGTTTATATAAGCCATCCGTCGACCTATGAAAAAGAGGTGACTCGACCTGAGCATTCCCGAAGGTGTCATATAACAGTGTTCACGAACCACGCATCGACCTATGCAGAAGGATGACTCGACCTGAGCATTCCCGAAGATGCCACATGACAGAGTGCAAGATCCATGGGTCGATCGCTCTAGGGGTATGCATCAAATCATAGTGCTTAAACATTACTTCCAGGATGAGTCGACCACATAGTCGACTTGAGCAAATCTGAGACTTTCCAAAGGAGCAACTTTTAATCATGCGTCGACCTGAGCTTTCTTTGAGTCAACTCACAACATATAGATTTCCAAAAATGCCAATTCTTGAAGACTTTTCTTGCTACTTTGTCCACCATATCGTCTAGCAACATTTCCAACATATAGTGAAAAGTTTTGACATCATTGAAACCCTTATTGAAGGAACTTTGCTCTCACAATTGTGACATATTAAATTAATTAATGGTTAAAAGGGGACAAAACTTGCTATCATTTTAAGTGCTCTCGTATCTACAATTTGTTCATTAGTGTAAATAATAGTGATATAATATGGTTAATATTTAAGTAGGTAGATTATTGAGAATGTATATGGTGAGGCTTGAATTTTGTTTAATTTAATTAGTTTATAAATGTAAACATGGATTTGAGGAAAGAATAAGAGCATATTGTATTATCTGATGCACGATTGAATTTGAGTTGAAGAGACGAAGAATTTCCATGATCTGTATTGCCAATAAATTATCTCTTACTAAGATTTTATCTGTTGCTAAATGATGGTTTACTTAATGATGATTTGGATTGATATCTAAAAAATATTTATTGAGATGCTAATTTATTGCAATTCTATGATGCTAATTTATATAGGTTCTCATTCCTTTTTTTCCAGCGTGATAAACGTTGGTCAGGAATATATTCGCTAGGAGTTACTTGTGAAGAGTGAAGTTCGGATTGTATACAAGAATCTTACAATGTGTGGTTTAAAAAGTTGCTGACTTCTCCCAGCGCTGCCTTGTGCATGTAAGTTTTAGTGTGTTTATAATAATTAAATTATAATCAATAGAAAAGGCATCTCTTAGTATATGATGATCTCATAAATCATAATGTGTTAAGATAAGATTCAATAGCCACATAAAAGAATCCCTTTAAGTTTTATCAAATTCCCCTCCTCTCTTTTTCTTGACCAATTCAACATAATCGATTTCTTCTTGATCAATTAGTTGTTCTTTTGCTATAGCTGCGTGAATAATTATAGTGTTTTTGTTTAGATTACTTAGTAGTAAAACCATGGATAAAAAATGGATGTCTTCCAATTGATAGTCAAAAGAGTACAAGAATTGGGTATTCGAATTTGTTAACTTTGCTGTTGAACATGCCGAAAACCCTAGTCAAATGAAATATCCTTGCTTGGATTGTTGTTATGGGGGTCGGGTTAACGCAGTTGGGTTGAAATCACATTTACTGAGGTATGGAGTTGGTAGAAGTTATACATGTTGGATATTACATGGTGAGAAAAGTAACGGGAATGTTGAAACAAGGGATAGTATGACATATGCTTCAGACGCCAATGGCACAGATACATACGATTGTGATCGAGTCGAAGAGATTGCAGAAGCACTTGAAGAAGATCTTCAGGATTTTCCCAAAATGTTTGAGAGGTTCATAAGAGATGCAGAGAAACCATTGTATAAAGGTTGCACTAAATTTAAAAGACTGTTTGCGGTATTAATGTTGTACAATTTAGAGGCGAGCAATGGATGGTCGAATAAAAGTTTCACAGAGTTATTAGTCCTTATGAAAGATATGCTTCCGAATGATAGTTTTCTTCCTAATCAAACCTACGAGGTCAAAAAAATGTTGTGCTCTATTGGCATGAGCTATGATAAGATACACGCTGGTCCAAATGATTGCATTTTGTTTTGAAACGAATATGCATCGTTAAATGAGTGCCCTAAATGCGATTTATCTCATATAAGAAAAAATTGTCTCCAACAATTATGGTATTTTCCTATAATTCTGATATTTAGACGCATGTTTCATAGTGAAACCAATTCAAGACACTTGACTTGGCATGCAGATGAAAGAATTATTGATGGAAAGTTTCAACATCCGGCAGATTCACCACAGTTGTCAAAAATTGATAATGATTATCCTAATTTTGGAGGAGAAGCAAGAAACCTTCGCTTGGTATTATCTACTGATGGAATGAATCTGCATGGTCTTCAAAGTACCTCACATACCACATGGCATGTGATTATTATGATTTATAACCTACCTGCATGGATATGTATGAAGCATAAGTACATGATGTTATCTATGTTAATATATGGGCCTAAACAACCAGGGAATGACATTGACGTATACTTGTCACCTTTATTCGAAGGTTTAAAGATTTTGTAGGAGAACGATGTAGAGGTTTATGATGGATATAGGAAAGAAAGTTTCAATTTGAGGGCGATGTTATTTGGCACAATTAATGATTTTCTGGCATATGGAAATCTATCAGTGTATAACATTAAAGGTCAAAAAGCGTGTCATATTTGTGAAGAAAATACATATTGAAAGCGATTGGAATTTTGTCAAAAGAATATATTTCTCGTTCATCGTAGATTCTTAAATTCTAATTATCATTACCGTGGGTGGAGAAAGGCATTCAATGGGAATCCAGAACATGATAGAGTTCCACCTACATTGATAGGTGACCAAATTTTTGAAAAGGTGAAATATATGAGTACTTAGTTTGGCAAGCCTTTTGCACATACGCTTGTCAAAGGTGGGTGGAAGAAGAGGTCAATTTTATTTTGAATTTCCATATTGGAATTCGTTGTATGTAAGACATTTTCTTGATATTATGAATATTGAAAAAATGTATTTGAAAGTGTTCTTGGTATGTTACTCAATATACAAGGAAAGTCTAAGGATGACCTTAAAGCAAGAAAGGAATTGATAATGATGGGAATAAGAACTGAATTAGGACCCATGAAGAAAGGAAAATGAACATATCTACCGTCTGCTGCTTATACATTATCTAGAAAGGAGAAAAGATATTGTGTAAGTTTATAAGTGAAGTTAAAGTTCCAGAAGGTTACTCTTCAGATATTAGAAGACTTGTGTCTATGAAAGACCTCAAGTTAAAGAGTTTAAGGACACGTGATTTCCATGTTATAATGGAGCATTTTCTACCAATAGGTATATGTTCTATTTTTTTAGAAAAAGTAAGAAGCGCCATAACTAAATTGTGTTTTTTCTTCAGGTCAATTTGTAGTAAGGTGATCGATCCTGAGATCTTACCAATATTGCAAAAAGAAATAGTTATTACTTTGTGTGAGCTTGAAATGTATTTTCCTCCCTTATTTTTTAACATTATGGTACATCTTGTTGTTCATCTTGTGTAAGAGACACAATTGTGTGGACCAACTTATATAAGATGGATGTACCCTGTTAAGCATTATATGAAAAATATTAAAAGGGTGCGTAAAAAACCGAAGTCGTCCAGAAGGTTGTATGGTTGAACGATACATTGTTGAAGAAGCAGTTGAGTTTTGTACTGAATATTTGTCCAATGTTCAATCCATTGGACTACCCAAATCTCATATTTTCAAAAAGGAATGAAGGAATAAATTTAATTGGAAATAAAATTGTGATAGTGTCAAGGGTTGAACGGGATCAAGTGCATTTATATGTTCTGCATAATGACAATGAGGTTGAGTCGTATGTTGAAATGCACAAGGATGTACTCCGGGGTTTAAATCTGAATAGAAATGAAAATTGGATAGTACAAGAGCACAATCAAAGTTTTATACAATGGTTCAAGGATCATATTTATTCAAAGTTTGATTTAGATCCGCTTTAATAACAGAAAAGTTGAGATGTTTAGCATATGGTCCGAGTTTGCACGTGTTTTCTTATAGCGCATACGCAATTAATGGATATATATTTTATACCAAAGGACAAGATGATAAAAGTACTATGCAAAATAGTAGTGTCACCGTGGTAGCTGAAGCAATGCACATTTCAAGTATGAAGGACTTAAACTCCAAATATGCAAATCCTATCATATTTTGGGTAATCGAGCATATTTGGGGGTTTGATTATGAGAATTTTCATATTCCTATATTTGGTTGCAAGTGGGTACATAACAATGGCATACGAATGGATAAGTCGGGATTTTTACAAGTGGATCTTAATAGGGTGGGGTACAAAGATAAGCCTTTTATTCTAGCCTCTCAAGCTAAACAAGTGTTCTATGTCACTGATCCGACAAGTACAGAATTGTCTAGAGTGCTTTTATCTAACAAAGTGATTGATGATAACAGTGTAAATCAAAGTGATATTGATGCTGAGAATGAGTCATATGTTAGAGGAAATGAGTCGTATATATAAAATAATCAAGATGAGAATATATTAGAGAGAATGAGTTGTTATGAGCCAAGTAATTCATATTCCAACCAAGAAAAGAAAGAGATGTTAGTGAAAAAAGGTACTAGTAAAATGTTATATGTTCTGTCATTCAATCAAATTGTTATATTGTGTTTATGTTTTTATATTGTGTTTATGTTTTTATATTATGTTTACATTTTTATATTGTGTTTATTCATTCAATGCTACTTGAATTTTATATTGTGTTTATGTTTTTCTTTAATATTACAAGTCAAATGGCTAGTAACGAGGAAAAATCACATGATGCTTCTAATAATTATGGTAATGAATCACTTCATGATATGGAGAATTATATTAGATGAGGAATAACTATTATGAAGTCAATCATTCGTGCAAGAGATAAAGGTTCCAAATTTGACTTAGATTGGAATGAAGACAAATAACTAATTGAGCCTAACGATTCAATGTTGACAAGTTACATTGGTTCCCTTGTGAAGAGAGAAGTTCTAATCACTTGTGATGATTGGATAAATTGAGATTTGAAACCCCCTAAAGAAAAAAATATGGAGTGATATACAGGTACCATATGTGATGTCATTTGTTTTTGTTGACGATTATGTCTTTAAATTACTAACACACTCTATGTATGTTTTTTCGTAGAGGTCTTTTAACATTGATGCTGATCGAAAAACATAATTTTTTCAATTGGCCAGAAAAAGACTCAGAGGGTTTTGATCTTTTTTAACAAACAAGTTTCTTAGGGATGTCGATAACAATTTTATCATTGCAGAACTTCCAAAGATGTACGCATTCTTGATTTCACCTGAAGAATGGGAAACCTTTAAAGGAAAATGAAGAACCTCAGATTTTCATAATGTGAGTGTCGTAAATCTCCAACGAGCATCAAGTCCCCCGTATTCATACAAAAAAAGGGCGTATGTGATATGCACGCTTACAACAAAGAATGATAAGTATATATAAATACTATGATATACTTGTTCATCATGTGTTACAATTGATCTTATTATTTCACTTAATGTGTACTTATAAGAGGAGAAAAGTCAAGAAACATATCTTTCGGAACATGTTATATGGAAGGCTGCTCGTTGTTGTACCCCAATTTTTGCCCCTAAGATTCCTCTATCATATCATATCAACTCGATCATAACAAGATCACATTAGGGTTGGTTCTTCCTCTTTTTCCTATCTCTAAGTTTTCTCTTGAGGAATCTCCAAGCACCTTGGTTGTGTATTTTGTATATGTGTTGTTGACTAACTTCTAATCAAAATACAAAAAAATATTTGTCTTTGTCTTTGTATATTTTTGTTTTGTAGGTACCAAGTCGAAACATCTGACAAATAAGGATTTCTGGTATTATTTTCCTAAAATCTCTATTTGCAAAGAAAAAGAATTAAAAATTTTCATTTTTTTTCACTGATGCAATCGATTGCTCTTAAAGTGCAATCGATTGCATATAGTGTATTTTGCACCATTTTTGAAAAAATACAATGTGCAATCGATTTGCACTGTAGTGCAATCGATTGCACAACGTGAAAATTAAAAAAAATCAGCATTTTAAATTGTCAAATTTTGGCTCCAATTTTCCTTCATTTTTGAAAGA
This sequence comes from Vicia faba, assembly GCA_948472305.1. NCBI lineage: Eukaryota > Viridiplantae > Streptophyta > Magnoliopsida > Fabales > Fabaceae > Vicia > Vicia faba. The sequence goes on from OX451737.1 coordinate 589,793,109, forward strand.
TGTATAATTAATTCAAATTTTAGTGCCAATCTTTCATTTAAAAAAAAAAGAATTATCATTAATTCAAATTTTGGCTCTAATTTTTGAAAGAGTTATCATTAATTCAAATTTTGGCTCCAAGAATCAATTACCAAATTACCACTAATCCCAATCCTAAAACTCTATAAATAGAGCTCTCATTTCATTCAAATTTCAAGCTTTTGATAGCCAAATCCACCTTGCTAAAAAATCTCTCAATTCTCTCCATCTACCAAATTCACTCAAAGCTCCATTTTCAAAAAGTTAGTAAGCTTTGCATTGAAGCTTACTAATCTTTGAGCTAAACCTTCATCCAAACACTTTTTCTCCATCAATTCTCTACATCCAAGCTTGGTCAATTAATTCTTGTGGTTGAATTGAAGCAAATTCTTAAAGTTGTTTTGATATTTCTCTAGATCTACCTTTGGTAAGTTGGATAATTCATCTTTCACAATGTGATCTCTTGGTGATCTTTGGGATTGATTCTTTAAGCATTATTTTGTGATTTCAATGGTGTTATTTTCTCATAATTTGATGGAATTTTCGTGCTCAAGTGGATCCATGATCATAAGGTGTTTGATGGAAAGTTTGAACGAGAAATTGCCCTTTTAAAATGCTGTTTTTGCTATTGTTACTGTGTGCAATCGATTTGCACAGAAGCAATTTCACGCGAATTTTTGAAAACTGTACTGTGTAAATCGATTTACATAGTAGTGTAAATCGATTTATATCAGGACAAAATGCATTTTTTGCCTTGTTTTGGGGTAGCTTTGATCCAAAATGCTTTTTCTACTCACTCCTTTTGATTGTTGGTTTGGATTGCAATTTTAAATGTCCAATTTGTCTTTAAACTCAATGGACTTTGTGATGTAGATGAAGTTGGATAAATGTTCATCAATTCAAATCTAACTAAGAGTAAATTATTTAATTCATTTTTGGTGCTTTGGATTAATGATATGTTTAGTGCTTTAATCCATCTAGAGGAGTGGTTGAATTTAAAGATGAAAGAATTTTGAAATGGTGATCCAAATTAGCTTATCATTTCCCTCCCTCTTCATCTTATCCCTTTCTTTTTTTAATTGTGCTACATGTTAAGGGATGGTGATCTCTATATCATTTATCCAAACATGAAGTACATAGATTGCTATTGACCGACCTCAAAATAGGCGCGACTTCTACATAAGTCTACTTACGATTGCTTAACATAGCGCTAAATTTTGTCCCGATTCGAATAAATGATCATTCGTGGCCCAAACTTATGATTGCAAGCCCAAGTATGTTAATTTGATCTCTTTGATCCAATAACCTTGAGATTCATTGTGTGGAGGCTTTAGTTCTACCAATCCTCTAATGGATCTATAACACCTTTGGTCAACGCGGATCACTTAAACATTGTTGATCATTACATGTTGCCTTGTGAGAATTCCAAAATGGATGATATACTTGACAAAAAGCAAATGCAACTTGTTGTGTTGAGGCTTTGGTTCTACCAAACCTCTAATGAGTTCCAAATGCAAGTTTCAAGATGGTCATCCAACTAACCACTAATTACTAACAATTAACTTTACTTTACGCTTTTATTTTCATGCTTTATGTACCATTTACTTTTAGGATTTTACATTTCATGCTATTTTCATCTTTGTTCACTTGAGCATTTACTTTTATGTCATTTTTATCTTTTCTCACTTGAGCTTTTCTTTCCTTTTAAAGACACCTAATAATCAACATGAACCATAAAAATCATTAATGATACTTGGACTACATGGTTACTATCCTTTGCATTATGGAGTGATAGACTTCTTGGACTTAGGTTTAGAGACCTTGGCCTATCTTGGAGACTTTGTGACTTTATTTGATATTTTGTCTGGATTTCTTGAGGTTTACCTCAAGACATTGGGTTGTTTGTTTGTTTTGTGTGCAGGTTATTGAGATTATGATCTTTGTTTGTAATCTGGAATTCACCCGTATACAGCCGTTACTCTGCCCAATTTTTGCAAAGACTTAAAACACTTGAAGTTTGGTTCTCTCAAGAGGTCTAGTATCTTTGCTTGCTTGGTTTCAATCCGAAGAATGGGAATTATATATTGACTCATAATGTCAAGTATTGGCTTCTTGTTGGTTAGATGGTTCTTATCCCTAGCTTTTACCTTATGCTTTAGGATAGCCTCTTCTTCTCCTCCCATCTTCTTAAATTTCAAAAATCTTCTCCCTCCTTTAAAAAAAAAACTCTTCTTGTTTTGAAACTTGAAATATTTTCACAATAAACTTAGACTTAGGTCCATGCATCTTCGAAACATTTTCATAAATAAATTTCAATCAATTTAATAGTACCTTGACCTTTTTTTGTGAGAAGACTAAAAGTCAATCAATCTCATTTCAAACCATTTTGCCACTTTGGCTTTTATCTTTAAACTTTTCTCAAAAGATTAGACTCTTGTCAATCCTTGTAGTGATGCAAACAACTATACTTCTACAATATGTAGTGAAGTGAGATATTTTCCACTTGGGTGTTGAGTGAGGCATTGTTGATTTTCAAATCCAAGCCATATCCTCCACTTTGAGATGATGCAAATTCTCCTTTCTCATGATTGTGGGTATTAAGTATGTTTTTCACACGGACAATTGCGATGATGTCTTATCTCATAAAATCAACCAACACACTTGTGTTTCAAATTTTTAAAAGATGAACTACGTGTACCCTGATCCCCTATTGCACGAAAGGTGGTACGTAGGCACTAAAGGTTCGCAACCGCGGCGGGTGCAAAGATCATAAAAATATTTATTTTCTCACATCCACCATCCATTTTATATACAACACATTTTATAGCCAAAATATACATATTTTCAAAGAGGTTCCTGCGGAGTACCGTAGATGTTTAGGGCGCTAATACCTTCCCTTTGCATAACCAACCCCCTTACCTTGAATCTTTCCCCCTCTTTTTGGGTTATTTGCTCTTTTCCCATTCCTTTGGAAATAATAAAGCGCGGTGGCGATTTTTATTTTGATTTGTATAAAGTCTAGTCAATCCAATGGCTTAGTCTTGCACATTTCTACCGCTACAGAAAAATGGCGACTTCACTGGGGAAAGATTGACCTCTTGCTGGTCCATCCCTAAGTGGGTTAAACCTATCTTTGTTTATATCTGTATATGTGCTATTGTTGTTTATGTGTTATATTTTGTATATATGTTTGTCTGGATTTTCCTGGTTTACAGGGTGTTTGGTGATTACTCATAAGTCCTATACCTGGACTTAGGTAAACTTTAAGATAGGACGGGCGGTATAGTCATGTTAACTTTGAGAGAGTAATCCCAAAAAAGGAGGCATGAGATACCCCACTCAGTGGAGGCCCCTTTGACTGTAGTGTCGTTTACCGAGTAATCGGGAATACATACTGCTTTCGACCTGGGAGCCTGCTGAAGCTGAGGACCATAGATTACCTAACCCCTCTTGGCCTTTTAGGTGTAGTGCAGAAGCTATAACGGAGTAATCCAGAAATCGTTGTCACGCGATACTACACTCGGACGAGTTTTTCTTGAGAATATTACTAATTACCGAGTTAATCGGGAAGTTGGTAATATCCGAAGGAAGGATGTAGACTCTGGGAACCTCTAGAACCTTGTTCGGCAGGTGATAACTTTTTAGACCAATACCTTATGGGTAGTACCTTCGACCTCATGCTCGTGACATTGAACCTATGAACCCTATATGTGTGATCTTGTGTGTGATTGTTGCATCATGCATCCATGCACTCATAAGCATATTTTGAAGAAAACCATATTTCAAGGGATTTAAAGGTTGACTATTTGTGAATACCTTTTGTACTTTTAAACCATGGATTCTGGAAAGAGAATAATAAAATTTTTCAGTATTTCAAAAGCTTTATTACTTGGATTGTTTGCAATATAAACCATAACTCCCTTGAAATATTAAATAAAATAAAATAATGTGCATTGCATATCATGCATCATATTGCAAATTTTTCTTGCATTTGTCATGCATATCCAAGTTCCTTACCCAACTTCTTTACTTCACTCAGCAAGCTGACTCATCACTACAACACTCGGGCTAATTTCAAAAAGAAGATGGACAACTTAGAACAGGAGAATCACGAGCTGCACGAAGAAGTTTCTGCTTTGAAGGATGGCTTGGCCAACTTGACTACTCTGATGGAAGCTCTGGTGGTTGCTCAGAATCAGCCACCGAGTGTTCAACCTCAACCAACAAGGGCAAATGCTGATGTTCTGACTGTTCCTGTATCCGCTACTCCGGCTGTTGTTCAAAACCGTATGCCTCAGGGTTATCCGTGGGGAATGCCAGAGAATTTTGCACCTGAAGGTTTCAATCTGGGTCCTCAAGATGCTCCAGTGGTTCCAAATGTTGTTACTCCTGCACCTCCTGTGGTGCATACTATTCCTGCTGCACCTCCTTCAGTGAATTTGGTTCCGTTTGTTAATGAAGATGTGTGTCGTCCTTTCCCTCCGTCGAGTGAAGACTTGGGTCTTTATGACAGAATGGATGATTTCTAAGAGCAGTTTGATAGAATGCAAAGAGAGATGAAGGCTCTTAGGGGAAAAGAGTTGTTCGGGAAGAATGTGAATGAGTTGTGTTTGGTCCCGAATGTTAAAGTGGCTGCTAAGTTCAAGGTCCCGGAATTTGAGAAGTACAAGGGCAACACTTGCCCTCGTGCTCATTTGGTGATGTATGTGAGAAGGATGTCTACCCATAATGATGACCAGCGTCTGCTGATTCATTTTTTCCAGGATAGTCTGACCGGTGCTGCGTTGAAATGGTACATGAGTTTAGACAGTGTCAACATCCATACTTTTAATGATTTGGGAGAAGCATTCATTAAACAATATAAGTACAATATGGACATGGCGCCTGACCGTGACCAGCTTAGGACCATGGTTCAGAAAGACAGAGAATCATTCAAAGAGTATGTGCAGAGATGGTGCGAAGTGGCTGCACAAGTGATTCCGCCCATGGAAGAGAAAGAAATGACCAAGATTTTTCTAAAGACGCTAGGAGCTTTCTACTACGAAAGAATGGTAGCAAGTGCCCCAAGTGATTTTACAGAGATGGTAGGAATGGGTGTCCGCCTAGAAGAGGCAGTAAGAGAAGGCCGTTTGACAAAGGGTGAAGGATCCAGAGGTGTGAAGAAGCCATCTTACGGGTTTACAAAGAAGAAAGAGGGGGATACAAATGCTGTTATGCAAGAGAGAAAGGTAAACGCTCCTAGAAGGAATTATCAGCGTCATCAGCAAGTCGCCTCAGTTACTCCTGTTATGAATACCGCTCCAACTACCGTTGCTTAGCAGAGACCATCCCAGCAGGGGAATCAAGGGTATAATCAGAGAAAGGAGAACTATGATCCTATTCCCATGAGCTATGCAGAGCTATTACCACCATTGGTTCAGAAGAAGTTGGTCCAGACACGACCACCTCCCGCTATACCATCACCATTGCCGTGGTATTACAAAGCAGACCAGACGTGTGCCTTTCATCAGGGAGCACCAGAGCATAGTGTTGAGAATTGTTATCCTTTGAGGAATGAAGTGAAAAGGTTGTTGAAGTCTAGAATTTTATCTTTCAAAGACATGGGACCTAATGTGAAAGACAATCCTCTACCCAAGCACGGGGAAGTGAATGCTGTGAATATGGTGGCCGGTTGTCCAGGCGACTTTCGAATTTTTGACATTAATCTAGTTAGAGGGGATTTGGTGAAGATGCATGCAGACCTCTGTGAATTCAGTTATTATACGCATGACCATGCTGGTTGTGCTGTTTGCAGTACAAACATACAAGGTTGCGAGAAGATAAAGGCTGATTTACAGGAGATGATGGATGAAGGTTTAATCCATATAATTAGGCCTAGGGTGGAATATGAAGAGGAAGTGAATATGGTTTCTGGATGTCCGGGTGAATTCAGAATTTTTGATGTGGATCATTTGAATGAGGATCTAGTGCAGTTACACGCTACCTTCTGCCATACTGCTGGTCAGGTGGAACACCAATATGGATCTTGCATAATTTGTTGTCGAAATCCCCGAGGATGTTCTGTTGTGAGGGAAGGTGTTCAATTGCTGTTAGACAATGGAACCATCAAGATCACAGGTCAGAGAGATGATTATCATGAGATTGATATGGTTGAAGTCTGTTTGATGGAAGAGTCAGAGGAAGAGTATGCCTCTGCAGATGAGTATTTCTCTTCAAACGAAGATTTGTTTGCCATAAATGAAATTTTGATGGCTGATTATGTTGAGGAAGGGGTGAATGTCATTGTACCTTGTTTTGGTACACCCACTCATCTTGAGGTGGAGTACCATAGCAAACCAGCTGTTGCCCCATCGGTAATTAGTCTACCGGGTCCTGTTCCCTATGAATCAGATAAGGCAGTGCCTTACAAATACAACGCTACGATCTTAAAAGATGGGGTGGAGATTCCCATCCAGCCGATGCCAGATATTGGAAATATAGCTGATAATAGCTGAGTGACCCGTAGTGGTCATGTATTTGCGCCGGTCATTCGAAGAGATGTTGTTGCTGGAAAGAAGATTGCTGAAGATGATGAGCCTAAGAAGTCTGCAGGAGGGACTAGTGGAGCTACATTAGAGAAAGAAGTGGATGATATCTTGAAGATAATTAATATGAGCGATTACAGAATTGTAGATCACCTATTGCAGACTCCTTCAAAGATATCTATTCTAGCCTTATTGATGAATTCCTCTGCTCATAGAGAATCGCTGATGAGAGTACTAGACCAAGATTTTGTAGAGAATGACATGCCATTAGATCAATTCAGCAGCGTAATTGGAAACATTACATCATGTAACAATTTGAGCTTCTGTGATGATGAGTTACCAGATGAAGGGAGGAATCACAACCTGGCCCTCCACATATCCATGAACTGTAAGAATGATTCGCTGTCCAATGTGCTAATTGATAATGGATCCGCGCTGAATGTCATACCGAGAAGTACCCTCTTGAAGTTAAAGTATCAAGGAACATCTATGCGCCCAAGTGGCATCATTGTGAAGGCTTTTGATGGGTCGAGGAAATCTGTCATCGGTGAAGTGGACCTGCCCATCCATGTAGGACCACATTTGTTCTTGATAACCTTCCAGGTTATGGATATTATTCCCGCATATAGTTGTTTGCTTGGATGACCATGGATACACGAAGTAGGGGCTGCCACTTCAACTCTGCATCAGAAGCTAAAATTTGTGCGTGAAGGGAAGGTAGTGATCATAAATGGGGAGCAGGCGTTGTTGATATCCCATCTATCCTCTTTCAGTATTGTAGAAGCGGATGAGGCTGCTATTGGAACCCAGTTCCAAGCCCTATCCATTGACAACATAAGGAGGAATGAGAATTCAGTAGTTTCCCTGAAGGACGCGCAGCAGGTTGTGCGTAATGGTCATAATGCAGTTTGGGGATGACTGGTGGATCCACCTGTGAACAAGAACAGAACTGGTTTGGGTTTTTCTTCGAGGAATGGAAAAGGCAAAAGTTTGAAGTCAAAGTCTCTTGTGAACAGTTATCATGACGTTTTCCACAGCGGAGGCTACCTCCATCCAATTGGTTCTGGAATCAATGTTGTTGAAGAAGATGAAGCAGAGCAGGAAGTACCGAATTTTGTGACGCATGGAGTCCGAGTTCAGAACTGGGTCACCATTGATGTTCCTTCTTGCATACATATTTCAAAGTAATTTGTTTTGTTAATTTGTTTCTTTCTTTGAAAAGCTTTCACTCTGCCCAAGGTGAAAGTATTGTATGGGCTTATCTGTTTGCTTTGATTTTTAAGATCATTAATAAAAGTTGTCTTTGCTTCCAAAAATATGTCTTTATTTTCTGCTTTTTCTTGGGAAATGGTAATCAAATAAAAAACCCTTTCAAAATAAATGATAACTAAAAATTAATATGCATGATCACTTTTTATATGTGTCAGTTTCTAAAAGCAATCATAAATCATATGTGCAGATTAATTAAAAAACCCGTTGAATACAATGACCCTGCACCCTTTCCCAACTTTGAATGTCCTGTGTTTGGGGCCAAAGAAGAAGATTATGATGAGATTCCAGAAGAGGTCTCACGGTTGCTTGAGCACGAGGATAATACCATTCAGCCATATAAGGAGCCTTTGGAAGTGATTAATTTGGGTTCAGAAGAAGATCCGAAAGAGATTAAGATTGGAGCATCGTTGCATCTTGATGTGAAGAGCGGGTTGATTGAGCTGTTGAAAGAGTATGTGGATATTTTTGCTTGGTCTTATCAAGACATGCCTGGTCTAGATACAGACATTGTTGAGCATCACTTGCCATTGAAGCCAGAGTGTCCTCCAGTTAAACAAAAGTTGAGAAGAACCCACCCAGATATGGCAATAAAGATCAAAGAAGAGGTCCTAAAGCAGATAAATGTTGGTTTTCTTGTGACGTTAGTGTATCCTCAATAGATTGCCAATATTGTCCCAGTACCGAAAAAAGACGGAAAAGTCCGCATGTGCGTAGATTACAGAGATCTAAATAAAGCTAGTCCAAAAGATGATTTTCCATTGCCTCACATTGATATGTTAGTGGATAGCACATCAAAATTCAAAGTATTCTCGTTCATGGACGGATTTTCCGGGTATAATCTAATAAGAATGGCTCCAGAGGACATGGAAAAAACAACGTTTATCACACCCTGGGGAACATTCTGTTACAGAGTGATGCCCTTCGGGTTGAAGAACGCTGGTGCAACGTACCAGAGGGCTATGACAACCCTATTCCATGATCTGATGCACAAGGAAATTGAAGTATATGTTGATGATATGATTTCCAAATCCCAAACTGAAGAAGGGCATATAAAAGATTTATTGAAGTTGTTTCAGCGTTTGAGGAAGTTTCGTCTCCGCTTGAATCCAAATAAATGCACCTTCGGAGTTAGATCGGGGAAATTGTTGGGTTTTATTGTTAGCCAGAAAGGAATTGAAGTTAATCCTGATAAAGTCAGAGCAATTCAAGAAATGCCAGCACCAAGAACTGAAAATCAAGTCAGGGGTTTCCTCGGGCGTTTGAATTATATTTCCAGATTCATTTCCCACATGACTGCAAAGTGTGAACCGATCTTTAAGTTGTTAAAGAAAGATCAAGGTTGTGTGTGGACGGATGACTGCTAAAGGGCATTTTAGAGTATTAAAGAGTATCTGCGTGAACCTCCTATCTTGCTCCCTCCCGTAGAAGAAAGACCGCTGATTATGTATCTAACGGTGTTAGATAAATCCATGGGTTGTATTCTGGGACAACAGGAAGAAACGGGAAAGAAAGAGTTCGCCATTTATTATCTCAACAAAAAATTCACTGATTGTGAATTGCGGTATTCCACGCTAGAAAATACATGTTGTGCTTTGGCCTGGGCTGCAAAGCGTTTGCGGAAATATATGCTGAATCATACCACTTGGTTGATCTCCAAAATGGATCCAATCAAGTATATTTTTGAGAAGCCTGCTCTTACAGGGAGAATTGCCCGCTGGCAGATGTTGTTGTCTGAATATGATATTGAGTACCGCACTCAAAAAGCTATTAAAAGTAGTGTGTTGGCAGATTACCTTGCTCACCAACCGGTGGAAGATCATCAGTCTGCAGAATTTGAATTCCCTGATGAAGATGTGATGTTCTTGAAAGTGAAAGATTGTGATGAACCATTGCCTGAGGAAGGCCCTGACCCTGAATCTCATTGGAGTATGATATTTGATGGAGTGGTGAATGCTTATGGTAAAGTAATTGGTGTTGTGATTGTCACTCCTCATGGATCGCACATTCCTTTTACTGCGAGGCTAACATTTGATTGCACTAATAATATGGCGGAATATGAGGCTTGCATCATGGGTCTTGAGGAAGCTATTGATCTCAGAATCAAAATTCTAGATGTGTATGGTGATTCAGCTTTGGTAATAAATCAGATTAAAGGAGAATGGGATACTCGTCACCCTGACTTGATCCCTTACAAAGATTATGCTAGAAGATTGCTACCCTTCTTCAATAAAGTTAAATTCCATCACATCCCTAGAGATGAAAATCAAATGGCGGATGCTCTGGCAACTCTGGCTTCTATGTATCAACTGAATTCTTGGAATGATATACCCCGTATTGCAGTTCGACGGCTGGATAGGCCCGCTCATGTGTTTGCGACAGAGGAGGTAGCAGATGAAAAACCTTGGTATTATGATATCAAGCATTTTCTTCAGACTCAAGAATACCCGATTGGTGCATCGAGGAAAGATAGAAAGACATTGAGAAGATTGGCAGGCAGTTTCTTCCTTAGTGAAAATATGCTATACAAGAGAAATTATGACATGGTCTTGCTCAGATGCGTGGATAGACACGAAGCAGACATGTTGATGCATGAGATTCATGAAGGTTCATTTGGCACTCATGCAAATGGACATTCGATGGCTAAAAAAGATGCTAAGGGCAGGTTACTATTGGTTGACAATGGAATCTGATTGTTGCAAATTTGCAAAGAAGTGCCATAAATGCCAGATTTATGCAGATAAGATCCATGTGCCTCCGACACTTCTCAATGTAATTTCCTCCCCATGGCCTTTCTCTATGTGGGGTATTGACATGATCGGGATGATAGAACCCAAAGCTTCGAATGGACACCGTTTCATTTTGGTAGCGATTGACTACTTTACCAAATGGGTAGAGGCTGCTTCTTATGCCAATGTTACCAAACAAGTGGTTGTGCGTTTCATCAAAAACAATCTGATGTGCCGGTATGGTGTGCCGAGTAGAATCATCACTGACAATGGCTCAAATTTGAACAACAAAATGATGACAGAACTGTGTGAAGAATTCAAGATTGTCCATCACAATTCGTCTCCATACAGGCCAAAGATGAATGGGGCTGTTGAGGCTGCTAATAAGAATATCAAGAGAATTATCCAGAAAATGGTTATTACTTATAAGGATTGGCATGAAATGCTCCCTTTTGCTCTGCATGGATATCAAACATCTGTCCGCACTTCAACAGGAGCAACCCCGTTCTCCCTGGTATATGGAATGGAAGCTGTACTCCCTGTTAAGGTAGAGATTCCCTCGTTGTGTGTGATAATGTAAGCCAAGTTGACAGAGGCTGAATGGGTCCAGAACAGGTTTGACCAATTGAATTTGATTGAAGAGAAGAGGATGACGGCTTTATGTCATGGGCAGTTATATCAGAAAAGAATGAAGAAAGCATTTGATAAAAAGGTCAAACCTCGTGAATTCAGAGAAGGCGACCTCGTGCTCAGGAAGATCATGTCTTTTAGCACTGATTCTAGGGGCAAGTGGACTCCCAATTTTGAAGGCCCGTATGTTGTCAAGAAAGCCTTCTATGGTGGTGCATTAATTCTTGAAACTATGGATGGCGAGGAGTTCCCACGTCCCATGAATGCTGACGCAGTCAAGAAATACTCCGCCTAAAGAAATAAAAGAACAACTCGCTAAGTTGAAAACCCGAAAGGGCGGCTTAGGCAAAAAGGAGCGTCTCGGTAGGCTGAAAACCCGAAAGGGCGGTCTAGGCAAAAATTAGAGAAATAAATAGAATAAATTTCCCGCTAAGTTGAAAACTCGCAAGGGAAACTTAGGAAAAAGTTAAGGATTTTTTCTTGGCAAGTAACTACGTCAGACAAGACTTGATCGTTGAAGCAACAATCTTCTCGGATCCTCACCATACTTCAACAAAAGCTGCTGCTCAGGACTTCAAAAGTTGTTAGGGGAATGGTGGTCATTGTATCTCAATGTATCTTTTCCATTATATATTACCATTTCCCAAACTTTGTAATCATCCATGGAGTCTCGCCATTCGCAGACTACCATTCTATTAATAAAATTCGAGCTTTTGCCCAATTCTTTGTGTTCTTATTTTTATTTAGCTTGAAAAGACTTCATTTATTACTGATAATAACTTTCAAAGCAAAAAGATTTAAAAAAAAACACACAAAATTGACTTTTCAAAAAGAAAGACATCTTTACAATTCAATTTACTCTGGGATTTGTGATGAAACAATGACAACAAAAATGGTGATCCCTGGAATGAACAAACTCTAGTTGTTTTAAGAATATTTACTTCCTTCGTGAAGATTTTTCTCAGGTCATCTTGTTGGTATATGCGCAATCTTTGTGTGTTTCTCGGATAGTTGAAGATGATACCAGTGGGTGCAAGGTACAATATTTGGTTTGTGATCCCATGATCCCCGGCCAAATCTTGGTTCACTTTTGATTTTAGGTTTGCATGGTCAGAAGCCTTTTTCCCAGGTTCCCCAGCGAAGTTTTCCCTCATATGATGAAAGGTTTTATTCCCTTGGTGTGCTAAGATATCGCTCTTTTTGCAGTATTGGCATTAATGTTGACTTCTCTATTTCCCAGGAAGACTATACCATGGCATTTTTTGTTGGAATAGGTTGATATGAAGACTCAATCCAATATTCTCCAGTGAAGGCCTCGTTTATTTGATAGAAGTCCTTTCTCCCCAAAGAAGTTGATGCAATAATTACTCTCGAAGAACGTATCTCCGGTTTCCCCAGTGGAGAACGTATCTCCGGCTTCCCCAGTGAAGAACGTATCTTGGTTTCCCCTCGATGATGTGGTGTCTACCTCCCCAATAAAGTCAGCATGAAGTCCCCGGTAGAGGTCTCGATGATGAAGTATTGTCTCCCTTAGTGAAGTCTGTATGTTTTTCTTCCTTCAAAGTGGGCCTGATTTCCCCAGTGAATGTTTTGACAATTTTGTTTCCATTTGCCTTATTCACAATCAGTATCGAAATCCCCAGTAGGAGTACGGACTGTGAAACATTTGTTTTCCCCATGGAAGTCTGTGTGTTATTCCCTGGGAAGGTTATCCCAGGGCATCTCTTGTTGGAATGAGTATTTATGATGAAAAGTTTTAAATCCGCAGTTTTTCCCCAGGGAAGTGGGTTTGAATTCCCCAGTGAGGTTTGGTTGTCTCGGCGTCAGTCTGCTTTATTTGAGACTGGTTTTGCAATCTTCAGTAGGCACGTTGTTTTTGGAAAACTGACTTCTCCGATAAAACCGGAAGAAATATGTTCTATCCCGGTATCTGTTTGATTTATCTACATCCGGATTATGTTTCTCCTCAGTGAAGTTAGGATAGGCAATAATGCTCCTTGCTTAGGTGGATCTGGTTTTCCCTCTTGAGTTTATTTCCCAAAGGATGTATCTTCTTTGGCCGTCTTGCTCCAGTTTGTTTCTAATTGGATTCGTGGTTGCATGACAATATTATTTACTCTGGATTTCTGAGGACTTTGAGCTTTGATTTGTGCATTTATTTTGCATGAGAAGACTTTATCTCTTCAGCAGGAATAATGTGGCCTTTCCCCAGGAAGTCATATCTGATTTCCTCAGGAAGTCATCTCTCATTTCCCCAGGAAGTCATATTTCTTTCCCCAGGAAGTCATATCTCTTTCCCCGGGAAGCCACATTTCTATCCCCAGAAAGTCGTTTCTTTTTGCAATCCTCCATGATAACAAGCAACATGTATCTTTGTTTGAGCAACTCGTGCTTCCTTGTACAAGTCGACGTAACTTTTTTTGCTAGTTCCTCTATGAGTGGTTAGCTTACAGTCCGTCGTCAGTTTACGCCAGTGGATCGCAATACTTTCAAATTCACAGAAATTGCTCGTTGTGAAATCTTTGCAAGTGGAAGTCTCTTTATTTGAGACAACTTACATATTACCCTTTCCAGGCGGAATTCCTTGGTTAAGGAAGAAGTTGAGACCCGTTCTAGGTGAAACACCAGAAGTTTAGGGAACATATGATATTTTCAAAATCTACCTTCAGTGAACATTGGTAGTGCATCGGCAGTGAACGTCGGTGTTTCTTATCTTTTTGCTATCATCAGTGTGGTGGTGGTTTCTCGTCAGTGAACGGCGATGGTATGATATTTTTAAAATCTACCTTCAGTGAATGTTGGTAGTGTATCGGCAGTGAACGTCGGTGTTTCTTATCTTTTTGCTATCATCAGTGAATGGTGGTGGTTCCTCGTCAGTGAACGACGATGGTATGATATTTTCAAAATCTACCTTCAGTGAATGTTGGTAGTGCATCGGCAGTGAACGTCGGTGTTTCTTATCTTTTTGCTATCATCAGTGAACGGTGGTGGTTCCTCGTCAGTGAACGGCGATGGTATGATATTTTCAAAATCTACCTTCAGTGAACGTTGGTAGTGCATCGGCAGTGAACGTCGGTGTTTCTTATCTTTTTGCTATCATCAATGAACGGTGGTGGTTCCTCGTCAGTGAACGGCGATGGTATGATATTTTCAAAATCTACCTTCAGTGAACGTTGGTAGTGCATCGGCAGTGAACGTCGGTTTTTCTTATCTTTTTGCTATATTCAGTGAACGGTGATAGTTCCTCGTCAATGAACCGTGATGGCATGATATATTTTCTCTTCTACCTTCAACTATTGAGTTGGTAGTTTACCGTCATCTGTGAGTCGGTATATTTTCTTCTCTCTACCTTCAGTGAACGTTGGTAGACATTGGCAGTGAACGTCGATGCTTGTTATTCTCCTCTCTGGTTCTATTCTTTTGGTTCACCAGTGATTTATTTTCCTGGTGGGGTTTCTCCTTTGTTTCTTCATTTTTGTGGCATCCCCAGTGTTACTTTGCGTCTCTTTTGTTCTGTTCATATGCATCCATAATCATAAGCATTGCATGGCATCTTAGAGACAAAAATAGGGCTTGTTTTATATTTAAGTATCTTCAATCGCGTCGACACGAAGATTTGTAATCTTCGTATCTCCAGATAGAAGACACTTAAATAAGGGCAGCTGTTGTACCCCAATTTTTGCCCCTAAGATTCCTCTATCATATCATATCAACTCGATCATAACAAGATCACATTAGGGTTGGTTCTTCCTCTTTTTTCCTATCTTTAAGTTTGCTCTTGAGGAATCTCCAAGCACCTTGGTTGTGTATTTTGTATATGTGTTGTTGACTAACTTCTAATCAAAATACAAAAAAATATTTGTCTTTGTCTTTGTATATTTTTGTTTTGTAGGTACCAAGTCGAAGCATCTGACAAATAAGGATTTCTGGTATTATTTTCCTAAAATCTCTATTTGCAAAGAAAAAGAATTAAAAATTTTCATTTTTTTTCACTGATGCAATCGATTGCTCTTAAAGTGCAATCGATTGCACATAGTGTATTTTGCGCCATTTTTGAAAAAATACACTGTGCAATCGATTTGCACTGTAGTGCAATCGATTGCACAACGTGAAAATTAAAAAAAATCAGCATTTTAAATTGTCAAATTTTGGCTCCAATTTTCCTTCATTTTTGAAATATGTATAATTAATTCAAATTTTAGTGCCAATCTTTCATTTAAAAAAAAAATTATCATTAATTCAAATTTTGGCTCTAAAAGAATTATCATTAATTCAAATTTTGGCTCTAATTTTTGAAAGAATTATCATTAATTCAAATTTTGGCTCTAATTTTTGAAAGAGTTATCATTAATTCAAATTTTGGCTCCAAGAATCAATTACCAAATTACCACTAATCCCAATCCTAAAACTCTATAAATAGAGCTCTCATTTCATTCAAATTTCAAGTTTTTGATAGCCAAATCCACCTTGCTAAAAAATCTCTCAATTCTCTCCATCTACCAAATTCACACAAAGCTCCATTTTCAAAAAGTTAGTAAGCTTTGCATTGAAGCTTACTAATATTTGTGCTAAACCTTCATCCAAACACTTTTTCTCCATCAATTCTATACATCCAAGCTTGGTCAATTGATTCTTGTGGTTGAATTGAAGCAAATTCTTGAAGTTGTTTTGATAATTCTCTAGATCTACCTTTGGTAAGTTGGATAATTCATCTTTCACAATGTGATCTCTTGGTGATCTTTGGGATTGATTCTTTGAGCATTATTTTGTGATTTCAATGGTGTTATTTTCTCATAATTTGATGGAATTTTCGTGCTCAAGTGGATCCATGATCATAAGGTGTTTGATGGAAAGTTTGAACAAGAAATTGCCCTTTTAAAATGTTGTTTTTGCTATTGTTACTGTGTGCAATCGATTTGCACTAAGTGTAAATCGATTGCACATAAGCAATTTCACGCGAATTTTTGAAAACTGTACTGTGTAAATCGATTTACATAGTAGTGTAAATCGATTTACACCAGGACAAAATGCATTTTTTGCCTTGTTTTGGGGCAGATTTGATCCAAAATGCCTTTTCTACTCACTCCTTTTGATTGTTGGTTTGGATTGCAATTTTAAATGTCCAATTTGTCTTTAAACTCAATGGAGTTTGTGATGTAGATGAAGTTGGATAAATGTTCATCAATTCAAATCTACCTAAGAGTGAATTATTTAATTCATTTTTGGTGCTTTGGATTAATGATATGTTTAGTGCTTTAATCCATCTAGAGGAGTGGTTGAATTTAAAGATGAAAGAATTTTGAAATGGTGATCCAAATTAGCTTATCATTTCCCTCCCTCTTCATCTTATCCCTTTCTTTTTTTAATTGTGCTACATGTTAAGGGATGGTGATATCTATATCATTTATCCAAACATGAAGTACATAGATTGCTATTGACCGGCCTCAAAATAGATGCGACTTCTACATAAGTCTACTTACGATTGCTTAACATAACGCTAAATTTTGTCCCGATTCGAATAAATGATCATTCGTGGCCCAAACTTATGATTGCAAGCCCAAGTATGTTAATTTGATCTCTTTGATCCAATAACCTTGAGATTCATTGTGTGGAGGCTTTGGTTCTACCAATCCTCTAATGGATCTATAACACCTTTGGTTAACGCGAATCACTTAAACATCGTTGATCATTACATGTTGCCTTGTGAGCATTCCAAAATGGATGATATACTTGACAAAAAGCAAATGCAACTTGTTGTGTGGAGGCTTTGGTTCTACCAATCCTCTAATGAGTTCCAAATGCAAGTTTCAAGATGGTCATCCAACTAACCACTAATTACTAACAATTAACTTTACTTTACGCTTTTATTTTCATGCTTTATGTACCATTTACTTTTAGCATTTTACATTTCATGCTATTTTCATCTTTGCTCACTTGAGCATTTACTTTTATGTCATTTTTATTTTTGCTCACTTGAGCTTTTCTTTCCTTTTAAAGACACCTAATAATCAACATGAACCATAAAAATCATTAATGATACTTGGACTACATGGTTACTATCCTTTGCATTATGGAGTGATGGACTTCTTGGACTTAGGATTAGAGACCTTGGCCTATCTTGGAGACTTTGTGACTTTATTTGATATTTTGTCTGAAGTTCTTGAGGTTTACCTCAAGAAATTGGGTTGTTTGTTTGTTTTGTGTGCAGGTTATTGAGATTACGATCTTTGTTTGTAATCTGGAATTCACCCGTATACAGCCGTTACTCTGCCCAATTTTTGCGAAGACTTAAAACACTTGAAGTTTGGTTCTCTCAAGAGGTATAGTATCTTTGCTTGCTTGGTTTCAATCCGAAGAATGGGAGTTCTATATTGACTCATAATGTCAAGTATTGGCTTCTTGTTGGTTAGATGGTTCTTATCCCTAGCTTTTACCTTATGCTTTAGGATAGCCTCTTCTTCTCCTCCCATCTTCTTAAATTTCAAAAATCTTCTCCCTCCTTTAAAAAAAAACTCTTCTTGTTTTGAAACTTGAAACATTTTCACAATAAACTTGGACTTAGGTCCATACATCTTCGAAACATTTTCATAAATAAATTTCAATCAATTTAATAATACCTTGACCTTTTTTTGTGAGAAGACTAAAAGTCAATCAATCTCATTTCAAACCATTTTGCCACTTTGGCTTTTATCTTTAAATTTTTCTCAAAAGATTAGACTCTTGTCAATCCTTGTAGTGATGCAAACAACTATACTTCTACAATATGTAGTGAATTGAGATATTTTCCACTTGGGTGTTGAGTGAGGAATTGTTGATTTTAAAATCCAAGCCATATCCTCCACTTTGAGATGATGCAAATTCTCCTTTCTCATGATTGTGGGTAGTAAGTATGTTTTTCACACGGACAATTGCGATGATGTCTTATCTCATAAAATCAACCAACACACTTGTGTTTCTAATTTTTAAAAGATGAACTACGTGTACCCTGATCCCCTATTGCACGAAAGGTGGTACGTAGGCACTAAAGGTTGGCAACCGTGGCGGGTGCAAAAATCATAAAAATATTTCTTTTCTCACATCCACCATCCATTTCATATACAACACATTTTATAGCCAAAATATACAGATTTTCAAAGAGGTTCCTGCAGAGTACCGTAGATGTTTAGGGTGCTAATACCTTCCCTTTGCTTAACCAACCCCCTTACCTTGAATCTTTCCCCCTCTTTTTGGGTTATTCGCTCTTTTCCCATTCCTTTGGAAACAATAAAGCGCGCTGGCGATTTTTATTTTGATTTGTATAAAGTCTAGTCAATCCAATGGCTTAGTGTTGCACATTTCTACCGCTACACTCGTGTGGGTAAGGATGGAGTTGTTAAGGAAGATGTGCTTTAAATTTATGAGCAATGTGTAAGTATATCAGTATTCCTTTAATTAAATCAAAAGTTTATTAACATAAAGAATTTATGAGTTTTAATCACCGCTAATTTATTTCGATATGCATATGAATGTCAGGAGAATTGATACCAATCTTTAACTCAAGTTGAAGACCATGATTGCAGGAGCATACTTAGTCGAGTATTAAATGTTCCTGAGTATACCGGTCATGTGAAGGGTAAGGGATTTGGGGTGACTCAAACATCTTTGGGAAACCATCAAAAGAGGAAAGGTCATAGCAATAAATAAGTGATGGAAGAGTTAGAAAAATTAAAAGCTAAAGTTCGTGAGTTGGAAAAGGATAAAGAAAAACATCAGTCATAAAGGCAAGGTTCAGGGTTCAAGGATACTAGTGACAAAGATAGTATAAATTGTGATTCCCATCAGAAAATTCTCAGGTAATATATATTATTATGAATTAGCATAATTTTTTTAATTGACATATATACACATTAACAATTTCATATTTATTATTGGTTTAAGGCATTTCACCTTGTCAGCTCAATTTGTCGTCACCGACTTATCGCATGGTTGACAAGGGAAAAACGCATAACACTTTGGGAGAAGTACTTCACTATAAACCTCTCCCTGCTGGATTTTTGAAAGTATCAATTGATATTTCTTTAGAGAGGGATGCACCATTACCTTTACCTGACGATATTTCAGATGTAAAATTGGTGGGAGAGGCAATAAGATCTTATGTTGCATGGCCTTTAAATCTCATCTGCATAGATGATGAGGTATGTTAAAAACCATTATGAACCTTTGAGTATTCAAATTTTTTACGATCATTTAACGTACATTTTTTCATGGTAATGTTAGACTCCTACAAATTTCAAATCAAAATATAAGGGAATTATGCGGAAAACTGAGTCAGTTGCATCCAAAAAAGAGGTATATTGATATATATATATATATACATATAAAATGTTAATTCGCGATCTTATACTTCACCTAACTTATATGCATCTGATCTTTAGATTTATGCTAAAGAGATACAACAAGTCAGTAGGAGTAAGAAGCCTGAAATTAGCAACATGTCCACACAAAAAAGGATGTTGCAAAGACCGCGGATAAAAAAAGCCTACTTCTCGGTATAGGTCGTGCCTTCATACATTAATAGGAATATCAGATTTGGCTGACGGAGGTACTCGTAATATACCTATGGAGGAAGGTATTTTTGGTTTTTCCTATTACGAAAAAATTAGTAAAGAGGATATGGATCAAGTTTTTGGACATTCGGAATTAGGCCTTGGTGTTATCGATACATACATCAGGTATACTCCAATCAAATTCGTTTAATTAATTGAACAATTTATTTACTCATTACAATGAATAGTCTTAATGTTAATGATGTTATTATTTAAGGTTCATGTATGACAACTTGATGCGCCCGCATTAATTGGAACAAATATTATATTTCTTATCTTCCAACAATATCAACTCACGTTTAATCGATCAAAGACCAAATGAAGTCAAAGAGTACTCTGTCCGTGCATTTATGGCCAACAATGATACAAAAAAGTTGTTTTTTTTACCATTTAATACTGGCAATGGTTTAGATTTTGATTCTAACTTCATCTATTATAATTTTTCGTGTTTTGACGTTGTGTAGACAGTTTCCATCTAACCTTTTTTAATTTTACAGTGGACACTGATTGTTGGTTACGATTAATCCTATAAGAGAAATTGTATATTATCTGGATTCGTTAGAAGGTTATTGGACAAAAATACCCAGATATGAAGAAGATGATTGATACTTAAGTTAGATTGTTCTAAATATTCGTTTGTATATTTATTTATTTATTTATGTGAGATTATTCTAAATATTCGTTTATATTTTGTTAGAGTTATACAATTTTTTCGATCACAAAGAGATACTCAAGTACCAAAGAGTAAAGCAAACAAAATTACATGGATCAGAGTGTACGTATATTTTCACAATTTTGATTATATTAGTGATGCTACTTGATAAAACAAGTAAAACTATATATCTTGATATATATTTGTATCTTTTTCCACTCGTCAGTGTAATGGTATATATTGCGGTTATTTCATATTGATGTTTATGAAAGAAATTATTATTTTAAATAAAGTAGAGATTCCAACCATGGTATGAGTTTCTAACTTAAGATTTATTTTAATATTTAACACATTTCATCTAATTAATTAGTTTTAACTAAATCATATTATGTTATATTATGTAGTACTTTGTTGAATTCATGTCTTCTACTTACTCGAAAGATCAATTGGACGAAATTAAAGAGGATTGGTGTCAATACATTATTGAGATGAGAATTTTATAAGGTATTGTGACACTTTCATTGATGAGAATTTTGAGTCTATATAAGTTTGGATTTTGATGAGATACTATGTCGTCATTAGTGTGGTGAATTGTGTTGTAATGTTGTTGTTCTTATGTAAAAGGTTAGTTATGATGGTATTGGAGTTAAATTCAAATAAAGTGTTGTTTGTATTATGGTATGAATTTGAGAATTTTTAATGGTGGGTTATAACGGATTCTTGATTTGTTTTTGTTACATTGATTTCTGTTAAATTATAATAGTATAAGATTTAAGTGTTATATAGCTTGCTTCTGATATGTCTTTGTTGGTTTTGTTCCAGGTAAGTACACATACACACACACACACACACACACACACACACACACACACACACACATACACACACACACACACACATATATATATATATATATATATATATATATATATATATATATATATATATATATATATATATATATATATATATATATATATATATATATATATATTCAAGTTGTATCAAATTTATGTATATATAAATTATTGGATTAAAGCTTTATATATAAATATGCAAATTTGGTGCATATTTATTGGATTGAAGTTGCAAATTTATGAAATCTGGTACAAATTTGAAAGACAACGCTTATTTTAAGTGATTATTTATAGAGAGCGCTTAAAATATACGCTGTATAAATTAAAAAAATTGTGAACATTAGACAACACTTTAAACAAAAAAGTGCTGCCTAGAGTGGGGAATATAAAGCGCTTTTAAAGAAAGTGATGTCTAAAGGGGTGCATTAGAAAGCGCTTCTAATGTAAAAAATGCTGCCTAAAAGGGACTTTATAGAGCGTTTTTAAAGAAAGCGCTGCCTAAAACAGAAAAAAGTGAACAAAAATATACATTACACATCGCTTTTAAAAGCGCTGTCTAAAGGGAAAGCGTTCTCTAAAGGGATGCATTAGAAAGCACTTATGATGTAAAAAGCGTTTCCTATAGGGGCCTTTAGAGAGCGTTTATGGAATAAAACGCTGCCTAAAGGCTACATTAAGCCGCACTTTTACATTGACAAAAAGCGATGTCTTTACTTACAGCAGCGCAGGAATAGGCAACGCTTTAAAGTGCTGTTTATGGAAAAAAAACGTTGTCTATTCCTTTCTATGGCGTAGTGAACAACATATTTAATACAAAGGCTTAAATGCTGTTTTAGTCATCTTTTTAATTTTTTTAAAAACTTATTAGCCCCCCTTTAAAAAACAAGTTTTAAGTCCCTTATTTTGAATATTCTTAAGTTTTTTTTGGTCCCCTCCTAGACTTGGTTTTGTGGCACAAGATTAAGGATATCTAGGATAATATTGACGATATTCTGCACTAGCAAAAAGCTTGGTGGGCGTAAAGGGCTAAGGCTTATTGGCTAAAAGAATGAGATATGAATACAAAAAAGGTTCATCAAAAAGCTACGCAAAGAAGGGATTGGAATAAGATTAGGCAGATGGAAAAGGCAGCGAGGGGCATGACTGAGAATATATAGGAGATTCATAATATTCTCCTCATGTTCTATAAAAACCCATTCCAAGTACGAGTTGTCAACGTTCAAGAAGAGTGTTTTCAGGGCATCACTAACAATTATTCTAAGGATATGGATGAGGACCTGGACAAACCTTTCACTAAAGAAGAGGTGGAGATTGATATCAAAGGAATGAAAAGTAATTCTGCTATGGGTCCTGATGGTATGTCGGTGGGGTTATATCAACATTATTAGGATATCATTGATATCAATTTGCTGGCTACGACTCTGAACATCCTTAACAATAATGAAGATCCTTCCAGGTTCAACCAAACTTATATCAGCTTGATTCCTAAAACAAAAATCCTACAAATCCCTCTGAGTTCAGGCCTATTGCCTTATGTAATGTGATAATGAAAACAATTACGAAAGTCATTTCTAACAGGATTAAAAGACGGCTGTCAGATATTATCAGTGAGAATCAGAGTGCTTTCATCAATGGGAGGCAAATAACTGATAACACGATGGTGGTGTATGAGGTGTTCAAGTATATCAATAAAGCTAAGAAAAGGAAAAAAATTGGTTAGTGGGTATTAAGCTGGACATGGAAAAGGCCTACGATAGGCTGAATTAGGAGTTTGTACAACATACTATAACCAACTATGGGCTTCTTGATAAGATTAACAAGTTGATCATGAGATGTATTAGTACTACTTCTATGGCTATCCTTATCAATGGTCATCCTACAGATTTCTTTAAACCTACATAGGGAATTAGACAGTGAGATCCCCTTTCTCCTTATCTTTTTATATTGTATGCTGATATTTTCTCTCATCTCATTCTAAAAGCTCGAAATACTAAAAGATTTACAGGCATTGCTATCAATAGAAGAGCCCATAGCATTACACATCTATTTTTTGTTGACGGTATCCTTATATTCTGTCAAGCAGGGGAGAAGGAGGCGAAGACACTAAAAGAAATCATCTGTATCTATCAAGAGAGCTCTAGGCAGAAAATAAACTATGATAAATCCCATATAATGTTCAACAAAGGCACCATGGACAAATATAAATCAATTAAGGAATATTCTTGGCATTCCCGAAGTGTACCAAATTGAAACTTACCTAGGACTGCCTACATCTATAGGGAAGTAAAAAAATAGAAGCTTTAATTTCATCCTTTATAGAGTTAGAAATAAACTGGAAGGATGGAAAACTAATAGCCTTTCTTTTGCAGGAAGGGACACTTTGATTCAAGCAGTAGCACAACGTTGTACCCCAATTTTTGACCCTAAGATCCCTCTATCACATCATATCAATTTAATCACAACAAGATCACACACCAGGGTTTGGTTCTTCTCCCTATCTTTAGCTTTGCTCTATGGGGAATCACCAAGCACATTAACTATGTTTTGTGATCATCTATGTTTTGATTATCCTTTAACTAATGAATACAATAAGTGTTTTCCCCAATTGATAATGTTGTAGGAGAAAGCACAACACATTCCATCAAAATTGATCTATGGATTCATGAGTTCATTTATATGCCTTCCTCAATAAAGCTTCATTGATACTAAAGCCTCAACATTGAAGATACTTTGAAGAAATATCATGACAAAGTCTATTGTGATTCATCATACTTCAAGTTGTCAAAGATAGTTCAAAGGTACAAGGATTGATTGAAATTTTTTGACTTAATTGGGAAAATCCTTGATTCATTGATCACAAGTGCACACCTCCTTCAATTCAAAAGATTTAAAAGTGGTTTTGGTTGCTATGGTTTCTCTTTATCATCCTCAACAAATCATATTCACATGACAAAAGTATTTTTCTAAGGAGGTAGGTTAAAATTGCAAAGGTTTCCCAAGGGATTTTATTGCTCTAGAAGCTAAGGTTTTGAACTTCAAAGGGGTATATCTTACTCATCTTTTGGTATTTTTTAGTGATTCTAAATAAATTCTTCTCTTTAAATGGTTATTAATAAATTACTTTAAAAGTTTAAAGGAAATTATGTGTGGAAGAAGCTTGATGATGAAGAAAGATTACAAGTCCTCCAGATGAACCCTCAAATACCCTTAGGTCATTTTAAATGATCATAACTTGGTCAATTTTTATCACTTTGAGTCCATTATTTTTCCATAATGATCTTACTGACGTGAACTTCAACCCATCCTTTAATTGGAAAATGTGAAAATGGATGGAAGATGCCCTAAGTATGCAAAAGATTATAGGTCATCTTATGAATTTTTGCCAATTTCAACAAGTCATAACTTCCTCAATTTTTGGATATTTTGAATGGTTCAAGTCTCAAAATGCCATTCAAGAGGTCTACTTCATGACATAGATTTTTGATCATGATAAAATTTCAAGTGGAAGGCCATGTTTGGATGCATGAGATTACAAGTCATTTTTGAAGAAAAATTTAGAAACTTTCTAAGTATAGAAAGTCAACCTCTTTTTCTCAACTTTGACTCATTACAACTTTTAGCTCAAGCATCCATTTTCTCCCATTCTTTTCACATTGAAAAGCTTGTAACCTCATCTTTCTAAAGCTTCAAGAATCATGTCCTAAGACTCCTTGAGTTGAGAATTCCATTGATTTGAATTTGGTAACTTGAAACTGAAGTTTCTCCAAAAGTCAGAATTTGAAATCTTTGTTTTGGCTTCTAATCACAAAATTGCTTAGTGTTTTTTCTTCTAATCACATTTAGTGAACCTCCGGAATTGATTAGCACCTCAAAACGCAAGGATAGGATGAGTTTTGATAAAAAATGAGTCACACTTTTTCATGATGCATATTCACACGAATTCCCTCCAAACTTCATCATTTCACACACTTGAACATTCCATTCACTTCCCTATAAATAGAGGATCATCCCTCATTCATTTACTCAAGCTTGAGGAACCAAAATCACTCTGTCAAACTATAACGCCTGTAATTTAATTAATTATTTAATTAATTTATTTTTGGAATATTTTTAGAAGATGTGTTATAATTAAATTGGATTTATTTTATTAAGTGGAGAAATAATATTAGAGATATAATATTATGTGGTGAAATAATATTAAAAGTGTAATATTATTTAATGTGGGCTTATTTTAAGAGAGTAGAAGTAATAAGGGTGTGTGTGTTGGTTTTAGGCCCAATAAGGAATAATGGAATAATAGGGTTATTTTATTATTCGTGAGAAGGAATAGAAGAAAGAAGCAGTAGAAAGAAATAAGGATTTGGAAGAGAACGTGAAGCTGCTGGAAATAGTGGAAAACAACAAGAACGTGAATTCAACCCAGAAATTGTAGAGCGACCTTCAATCCAAGGTAAGGGTGGGGTTCTGACTTTATAATTGGGTTCATGATGTTTGATATGTGGGGTTAGAGGTGATTGTTGTTTTGTTCTTGAATTGGATATGTATAATGATGTATGATGAAGATTTGATGAATTTTAGATGAATAATGATGTCATGATGATGTGTAATCGATGTAGTATTATAGGTTAATGTTAGGTGATGAATTACCATGATTACAATAAGGTTTGTAGGGATGTAATATGAATTCCCATAGTGAAAATACAGAGGAAATCGCAGAATTATGCAGGAAGGTATCATGATGCGTCGACCTCAAACTGGATGTGTCGATACATGAAGGTTGTAAGAATCAGGATGAGTCGATATAAAACGGACTTGCGTCGATACATGATAGTTGCAAGAATCAGGATGAGTCGATCGGTGAGAAGCATGTGTCGATACATGCTGTGTTTGAGACCAGGATGAGTCGATCCATAAGGAGGATGTGTCGACTCATGTTGTACAGATGAAGCAGTACGCGTCGATCCAAAGGGTTTTGCGTTGACCCATAATGTCTGATTTTTGACAGATTCAGTTTTAAAGTCCTGTAACTTGAATTTTAGGATGCTGTTTGAGATGCCGTTCGAAGTGTTGGTTAACTAACGCGATGAAATTTATTCTAGGTGATTAAATGATGGATAAGAAGTGTAATCCTAGTAACTAATTCAGGATTTAGAATTAATTCCCGTGTTGGTCGTTGTGCTGGTTTTTGGACAGAATGATGAATGCGAGATGTTTAGAGACTGTTGTTAGAATTATGACAATAGGATTAGTGACAGTAACGATGTAAAATTGTAGAACAACAGTAGGGATTACTGTAGTATTAATGTACAGCTGAGTTGTTAGCAAGATGTTGTGATTAAGGTTGTGTTGGATAATTATGATGAACAAATGATGTTTGATACATAAATGATGTTTAATAAATAATTTTGATGATTTGAGATGTTGTTATTTTGAGATATTTTGAGATGTTAATTGAGATGTTTTGATATGCTTTGAGATGTTGTTATTTTAATATGTTTTTATTTTGAGATGTTAATTGAGATGTTTTGAGATGATTTGAGATGTTGTTATTTTGAGATGTTAATTGAGATGTTTTGAGATGATTTGAGATGTTGTTGACTTGGGTGTTGTTATTAAACTCATAGTTGTGTCGCATACATTGCATTTTTTTGAGATTGAGCTTATGCTCGTTGAGATGGCCTGGATTGGCAAATTTTGAGATGAAGGCTATGCCTTGTTGATGCCTCTATTAATTGGCAAATTTTTGAGATGGGAGTTCTGCTCCAATGGTACCACATGCATTTGCATAATATTGAGTCGCATTATATGATTTCATAAAGAAGTGTATTTTGGATGTTGATGAATGTATATTATTGCTGAGATTGTTGTTAATTATGAGATGAGAAGTGGTGATGTTGTTGATCTAATTTAATATATTAATTATCATGCGCTTTATTATATTGTTAGATATCTCACCCCTTCTGTTTGAATATTGCTCCTATGTTGGTAACGTGCAGGTAATTGAGAGTGAAGGCTGTATACCTTCAATAGTTCGAGTCGGTGTCATTGCTCTGATATGTAACACTCGGGGGGATGAACGTTTGCTGATTTTTGATCGTTGATTTCAGTTGTTGAATTTTAAATTGATTATTATTAATATGAGATGTTTTGAAGTTAATGTTTTGTCGTTTTAAAGATGTTATTGAGAATTCCGCTGCGTAGATGTTGATCTATTTGATTAAAGATGTTATGTTGATGGTTCATCTGATGTTTGAAAAAGTGTTATATATCCACGATGAATGCAATGAATTTTGTTAGAAGAATTTGTGACGTCCCGATTCGTTTGCATGATTAAATTTTATAACTCTGATTTATTTTGCATAATTTCTTGGGGTAGAATTGGGGTGTTACACAAACTCTCTCTATAACACCTTTTTTCGAGATTTCAAATTCTTATTTCTACCACTTTTCAATTCCATTTCTTCCTTGATCCTTCATCCTTGAACTTCCCTGAAGCTAACAGAAGAAGAATCAAGCCTTGAGTTACCCGGATTCGTGCTACCCAAGTCCATTTACATAGCAAATTCATCTGACTCTGTTCAGGTAGTTTAAGGGACAAAATCTTCTCACTCAAATTACTGGAATGATCTATGATATTCACTGATTCTTTCTATTAACTCAATTTCAGATAAATAATGCATTTGATACTTCTGATTTTCGACTTTGACATTTTTAGACATCCCTGGTTTTTTCCAAATCGACTACGTTGTGTTTTATATAAATTTGGTGCGAGGATACGGTTGTGATCGTCTTGAAAAGACACGTCTATTGGTACCACTATGAGCATCTAAATTTACAGATTCAATGACTTGAGGTTTGCCCTATTTTCAGGAGGCTGGAGGTTGAAGACGACCTACGTGTCGCTCATCAACCAATGACATCAACCCAATTGTTTTAATTCTATTGGCTGGATATTATGGTGATTCATGCGCGCGCTCAACCTTAGGTCCATGATGCTCCCTCACCTCTGATCAGTTGGATGTGCCAGCATGTATTAGTGAGGAAAGATCCAATGCGCGTGGTTTTTATGATTTGTTTTATTTTTACAAATTTATTTGTTAATTTCATTTTAATTTCAAAAACTCATAACTCTTTCATTTTTTATCCAAAAATTATAAATGAAAATACAAAAATACCTTGAATTATTTCTGACTTGGTGAATATTTTTTCATATTTTTATTTTAATGTTTGATATTTTTTATAATTTTTGCTTTGTTTGCTTTATTTTAATTGTTTTAAAAATACTTTCTGACATTTTTAAATTCTGAATTTTTTTTATAAAAGTCATTTTCATTATTTCTGACCATCTGAACTTTTGTGTGGAATTTTATCTTAATTTTTACTATTTTTGATCTTTTCCTTTATTTGAGCAATTTAAATTAGTTTTAAAAATAGTTTCTGATTTTAAAAAATTACCAAAATTTTTATAAAAATATCTGAGTCATTTCTGATTTTTCTATGATCTCACTTAATTTTTCGTGATTAGTTTGAATATAATTGGTATTTTTCCTCCTTATTTTCATTTTTAAAATCATTTTAAAAACATTTTTCTTTTATTTTAAATATTATTTTATTTTTGTACATATTCTGACTATTTTGAATTTTGATCATGGACTTCATTAACATCATTGGATCTTGGGTTTAAGTTTAACTCTACCAAACTGGATGAATGATTTTAATGATAGTTTGATTAATTTCTTTTTATATATTCCCTATCCCTCTTCATCTTATCTCATTCTTATTGTACTAAATGTTATTGGAGCATGATTTCCATATCATGTTGCAAAATATATGGTACATAGATTGCTATTGACCGACCTCAAAATAGGTGCAACTTCTATATAAGTCCACTTACGATTGCTTAACATAGCGCTAAATTTTGTCCCGATTCGAGAAATGATCATTCGTGGTCCAAACCCATATTTGTAAGCCCAATGATGTTAATTTGAACCCTTTTATCCAATAACCTTGAGATTCATTGTTAGGGGGCTTTGGTTATACCAATCTTCTAATGAATCTTCATCAATTTTGGTCAAAGTGGATCACTTAAACATCATTGATCATTTAATGTTGCCTTGAGAATTCTTAAATGGATGATATACTTGATAAAAAGTAAATGCAACTTGTTTTTGAGAGGCTTTGGTTCTACCAATCCTCTAATGAGTTCCAAATGTAAGATTGAAGATGGTCATTCAACTAACTACTAATTTTTAACAATTGATTTTACTTTATGCTTTTACCTTATGCTTTTGACTTTATGTACCATTTACTTTAGCATTTACATTTCATGCTATTTTCACCTTTGCTCATTTGAGCATTTATCTTTTATCTAATTTTTATTTTTCTCACTTAAGCTTTTTATTTCTTTTTTAAGATACTTAATAATCAACTTGAACCCTAAAAAACTTTAATGTTACTTGGACTACTTGGTTACTATCCTTGGCACTTTAGAGACATGGACTTCTTGGACTTAGGATTAGGGACCTTGACCTATGTTGGAGACCTTGTAACCTCAATTGTTAGTTTGTCTGGAGTTCTTGGGGTTTATCCCAAGACATTAGGTTGGTTGTTTGATTTGTGTGCAGGTTATTGTGATTACATGCTTTGTCTGTGATCTAGAATTCATCTGTATACAACTGTTACTCTGCCCAATTTTTGTGAAGACTTAATGCAATTGGAGCTTGGTTTTCTTAAAGATGTTTATTGTAATTGTTTGTTTGGTTTCAAATCCAAAGGACATAATTCTACATTGACTCATTGTTTCAAGTGTTGGCTTCTTGTTGGTTAGACGGTTCTTTTCCCTAGCTTTTACCTTATGCTCTAGGATAGCCCCTTCTTCTCCTCCCATCTTCTTTAATTTCAAAAATCTTCTCCCTCCTTTTGAAAACTCTTCTTGTTTTAAAACATTAACCATTTTCATAATAAACTTGGACTGGTGTCCATGCATTTTCAAAAATCATTTTCTTAATAAAACTTTAATTAACTTAATAATACTTTGACATTTTTGTGAGAATACTAAAAGTCAATCAATCTCATTCAAACTATTTTTGCCATTTTGGCTTTTATCTTTAAAATTTTCTCAAAAGATTAGACTCTTGTCAATCCTTGTAGTAATACAAACAACTATACTTCTACAATATATAGTGAAGTGAGATATTTTTAACTTGGGTGTTGAGTGAAGCTTTGTTGATTTTAAAATCTAAGCTATATCCTCCACTTTGAGATGATGCAAATTCTCCTTTCTCATAATTGTGGGTAGTAAGTATGTTTTCCACTCGGACAATGACAATGACGTCTTATCTCTTAAAATTAATAAAATTAATCAACACACTTGTGTTTTAAATTTTTTAAAGATGAACTACGTGTACCCTGATCCCGTATTTCATGGAAGGTGACACGTAGGCACTAAAGATTCGCAACCGCAACGGGTGCAAAAATCATAAAAAAGAATACTTCTTTTCTCATCTCCACAATCTATTTTATATATACAATATTTTATAGCCAAAACATACAGATTTACAAAGAGGTTCCTGCGGAGTACCGTAGATGTTTAGGGTGCTAATAACTTTTCTTTTCATAACCAACCCCCTTACCTATGCTCTCTGCCCCTCTTTTTGTGTTATTCGCTCTTTTCCCATTCCTCTGGAAACAATAAAGCACAGTGGTGATTTTTATTTTTGATCTATGCGAGTTAAGTCAATCCAATGGCTTAGTCTCAATATTTCTACCGCTACATAAGAAAAATGGCGACTTCACTGGGGAAAGATCGACCTATTGTTGGTCCATCCCTAAGTGGGTTGAGCCTATCTTTGTTTATTTGTGTATGTGCTATTATCTGTTGTATATTATGTGTTGTATATATGTTTGTCTGGATTTTCCTGGTTTTCAGGGTGCTTGGTGATTTCTCATAAGTCCTATACCCAGACTTGGGAAAACTTAAGATAGGATGGACGGTATATTCATGTTAACTTTGAGGGAGTAATCCCAAAAAAGGAGACATGAGATTCCCCACTCAGTGGAGGCCTCTTTGACTATAATGTCATTTACCGAGTAATCGGGAAGACGTGCTGCTTTCGATCTGGGAGCCTGCTAAAATTGAGGACCGTATATCCTTTAACCCATCTTGGCCTTTTAGATGTAGTGCGGAAACTATGACAGAGTAATTAGGAAATAGTTTTCACGCGATACTACGCCCGAACGAGTTTTTCTTGAGAATATTACTAATTACCGAGTTAATCGGGAAGTTGGTAATATCTAAAGGAAGGATG
Source organism: Vicia faba (assembly GCA_948472305.1). Taxonomy (NCBI): domain Eukaryota; kingdom Viridiplantae; phylum Streptophyta; class Magnoliopsida; order Fabales; family Fabaceae; genus Vicia; species Vicia faba. The sequence continues at coordinate 589,824,680 of OX451737.1, forward strand.
TAGACCGTGGGAACCTCTAGAACCTTAATCGACAGGTGATAACTTTTAGACCATACCTTATGGGTAGTATCTTCGACCTCATGCTCGTGACATTGAACCTATGAACCCTATGTTTGTGATCTTGTTTGATTGTTGCATCATGCATACATGCACCCATGAGCATCTTCTAAAGACATTTTGTTTCAAGGGACTTAAAAGTTGACTCTTTGTGAATATCTCAGGTACTTTTTGACTATCGATTCTGAAAAAAGAAAGACCGGGAAATAAAGTGTCAAAGATCCCAAGATAGATGAGTTGATGAGTCTGATTCCCGAGATCGAGAGTCCTACAGATTTTCGGAGGAAGTATGGGTCCATCATTTCTCTTATGAAGCTCAAGATGAAGAAGGGTATTCTCTCGACTTTGGTCCAGTTCTATGATCTGATGTATCGATGCTTTACTTTCCCTGATTATCAGTTTATGGCTACATTAGATGAGTATTCTTATTTGCTGGGTTTACCTATTATCGATTGTGTTCCTTTTACTGGTTTGAAGGGTGAGCCAAAATATCATGAGATTGCTGCTTTGATCCATCTGGAAAGTCTGAGGTTGAAGCCCACATGACTACCAAAGGAGGTATTAGAGGATCATCAGCTTAATTCTTATTGGAGAAAGCTTGCTGCTTCGCTAGGATGAAGAGTACGGTTCCTTTTGAGGCCATCTTTGCTCTACTTGGTTATGGATTGTTTTTATTTCCCAATGTCGACAAATTTGTGGATATCAAAGCCATCAGGATCTTTATGATTGGGAACCCAATCCCTACATTATTATGTGATTCTTATTACTGCATTCATCTTTGGGATCCTTATCATGGAGGGATGATCATTTGATGGACGCCTTTGTTGTATCAGTGGTTTATTTCTCACTTACCTAGATCTGAGGCTTTCTGGGATGTCAGAAAGGAACCTCGTTGGGCTCCAAAGATTATGGCCCTCACTCATTCATATATTGTTTGGTATCATTAGGCATACTATGATATAGAGGTTATCGACAATTGTGGTAGTTTCTGTAATGTACCTCTTCTTGGTACAAAGGTAGGAATTAATTACAATCCTGTTCTTGCACGATGACAACTTGGATATCCGATGAGGGATAAACCAAATAGTATTCATGTGAGCAGTTTCTTCCTTAAAGAGGGAGAGGTTCATAAGGAAGCTAAAGAGGAGATTGCGAAGGCTTGGCGTCATATTCACCGGAAGAGTAGGAAGGATTTGGGACCTAGAGGGGCTGTTTCTTTAGAGCCTTATCTTTAGTGGGTACAAGCAAGAGCCATCCAGTTGAAGATTCCGTATTCCCGTGAAGCACCCATGCCTGATATGTTTGTGAAGATCACTGCTCCCCTATTAGACGATATAGAAGAGCTTCAACTTGCTTTAGTCAGGATGCAACAAGAAAAGGAAGCTTGGAAGAATAAGTTCCAGACTTTAGAGGTATCATACCGAGCAGAGCAAACCTGAAGGAGAAAGACAACTTGATCGAGATTCTTGAGAGTCGTGCTGTAGAGGAATTGGAGAGGCAAGAGGATTTATTTTCCTCAAAGCCTCAGTCAGGAAATAGTTGTTCACTTCCCGAATATGATGATTGGGAGGAGGTCACCACCAGGCATGCAGAAGAAAACCAGAGGTTGAAGGCTCAGGTTTCTAGACTCACAAGGAAGCGTCAGCGTGTAGAGTGATCTCCATCAATTTTTTTTAGGGTTTTAGACTTTCATCTTGTACTTGGGATTATTGAAACTTGTACTAAAAAGTGTAATCTGTTTTGCGATTATTATAATGAGATTTTTCAGTATTTCAAATGTGTTATTACTTTGATATTTGCAAATTGTCTATAAATCTTTGAGTCCCTTGAAATGTTAATAATAAAATAAATCATGTTCATTGCATATCATGCATCATATTGCACATACTTCTTGAATTTTTTGCACATATCCAAGTGTCTTACTGAGCTTATTTACTTTGTTTAGAAAGCTGTCTCATCAATATAATACTCGGAAGTTTCTGCTCTGGAGGCCGGTATGGCCAATATCACTTCTCTAATGGAATCTTTGGTGGTTGCTCAAAATCATCCACCAATTGCTCAGCCTCAACAGACAATGGTTCCTACTGAAGCTCCGGCTGTTCATGTTTCTACTACTCCACCTACTGTTGTTCAGAATCGTATGCCTTCAGGATACCCTCGGGGAATGCCAGAGAACTTGATGCCAGAAGGTTATAATCAAGATGCTCAAGTTGCTCCACTTGCTTAGACTACTGCCGCTCCTGCACCTCCAGTGGTGCATATCACGCCTGTTACCAGAAATGAGACTCACTATGTTCCACCTTCCTCGGTGAATGTGGTCCCGTTTGCTAATGATAAAGTGTATCGCCATATTCCTCCACCAAGTGAAAGCTTGGGTTTCTATGATCAAATGGATAATTTTCAAGACCAGTTTGATAAGATGCAGAAAGAGACGAGGGCCCTCAGAGGAAAAGAGATATTTGGGTAGAATGTGAATGATATGTGTTTGGTACCAAATGTGAAGATACTTGTAAAGTTCAAAGTTCCGGAGTTCGAAACTTACAAGGACAACACTTTCCCTCGTGCTCACTTTGTGATGTATCTAAGGAGAATGTCTGCCCATACAGATGATCAATGCCTGTTAATTCATTTCTTTTAAGACAGTTTAACCGGTGTAGCATTGAAATGGTACATGAGCCTGGACAGTGCCAATATTCATTCTTTCAACGACTTGGGTGAAGCGTTTATCAGAAAATACAAATATAATATGGACATGGCACCTGACCGTGATCAACTCAGGGCCATGGTCCAGAAGGACAATGAGTCATTTAAGGAATATGCACAGAGTTGGCATGAAATAGCCGCCCGATTGATTCCTCCAATGGAAGAAAAAGAGATGACAAAGACTTTTATAAAGACACTAGGTGCATTCTATTATGAAAGAATGGTGGCGAGTGCACCCAATAATTTTACCGAAATGGTGGGAATGGGTATCCGTTTAGAAGAAGCTATAAGAGAAGGTTGTTTGACAAAAGGAGAAAATTCTGGTAGTGTGAAGAAACCATCATATGGATTTGATAAAAAGAAAGAGGGAGAGATAAATGTTGTTATTCAAGAAAGAAGGTTTATTCCTCCTAGAAGAAATCATCAGCGCCATCAACAGGTTGCCTCGGTAACTCTGGTTGTAAATGCTGCTCCGACTACAGTCGCTTATCAAAGACCAGCCCCTTAAGGAAGTTAAGGGTAGAATCAGAGAAGAGAGCCTTTTGACGCTATCCCTATGAGTTATGCAGAGTTACTCCCAACATTGATCCATAAAAAGTTGGTCCAGACTAGGCCACATCCTGCTACACCATCACCTTTGCCTTGGTATTATAAGGCAGATCAGACGTGCGCTTTCCATCAGGGTGCACCAGGGCATAATATGGAAAACTTTTATCCTCTGAAATCTGAGGTACATAAAATGGTTAGATTTGGCCTTTTGTCCTTCAAAGACGCCAATCCTAATATAAAAGATAATCCTCTGCCAAAGCATGGATGAAAGAATGTTGTTAACATGGTTGATGGTTATCCAGGGGACTTTCGCATTTATGATATTAACTTGGTAATAGGAGACTTGGTAAAGATGCATGCATACCTTTGTGAGTTTAGTTACTATACTCATGACCATGCTGGTTGTGGTATTTGTAGCACTGATATACAAGGTTGCGATAAGATAAAGGCTGATTTACAGGAGATGATGGATGAGGGCTTCATCCATATAATTAGGCCTAGGTCAAAATATGAGGAGGAAGTGAACATGGTCTTTGGGTGTCCTGGAGAGTTCAGGATCTTTGATGTGGACCATATGAATGGTGATATCGTGAAATTGTATGCTACTTTCTGCCACATGGTTGGTAAGGTAGAGCACCACTATGGATCTTTCCAAGTTTGCTGCAGGGATTCCCAAGGATGTTCCATTGTAAGAACATGTATTCAACTGTTATTGGATAATGGAACAATCAAGGTGTCAGGCCAAAGAGATGATTACCATGAGGTTAATATGATCGAGTGTTGCTTGGCTAAGGATGAATCCGATGATGAATATGCTTCTAGGGATGTACTCTTTTCCTCAGATGAGGATGTTCTCCAGAGGTGATTCTTTGATGTCCAAATTTTCTGAAGAAGGAGTGAACATAATTGTGCCTTGTTTCAATGATTCTGCCCCTGTTGAGATTGAATATTGTAGCAAGCCAATTGTTGCTCCATTGGTGATTTGCGTGCCGAGTCATGTTCCTTACAAGTCAGATAAAGTTGTACCGTACAAGTACAATGCTACTATTTTAGAGGATGGTGTAGAATTTACCATCCAGCCTTTATCTAGTATTAAGAATATTGCTGAAACTAGCAGGGTGACTCGCAATGGTCGTGTATTTGCACCGGTTATTAAGGGAAGTTTCAGTGCTGAGAAGAAAGTTATAGAAGGTGTTGAGAATAAGAAAGTTGTAGGAGAGTCCAGTGGTGCTACCCTGGAAAAAGATGTGGATGATATTTTTAAGATTATCAAAATGATCGATTACAGAATTGTAGATTAGCTATTGCAGACTCCTTCAAAAATATCTATCCTAGCATTGTTGATGAATTTTTCTGCCCATAAAGAATCTTTAATGCGGGTGTTGGACCAAGCCTTCGTGGAGTGTGATATGCCGTTAGATCAATTCAGCAGTGTGGTAGGTAATATTACATCTTGTAGTAACCTAAGGGTTGTACCTCAAAATTTGCCCTCTCATTTCTCAAGGCATTTCTCAAGGAATTTCTCATAAGGATTCTCAAAGTTAAAGCTTGCATAGGTAGTATTGGAGGAAACTGTTAAAAAGGACAAAACAAATAAAAATAATATTTTCAACAAAATTGGAGAAAAATAAGTTTTCTTTGATTTCCCTTGCTTCGATTAGATTTTTGGTCCCCTACAAGTTTACTTCGATTCACAAGGCTTCGATTGGACTTTGGTCTCCTCCAGGCCTTCTTCGATTTCCCTTGTTTCATTTGGACTCTAGTCTCTTTCAATACTGCTTCGATTGGACTAGGACTTCTTTCATGCCTCTTTCGATTCATAAGAGAGTAGAACCCTTTGTGCTTCTTTCGAATCTCGACATTTTTTCCTCCTACATGCACCTTTTGTTTGGGCATGTGGTTCCTTCAGCACAAGGTTTTGGTCAAACCTTTCATTTGGGAACATGAATCTTTCAGTACAAGCTACTGGTCACACCTTTCGTTTGGGCATGTTGGTTCCCTTCATGCAAGATTCGTTTGAACATAGATCTTTTGCATGTTAGCCTGAAGTCACAAGACAGGGACCCCCTATGTACACTCTTTCGTTTGGCCACATGTGACCCTGGCAGGCAAGCCTTCGATTAGACAAGAGACACCTTCACACAAAGCTTCGATTGGAGTTTTAGTGTCGTTTGAATCAGCATCTTTCGAACCCAACTCTGGATCCTTTGAAGCAAGTTTGAGCAAATCTCATAGCCTTACCCTACTTGTCAGGCTATGTTGCTTCCAAATCTTTACATAATCAGAAGCTTGTACAAAGGATAGAAGCTTTGTCTATTTGATAATACTATTCTTGGTTAAAACAACAAAAGCTACATACCATTTTTTCATAGAGAGTACTTTTATCACAAAAGCAACTTCCAACCTGATTCATGTCTGAACGAAAAGTAGTTCCAGAAGCACAAGTCCAATATCCAGCCAGCAGGCCCCCACTTGTACTGGAAACATAGGAACAACGAAAAGGGACTGACTTGTTTCACCTTTAACCAAACCATGGTTTGTTTTCATACAAACCTGGTTACTTCAAAACACCTTCAACCTTTTCTCTAAAAATAGAGAAACATTTTCAAGCTCAAAGGAGGACTTTTTGGCCAGAGGAACGAATCTCCAAAATTTTCTCAAACACAATAAGTTGTCAAACACTTAAACACATGTGAAAACAAAAACCCATAATCTAACATTTACCTCTTTCGATTCTGAAAAGTCCCACACACTTTTGTTCCCCTTCGAATCCAGCAGGAAGAACCTCACGCTTGTTCTCATCTTTCGAATCCAGCATCAAAGGCCTAACCTCTGGTCCTTTCCTTTGAATCCAGCAGCATTCAAGGAAACCACTTCAAGGTCCATCACACCCTCCAGCCTCCAGCAAGGTAAGTTGTTTCAAACCTTGAGCTTTTCGTTTCTTGTATAACATGTAAGTAACATTTTCTTTCATTTCAAGCACGTACGTACCATTGTTCTTTTCGTTTCCACCATTTTAATATGTTTTCACAGCTAACCCTTTCGTTTTGCTTCTTGTTTACCTAAACATGCATTAAGTATTAAACTGGTTGTAAGGCAATGCTAGCATGGCCTTAGGCCATGTTGATATTTAAGAGTTTAAACGAAAGAAACAGGAAACAGGAAGTAGGAAACGAAGCCTCTGGCTTCCACACTAACCTCCAGGTCAAACGAAAGAGGGAACCAGAAGGCACACCAAGTTGACTTGCAGGCCCAGACAATAAGCATGCCTACACTGATTCCAGGCCCAGTCGAAAGGCATAACATGCTGACTTCCAGGCCCCAATCGAAAGGCATAACATGTTGACCCCCAGGCCTAAGTCGAAAGCCACGCCTTCACCCCTTCCAAGCCAGATCGAAAGAAGCCAGGAAGAGAAGAATCAAAGGATGCTGCTACCTGGATCGAAAAGGCTTATTTTCCCTTCTTTATTTTGTTTTTGTCTTTACATTTTCTTGCTATTCAATATGGTTGTATTAGTGTAGGATTTTATCTTTCTGCATTTTTATTACTTTTGTATGATTGCTAGTAAAATAGAGTATGTATGGCAAGAAAAAAACAACAAGTAGACAACCCATAATCAAAGACTAAATGCATGCAAATCAAACACACTATTCACACATGCACCCCTAGGGTTAACTCCACTTGTTGCCTAAAAATGGTCATGTTATGCATGTGAGACGTCTTAGCAAAAACAATCAAAATACAAGACCATAGTCACTCGATGATGCTTCGAATGTTGCCTTACAAATGATCTTAGTCCCTCAAGAGAAATGCTAAGATATCTCACAACATTGCTATCATGACTAGACAATGATCCACACCCGTCCCTTCACATCCAACGATGGGGCTTCTTACCAAATCAATGGTAAGATAGCAACATCTAAAGAAGGAGGAAAAGAATGTCTAAGACCTTTTGAGTAGATAGATTGCTCCTAGTTGCTTGCTTGCTCACAACAAAAACATTTCATACACCAAACACTTTCATTTTGAAACATTTTCAAAAGAAAACGCTTTGTATGCATTCTCATAGAGACGAGAACCATTACAAAGACACCCTTTTCAAAATCACTTTCAAAAAACACTTTGTATGCGTTCTTATAGAAACGAGAGTCCTTACAAAGGCACATTTTCAAAATACTTTCAAAACCACACCACAAATCACACTTTCAAACAAAAGCAAGTGATCTAGCAAGCACCTAAGAGCCCGTAGATAACTACGGATGAAAAGGGTGCTAATACCTTCCCTTTTCATAACCTACCCCCCGAACTCAAGAAATAATCTCAAAGGTATTTACTGTTCTTTTCAGCCTTTCCTTATTGGATAAAAGAAAAGTCGGTGGCGACTCTTGCTAACCGCAACAATTGAAATCAAACGCAAAACATCCCAAGTCAGTTTTCCCACCGTGTTACACTAAGCTTTTATGATGATGAATTAACTGACGAAGTGAAGAATCACAACCTAGCTCTCCACATATCCATGAACTGCAAAAATGATTCATTATCAAATGTGTTGATTGATAATGGGTCCTCCTTAAATGTTATACCGAGGAATACACTGATGAAGTTGAAATATTAAGGGGGTCCCATGCGCCCAATTGGTATTATTGTAAAATATTTTGATGGATCATGGAAGTCTGTTATTAGGGAAGTGGATCTGCCTATTCATATAGACCCACACTTGTTTCAGATTACTTTCCAAGTCATGGATATTGCACCCGCATACAGTTGTCTACTGGGAAGGCCATGGATACTGTAATATGGTGAGAGAACTGACTTGGGTGTTTTGTGTTTGATCGCAATTGTTGCGGATAACAAGAGTCGCCACTGACTTTTCTTTTATCCAATAAGAAAAGGGTGAAAAGAACAGGAAATACCTTTGAGATTATTTTCTTTAGTTCGAGGGGGTAGGTTATGAAAAGGGAATGTGTTAGCACCCTTTTCATCCGTAGTTATCTATGGGCTCTTAGTTGCTTACTAGATCACTTTCTTTTTGTTTAAAATTGTGCTTGTGATGTGGGTTTTGAAAGTATTTTGAAAAGTGTCTTTGTAATGGTTCTCATTTCTATAAGAACGTGTACAAAAAGCTTTGTCTTTTGAAAAATGTTTCAAATGAAAGTGTTGGTGTGAAAAATGTCTTTGTTGTGAGCAAGCGAGCAACTATGGGCATACCTACTCAAAAGGTCTATATTCTTTTCCTCCTCTTTTAGATTTTGCTATCTTACCATTTATTTGGTAAGAAGCCCCATCATTGGATGTGAAGGGACGGGCGTTGGATGTTTGTATAGTCATAGAAGGCAACCTATGGGACGTTTTAGCAATTTTGGTTTAGGGACTAGATCATTTACCAAAGGCAACATTAAGGGTCATCGAGGGACTACGATCTTTTATCGAGGGTCTTTGCTAAAACGCCCATATTCGAGGGACATGACTATTTTTCTGAGGCAATAAGTGAGATTACCCTAGGGGTGCATGTGTGTGAATAATGTGTTTTATTTGCATGCATTTTGTCTTTGATTAAGGTGATCTACTTGTTGATTTTTAACTTGCCATACATCCTAATTACTAACATTTATACAAAAGTAATAAAAATGCAGAAAATAAATCCTACACTATTACAACCATATTGAATAGCAAGAAAATGTAAAGGCAAGACAAAAATAAAATAAAGAAAAATGAACTTTTCTATTTGGGCAGCAGAACCCTTCGATTCTTCTTCCCTAGATGAAATATCTACATTTTCTCTTTATTGGTATGGACACATGATATTTAAATGAAATAGTTCCAAGTTTAAAGAGAACTTACCTCTTGAAGCGCTTAAATCGAAGGAAACTACAAGTGTCTTCCTTGATGGTGAATGGAAGTTTGTTGGAGTCTTCCCGAGGCTTAGTCCAGTTACTACCTTGCTTGAGCAATCACTAAATAGAAGGAAGGATATGTGAGTGAATCAAAGGTTACTCTATAACAGGTAAGGGAGTGAAGAAAAATATTTTTATATTGTGGTTGGAGGAGTAGGTTGAAGGTTAGTTATCTGGTCACTTGGGGAGTGAATCGAAAGGTTCACTTAGTGTACAAAGGGGGCTGAGTTTTTTAGGAGTGTTAGGAATATTTGAAAAAAAACGTTGGATGGATGTTTGAGAGTTTTTTGAGAAATTACTCACAACAAGAGTCTTCTTGCAACTATCCAGGGTCCCCTAAGATGTGTGGTGGAGGCTCATATTTATAGGTGATCTTTGTTGATGTTTTAGGAGGGAAAACAAAAATTTTAAACAAAAAAGGCATGCTGTGCTTGTAGCTTTCGAGGGGCAGTATTCGTATGCCAAATTGGTGCAAGAACAAGGGCAGTGTTGCAGGACTGCTGCGCAGTAGTTTTGGAGTGTTATGGACAATGTATCAGGCCTGATCTTGGCAGTACATGAGACTCTAGCCAGTAAGTATCTTTGGGTATCTCAACCCTTGTTTTGACCACCTACCCCTATCCTTCGACCAGACACCTCAACAACGTTTCTTTTTTCAAATCAACGTGTCCTTCGAATGGCTCATATGGGTATGCTTTAAAGGGGCCCAAATAGGTGTCTTTCAACCAGGCCTTTTGTGTGTTCCTTCGAATGGTCCAAATATATGCCCCTGGAATGGATCAACAAAACATTTCATTTCATTGGGACCTCCAGGTATGTCTGGCAAGTCCTTCGAATGTGCCACCATGGTACGTCTTTCGAACGAGACAATAGCTACGTGTCATTGTATGTTGAAGCAAACTATTTTCAAGGGAGATACTACCCAGTCGAAACTAGCATGAAAGTAACCAATGCTTTGTGGGCTCCATTTCCTTGTGAATGCCAACCATGGGGGAGCTTTTTTCCTTGTGCATTATGGCCTAAAGGGAGTCTTGGTTTTTGTGAGTCGAAGGGATCATGCAATGGGAAAATGGCCTCTAAATCGAAGAAAAGCTTTAGAAGGCTATTGCTTTATGACTCCAAGCAAACATGAAAGAAGCCTTTGCTCAAATGAAAGATGTGACCAAAACTCACGTTGAAACGCCCCAAATGAAAGATGCATGCATGAGGTCTAAATGCCCAAATGAAATATGCATGCAGAAGGTCTAGACTATCAAATGATGCTTGCAACAAAGGAGGGCCACATGCCCCAAATGAAAGAGGTAGGTAGGAGGCAAAATGTGCAATCAAAGGAGACCAGAAAAGAGGCCTTTGCCTCCTGAATCGAAGGACATCAGTAGGAGGCTTTTTGCCTTATGAATTGAAGCTAGTTGAAGATAAGTGTTTCCCTGTCGAAGCTTGCAAAAAGTTGTTTCAAAGGGAGACTTTGGCCTTGTGCATGCTAGCATAGTGGGAAATTCTGCCTTGTGAATTTGGAAAACATGCAGGAAAGAGGCTATATGGCCAAACGAAATATGTATACCAATCTTGCACAAAGATACTAAAATGTTCAAACGAAGCTGGAATCGAACTTGTCCAAAAGAAGTCTAGTGCCCAAATGAAGCAGGAAACGAACTTGCCCAAAAGAAGTCCAATGCCCAAACGAAGGGTGTAACCAAAGCTTGTATCGAAGGAGCCAAAGTGCCCAATCGAAAGATGTAAAATCAAAGGAAACTTGTTTTTCCTTCAATTTTTTCAAAAAGAAAATTGTCATCTGCTTTTCCCTTTTTAACAGTTTCCTCTTTAACTTGATGCTGAAAAATCCAATTGTACTTGTGTAAGCTTGAATTTTTGAGAATCCTTTGTGAGAAATGCCTTGATAAACGAGAGGGCAAATTTTGGGGTACAACAACTGCCCCTGTTAAATTTTCTTAAACCTGAATAATTAGATTGGCGAATCTGCCATTCGTGACTTGAAGGTGGAAGATGATTGAACACTAGAGTGCCCAAAAATTTGAACTTGATGATGTGGTGGTTGATTGTGTAGGGAATGGGCTTAAAGATGCCATTTGGAGAAATGATGGATAGTTGTCGGAAACGGGCTTACAGATGCCATCCGAAGGTGATTGTTGACAAAAATTAGACTAAGTCTAAGCTTGACTTTAACTGAAAAAGAATCAGAATAAACCTTTGGAGTGATTTGTCTGAACTAGAGAAAGTGTCTACCAGAAAGGAATCAGGATAAACCATTGATCAATTTAAACTGAGCCATCAGAGGTCTTGAATATTATTTAACTCGGAAGAATCAGGATAAATTTTGGAGTAATTTATCTGAACCAAATAAAGTGTCTACCGAAAAGGAATCAGGATAAACCATTGATCGATCTAAACTGAACCAGTAGAGGTCTTGAATATTCTTTAACTAGAAAGAATTAGGATAAATCTTTGGAGCGATTTATCTGAACCAAAGAAAATGTCTACCGGAAAGAAATCAAGATAAAACATTGATCAATTTAAACTGAACCAACAAAAGTCTTGAATAATCTTTAACTGGAAAGAATCAGTATAAATCTTTGGTGCGATTTATCTGAACCAGAGAAAGTGTCTACCGGAAAGGAATCAGGATAAACCATTGATCGATTTAAACTGAACCAACAGAGGTCTTGAATATACTTTAACTAGAAAGAATCAGGATAAACCTTTGGTGCGATTTATCTGAACCAGAGAAAATGTCTACCAGAAAGGAATCAAGATAAACCATTGATCGATTTAAACTGAACCAGCAGAGGTCTTCAATATTCTTTAAAGGGAAAGAATTAGGATAAATCTTTGGTGCGATTTATCTGAACCAGAGAAAGTGTCTACCAAAAAGGGATCAGGATAAATCATTGATCGATTTACACTGAACCAGCAGAGGTATGAAGGAAGTATTCGTCCTGTAGATAGTCACCCCGTCCTATTTTGAGAATTGATCTACAATCGATTTTTTCACAGATAGTTGTCCTGTCTTGTCAAAAATTTGTTGATGATCATTTTATATTGATTGATCTTTCCTGGAAAGGTAAAGAGTTAGTTGAATGAAATGTCATGATGTATGAAATGCATGGCGTAATGATATTTCTAAAAATAAATGATATCACGATATATTCATTTGTATTGTCGATGCTATGATGTATGAATGCAATGTATGAACGTATTAGTTGTTCTACTGCAGTGTTGTTGGACTTGGGGAAAATAAATCCCTGAGTGCTGCTGGGAATGAGGAGTGTAAGTCTTCACATTTTTTTGAAGTGGAAGTGTTGATATATGGATTTCCATTATTAGAGAAATAAACTCTGTTTGGGAAGGGAAACACCATGCATTGTTTGTGGACTTTGTAAAGTCCTGCTGGGGAATCCGAAGAAGCTGGGCGACTTTCACTGGGGAATCTTTGGAGCGGAAATTGGAAATTTTGCTCCGTCGGGGATATGAGAGCACCTGATACCATTAGGCTACATACTGGAGATACGACAGTGGTCCTGTAGCAGGATGTCTCTGCCTCTACTCCTGTTGGAGAAAGTACCTGCGGGGATTTTATAGAATGGCCTATAGATATTATCCTATTTCTTAAAGCCATTAGTAATTGTCCTTCTATTTTCTTTCCCTTTTTATGCGCTCATTTGTAAATAGTAATTATGTTCAAATGCATATGTTCAAAAATAATCACTAGACATTTTTGCAAACAAAACAGGAAAGTAAAAGATAAATAGACAGTTTTGCACTTTTAAAGGAATAACTTTGTATTAACTTGAATAAGCGTTTTTGTACAAAGAGACGAACACCCTAGTAAGAGAATGTCGTCGTAAGAATGAAAAATAATACAAAGAAAGACAGCTATGTGAAATAATCCCATGGGGTTCCCATTCTACTATAACCTTTATGTCTTTGAGCGTCTCATCCATTTGCTGCTTTGTCTGAAGCTGACTGGATTGATTAGTATCGTTTGAGTTTGACAATTGATACTGAAGATTGGCTGTAAGGTGATCCAACGAGACATAGTCATACGCTTTAAATCCCTAACTTTTGCTTGCACCGTCCTTTCGGGTTTTCAGTCCACCGGGATATCCTTTTTTGCCAAAGCCGCCTTTTCAGGTTTTCAGCTTGTCGGGTGTACATTTTTTTGTGTGTTTATCCCTAATTTTTGCCTAGGCCAGTCAACCTAGCGGGTCTTTTTTCATGCGTAGTATCTTTTAACTATGTCCGTGTTTACAGGGTGCGGAAGGTCGTCGTCGTCCATAGTGGTTAAGATCATGGCCCCACCAGAAAATATGTTTTTGATCACAAATGGTCCTTCGTATGTAGGAGTCCATTTTCCCATGGGATCACCTTGTGGCAGTATGATACGTTTGATTACCAGGTCACCAACCTGATATACCTGATGTCTGACCTACTTGTTAAAAGCTTTAATCAAACTTTTTTGGTACATCTGACCATGGAAGACAACCATAAGCCTCTTCTCATCAATCAGGTTCAATTGGTCAAGTCGAGTTTGAATCCATTCATCTTCACTCAACCCTACATCCTTCATGATTCTTAAAGAAGGTATCTGGACTTCAATTGGTAGGACAACTTCCATACCATATACCAAAGAGAAATGGGTTGCCCCTGTTGATGTGCATCGTGGTACGGTAACCATGGAGATAAAATGGTAACATCTCATGCCAGTCCTTATAGGTCACCGTCATCTTTTGTATGATCTTTTTGATGTTTTTATTAGCGACTTATACAACGCCATTCATCTTCGGCCGGTAAGGAGAAGAGTTATGATGCTGGATTTTGAATTGCACGCATAGTCCAATGATCATAGTATTGTTGAGATTGGTACCATTATCTGTAATGTTTCTCTCTGGAATACCATATCGACAGATAAGATTATGTCTGATGAATCGGGACACAACGTTCTTGGTAACAGATGCAAATGAGCTGTCTCGACCAACTTCGTGAAGTAATCAATGGCAACCGAGATGAAGCGGTGTCCATTAGAAGCTGTAGGCCTGATCTCTCCAATCATGTCAATGCCCCACATTGAGAATGGCCAAGGAAAAGTCAGGATGTTTAGAGGAACTGAAGGCACATGTATTTTATCAGTATAGATCTGACACTTGTGACAGGTTCCTAAATGTTGATAACAGTCTGCTTCCATGGTGGACTTGTAGTATCCTGCCCGTAGGATCTTTTTAGCCATCGTGTGCCCACTATAATGGGTGCCAAAGGTACCTTCGTGTAAATCATCCATGATCTTTTCTACCCCACTCTTGTATGTGCACTGAAGCAAAGTAGAGTCGTGATTGCGTTTATAGAGGATTTCGTTACTGAGGAAGAATTTAGCAGAGAACCTTCTTAGGAACTTCTTATCATTGACTGAAGCTCCCTCCAGATATTCTTGGGCCTCGAGATATCTCTTAATTTCATGGAACCAAGGTTTGTCCACTACTTCTTCAGTATCAATCTCGTGACAATATGTTGGTTCGTCCATCCTCTTAATAGTGGTATGAGGAGCCTTATTATCCCACCTAATTTTGAACATGGATGACATAGTAGCTAGTGCATCTGCTAGTTTATTTTCCTCTCATGGAAAATGATCAAAGGTAATTTCCTCAAAATATGGGATCAATGTCAACACATACTCTTTGTAAGGGATGATATTAGGATTCTTCGTGTCCCATTCTCCTTTGATCTGACTGATTACTAAGGCTGAGTCTCCAAATACACTTAAGGATTTGATCCCAAAATCTATGGCATCTTTGAGACCCATAATGCATGCTTCATATTCAGCCATATTATTGGTACAGTTGAAACACATCCTGGCAGTGAAGGGAGTATGATAGCCTTTAGGAGATATGATCATAATGCCTATGCCATTGCTGAGTGTGTTGGAAGCTCCTTTAAAAACCATGGTCCATCGAAATCCTTTTCCAAGTCTGTTATACGGTCCGAGTTTTTCACAATCATTTACCAACATGATGTCTTTGTCCAGGAATTAAAAATTCATGGATTGATAGTCATCCACAGCCTGATGAGCCAAATGATCAGCTAGTTCACTTCCCTTTATTGCTTTTTGGGTAGTGTACTGAATATCGTATTCGGTCAGGACCATCTGCCATCTTGCTATTCTTCCAGAGAGGGCGGGCTTCTCGAATATATATTTAATAGGATCCATATTGGATATCAATTAGGTAGTGTGAGTCAGCATATACTGTCATAGCCGGTGAGCAGCCCATGCCAGAGTGTAGCAAGTTTTCACGAGCAGTGAATATCTGGATTCACAGTCGGTAAACTTTTTGCTCGGGTAGTATATTGCATGCTCTTTTCGGCCAGACTCGTCATGCTGCCCCAGCACGCACCCCATTGAATTTTCCAAAACTGTTAGGTACTTGATCAGAGGTCTTCCCTCAACTGGAAGCATCAAAACGGGAGGCTATTGAAGGTACTCCTTGATCCTGTCAAAGAAATCCTGGCAGTCGTCATTCCATTCAACTACTTGATCTTTCTTCAGTAATTTAAAGATTGGTTCACAAGTAGCAGTTAGATGGGAAATGAATCTGGCGATGTAGTTTAGCCGTCCTAAGAATCCCCTAACTTCCTTCTCAGTGCGAGGAGTGGGCATTTCTTGTATTGCTTTTACCTTTGCAGGGTCTACTTCAATACCTTTTCCGCTGACAACAAAGCCTAAGAGCTTACCGGACCTTACTCCAAAAGTGCATTTATTCGGGTTCAACCTTAGTTTGTATTTTTCAGTCTCTCAAATAGCTTCTGCAGGTGGTCAAGGTGTTCTTCTTCAGTTTGAGATCTAGATATCATATCATCCACGTAGACCTCTATCTCGTGATGGATCATATCGTGAAACAAAGCTACCATAGTAGGATGATAGGTTGCCCCGACATTCTTTAGCCCAAATGGCATAACTTTGTAACAGAAAGTGCCCCATTGTGTGACGAATGTCGTTTTCTCCATGTCTTTAGATGCCATTTTAATCTGATTATATCTGGAGAAACCATCCATGAAGGATAATACTTTATGTTGTGCGGTGTTGTCAACCAGAATATCGATGTGGGGAAGTGAGAAATCATCCTTGGGGCCTGCCCTATTCAGGTCTCTGTAATCCACACACATACGTACCTTACCGTCCTTCTTGGGCACCGGAACAACGTTGATGACCCATTGTGGATAGGAGGTGATAACTAAGAATCTGATGTTGAACGGCTTCATAACTTCGATCTTGATTTTTTCTGACATTTCTGGCCGCATACGACGAACCTTCTGTTTCACTGGAGGATAGTCTTCATTTGTCGGCAGACGATGGACCACGATATCAGTGTCGAGTCCTAGCATGTCTTTGTATGACCAAGAAAATACCTCAACATAGTCATGTAGTATTTGTGCTAAATGCTTCTTGACACTATGCTCCAGATTGGTACCTATCTTGACTTCTTTCTGGTCCTCTTCAGTACCTAAGTTAATTGTTTCAACCGGCTCTTCATGGGGCTATATGGCCCTTTCTTCCTGTTGTAATAACTTGGCAAGTTCCCCTGGTACCTCACAATCTTCCTCACCTTCTTCCTCGGCTTGGTAGATCGGATTTTCAAAGTCATAATAGGCGATAGCAGAACCGTTACCCATGGGATCCCGAGTGGATGTGGATCTGCATTTCGATATGTAAGTGTGTGTAAGAGCACAACTATCTTTGATAAAATAAAAGGTAGAAAAAGAAAACAAAGAGCGTAAAATTTTCATGCAAAAATGTCCCATGATTTATTAGTGACATATGAAGATGAAGTAACAACCCTCACAAATAGACCATTGTGCCTCGGGTAAGACACAAGGTTTTAAAGTTTAAATTGTTTAAATATTACAAGTCTGAAAATTTAAAGACAATTACTCTTGAATAAAAGTAATAGGATCAAAATCTTTGGCCTCCCAATTTTTGAGTCCACCGCCGATGGTTGGAAAAATCCACTCGTCCATGTCACAACTTCTATCATTGTCTTCCAATGTGTTGACTCCATGATTGTTGATGCGTAATGGTGGTCCCCCAACACGAGTGTGTCGATAAGCTCTTTGGGCCTCCGAGGTAAAACCTAGACCAAATTTGTTAGATTTGTAGGGAATATCCGGAAGTTAACCCCAAATGGTACATCCACCTTCCTCAACTACTGCTCTAGCATCCTTCAGAGAAGCCATTTTCAATAGAGGTCTGGTAATCTTCAGAGCCATGGTAGCAGTCTTGGTCGCAACAACCGTCTGTGGAACCTCCTCAAAATTCTGACAGGGGGTCTCAATGAACTCGCCGTCCATTTCAACATATCAGAAAGAGTTCAGGTGGCTAACCATGTATTCCTCCTCCCTGTGGATTGTGATAATCTTTCCCTTGACTGGGTACTTCAACATATGATGTAGGGTAGAAGTGACAGCACCAGCCCCATGGATCCTGGGTCGATCCAATAGACATGAATAGGATGGGCGGATATCCATCACATAGAAGGTTGAATCAAAATTCTGAATTCCAACTTTGATAGGGATGTCGACCTCCCTATGCACCATTATTTTAGAACCATCGAAGGCCCTCACCACAATGTTGTTGGGCATCAATGTGAGTCCTTCGCATTCTAACCGGTCAAGAGCATTTTTGGGTAAGACATTCAGCGACGAGCCTGTATCCACCAGAACATGGGCTAATGTAGTGCCCCTGCACTTAATGGAGACATGCAGGGCATCATTGTGTTTCCTTCCCCTGGGAGTTAAATCAGCGTCAGAAAAACCCAGTCCATTATTGGCAGTTAGACTAGCCACACAATTCTCGAATTGATCAATGGAGATCTCTTGGGGCACGTGGGCAGTCTTCAGAAATTTTACTAAGGCCTTAGCATGGGCCTCGGAGCACAAAAGTAAGGCCAACATTGATATTTTTGAGGGGGCCTACCCCAACTGCTCGACGATGTTGTAATCACTTTTCTTGATTATCTTTAATATCTCTTCAATCTCATTCCTATAAGCCCCAGGAATGACTTCTAGATGCGCCTTCGTCTGGACAGGCTCAAACAATACCTCTTTGCCCCGTGTTTCGGCCAACTCGGTAGCAGGGATAACAACAGGACTAACAATGGAATTAACACCGGGAATACTGACAGGAGCGGTAGCGGGAATAATTACAGGAGTAGCAATGGTCTTTGGAGAGATCTCGGGGGAGAAAACCCTTCCACTTCTCATTATCTTACTGGTCCCAACGATATTGTCGATGTTTGGATCAGTACCTTCAGCAACTTTGTCTTTGATAGCCAATAGATCTTTCTTGATGCCATGGTAATAGACGTCAACCCCATAGTTCCAGGGAACAACTTTATCTGAAGAATATGGTATTGGTCCTGGCATGGTGATGATTAGGGGAGAAAACTTTGGAACAAATGTAATCCTGACGGGTCTTTTGGTGGAGACCCTGGGGGGATTGTCGAAAATGGTGATTATTGAAACATCTTCACATGAATTTCTGGAAAGAGGAACTTTCTTGAATAGGATTTCTTTGTGAACCATCAGGCGTTGAACGCCCATCTTTAGTAACAAACATCCATCTGATAGAGACATACATAAGTGACAATTTTCATCACAACCCTGAAATAAACCGACTTGCAATAGATTATGTTTAACAGTCAAAAGGGTTGTAGTTAATTCATCCACGGAGGAAACAAAACAGTCATCATCAATAACATTGGCCCCTTGGCCATGTTTGGGCATTGGCGCTGTTATTACATTAGGTGTTTCTGGAGGTCAAACTAAATCTCTTTCGCCTCGATAAGGTCTTGTACCTTATTCTCCAAGGCCCAACAATCGTTTGTATCATGCCCCAAACTTTCAGAATGATAGGAACATCGAGCACTCGGGTTGTAGCAGGGAGAAGCAGTATTGGGGTTCTTGGGATCTTCCTTTAGAGTCACTAGATTGTACTTCAACAGATGTGGCAAAACCTGGGACAAGGTCATGTTGATCTGAGTGAATCATCTTATGGGCGCCTCTGGCCTGCGTTGGTGGTTTTTCTGTTAATTCGATACAAGATTGGATATCATAATAGCCCCTACCTTCGGATGACGTTCAGTTTCGTTTTCATTTGTGTGGCCATAAGCAACACTAATCTCCTTCTTTCCAGTGAAGGGTTTTTTCATCGTGCTTGAGGATGCATCCCTTTAAATTTTTCCACTCTTAATACCGGCTTCTACTTGCTCACCAGTCATGATTAGCTCAGTAAATCCAGCTGAAGAGCTTCCGATTAGATGGTTGAAGAATGGACCAAACAACATGCCCAAGAACATATCCACCAACTCTCTATCAGATAAAGGGGGATGGACTCTTCCTGTGAGATCCCTCCATTTTTTGGGATAATTTTTGAAACACTCACCAGCTCCCATAGACATACCTTGCATTTGTGTTCGAGTTGGGGTTAGGTCAGCATTATACTGGTATTACTTGTAAAGAGCAGCAGCTAAATCTTCCCAATTGCGAATATTGGTTCCTTCCAACTGATAGAACCAATCCAACTGCATCCTTGACAAACTTTCATGGAAGAAATGTACCCATATGTTCCTATCAGCAGTATGGGGTTAAATCTTCCTGATGTATGCACTTAAATGAAGCTTACGACAAGAGACACCATCATATTTAGCAAATGCGGGACCTTAAATTTCTGCAGGATGACCACCCCTGAGACCAATCCTAGCTCTTCAAAATCCAGCCTGGGTACTCTCTGGATCTACATAGCATTGAGGTGATCCTCCAACTGTTTATATTTATCATCAGCAGGAGGATACTGTTCTTCAGAGTAGTCAGCTTCATCTTCCTCAGACTCTGGGTTGTCATTTCCTTCCTTTTTCTTTCCTTCTTGATTATCTCCTTCACTCGAAGAGGTTGCAAAATCTAGAGTTCGCTTGGCTGGTCCTCTGAACCTTCTTCCCAAATTCAAAATGCCGAATGGTTTCTTCGCCTTCTTCTTCTTATCTTTGATAATAAGAGCCTCCAGGTTCTCTTGTCCTTTAGCCAGAGCCAAGAACATCTGTTGGAATTGAGCATTTTGTGCTTGAAGATCTTTTACTGTCTGTTCAATATCCATCTCATTGAAATAAATAGTAGAAAGATAAGGAGACCTGTTGTAAAAAACATGTTTGTGTTTTGATGAATGAAAACGCATATGCGAATGATTTCAAGGAAACTAGAAGATTTAAATTTGCTTAGACAAAAAGGAAACACACATTGCATTCATAAATCCAAGTCTGATTACATCACGCCTCTTTGGGCTTACAATGAAGGAAATAACACAAAACAAAACTCCTAAGACAAAGGTCGAACGCATCCTTTTTGGCGCAATGCAGGCGTTCAAACTTAGCTCTTCATGAAGCTACTTTGTAAGTTCCAAAAATTTATTCTCACTTGCATGGAACTGGGCTTCGAAGGTGTCTCACTCTTCTTTTAGCTGAATCCAATCTTTTTGCAAGTCTTTAAGAGAGGTAGGCATGTTGGGATAAAGGACAGTATATGGAACATCTCCTTCAGCAACGAGTTCCATTATGACAGGTAGGATGGAGGGGTAAGGCATTACAAGACTCTGAGCACAAGTTCGTACCCACCTAAGGTAAGGCTCAAGGGGAATATAATTTTTGTGTCCCAATGTCTTACTATCCACTTTGTTTACCATCCTCCAAGCTCGTAGTCAAACACCACACCTTGGATGAGCGCATCGTGAGGGCCATCTCTTCATGCATACCCAAACTGTCGCAAATCTAAGAAAGGGTTGTAAGTGATACATCCCCTAATGCCAAGCAAAGGGACATTAGGGAATTCCCCACAACGGTCGATGATAGTAATGTCCTCCAAGGATCAAGAACACCAGTGAATATCTAAATGTCTGAGTGATATCAACCTATTGGACCATATAAAATCTTGCTCGTTCTTCACAACGGATCGGGGTAGGTGCGAACCAAACCACCTAGCCAATAGAGGAGTGCAACACATTAAGGCTCCTCTTCTATTCATGGTGCGAGAGTGGAGAGAATGCAGGATATCTCCCAACAAAGTAGGCACTGGATTGCGAAATATGAAAATTTTGACTGCATTCACATCTATAAGTTGGTCAGGATTAGGAAATAGTACATCCCATAGATGATAAGAGCCAAGATTTCTTCAAAGGCTTGTAAATCTAGAGTGTTCCAACAGTCTTGAGCTTTTTCCAACAGGAACTTGGCTAGGAATCCTTTGGCACCACTTCTTGTTTCCCTGTTAACCATGACGTCAGATTGTTGTAAGTAAATCTCAAGCAATCTCTTCAGGGCTCGGGTCTCTTTCAATACTGTTGAAAGGTAATTGATTGAGAATAGGAATTCCCAAGAGTTGAGAGAATTCTTCCATAGTAGGTACAAGTTGGTAATCGAGGAAGGTAAAGCAATGGTGCAAAGGGTCGAAGAATTGGAAAAGCACCTTCATCATGTCTTCATCAAAGCTTGAGGTAACCAGGTTGAGAAGTTGTCCATGTCTTTTGGTGAACGGAGAAATCTCAGGGACCCTTGATGCTAATTCTTTGAGCTGAAAAGGTACTCGTATGAGATTGACTTGGATTGTATTCCTGCGAGTGGGGGTCATGTCCTACAAAACAGAACAAAGATGAATCTCAAGATCCTTGAAATGGTTAGTCTAAAATGCTATGGTATGATGCCATGATTGTATGTACAAGCATATGCACAAGTCAATCAAACAAGTCCTTAGGTTTAGGCTTGCATGAGGTTCATAGGTAAGTACCCTCTTGAAGTTTAGTTGGTTCAACCAGTCCATAGAAAGTAAACGGGTTCTAGGGAATCTCAATATCACTGATCTTTCTTCACCGGACATTTTTCCAGCGCAAGCCTCTTTATTGGAGACCAAAATATCCCTAAAGTCCAATCTCAATGAGCGTAGTATCAAGTATCAACCAACTTTGGACTGCACCAAAGCCGACTACCTCACTACTTCCTAATGGCCAACTTGTTCAAGTAAGGTTCTAAAGTCAGTTAGTGCTTCATGACACCACACAACGGCCCCATATTCTCCTTGCCTACTCAAGGGCTACCGGTACCAACAAATGTGTAAAACTAACGTAGCTATTTCTTTGACCATGTCGGTATACCCCGCACAGTTTCCACAACTTATTTCTACTTACCTAGAAAGGTGCCCAAAATCCGGGTAGAGGATCAAAACAAGCCCAAACAAGGAACCATAATGTAAAGCAAGCAGTCAAACAATGAAAAGCAAGTAAAGGTGATCTAACCCTAAGGTAACTCCACTTTTAAGTTATCCCCAACAGAGTCTCCAGTTCTGTAATACGGTGGGAGAACTGACTTGGGTGTTTTATGTTTGATCGCAATTGTTGCCGATAGCAAGAGTCGCCACCGGATTTTCTTTTATCAAATAAGGAAAGGGTTAAAAGAACAGGAAAGACCTTTGATATTATATTCTTGAGTTCAGGGGGTAGGTTATGAAAAGGGAAGGTGTTAGCACCCTTTTCATCCGTAGTTATCAACGGGATATTAGTTTCTTGCTAGATCACTTGCTTTTTGTTTGGAAAGGTGCTTGTGATGTGGGTTTTGAAAGTAATTTTAAAAGTGTATTTGTAATGGTTCTTGTTTCTATAAGAACGCATACTAAAAGATTTGTCTTTTGAAAAATGTTTCAAATGAAAGTGTTGGTGTGAAAAATGTCTTTGTTATGAGCAAGCGAGCAACTATGGGCATCATACCTACTCAAAAGGTCTATATTATTTTCCTCCTCCTTTAGATTTTGCTATGTTACCATTGATTTGGCAAGAATCCCCATCATTGGATGTGAATGGACGGGCATGGGTCGTTTGTATAGTCATGGAAGGCAACCTATGAGATGTTTTTGCAATTTTCATTTAGGGACTAGATCATTTACCGAAGACAATATTAAGGGTCATTGAGGGACTACAATCTTTTATCGAGGGTCTTTGCTAAAACGCCCATACTCGAGGGACATAACTATTTTTACGAGGCAACAAGTGATATTACCCTAGGGGTGCATGTGTGTGAATAATGTGTTTGATTTGCATGCATTTAGTCTTTGATTAAGGTGATCTACTTGTTGATTTTTATCTTGACATACATCCTAATTACTAACATTTATACAAAAGTAATAAAAATGCAGAAAATAAATCCTACAATATTACAACCATATTGAATAACAAGAAAATGTAAAGACAAAACAAAAATAAAAGAAAGAAAAATGAACTTTTCGATTTGGGCAGCAAAACCCTTCGATTCTGCTTCTCTGGATCCCTTCGATTTGGGCCTGGAATCAGTAAGGTCATGTCTTTCAATTTCACCCTTTTTATGCTTCTTTCGATTGAGACCTGAAAGTCAGTGTGGACATCCTACTGGATACTTCTTTTGTTTGAGGCATGAGGTCAACGTGAAGTGCACTCTTTTCCTCAGGCTCCTTGCTGCCTCCTTCGATTTCCAGAATGCTAGGCCCTCTGGTTGAGACTCGAAAGGCTTAAGTACTTAGCCAATTGAAAGATACAAAGAACTTGTTTTAAACTTTTAAAATGCAACATTCAAGTGTAACTTTTGAAAGCTACAGGCCACGGGTTAGCACAAAATTATTGAGTCTCAGAGTTCAAAGCCTAACTAGTCAGGGTTGAGATTTTCAACATATGGGCAGTCAGGATCGAAGGTTAAAACATGGTCAAGCTCCCTAGATGAAATATCTACATTTTCTCTTTATTGGCATGTACACATGATATTTAAATGGAATAGTTCCAAGTTTAAAGAGAACTTACCTCTTGAAGCGCTTAAATCGAAGGAAATTGCAAGTGTCTTCCTTGGTGGTGAATGGAAGTTCATTGGAGTCTTCCTGAGGCTTAGTCTAGTTACTACCTTGCTTGAGCAGTCACTGAATCGAAGGAAGGGCATGTGAGTGAGTCGAAGGTTACTCTGTAACAGGTAAGGGAGTGAATCAAAAGATTTTTATATTGTAGTTGGGGGAGTGGGTCGAAGGTTAGTTATCTGGTAACTTGGGGAGTGAATCGAATGGTTCACTTACTGTACAAAGGGGGCTGAGTTTTTTAGGAGTGTTAGGAATATTTGAAAAAAAAACGTTGGATGGATGTTTGAGAGTTTTTTTGATAAATGACTTACAACAAGAGTCTTCTTGCAACTATCTAGGGGCACATAAGATGTGTGGTGGAGGCTCATATTTATAGGTGATCTTGGCTGATGTTTTAGGAGGGAAAACAAAAAGTTTAAACAAAAAAGGCATGTTGTGCTTGTAACTTTCGAGGCGCAGTATTCGTATGCCAAATTGGTGCAAGAACAAGGGCAGTGTTGCAGGACTACTGTGCAACAGTTTTGGAGTGTTATGGCCAGTGTATCAGGCCTGATCTTGGAAGTACATGGGACTCTGGCCAGTAAGTATCTTTGGGTATCTCAAACCTTGTTTTGACCACCTACCCCTATCCTTCGACCAGACTCCTCAACAACATTTCTTTTTTCAAATCGAAGTGTCCTTCGAATGGATCATATGGGTATCCTTTGAAGGAGCCCAAATAGGTGTCTTTCGACAAGGCCTTTTGTTGTTCCTTTAAATGGTACAAATACGTGCCCCTGGAATAGATCAACAAAACATGTCATTCGATTGGGACATCCAGGTATGTCTAGAAAGTCCTTCGAATATTCCACCATGGTACGTCTTTCGAACGAGATAATAGATATGTTTCATCGTGTGTTGAAGCAAACTATTTTCAAGGGAGATACTGCCCAGTCGAAACTAGCATGAAAGTAACTAATGCTTTGTGGGCTCCATTGCCTTGTGAATGCCAGCCATGGGGGGAACTTTTTGCCACGTGCATTCTAGCCTAAAGGGAGTATTGGTTTTTGTGAGTCGAAGGGATCATGCAAAGGGAAAATTTCCTATGAATCAAAGAAAAGCTTTAGAAGGCTATTGCTTTATGACTCCAAGAAAACATGCAAGGAGCCTTTGCTCAAATGAAGGGTGTGACCAAAACTTGCGTTGAAGGAGGCCACATGCCCCAAATGAAAGATGCATGCATGAGGTCTAAATGCCCAAATGAAAGATGCATGTAGAAGGTCTAGATTCCCAAACGAAGTTTGCAACAAAGGAGTGCCACATGCCCCAAACGAAAGAGACAGGAAGGAGGCAAAATATGCAATCGAAGGAGACCAGAAAAGAGGCCTTTGCCTTCTGAATTGAAGGACATCAGCAGAAGGCTTTTTTCCTTATGAATTGAAGCTAGTTGAAGATAAGTGTTGCCCTGTTGAAACTTGCAACAAGTTGTTTCAAAGGGAGACTTTGGCCTTGTGCATGATAGCATGGTGGGAAATTATGCCTTGTGAATTTGGAAAACATGCAGGAAATATGCTATATGGCCAAACAAAAGATGTATACCAATCTTGCATAAAGAGACTAAAATGTTCAAACAAAGCTGGAATCAAACTTGTCCAAAAGAAGTCTAGTGCCCAAACGACGCAGGAAACAAACTTTCCCAAAGAAGTCCAATGCCCAAACAAAGGGTGTAACCAATGCTTGCATCGAAGGAGCCAAAGTACCCAATTGAAAGATGTAAAATCTAAGGAAACTTGTTTTTCCTTCAATTTTGTCAAAAAGAAAATTGTCATCTGCTTTGCCCTTTTTAACAGTTTCCTCTTTAACTTGATGCTGAAAAATCCAATTGTACTTGTGTAAGCTTGAATTTTTGACAATCCTTTAAGAGAAATGCCTTGAGAAATGAGAGGGAAAATTTTGGGGTACAATAGATACATGAAGCAGGGGCTGTCACTTCCACTCTACACCAAAAGCTGAAGTTTGTGCGCGAAGTAAAAGTGGTTATTATAAATGGAGAGCAAGCATTGTTGATATCTCATATATCGTCTTTCAGTGTTGTAGAGGCAGATGAAGCTGCTGTGGGGATGCAGTTCCAAGATCTTCCCGTTGATAATGTAAGAGAGAATGAGAATTCTATGGCTTCGTTCAAAGATGCTTAGCAGGTAGTGCGCAATGGTCCAAGTAAAGTATAGGGGAAGATTATTGATCCTCCGGTAAATAAGAACAAGGCTGGTTTGGGATTCTCTGCAAAGAATGATAAAGGTGATACATGAAGCCAAAGACTTCTTTGGGCAAGTATCAGGATATTTTCCACAATGGAGGTTACCTTCATCCAACTATTTCTAGGATCAATGCTATTATGGAGGATGAAGAAGAGCAGGAAATGCCGAACTATGTGACACATGGAGTCAGAGTCCAGAACTGGTAAAAAGCCGAACTTGCATCTATGTCTTAAAGTAATTTGTTTTTTTTAATCTTGGTAAAAAGCTTTCACCCTGCCCAAGGTGAAATTTAATATTGTACGGGCTTATCTATTTTCTTTGATCATTAAAATCATTAATAAAAGATGTCTTTGATTCTCAAATTGTGTTTTATTTTCTGCTTTTTTCTTGGAAAATGGTAATCAGAAAAAACCCTTTTTGGAATAAATAATAACTGTAAATAAATATGCATGATCACTTGATATATGTGTCAGTTTCTAAGAAGCAATCATAAATCACATGTGCAGATTAATTAATAAACCTGTTGAATATAATGACCTTATACCCTCTCCCAACTTTGAATACCCTGTATTTGGGACGAAAGAAGAAGAATATGGTGATATTCCAGAAGAGGTTTCACGGTTGCTCGAGCCCGAGGAAAATTCCATTCAGCCGTATAAAGATTTGTTGAAGACAATCATTTTGGGTTCAGAGGAAGAGCCAAAGGAAGTCAAAATTGGAGCATTGTTACATGCTGATGTGAAAAGCAGGTTGGCTGAACTATTGAATGAGTATGTCGACATCTTTTCTTGGTCCCACCAAGATATGCCTGGTCTAGATACTGATATTGTGGAGCATCATTTTCCTTTGAAGACAGAGTGTCCTCCGGTCAAGCAGAAGTTAAGAAGAACTCACCCTGATATGGCAGTAAAAATTAAAGAAGAAGTGTTAAAGAAGATAAATGCCAATTTTTTTGTGACATCAGTTTATCCTCAGTGGATTGCAGTGGATTTCCAATATTGTCCCTTTACCAAAGAAATACGAAAAAGTTCGCATGTGCATAGATTACAGAGATCTAACTAAAGTTAGTCCAAAAGATGATTTTCCATTGTCACATATTGATATGTTGGTTGATAGCACTACAAAATTCAAAGTATTCTCGTTCATGGATATAATCAAATCAGAATGGCTCCTGAGGACATAGAAAAAACAACGTTTATAACACCCTAGGGAACATTTTGTTACAGAGTGATGCCCTTTGGGTTGAAGAACGCCGATGCAACGTACTAGAGGGCTATGAAAACCCTATTCCATGATCTGATGCACAAGGAAATTGAGGTATATGTTGATGACATGATTTCCAAATCACTGATCGAAGAAGGGCATGTGGAAGATTTATTGAAGTTGTTTCAGCGTTTGCGAAAGTATCGTCTCCGCTTGAATCCAAATAAATGCACCTTCGGTGTCTGATAAGGGAAATTGTTAGGTTTCATTGTCGGCCAAAAAGGAATTGAAGTTGAACCAGATAAAGTCAAAGCAATTCAAGAAATGCCTTCGCCAAGAACCGAAAAGCAAGTTAGAGGCTTCCTTGGGCATTTGAACTACATTTCCAGATTCATTTCCCACATGACTGCAACATGTGAACCGATCTTTAAGTTGTTAAAGAAAGATCAAGGTTGTGTGTGGACAGATGATTTCCAAAAGGCATTTGAAAGTATTAAATAATATCTGCTTGAACTTCCTATCTTGCTCCCCCCCATTGAAGGAAGACCATTGATCATGTATCTAACAGTGTTGGATAGTTCTATGGGCTGTATTTTGGGACAACATGATGAAACAGGAAAGAAAGAATATGCTATCTATTATCTCAGTAAGAAATTTACTAACTGTGAGTCACGATATTCTATGTTGGAAAAGACATGTTGTGCTCTGGCCTGGGCAACAAAGAAGTTGCGGTAATATATGTTGAATCATACTACTTGGTTGATTTCCAAAATGGATCCAATTAAGTATATTTTTGAGAAGCATGCTCTTACTGGGAGAATTGCCCGTTGGCAGATGTTATTGTCTGAATATGATATTGAATACTGCACTCAGAAGGCTATAAAAAGTAGTGTCTTGGAGGATTATCTGGCTCACCAACCGGTTGATGATTATCAGTTTGTTAAATATGATTTCCCTGATGAGGATGTTATGTTTCTAAAAGCGAAAGATTGTGATGAACCGTTGCCTGGTGAAGGTCCTGATCCTGAATCTCAGTGGGTTATGGTATTTGATAGAGCTGTGAATGCTTATGGGAAAGGAATTGGTGCTGTGATTATCACTCCTCATGGATCACACATTCCTTTTATTGCAAGGATGACGTTTGATTGTACCAATAATATGGCAGAGTATGAGGCTTGTATCATGGGTCTCAAGGAAGCCATTGATCTCAGAATCAAAGTCCTAGATGTATATGGTGATTCATCTTTGATAGTAACTCAGATTAGAGGAGAATGGGATACTCGTCACCCTGGCTTGATCCCTTTCAAAGACTATGCTAGAGGATTATTACCCTTCTTTAACAAAATTGAATTCCATCATATTCCGAGAGATGAAAATCAGATGGCGTATACTTTGGTAACTCTGGCTTCTATGTATCAACTGAATACTTGGAACAATGTGCCTCATATCACAGTGCGGCATTTGGATAGACCAGCTCATGTGTTTGCAGCAGAGGAAGTGTCAGATGAAAAACCTTGGTATTATGATATCAAGCATTTTCTACAAACTCAGGAATACCCGGCTGGTGCGTCAAATAAAGATAGAAAGACATTGAGAAGGTTGGCAGACAGCTTTTTCCTCAATGAAGATGTGTTGTATAAAAGAAATTATGACATGGTCTTGCTCAGATGCATGGATAGACACAAAGCAGACATGTTGATGCATGAAATCAATGAAGGTTCCTTTGGTACTCATGCCAATGAACATTCGAAGGCGAAGAAGATGCTTAGGGCAATTTACTATTGGTTGACAATGGAATCAGACTGTTACAAATTTTCAAAGAAGTGCCTTAAATTCCAGATTTATGCCGACAAAATTCATGTGCCTCTAATGCTTCTCAATGTTATTTCTTCCCCATGGCCTTTCTCTATGTGGGGTATTGACATGATTGGAATGATTAAACCAAAGGCGTCGAATGGAGATCGTTTTATTTTGGTGGCAATTGACTACTTCCCCAAATGGGTGGAAGCAACTTCATATGCTAATGTCACTAAGCAAGTGGTGGTGCGCTTTATCAAGAATAATTTAATTTGTCAGTATGGTGTGCTCAGCAGGATTATCACCGATAACAACTCAAACTTGAATAACAAGATGATGACAGAACATTTCAAATAATTAAAGATTATCCACCACAATTCATCTCCTTACAAACCAAATATGAATGGGGTTGTTGAAGCTTCTAATAAGAACATCAAGAAGATCATCCAGAAAATGGTTGTCACTTATAAAAGAATGAATTGAGATGATCCTTTTTGCTTTGCATGGGTATCGAACATCTTTACGCACTTCAACAGGGGCAACCCCGTTCTCTCTTATGTATGGAATGGAAGAAGTGCTCCCCATTGAGGTTGAGATTCGCTCGTTGTGCGTGATAATGGAAGCCAAGTTATCAGAGGATGAATGGGTCCAGAATAGGTTTGACCAGCTCAATCTAATTGAAGATAAAAGAATGATGGCCTTGTGTCATGGCCAGTTATGCCAGAAGAGAATGAAGAAAGCTTTTGATAAGAAGGTCAAACCTCGTGAGTTCAGAGAGGGCGACCTCGTGCTCAAGAAGATCATGTCCTTTAACGTTGAATCTAGGGGAAAATGGACTCCTAATTTTGAAGGCCCATATGTTGTCAAGAAAGCCTTCTCTGGGGGTGCATTGATTCTTGAAACAATGGATGGCGATGAGTTCCCACGTCCTGTGAATGCTGATGTAGTCAAGAAATACTTCGCCTATAAAAATAAAAGAACAACTCGCTAAGACGAAAACCCGAAAGGGCGGCTTAGGCAAAAGGAACGTCTCGGTAGGCCGAAAACCCGAAAGGGAGGTCTAGGCAAAAATTAGAGACATAAACAAAATAAATTTTTCTCTGTAGGTTGAAAACCCACAAGAGAAATCTAGGAACAAGTTAGGGATTTTCTGGCAAGTAACTGCATCAGACAAGACTTGATCATTGAAGCAATAATCTTCTTGGATTTTCATTACTCTTCAACCGAAGTCTCTGCTCAGGAATTCAAAGTTGTTAGGGAGTGTTTTACCCAAAAATTTTCCCTCTCATTTTACTCAACACATGCCCATTGAGGTCCCCAACTTGCCCATAGATGACCAAGAATTGACCAGACAAATTCTCCTCCTAAAGGCAATGAACCTCTAACTAGGGTTTCAATTTCCTCAAGATGTGTGAGCTCCAATGGTCTCAAATGTAGTACATGGTCCTAATATGTCCTCAAGGTTATCCATGCAAAATTTCATGCCTTGCACAACAAGTTTGCTCAGTCAACTGCTCAAATGCCTGAAAATCAACTTTACTAGGTCAAAAGTCAATTGTGGCCTATATACAGTCAAACTTCAAGATTTTTGGTGAAAATAAACATTTTGAAGTAATATCCATAATTTTGAAGAGAATCTAATCCCCTGCAACTTATTTTCATCCCTCAAGTTCATGAAATGGCCCAGTTAAAAGATACAAGCTCAAACATTATAGGTCATCTTAAAAGTCAACAAAAAGTCATCTTTTTCCAAAGCTCCTTACATAAACATGGAAAATCCAATTGGGATGAAACCAAAAGAGTTGTTTAGAGGATATCCTAATCTCTCTAAAAGTCCAAGAACACCCACATAGGTTTAAAATTAAGAGAGATATGCATTGCTAATGTTGGCAAATTTTTGGAAAAGTGCATGAAGCAAATATTGAGTTAACTTGGAATTCTTCCAAATGGGCCTATCTTTTTATGCTTGAAACTTATTCCTAACATGGTCCACGACCTCTAAGATCACCCATACATTATTATATTATTTATGCTATCTATTTTGATATTTTATTCATTAAAATTCAAAAATAAATAAATAAATAATGGAGATAATGTAAGATTTGATTTGAGATCTTTTTCCATTAAATATTGGGCAATATATGCTGATTATGCCAAGGAAAAATGTGCAAGGCCATAGGAAGAAAATATTTTTGTTTTGGAAACTTTTGAAGAACATTTCTTTACACTCAATGCTAAGGATATTTACCTCTTTTGTTGACCTAATAAGATAGACTATATATTCCTAACAAGCTCAGACTACAAGCATACACGCAACCATTACAAAAAAAACCTAGCAAAGTTCAAATTTTTAAAGAAAAATGTGAAGATCTAAAACATCAGTTCTAGCCCTTTTTAATCAAAATAAAAGAGAAAACCCTCTTCTTGAGGTTCCAAGGGAGACAATTCATTCCTCACATGCGCCTGAAAGACTCTGAGATTTCCCCACCGAATCTCAACTTTTTGGTAAATTCTTGGATCTCAAACTTTCACATTAGGTCATATAAATCTTGTTTAAGTTTATATTCGTATTGCTAATGATGTTTGTTGGCTTTTGGACGTATTACATGATATTATAGGGCCTGGAATCGTATTACGCCATGGAATCATATTACGCCATCGAACCTTACGACGTGTGAGGATTTAGCCATTTTTTAGAACATATTCGTGATCAGGGGACTTTTTTAAGTCACCCTGTATATTTTGTTTTCTTGTTTTGTCACATTTTCAGGTGATCCCACCGGAGAAGACGGTGGAAATCACCGGCTCCAGTGGTTAGACCGGCCTGACTGGAGTCAAAGGCTGGCGTGGCGTTTCTCCTTCATCCCATTGGATGATCTAAAATATGAATTCCCTCTCTCCATTTTGATTGGTCTGTTCAAAATTCCAGGGGCCCACTGAAGGGCGCGCATTGACAACTCAACATCTGCCTTGTTTTCATATTATTTTGTTTTTTTTAATTTATATTCACGAATAAACAGGGTGGCTGAGTGGTAAGAGAGAATGCATATGAAGGGGAGGACCTGGGTTCGATACCCAGGTCAGACGTTTTAATTTTTCTAACAAGTTATTTGCAGATCCAGTATCACAAATACAAGTGCGTGCACCATGCAACGTCACCTCTACACCATGAGATCTCATCAGATTCAAATCAGATGATCCAGATCTAGACGCCCACGATAAACCCTTAGGGGCTGGCAGCATGGGATCTCACGTAGGCTTTGGGTTTCTACAATCTGGGCCTAACAAAAATTCAGTGCCACACCCCCAGTCTGCTTCATAACACCAGCAGGCCCATTTTTCCATTTTTGTTGTTGTTTTATTTTTAATTTCTTTGTTTTTATTTTATTTGTTTTACAAATCATTTTTTTATTTGAATCATAAAATCATTAAAAAATCACAAAAAAAATAGAATTAGGTTTTTATAATTAAAATTAAATTTGTAAATTAATCTAGTTTAACTACTTTAATCCCTTTTTTTCTTTAAATTAAAATTAACTAGAAATTAGGATTAAATTTTAAATCTTTTTCGTTAAAAATACCAAAAAGATATTAGTTTCATTAAAATTAATTGTAATTAAGTTTTTCTTTCCTTGTTCAATTTAGTTAACTAAGGTATTATAATTTAATATTTTCATAAATAAAAACAAAAAAAGATTTTCTTTTAACTTAGAAACATTTTTAGGGTTAGACGCTCTTTCCATTCTTCACGCGCTTATCTTTGTTTTTAATTTTATATTTCCTTTTTCAATTATGTAACTTTTTCCCGGATTGTAATAGTTTTAATTAGGTTTTAAAATTCATTTTTATTTGTCCTAGTGATGTAATTGCCCCAACGCCTTGTAATAGCTTAGGCATTTTATTTTCTGCAATTTATTTTCCGCACTATTAACTGCTTAGATTAATAAGATTGTATGAAAAGATAATGACTGATTGAACATAGCATAACCTAATTTAAAGATAATATATCTGAATCAAGCACACTTGCACATGCTCACCCCTAGGGTATCTCCTGCTTCGATTTCCTTTGAAAATGGTCACAATTCTCGAAACATGAGAATTTTTAGTGACTGTCCTTAAGTTCAAGAGATCACAAGTCCCTCGATGATCCTTACGACTGTTGCCTCGGTTAAAAAAGTGATCTTAGAGCTTTAGGATAATTACTAAGGATTCTTACCCAGTCGCCTTAGTGACCGTAAATGTCCCTTTGATAGTCCCTCAACATCAAATGATAGGGCTACCTATTCACTAATAATAGGATAACACTATCTAAAGGAAAGGAGGAAAATAATACCTTTTTTCGAGTAGGTAGATAGCTATTAAGTACTTGCTTAAAACAATATTTTTCACACCACACTTTCAAGACTCTTTTCAAAAACGCTTTACCAACACTCATGAGGACTGATACAAGAGTTATCATAAAGCAATCAAACTTTTCAAAACACACAAACACGACAACAATTTTTAAAATGAGCAAGTACCTAAGAGCCCGTGGAAAACCACAGATGGAAAGGCTGCTAACACCTTCCCTTTCCATAATCTACCCCTTTACTTAGAAAATATTGAAAAAGGTCTTATTCTTTTATTTCCACCCATTCCTTTGTTGGATAAAAGAAAAGCCGGTGGCGACTCTTGCTTACCGCAACATTTGCGAATACAAAACACAAACCAGTATAATAGTCAGTTCTGCCACCGTATCACAGAACTGGCGACTCTGTTGAGGATAAAATAAAAAAAAATTGGGGTTTACCTTAGGGTCTAGTTAATTTTTAAATTGCTTTCTTTGTTTGCTTTGATTGCTTTACTTTTAAGGGGTTGTTGGGGTATTCTTGTAAAGATCCTACACCCAGATCTGGGGACACTTTTTAGGTAAACATCAATAGATCGCGGAGACTGTACGGTGTAGACCGATATGGTTGAAGCGATAACTGTGTTGGTGTGACATTTTAGTTGGTACTCGTATCCCTGTGTCGAATCGAGGAGAATACAGAGCCGCTGCATGGTGTCGTGAAGCACTAACGGACCTTGGAACCTTAGTTGAACAAACTTGGCCATTAGAAAGTAGTGAGATATCCGGTCTCGGTGTAAAGCTGGGAATCAGTTGATACTCGATACTACACTCATTGAGATTGGACTTTCGGGATGTTTCGACCGCAAGAAAAGATTGCTAAGCTGAAATAATACCGATAAAGAAAGATCGGTGATATTGAGACTCCTTAGAACCCAATTACTATTCTAGGACAGGTTTGAAACCAACTAAACTTCAAGAGGGTATTTACCTAAAAAACCCATGCAAGCCTAAACCTAAGGTCTTGTGTTCTTTGCTTATGTGTGATTAATTTGCTTAAACATGACATCATGCATCATAAACATTCATTCTTCATTACACTAACCATGTCAAGGATTAGGGGAATTTATCTTTGTTCTGTTTGGAAGATCATGGCTTACGCTCGTAGAAATACCATCCGAATTAGCTTTGTGAGAATACCTCTTCAACTCAAAGATCTAGCATCAAGGATTCCTTAGACTTCTTCGTTCACCAAGAACTATGGTCAACTTCTCAATCTGGTTACCTCGGGTTTTAATGAGAAGATGATGAGTGTGCTCTTTCAATTCTTTGACCCTAAGCACCACTGGTTCACCTTTCTAGACTATCAGTTGGTGCCCACCATGGAAGAGTTCCCTCAGATATTAGGTATACCTATTTTGGATCAGTTGCCTTTAACCGGTTTGGAAGAAGCTCCAAAGCCGGAGATCATTGCAGCAGCTTTGCACCTGAAACGGTCCGACATTGTATCCAACTGGGAAACAAGAAGCAGAGTCAAGGGCTTTCTAGCCAAGTTCCTAATAGAGAAGGCTCAGTTGCTTTGGGATAATTTGGACTTCCAGGCTTTTGAGGAGGTCTTGGACCTTCTAATCTATGGGCTAGTACTGTTCCCTAATCCATACTTACTCATAGATGTGAATGCTATCAAGGTCTTCCTCTCTCGCAACCCTGTGCCCACTTTACTCGGAGACATCTTGCATACCTTCCACACTCGTACCACGAAGAAAAGAGGGATTCTTATGTGCTGTGTGCCATTGCTTTCAAGGTGGTTTATTTCTCAACTCCCTAAATCAGTAATGAAGAATGAAGAAGGTTTGGGCTGGTCACAAAGGATAATGTCAGTTTATCATGCGAATATTCTCTGGTATTCCCGATCTATGGGAGATATTTCTATTATTCACCGTTGCAGGGAATTCCCTAATGTCCCACTACTCGGCATTAGGGGAGGCATAACTTATAATACTTCTCTAGATCTGCGACAATTTGGTTACACTCGAAGGGATGGTCCTCACGAGATGCTTATCCAGGGAATTATGTTTAATTATGAGGATGATGTTCAAGGGTATCGTCAGAGGTTCATATGAGCTTGGGGCATGGTAAACAAATTTGATACCAAGACTTTGGGGCTGAAGACTTCCATCCCTATAGAACCTTATCTCCAATGGGTACGAGCTCGTACTCAGAACCTTGTGATGCCATATATAACCATCTTACCAGTGATTGTGGATGCCATTACTGAAGGGGATATTCCTTATACAGTTCTTCATCCTGATATGCCCACTGATCTTGAAGAACTACAGAGATCCTAGATTCAGCTGAAGAAAGAGCGGGATACCTATAGAGATAATTTTTATTCCCATGAGAGGAAAGTTTTGGAGCTCACGAAGCAACTTCACAAATAAAGATGTCTTAATGCTTATCTCGGCATGAAGAGGAAGCGCCCATAGGAAACATGATTTCTTAGTTTTTAGAATTTTCAATTGCACGCTTAAAAGGCAATTGTATTTTAAATTCTACTAATAAAATCTTTGTTTCATTTTTGTTCACAAATTTAAATTTCCCGAAATCCTTCAAAACATTGCATACATATATCATATATATCATTGCATAAACAGTTTTCAAAGAAGGTTTCTCATCTTCTTCGCTGTTTATTTCAGCAGTAAAGAAATGGCTCTTGAACAAACAATGAAGGATCTACAAACTCAAAATGCGTAGTTTCAGCAGATGATAATGGCTCTAGCCAAGGGGAAAGAAGAGCTGAAAGCCCTGTGTGATACGATGGAAGAACCGACTGTTATATACTGGTTTTCTTTTGTGTTCTCAAATGTTGCGCTAAGCAAGAGTTGCCACCATCTTTTCTTTTATCCAACAAAGGAAAGGGTGAAAAGAACAGAAAAAGACCTTTTTGAGAGTTTTCTGAATAAGGGGGGTAGATAATGGAAAGGGAATGTGTTAGCACCCTTTCCACCCGTGGTTTTCCACGGGCTCTTAGAGGTTTGCTCGTTTTTAAAAATACCTTTGTGCTTTGTGTCTGAAAATGTTTTGAAAACTCCTTAGTGCGGCGATTTACTTTGCGTTTAACTCTTATATCAGTCCTCAAGAGTGTTAACAAAGAAATGGTTTTGAAACTTATTTTTGAAAAGTAGTATTTGTGTAAGTGCAAAAAGTGTTTTTGAGCAAACTTCTAACAACTATCTGCTTTTATACTCGAAAAGGTTTTTCTTTTCCTCTTTTCCTTTAGACAGTGCTATCCTACTATTAGTGAGTAGGTAGACTTGTCGTTGGATGTTTTGAGGGACAATTGGAGGGACGTTACAGCCATAAAGGCAACATACGGAGGCACTTTAGCAACTTTTTCTTAAGGGATGAGATCATTTACCGAAAGGCAACACTATAAGGGTCATCGAGGGACTATGATCTTTTGATTTTACGGGTCTTTGCTAAAGCGTCCCCATTCTCGAGGGACATGACTACTTTATTTTCCGAAAGGCAACCGAAGCGGGAGTACCCTAGAGGTGTACATGTGATAGTGTGTTGTGTTTCAGTTATTTTATCTTTAAACATTTAGGTGTTCTACCGTTTGTTTTCAGATCTTGTCATGCAATCCTAGTTAGCATACATCTAAGCAGTTAATATATGTACAGGAATTTAAAGTGAGGGAATTGTAAATCCTACACTATTACAAGGCTTCGGGGAAGGGGATTATTTACATGTCCAAAATTGGGGGAATAAAGTAGTAAAGTGTAAAAGTCCTAATTAAGATATTATAAACCAGTAGGCAGTTACAATAAAATAAACGCGCGCGAATTTGAGAATAACATCTAAAAATCCTATGAATAAAATCTTTTTGTTGATTTATTTTATTTTGGGAAAATGATCTAAATCTTCTTAATTTTAGTTTTGAGAAAATGTTAAGATAATTAAATGATTAATTAACAAAATTAATTTAATAGAAAAACTATCCTAATTTTTTTGTGGTTTTTTTTATTGATTTTATGTTGATTAAAAAAAGAAATAAAATAGTCAAAACTAAGATGAATTTGAAGGAACATGAAGTAAATCAAGAAAGGTGTAATTCTAGAGGCCTGGATCAAAAGAGGCTTGGGCTGTCTTTCGATCCAGTGAAGAGGCTTGATCGAATGTGCATGAGGGGCTGCACTTTGGGGGTGTTCGATCTGGATATGTCATCCATCGATCTGGGAACCCTGGATCCAGTTTGAAGCTGAGCTACTTCGGAGCTCTGAACAAGATTCTGAGAAGATATTTCCTGCAAAATGAAACAAATGTTAGAGATCCAGGGGGGACTTTACCCCCCTGATTCAAATCTCCTCCCAATTTGAATCTGCTGAGTCTGGGTCTGGGTCTGGGTCTGGGTTTGTTTTGTCCTGAGATTCGAAGGAAAAAATTAGATCGTGCCCCAGCAATGGCACAATCTCATATTTGCGCTTTAGCTTACATGCAACATAATCAGTAATAACAAGAATATATGTGCAATGTGTATTTAAATGTCATGAAGGTGCAATTTTGTTTTGCAAACCCTTACCAATCGAAGAGGTATGATCTGTGGCTCTGGGTGTGGAGATGTTTGCTTAGGAATTGGGGTGGACTCCTGGATGACCCAGGAACACGAATCTGG
Organism: Vicia faba; assembly: GCA_948472305.1. Taxonomy (NCBI): domain Eukaryota; kingdom Viridiplantae; phylum Streptophyta; class Magnoliopsida; order Fabales; family Fabaceae; genus Vicia; species Vicia faba. The sequence goes on from OX451737.1 coordinate 589,863,033, forward strand.
TATTCTTTTGGAATGTGGATGCTTGCAAAAATGTATTTCGATTGGGAGAACTCTTTGAGTTTTGAGTTTTTTTATGTGCTTTCTGAGGCAACGTATGTGTGTAGTATCCCCTTATATCCTCCCGATATTGTATCCTTGTCCTTGTATTTATAGGAGTGTGATGGTGCATAGTAACGGCAAGAGACAACCATTTAACCAGGCCTTTAAATCCATGAGACAAGAATCAGACATATTAAAAGATTTCCCTTTTGAAATATCCATGCCTCTTTTTAAATTTTGGATGAACCTGGACATCTTTTGACTTTCAAATGCCCTCTTGAGGGCCTCCTTCGAATGGCCTCGAAGGAGTTCTTCGAATGGCCCTATTGTTGCTTCCTTCGAATTTGCCTTCTTTTCTAGCTTCAAAGTCCAATTCGAATCTATTTAGAATTTTCCTTATTAGAATCCCTTCGACCAGCCCTTGGCCTTGATGGTTGTCTTGAAATTTTGTACTGAAATGCCATTCGAAAGACCCTTTTTCATGCCAATCGAAGGACCTTTGTCTAGATACCAATCGAAGGGTACTTGTTAAAATGCCAATCAAAAAACACTGTTACAATGCCAATCGAAAGATACTTGTTAAAATGCCAATCGAAAGGCCTTGTTAACAGGCCAATCGAATGACCTTTGTCCATGCCTATCGAAGGGCCCTATGTAGATGCCAATCGAAAGACACTGTTACAATGCCAATCGAAAGGTACTTATTAAAATGCCAATCAAAAGGCCTTGTTAACAGTCCAATCTAAGGATCTTTGTTCATGCCAATCGAAGGGCGCTATGTAGATGCCAATCGAAAGACACTGTTATAATGCCAATCGAAAGGTACTTGTTAAAATTCCAATTGAAAGGCCTTGTTAACAGACCAATCGAAAGATCTTTGTTCATGCCAATCAAAGGGCGCTATGTAGATGACAATCGAAAGACACTGTTACAATTCCAATCGAAAGATACTTGTTAAAATGCCAATTGAAAGAAACAAAAACATCACTCACAAATTTTCCTTTTCTTTAGGCAAAGGTTTGTGACCAACCATGTAGGGGAAGACCTTGGAAAACATGAGAGGGCAAATTTTGGGGTAAAACACCCTGATTGTCAAAGAAAAGACCAAGAAACCCAAGAAGCCAGCTGGTGTGGTGAATTTCGGAAGAAGGTTCAGAGGACCATTAAGGCAAGTTATAGAACTAGCATATTCGTCAAAAGAAGGAGACAATCAAGAAGGGGAAACAAGAGAGGAAGACCCCAGTCCAAGGGAATCTGATAATGAGTCTGACTATAATGAGGAGCAGTATCCTCCAGCCGATGATAAATACAAACTGCTGGAGGATCTTATGAATGCAATGCAAATCCAGAGGGTACCTGGGCTGGATTTTGAAGTGTTGGGTTTGGTTTCTAGGGTTGTCATCCCGCAAATGTTCAAGGTTCCTGTGTTCGCTAAATATGATGGGGTCTCGTGTCCCAAGATGAATCTCTGATTTTATGTGAGGAAGATTCAGCCTCACACTGCTGAGAAGGACTTGTAGGTCCACTTCTTCCAAGACAGTCTATCCAGGACTCAACTAGAGTGGTTCTATCAGCTGGAGGGAACCAATATTCGTAACTAGGAAGAACTGGCTGCTGCCTTCTATAAGTAGTACCAGTATAATGCAGACCTTGCTCCCACCTGTACACAACTCCAAAGTACGTCTATGGGTTCTAACGAGGGTTTTAAAGACTATGCTCAGAAGTGGAGAGACCTAGCGGGAAGAGTCCAACCCCCTCTATCTGATAGAGAGTTGGTGGATATGTTTTTGGGTACCCTATCTGGTCCATTTTTTAACCATCTGATTGGAAGTTCCTCAGCTGGCTTTACTGAGTTTATTTTGATTGGAGAAAGAGTGGAAGCTGGTATTAGAAGTGGCAAGATTCAGAAAGATGCCTCTTCAAGTGCAGGAAAGAGACCTTTCATGGGAAAGAAAGAGGTCAGTGCTTCTTACAGTCAAAGAAATCAGGGAAGAACCGAATGCCGTCCAACGGTAGGGGCTATAAAGATATCCAAGCTTGGAGATTCTCAACAGCGGAACAATCCTCCTAGAGCAGAAAGGCCTACGGGACAGTTCACCCGGATAAATATGACTTTGTCTCAAGTTTTTCCTTACCTATTGAAATCCAATCTGGTTACCCTGAGGGAAGCTCCAAAGAATCCCAACACCGCATCTCCTCGCTACAACCCAAATGCTCGCTGTGCTTACCACTCAGAGAGTCTAGGCCATGATACGAATGACTGTTGGGCTTTGAAGAACAAGGTGCAGGACCTTATCGAGGCGAAGGAGATTGAATATGACGCTCTTGAGATTCCCAATGTTATAACTGCTCCCATGCCCAAGCACGACCGTGGTGTTAATGCGGTTGACGATGATACATTTGTTACTTCTATTGAGGAACTTGTTACTCCTCTCATGACGGTTAAGTGGAATTTGTTGCAAGTCGGTTTATTTCCGGGCTGTGGTGATGATTGCCACTTATGTTTATCTCTACCGACTGGTTGCTATTTGTTGAAAGCACGTGTTCAGCACCTGATGGATGATAAAGAGATTCTATTTGAGAAGACTCCTGTCACAACTATTTCCTGTAAAGATGTTTCAATTATAACCATTTCCGCCAATCCTCCTAGGGTCTCCACCAAAAGACCCACAAGGATTACATTTGCTCCAAAGTTGGCTCCCCTGATCATCACTATGTCAGGGCCAATACTATATTCCTCGGACAAAGTTGTTCCCTAGAATTATGGGGCTGACGTCTATTACCATGGCGTCAAGCAAGACCTATTGGCTGCTGAAGACAAAGTCTTTGGAAATACTGATCGCGACATTGGCAATATCGTTGGGACCAGTATAATAACAAGAAGTGGAAGATTGTTCTCACCCGAGATTTCTCCTCCTAAAGCTGTTACTATTCCTGTGATTATTCCTACTGCTGATACTACCACTACAATTCCTATGATTACCCCTGTTGCCACCCCTGTCACCGAGTCGGCCGAGACTCGGGGCAAAGACATATTGGTTGAGCCTGTTCAGAAGAAGGAAATGGAAGAAATCTTAAAGATCATTAAAATGAGCGACTACAACGTGGTCGAACAGCTGGTGCAAACCCCTTCCAATATTTCAATGTTGGCCCTACTGTTATGCTCCGAATCTCATGCAAAAGCTTTGGTAAAATTTCTCAAGACTGCTCATGTACCACAAGAAACCTCCGCTGACCAATTTGAAGGTTGTGTGGCCAGTTTGACTGCTGATAATCTTTTGTATTTTTCGGATGTTGATTTGACACCCAAAGGAAGAAAATAGAATGATGTGATGCATGTATCCATCAAATGCAGGGGCACCACTTTGGCTCATGTTTTAGTGGATACCGGATCATCGCTCTGCCCAAGAAGGCTCTTGACAAATTAGACTGCAATGTTTTTTACCCTGAAGCCCAACAACATTATAGTGAGGGATTTTGATGGTTCAAAAAGAATGGTGCACATGGAGGTGGACATCCCTATCAAAGTTGGTTATCAGACCTTTAACTCCACCTTCTACGTGATGGATATTCGACCATATTATTCCTGTTGGTTGGGACTCCCTTGGATCCATGGGGCTAGAGTTGTCACTTCCACTTTGCATCAGATGTTGAAGTACCCGGTAAAAGGAAAGATTGTCACGATGCATGGTGAAGAGGAATACATGGTAAGTCACATGAACTCTTTCAGGTATGTGGAAATGGATGGCGAGTTCATTGAGACTCCTCGTAAAAACTTCGAAGAGGTTCCCCAGACCATGGCTGCAACTAAGACTGTTACCAATATGCCGAAGATCACTAGACTTCCCTTGAAAATGGCTTCTCTCTAGGACGCCAAAGCAGTTATTGAAGAAGGTGGGTGTACTATTTGGGGCTAAATCCCTGACATTCCTTAAAAATCTGATAAGTTTGGTTTGGGTTTCTCTTCAGGGGCTCAAAGGGTTGTTCGTCGTGCTCGTGCTGGAGGACCTCCCCTACGCATCAACAATCATGGGGTCAACGCTTTAGAAGATAGTGATGGTGACTATGACATGGATAGTTGGATCTTCCCTACTACCAACGGTGGACCCAATAATTGGACGACTAAAGACTTTGTACTGATTACTTTTATTCAGAAGTAATTGTCTTTCTTGTTTTCAGATATGTAATAAATAAACAATATAAACTCTATGGCCATGTGTCTTATCCGGGGCACAATGGTTTATTTGTGAGGGTTATCATGTTTCAATCTCATATGTCATTAATAAAGCATTGGACGTTTTGCATACAAAATTTGCGCTCTCTGTCTTTCTTTTATGATTTTTACTTTGTCAATACAGCTATGCTCTTACACACACTCACGTATCAAACTTCAGATCCATATCCACTCTGGATCCCATTGATAACGGTTCTTCTATTATCGGTTATGACTTTGAAAATCCGATCAACCAAGCCGAGGAAAAAGGTGAGAAAGATTGTGAGGTACCCGAAGAACTTGCCAGACTGTTACAACAGGAAGAAAGGGCTATACAACCTCATGAAGAGCCAGTTGAGATAGTGAACTTGGGCACATAAGAGGACAGAAAAGAAGTCAAGATAGGTCCAAATTTGGAGCTTGGTGTCAAACAGCAGTTGACACAGATGTTGCATGATTATGTCGATATTTTTGCTTGGTCATATGAAGACATGCCAGGGCTAGACACTGATATTATGGTTCATCATCTTCCAACTAAAGAATATTGTCCCCCAATAAAGCAGAAGGTCTATCGTATGCGCCCTAAAATGTCAGAGAAGATTAAAGCAGGAGTTATGAAACAGTTCAACGTTGGGTTCTTAGCTGTCACCTCCTATCTACAATGGGTTGCTAACGTAGTTCCGGTGCCTAAAAAGGACATAAAAGTAAGGATGTGTGTGGACTGCAAAGATTTGAATAGGGCAAGCCCCAAGGATGACTTCCCGCTTCCCCATATTGACGTCCTGGTTGATAACAGCGCACAACATAAGAACTTTTCCTTCATGGCCGGCTTCTCTGGCTACAATCAAATCAAGATGGCACTCAAAGACATGGAGAAGATAATCTTCATCACACAGTGGGGAACTTTCTGTTAGAAAATGATGCCATTTGGTTTGAAGAATGCTAGGGAAACCTATCAGCGAGCCATGGTAGCTTTGTTCCATGACATGATTCACCATGAGATAGAGTTCTATGTTGATGACATGATATCCAGGTCTCAAACTGAAGAAGAGCATCTTGATCACCTGCAAAAGCCGTTTGATATGTTATAGACGTACAGGTTGAGGCTAAATCCGAACAAGTGCACCTTTGGGGTAAGGTCTGGTAAAATCCCATGTTTCATTGTCAGTGACAAGGGTATTCAGGTAGACCCTGCAAAGGTTAAAGCCATACAAGAGATGTCGGATCCTCGCACTGAGAAGGAGGTTAGAGGTTTCTTGGGATGCCTAAATTACATTTCCAGGTTCATTTCCCATCTAACTGCTACTTATGAGCCAATCTTCAAACTCCTAAAGAAAGATCAAGTGGTAAAGTGGAACGACGAATGCCAGATTGCCTTTGGTATAATCAAGGAATACCTTCAAGAGCCTCTAATTCTGATGCCTCCGATTGAAGGAATACCTTTGATAATGTACTTAACAGTGTTGGATAATTCAGTGGGGTGTGTGTTGGGGCGGCATGACGAGTCCAGCCGAAAAGAGCATACAATATACTACTTTAGCAAAAAGTTTACCGACTGTGAAACAAGATACTCACTGCTCGAGAAAACTTTCTACGCTTTGGCATGGGCTACTCGCCAACTGAGACAGTATATGTTGACCCACACTACTTTGTTGATATCTAAGATGGATCCGATCAAGTACATCTTCGAGAAGCCCGCTCTCTCCGGAAGAATAGCAAGATGACAAATGATCCTGACTGAATACGACATTCAATACACAACCCAAAAAGCAATCAAGGGAAGTGTATTAGCTAATCATTTGGCTTATCAGGCTGTGGATGACTACCAATCCATGAACTTTGAATTCCCGGATGAGAATATCATGTTCATGACTGACTGTGAAGAACCTAGACTGGATGAAGGACTTGAGAAAGGATCCCGATGGATATGGTTTTTGATGGAGCTTCCAACACGCTTGGTAATGGTATCGGTGCTTTAATCATATCTCCTGAGGGCTGTCATACTCTTTTCATCGCCAGACTTTGTTTCGACTGTACCAACAATATGGCTGAGTATGAAGCATGTATCATGGGTCTCAAAGCTGCTATTGACCTGAGGATCAAGTTCTTAAGTGTTTTCCGAGATTCGGCCTTGGTAATAAGTCAAATCAAAGGAGAGTGGGATACGAAGCATCCTAATCTCATCCCTTACCGAGAGCATATACTGACATTACTTCCACACTTTGAAGAAGTCACCTTTGAACATTTTCCATGAGAAGAGATTCAATTAGCGGACGCGCTAGCTACTATGTCATCTATGTTCAAGGTCAGATGGGACAATGAGGGTCCTCAGATCACTATTGAGAGATTGGATAAACCAGTTTACTGCTATGAGATCGATACTGAATGGGGTAACAGACAAACCTTGGTTCCATGAAGTGAAAAGGTAACTCGAGGCTCAAGAATATCTTGAGAGGGAATCTGTCAATGATAAGATGTTTCTGAGAAGGTTCTCTGCAAAGTTCTTCCTTAATAATGGAATCCTCTACAAGCGCAACCTTGACTCTACTTTACTTTGATGTGTAGACAAGAGCGAAGCAGAGGGGATTATGGAATATTTACATGAAGGTACCTTTGGCACCCATTCTAGTGGACACACCATGGCTAAAAAGATCTTACGAGCAATATATTACTGGTCCACTATGGAAGCAGACTGTTATCAGCATTCCCGGACTTGTCACAAGTTCCAGATCTATGCTGATAAAGCATGTACCTATGATTCCTTTGAAAGTCTTGACTACTCCTTGGCTTTTTGCAATATGGGGAATTGATATGATCGGGGATATTAGAGCTACCACTTCAAATGGGCATCGCTTTATCCTAGACACCATTGATTACTTCACGAAGTGGGTTGAGGCTCTCTCTTTTGCTACTTTTACCAAGAATGTTGTGGCGCGGTTCATCAAGCACAACCTTATCTGTTGGTATGGTGTTCGAGAAAGAATCATCACAGATAATGGTACAAATCTCAACAATACAATGATCACCGAACTCTGTAAATAATTCAAAATCCAACATCATAATTCTTCCCCTTACCGACCGAAGATGAATTGCACTGTGGAGGCTGCTAACAAGAATATTAAGAAAATCATACAGAAGATGACAATGACATACAAAGACTGGAATGAGATGTTACCATTTGCTCTTCATGGTTACCGCACCTTAGTACATACGTTAACAAGGGCAACACCTTACTCTCTGGTGTACAATTTGGAGGTTGTCCTAGTTATTGAGGTCCAAATTCCTTCTTTGAGAATCATGAAGGATGCAGGTTTGAACGAAGATGATTGGATCCAGACTTGACTTGACCAACTGAATCTGATTGATGAGAAAATGCTTGCTACTGTCTGTCATGGTCAGATGTACTAAAAGCGAATGATCAAGGATTTCAACAAAAAGGTCAGACGACAGATATATCAAGTGGGCGATCTAGTAATAAAGCGCATCATCCTGCCACAAGGTGATCCAAGGGGTAAATGGAATCCCACGTACGAAGGGACATTTGTAATCAAACACATATTTTCTAGTGTAGCCATGATTCTAACCACCATGGACGTTGACGACCTTCCTCACCCTGTGGATGCGGACATAGTGAAAAGATACTATGCATGAATAAAGACCCACTAGGTTGACTGGCCTGGGCAAAAATAAGGGCATCCCGGCGAACCAAAAGGGTTCGGGAAAAAATTAGGGATAAATACAAAAAAATCTGTACACCCGACAAGTCAAAAACCTGAAAAGGCGACTTGGGCAAAAAAGGGTATCTCGATGGATTGAAAACTCGAAAGGGCGGTCCAGGAAAAAGTTAGGGATTTAAAGCGTATAACTATGTCTCATTAGATCACCCTGCGACCAAACTTCAGTATCAACTATCAACCTCAAGTGATACCAATCAATCCAGTCAACTTCGTACAAGTAGCAAAGTGATGAGACGCTCTAAGACATAAGGGCAACAACAGAATTGAAACTCAATGGGATTATTACACATAGTTGTTTTCTCTCTGTACACTATTTTTGTATAGTTTTCACTTTCATGACGGTGTTCTCCTACTAGAACGTCAGTCTATTTGTACAAAAATTCCTGTTATAGGCAAACTTCAAAATCAATGCAAATCATTTCTTTGAAAGTACAAAACAATTTGTTTTGCAAAAACGTCCAGTGATTATTTTTTACATATGAATTTGAATATGATTACTGTTTACAAATACTTGTATATGAAGCAGAAAGACAGTTGCTAATGACTTTAAGAAACGCGACAAAGTCTGAAAAAGCCATTTGTAGTCCCGACAGTTACTCTTTCCAGCAGGCACAAGGGCATCCTCCTGTCACATCCTCAGCATACGTCCTAGTGATGTTTATGTCCCTGCAGAGTGAAAACAACCAAAATCCTGACCTTTTCTTCCCCAAGCAGGAAATACCTCCTCCAGCAATGTTCCCTCAAAGAACTGAAATCCATGTTTCCAGCTAAGTTTTTATAATCTCGAACAATTTATATAACCTTATCCCCGAAAGAGTTTATTTCTCTAACTATAGAAGTTTATCCCCCAACAGAGTTTATTTCTCTACATTGGTAAGATCTTCCAATAGAGCATCTTTCTCCCCACAAAGTCATTTTCTAGCAGAGTCAAAGATCCCTGGCAGAATATCATCAAACGGAAAGAGGAAATCCCCGGAAAATCATCTCCATCCATCATCCCCAGCGAAAATGAAAGAATCACTTTCTTCATATACCAAACAACAGGCCGGGATTCAACTTCCCAGCACTCTCTAACAGCAGTCAGGGATTTATTTTCCCAGACTAAGAAATATTGTAACAACATTCCATGTTCATACATCATGGCATACACATACATATTGCATACACCATAATCTCATTTATTTTGAGAAAATCATTACACAAGGCATTTCATACATCATGATATTGCATACGACTAAATCTTTACCTTTTCAGGAAATATCAAATAAACAAACATCGTTGAATATTTATATGACCTGACAGTCTTCTCAAAGACTATGTCTGACGAAGAGCTATTTCAGCATCTCCCTCGGAAAGATCATTCTCAAAAAACCTTTCTCTAGTTCAGTTAAATCGACACTAAGATTTTTCTGATTTCTATTCCAGTTAAAGTTAATTCAAAACCTTTCTCTGGTTCAGTTAAATCGACACTAATATTTTTATAATTTCTATTCCAGTTGAAGATAATCCAAAACCTTTCTCTGGTTCAGTTAAATCGACACTAAGTTTTTATGATTTCTATTCCAGTTAAAGTTAATTCAAGACCTTCCTCTGGTTCAGTTAAATCGATCTTAAGATTTTTCTGATTTCTATTCCATTTTAAGACGATCCAAGACCTTTCTCTGGTTCAGTTAAATCGACACTAAGATTTTTCCGATTTCTATTCCAGTTAAAGTTAATTCAAGACCTTCGTCTGGTTCAGTTAAATTGATCCTAAGATTTTTCTGATTTCTATTCCAGTTGAAGACGATCCAAGACCTTTCTCTGGTTTAGTTAAATCGACACTAAGACTTTTCTGATTTCTATTCCAGTTGAAGACAATTCAAGACCTTTCTCTGGTTCAGTTAAATCGACACTAAGATTTTCTGATTCCTATCCAGTCAAAGATAACTCAAGACCTCTGCTGGTTCAGTTTAAATCAAGCAATGATTTATTCGAATTATTTTCTGGTAGACACTTTCTCTGGTTCAGTAAAATCGACACTAAGATTTTCTGATTCCTATCCAGTCAAAGATAACTCAAGACCACTGCTGGTTCAGTTTAAATCAAGCAATGATTTATTCTGATTCTTTTCTGGTAGAAACTTTCTTTGGTTCAGTTAAATCGACACTAAGATTTTCTGATTCTTACCCAGTTAAAGAAATTGTAAAGCCTAGAGTCCAACCAGATAGCAGTTAATTTCTTATTCCCCAGTAAATCACTGTGAAGTCTGGAATACAACCAGGTAGCAGGCATCCTTATTGTCCTCAGCAGGTCGTTGTGAAGCCTGGATTCTGACCAGATAGCAGTTCACCTTTGTCTCTCCAGTCAAGAGATAATCCCCCAGTAGAGTGATGGACAACTGAAGCTCCTAGACTCTATTTCCCGAAACAGATACCAACATTCCCCAGCGGAGTTCTCTTCAACGACTGGAACAGGAATCCCCAAAGAGGAACCTCTCATGAAAATAGCATGTTCTCTAGATGGCATCTTTAAGCCCATCTCCGAAGAATCTTCTTCATTCCCTCTGGATGGCATCTTTAAGCCCATCTCCGAAGACTCTCCGTCATGTTCCTTGGATGGAATATTTAAGCCCATCTCCGATAGTCCCCCGTCATCTTTTCCAAATGGCATCTATAATCCCATTCCCGATATTATCCACCAACAATGTTACTTCAGACGAGTGCAAATTTATGGGCAGTCTAGTGTTCAATCATCTTCCACCTTCAGATCACGAAAGGCAGACAAGCCAATCTACATCCTCAGGTTTAAGAAGATTGAACAGGGGCAAATGTTGTACCCCAAAATTTTCCCTCTCATTTTACTTCACATATGCCCAATGAGGTCCCTAACTTGCCCATAGATGAGCAAGAATTGACGAGACAAATTCTCCTCCTAAAGGAACTGAACCTGTAACCAGGGTTTCAATTTTCATCAAGATGTGTGACCTCCAATGGTCTCAAATGTTGTACATGGTCCTAATATTTCCTCAAGGTTATCCATGCCAAATTTCATGCCTTGCACAACAGTTTGCTCAGTCAGCTGCTCAAATGCCTAAAAATCAATTGTACTAGGTCAAAAGTCAACCGTGGCCTATATACAGTCAAACTTCAAGATTTTTAGTCAACATCAACATTTTGAGGTAATATCCATCATTTAATCAAGTGTTGGTCATGATTCCTCAAGAAATACTCCTAACTCATCAAAAGTCAAAAATTGCAAATTAGGGTTTCTATAGGAAAAGTCAACCAAACTTTGACCAAGCATAACTTTCTCATACTTTATTAGAAATTTTTCCACCAAAGCTCATTTTGAAGAGAATCCAATCCCCTACAACTTATCTTTAGCCCTAAAGTTCAAGAAATGTCCCAGTTAAAAGATACAAGCTCAGACATTATAGGTCATCTTAAAAATCAACAAAAGTAATCTTTTTCCAAATCTCCTTACATTAACATGGAAAATCCAATTGGGATGAAACCAAAAAGGTTGTTTAGAGGACACCCAAGAACACACTCATAGGGTTAAAATTAAGAGAGATATGCATTGCTAAAGTTGGCTAATTTTTGGAAAAGTGCATGAAGCAAATATTGAGTTAACTTGAAATTCTTCCAAATGGGTCTATCTTTTTATGCTTGAAACTTATTCCTAACATGATCCACGACCTCTAAGCTCACCCATACATTATTCTATTATTTATGCTATCTATTTTGATATTTTATTCATTAAAGTTCAAAATTAAATAAATAAATAATGGAGATAATGTAAGATTTGATTTGAGATCTTTTTCCATTAAATATTGGGCAATATATGCTGATTATGCCAAGGAAAAACATACAAGGCCATGAAAGGAAGAAATATTTTTGTTTTGGAAAGTTTTAAAGCACATTTGTTTACACTCAATTCCAAGGATCTTTACCTCTTTTGTTTACCTAATAAAATAGAATATATATATTCGTAACAAGCTCAGACTACAAGCACACATGCAACGACAACAAAAAAAACCCTAGCAAAGTTCAAATTTTCAAAGAAAATTGTGAAGATCTAAAACCTTAGTTCTAGACCTTTTTAATCAAAATAAAGGAGCAAACCCTCTTCCTGAAGTTCCAAGGGAGACAAGTCATTCCTCACACGCGCTTGAAAGACCCTGAGATTGCCCAACCGAATATCAACTTTTTGGTAAATTCTTGGATCTCAAACTTTCACATTAGGCCATATAAATCTTATTTAAGTTTATATTCGTATTGCTAATGATGTTTGCTGGCTTTTGGACGTATTACATGAGACTATAGGGCCTAGAATCCTATTACGCCATGGATGACCGCCGTTAGGGTTTTAGACTCGAACCCTACGATGTGTGAGGGGACTTTTTTAATTCACTATGTATATTTTGTTTTCTTGTTTTTCACATTTTCAGGCGATCCCACCGGCTCCGGTGGTTGGACCGTCCTGACTAGAGTCAAAGGCTGGCGTGACATTTCTCCTTCATCCCATTGGCTGATCTAAAATATGAATTCCTTCTCTCTATTTTGATTGGTCCGTTCAATCTTCCAGGGGCCCACTGAAGGGCGCGCGTTGACAACTCATCATCTGCCTTGTTTTCCTATTATTTTGTTTTGTTTCATTTATATTCATGAATAAACAGGGTGGCTGAGTGGTAAGAGAGAATGCATATGAAGGGAGGACCTAGGTTCGATACCCATGTCAGGCGTTTTAATTTTTCTAATAAGTTATTTGCAGATCCAGTATCACAAATACAAGCGCGTGCACCATGCAACGCCACCTCTACACCATGAGATCTCATCAGATTCAGATCAGATGATCCAGATATAGGCACCCACGGTAAACTCTCATGGGCTGGCAACATGGGATCCCACGCAAGCTTTGGGTTTGTACAATCTGGGACTAATAAAAATTCAGTGCCACACCCCCAGTCTGCTTCATAACACCAACAGGCCCATTTTTCCACTTTTATTGTTTTTTTAATTTATTTGTTTTTATTTCATTTGTTTTAAAAATCTTTTTTTTTATTTTAATCATAAAATCATAAATAAATCACAAAAAAATAGAATTAGGTTTTTATAATTAAAATTAATTTTGTAAATTGATCTAGTTTAACTACTTTAATCATTTTTTCTTTAAATTAAAATTAACTAGAAATTAGGATTAAATTTTAAATATTTTTCTTTAAAAATACCAAAAAGATATTAGTTTCATTAAAATTAATTGTAATTAATTTTTTCTTTCCTTGTTCAATTTAGTTTACTAAGGTATTATAAGTTAATATTTTCATAAATAAAAACAAAAAAAAAGATTTTCTTTTAACTTAGAAACATTTTTAGGGTTAGACGCTCTTTCCATTCTTCGCACGCTTATCTTTGTTTTCAATTTTATATTTCCTTTTTCAATTATGTAACTGTTTCCCAGATTGTAATAGTTTTAATTAGTTTTTTAAATTCCGCATTTTTATTTGTCCTAGTTATGTAATTGCCCCAAGACCTTGTAATAGCTTAGGCATTTTATTTTCTGCAATTTATTTTCCACACTATTAACTACTTAGATTAATAGGATTATATGAAAAGATAACGACTAATTGAACATAATATAACCTAATTCAAAGATAATATATCTGAATCAAGCACACTTGCACATTTTCACCCCTAGGGTATATCCCGCTTTGCTTGCCTTTGAAAACGGTCACAATTCTCGAAATGTGAGAATTTTTAGTGACTGTCCTTAAGTTCAAGAGATCACAAGTCCCTCGATGACCCTTTCGAATGTTGCCTCAGTTAAAAAAGTGATCTTAGAGCTTTAGGACAATTACTAAGAATTCTTGCCCAGTTGCCTTAGTGACCGTAAATGTCCCTTCAATAGTCCCTCAACAACCAATGATAGGGCTACCTACTCACTAATAGTAGAATAACATTATCTAAAGGAAAGGAGGAAAATAACATCTTTTTTCGAGTAGGTATATAGCTATTAAGTACTTGCTCAAAACAATATTTTTCACACCACACTTTCAAGACTCTTTTCAAAAATGTTTTATCAACACTCTTGAGAACTGATACAAGAGTTATCATAAAGCAAGAAAACTTTTTAAGACACATGAACACGAAAACAATTTTCAAAATGAGCAAGTACCTAAGAGCCCGTGGAAAACCACAGATGGAAAGGGTGCTAACACCTTCCCTTTCCATAATCTACCCCCCTTACTTAGAAAATCTCGAAAAAGGTCTTTTTCTGTTCTTTTCACCTTTCCTTTGTTGGATAAAAAAAAGTCAGTGGCGACTCTTGCTTACCGCAACATTTGCGAATACAAAACGCAAACCAGTATAACAGTCAGTTCTGCCACCATATCACAGGAAGAATAGTGGTTATTGTAACTCAATGCATCTTTTCCAATGTATATTACCATTTTCAAAACTTTGTAATCATCTATGGAGTCTCGCCATTCGCAGACTACCATCCTATTAATAAAGTTTGAGGTTTTATCCAATGCCTTACAATTCTTATTTTATTCATCTTACAACGACATTATTTATTATTGATAGCAATGATCAAAGCAAACAGATCAAATAACAAAGTTATTTTTTGAAAAGAATTTACAAATTACTTATTGCTTTAGATTTTGTGACTCAAGGAGAACAAAAATAGTGACTTCAGTGACGGTCAAATTCAGAAATTTTTGAAATTCTGATTTCCCCAAGAAAATTCTCCCAAGGCACTTCTGATGGAATGAGTATGATCTTAATGTGTTTCCCAGTTAGTTAAAGACGGGACCAATTGGTGTATGTTGCGATGTTTGGTTTGTGATCCCATTTTCACCAGCCAAGTCTTGGTACATTGTGATCTCGGGTTTGCCTGATATGAAGTTTTTATCTCTGATTTCCCATTAAGGTCTTCACTCATGTTGGTGCAATCCTCACTCTCAATATTGAAGAATGTATCTTGGTTTCCCCTTGATGATGTGGTGCTGCCCTCCCCAATGAAGACAATACATTATCCCCAGCTGATGTCTGGATGATATGGTATTGTTTTCCCTAGTGAAATCAATATCATAATCCCCAGTAGAAATACAGACCTTTAAACTTTTGTTTTCCCCATTGAAGTCTGTGTGCTATTCCCCAGTGGAGCCTGAAGGAAGATGTTATATCATTATGTTTGCCTTTATTTACTATTATGATTTTGTTCCATTCCAATAAAGTTAAGTTGTGAATTAGGAATTTTTTTCCTCGGTTGGTGCTTACTTTCTTATGGAAATTCCGTCTTGGATGTGATTTTGCCGAGTATTGATTGTACCTACTTGTTTTTGCCCGTTTGTCCCCAGTTTTATATGTTTGTTTTGTCAATATATACATAATAACATTTATGCATTCATACATACATCATGTCTATCTGAATTTAGCAAATCATTGCTCATTCGTATTCATTAATATCTTGTTGGCATATTACCCAGTTTTGCAGAGTTGTGTTATCCTCTCTCCAATAAAGTGTCAACCTTAAGAAGAAAGTGTATATTCTTTCAATTTCCCCATTGAGTGTGGCTCTCATGGAAGAATTATTCTTTAGCCTTCCTGGTCAGCTCTTTGTTTGGGTAGAATGTGTTTACCTCTTGAGTTTATTTCTCATGAGGATTTATTTTGGTTGACTGTTTCACTCCGGTTTACTTCTGGTTTGAATGGGCGGTCCCCTACAGTATTATTATTTTGATTTCTGCAAGCTTTAAGCCCTAGTTTGAGAATATGCATTTATTTTGCATAAGAAGATTTTACTTCCTCAACAAGAATATATTGGCATTTCCCCAGGAGGTACTGCTTCTTTCCCTAGGAATCCATATTTCTTTCCCCAAGGAATCATTATTACAATTCTTGCTCATAATAGCAAATAATAGGTCTCTTTATTTGAGTAACCTGTATTTCCCTAGTGAATCTGATAGCTCGCAGAGAAGATTCAGATTTGTTACTCCAATGAATGGTAGCCTTGTCATTATGGAAGATAGTTTGTTATTGAGATTTGTTACTCCAATGAATGGTAGCCTTGTCATTATGGAAGGTAGTTTGTTGTTGAGATTTGTTACTCCAATGAATGGTAGCCTTGTCATTATGGAAGGTAGTTTGCTATTGAGATTTGTTACTCCGATGAATGGTAGCCTTGCCATTATGGAAGGTAGTTTATTGTTGAGATTTGTTACTCCAATGAATGGTAGCCTTGTCATTATGGAAGGTAGTTTATTGTTGAGATTTGTTACTCCAATGAATGGTAGCCATGTCATTATGGAAGGTAGTTTGTTGTTGAGATTTGTTACTCCAATGAAGGGTAGCCTTGTCATTATGGAAGGTATTTTGTTGTTGATATTTGTTACTCCAATGAATGGTAGCCTTGTCATTATGGAAGGTAGTTTTTTTGTTGAGATTTGTTACTCCAATAATGGTAGCCTTGTCATTATGGAAGGTAGTTTGTTGTTGAGATTTGTTACTCCAATGAATGGTAGCCTTGCTATTATGGAAGTTAGTTCTTTATTGAGATCTTTTTCCGATGAATGGTAGCCTTGTCATTATAGAAGGTAGTTCGTTGTTGAGATCTTTTTCCGATGAATGGTAACCTTATCATTATGGAAGGAAGTTCGTCGTTGAGATTCTATTTCTCCGAAGAAGTTCATTTGTTTTCAATTATGAGTACTGCCTGCTTATTGAAATCTACTGGTACTATCTTACCATTTCTTTCCACGGAGGGTCGATGTTACATTTTTTATATCTTCTCAGTGAGTGGATGGTTTATAGTCATCTGTTGGTCACCATTATCTTTCACTTTCTCTCCTCAATTTTTTGAGTTGACGATGCTTTATATCCTCTTGGGGCTCTACCCCAATAGAGTTTTGTCTTTTGTTCACCAATGATTTATTTTCCTGGCCGGGTTTCTCTTTTGATCCCTGTTTTATGTGCTACATCCTCAGTTGAGTTTTACGCCCTTGTTAGATTTGTTCATCTGCATTCATAATCATAAGCATTGCATGGCATCTTAGGGCCAAAACCAGGGCTTGTTTTATATTTAAGTATCTTCGATCTCGTCGACACGAAGATTTTTAACCTTCGCATCTCCGGATAGAAGACACTTAAATAAGGGAAGTTGTTGTACCCTAATTTTTGACCTTAAGATCCCTCTATCATATCATATCAATTTAATCACAATAAGATCACACATTAGGGTTTGGTTCTTCTCCCTATATTTAGTTTTTCTCTATGGGGAATCACCAAGCACCTTAAATATGTTTTGTGATCATCTATGTTTTTATTATCCTTTAACTAATGAATACAATAATGGTTTTCCTTAATTGATGATGTTGTAGGAGAAAGCACAACATATTCCATCACAATTGATCTATGGATGCATAGGTTCATTTCTATGCCTTCCTCAACAAAGCATCATTGATACTCAAGCCTCAACATTTAAGATACTTTGAATAAATATCATGACAAAGTCTATTATGGTTCATCATACTTCAAGTTGTTAAACATAGTTCAAAGGCACAATGATTGATTGATGAATTTTGACTCAATTAGGCAAATCCTTGATTCATTGATCACAAGTGCACATCTCCTTCAATTCACAAGATTTGAAAGTGTTTTTGGTTGCTATGGTTTCTACTTATCATCCTTAACAACTCATATTAACATGACAAAATTATTTTTCTAAGGAGGTAGGTCAAAATTGCAAAGGTTTCCCAAGGCGTTTTCTTGCTCTAGGAGCTAGGGTTTTGAACTTCAAAGGGGTATATCTTACTCATCTTTTGGTATTTTTGAGTGATTCCAAAGACATACTTCTCTCCAAAGGGTTATTAACAAATAAATTTAAAAGTTTCAAGGAAATTTTATGTGGAAGAAGCTTGATGATGAAGAAAGATTACATGTCCTCCAGATGAACCCTCAAATTCCATTAAGTGATTTTAAATGATCATAACCTGGTCAATTTTTATCACTTTGAACCCATTATTTTTCCAAAATGATCTTAAAGGCATGAACTTCAACCCATATTTTAAGTGTAAAATGTGAAATGGATGGAAGATTCCTTAAGGATGCAAAATATTATAGGACTTCTTATGAATTTTTGCCAATTTCAACAAGTCATAACTTCCTCAATTTTTGGAGATTTTGAATGGTTCAAGTCTCAAAATGCCATTCAAGAGGTCTACTTCATGCCACCTTTTTTTGTCAAGATCAAATTCAAGTAGAAGGCCATGTTTGGATTCAAGAGATTACAAGTCATTTTTGAAGAAAAACATAGAAATTTTCTAAGTATAGAAAGTTAACATCTTTTTCTCAACTTTGACTCATTACAACTTTTAACTCAAGAATCCATTTGGTCCCATTCTTTTCACATTGAAAATCTTGTAACCTCATATTTCTAAAGCTTCAAGAATCATGTCCTAATACTCCTTGAGTTGAGAATGCCATTGATTTGATTTTGGTAACTTGAAACTGAAGTTTCTCCAAAAGTCAGAATTTGAAATCTTTGTTTTGGCTTCTAATCACAAAATTGTTGCGTGTTTTTGCTTCTAATCATGTTTAGTGAACCTCTAGAAATTATTATCACCTCAAAACTTAAGGATTGGATGAGTTTTGATCAAAAATGAGTCACACTTTTTCCATGATGCCGATTCACACGAATTCCCTCCAAACTTCATCATTTCACACGCTTGAACATTCGATTCACTTCCCTACAAATAGAGGATCATCCCTCATTCATTTCCTCAAGCTTGAAGAGCCAAAATCACTTTGTCAAACTCTCTCCATAACACCCTTTTCTAAGATTTCAAATTCTTATTTCTACCACTATTCAATTTAATTTCTTCCTTGATCTTTCATCCTTGCACTTCCCTAAAGCTAAGAGAAGAAGAATCAAGCCTTGAGGTGCCCGGAATCGTGCTACCCAAGTCCATTTATAGAGAAACTTCATATGACTTCATTCAAGTAGTTTAAGGCACAAAATCTTCTAACTCAAATTACTAGAATTATCTATGATGTTCACTGATGCTTTCTATTAACTCAATTTTGGAGAAACAATCCATTTGATACTTCTGATTTTCGATTTTGACATTTTTAAACACCCCTGGTTTTTTCCAAATTGACTATGTTGTGTTTTACATAAATTTGGCGTGAGGATATGGTTGTGATCATCTTGAAGAGACGCGTCTATTGGTACCACTATGAGCGTCTAAATTTACAGATTCAATGACTTAAGGTTTTCCCTATTTGCAGGAGGCTGGAGGTTGAAGACGATTTATGTGTCGTTCTTCAACCAATGACATCAGCCTAATTGTTTTAATTCTATTGGCTATATTATTATGACTCATGCGCACGCTCAGCCTTGGGTCCATGATGCTGCCTCACCTCTGATTCGTTGGATGTATCAGTGTGTATTAGTGAGGAAAGATCCAATGCGCGTGGTTTTTCTTATTTGTTTTATTTTTACAAAATTATTTGTTAATTTCATTTTAATTTCAAAAATTCATAACTCTTTCATTTTTATCCAAAAATTATTAAAAAAAATACAAAAATACCTTGTATTATTTCTAACTTGGTGAATATTTTTTCATTTTTTTATTTTAATGTTTGATAAAATAAAAAATGAAATATAAATGAGTTGTTGTAAAAAAATGTTAGGGGGTGAATAATCTGATTTTTGCAAGGCCCAACATCTCAGGCACAAATGTTTGCAAGAGGAAATAGGGGGTGCAGTCCCGAGTTTGGTTAGGCCCAAGACAACTGAGCCCGGGAGCTTCGTTTGATCCAATACGCCTGAATTCATGCGTCTAGGCTTACATGTAAAACATTAGATTCACTCAAAACATCAATAGTAATAAGAATGCATGCATAAAATTGATTTAAATTACATGGTAAGAGAGTTAAAGATTCAAAATTTTACCAAAACTGTGGGATAGTTATGAGGATGATCTGGGATGCTTAGGGGTTAAATCTGGACTCTGGAAGTGACGTTACAGATTTTCAACCTTTCTTTGATTTTTGAGAATTTTGAGAAAGCTCTTGTATGAAATGATTTCGTGGTCCATTGCTTCTAAATGTATTGTATATTTATAGAGTGAAATAGGAGGGTGAGGGTGAACCAATATGGAAAAAAACAACGCATTCATGGCTTATGAAACAAAAATCCAACACATTGAAAACTTGCCATCTTTGAGATATTGCTTGCCTCTTTTGAATTTGCATGAACCTGGACATATTGTGGCATGGCTTTCACGAATTTGTTGGGCTTGAAAAAGTTTGTTGGGCTTGCAAAAGGTTTGAAATCCAAAGGCCCAAGTGTTCACACTATATTTTCATCTTTTTATTCAATTTTATTCATTTTTAAATGAATAAAAAATCAAATAAAATAAATAAAAACCATGAGCATGTGTGAATGTTTTTTAGAGGTCCTATCACATCTTATAAACCTATTTCAATATCAAAAAGTAGGCCCATTAGTTTAAAATTGAAATTTTGCTCCATTTGTATTTCATGAATTTCTTCAAAATCTCCCAACTTGTGCAACTCATAACTTCTCAATTTTCATCTTGTGAAGATGATCTTTGACTTTTTATAAAGCTCAAGATGTCCTATAAAATCTGTATGTTGATCATTTTTGCTTTTGAAGACTTTATATTGACGTAAGTTGCCTTGACAAAAAATGTTTTTGTTGACTTTTGAAAGTGACCTATAATGTTTTAGCTCATATCTTTCAAATGAAGCATTTTTTGGACTTGAGCATAAAAGAAAGTTGTAGAGAATTGAATTTTCTTAAAAATGAGCTTTGGTTGGGGAAAAGTTGATGAAGCATTTGAAATTTATGCCTGGTCAAAGCTCAATTGACTTCTCCTAAGGAAAACCCTACTTTGGCAATTCTTGACTTTTGATGATCTGAGGACTTTCCTTAAGGAATCATGATCAACCCTTGATCAAATTAAATATATCACTTCAAAATGTTGAGGTTGACCAAAAATATTGAAGTTTGACTGTATGTTGACCACAATTGACTTTTTGACCAATATAGTTGATTTTCAATCATTTGAGTCATTGACTGAGCAAACTTGTGATGTAGGGCTTGAAACTTGATATGAACCTTGTTAAGGACTGATGAAGAACCATGGAAACCACTTGTGACCTTTTCAAGCCAAATTTATTTGAGAAACTCCAAACCCTAGTTGTAGGCCTTTGGTTTAGAAGGTGCATCTTGAGTAGTCAACCCTTGAGTGTTTTGAGAAGACTTGAAAGAATGTCTTGAAGAAAATGGGAGGGAAATTTTTTGGGTACAAGGGCTGCCCCTGTTCAATCTTCTTAAACCTGAAGATTTAGATTGGCTTGTTCTCCATTCATGACTTAAGGGTGGAAGATGATTGAACACTTAGGTACCCAGAAATTTGCACTCGCCTGTGCCAGAAGTAACATTGTTGGTTGATTGTACCAGGAATGGGCTTAGAGATGACATTCAGAGAGGTGACAGAGAATTTTCAGAGATGGGCTTATAGATTCCATCCAAAGGTGATGGAGAGTCGTCGGAGATGGGCTTATTAATGCCATCCAAAGCAATTGTTGATAGAAATAAAAGAATAAGTCTATGCTTGACTTGGTCTTTAGGAGTTGTATCTGGAAGGGGTCTACGCCTGAATACTACTTAATAAGTATCATAAGGAATCTATGGCGACTAATACTTCACAAGGTACTGGAAGGAATCTATGGCGACTACTACTTCAAAAGGTACTGGAAGGAATTTATGGAAACTACTACTTCAAAGGGTACTCGAAGTAATCTATGGCAACTACTACTTCACAAGGTACTAGAAGGAATCTATAGCAACTAATACTTCAAAGGGTAATGGAAGTATTCTATGCCCGACTACTACTTCAATAGGTATCAGAAGAAATCTATAGCGACTACTACTTCACAAGGTACTATAAGGAATCTACGACGACTACTACTTCAAAGGGTACTGGAAGGAATCCATGGAGACTACTACTTCAAAGGGTACTAGAAGGAATCTATGGTGACTACTACTTCACAAGGTACTGGATGGAATCTATGGTGACTACTACTTTAAAGGGTACCAGAAGGAATCTATGACGACTACTACTTCCAAGGGTACCAGAAGGAATCGATGACGACTACTACTTCACAAGCTACTGGAAAGAATCTATGGCGTCTATTACTTCAAAGGCTACCAGAAGGAATCTAAGGCGACTACTACTTCACAAGATACTGGAAGGAATCTATGGCGACTACTACTTCAAAGGGTATAAGAAGGAATCTATGGAGACTACTACTTCATAAGGTACTGGAAGGAATCTACAGCGACAACTACTTCAAAGGGTAATGGAAGGTGTCTACACCGGACTACTACTTCAATTGGTATCAGAAGGAATCTTTGGTGACTACTACTTCATAAGGTACGGGAAGGAATCTATGGCGACTACTACTTCAAATGGTACTGGAAGGAATTTATGGTGACTACTACTTTAAAGGGTACCAGAAGGAATCTATTGTGACTACTACTTCACAAGGTACTGGAAGGAATCTATGGCGATTACTACTTCAAAGGGAACCAGAAGGAATCTATGGAGACTACTACTTCAAAGGGCACCAGAAGAAATCTATGGCGACTACTACTTCACAAGGTACTGGAAAGAATCTATGGAAACTACTACTTCAATGGGTACCAGAAGGAATCTATGGCGACTACTACTTCAAAGGGTACCAGAAGGAATCTATGGCGACTACTGCTTCACAAGGTACTGGAAGGAATCTATGGTGACTACTACTTCAAAGGGTACGCGAAGGAATCTATGGAGACTACTACTTCGAAGGGTACCAGAAGGAATCTATGACGACTACTACTTTAAAGGGTACCATAAGGAATCTATGGAAACTACTACTTCAAAAGGTACCAGAAAGAATTTATGGCGACTATTACTTCATAAGGTACTGGAAGGAATCCATGGCGACTACTACTTCAAAGTGTAGAAGAAGGAATCTATGGCGGCTACTACTTCAAAGGGTACCAGAAGGAATATATGGTGACTACTACTTCAAATGGTACCAGAAGGAATCCACGCTTGATTTCGGCTAAATGATGCACTAGAAGATGTCTACGCCTAACTTCATCTAGAAGAGAAATTTTTCAGAATAACTTTATGGGGAAAGTCTTTGAGGGAAACACTTGTCAAAATTTAGTTTCTGAAGAAATTTGTCTGGTCATGTAGATAGTTGATGATATTCGTCTATTTATAGACTTTACCTGAAAAGATAAAGAGTTAGTTGTATGCAATGTCAGGATGTATGAAATGCATTGCGTAATGACGTTCTCAAAATAAATGAGACTGTTCTATATGTGTTTTGTATGCATATGATATGATATTGGTAAATGATGGTGAATGTGAAATGTTATTGAAGTGCATTCACAAATTTGAGCAGCATCTTAGTCTGGGGAAAATAAATCCCCGATTGTTGCTGGGGATGAAGAGTATGTGTATCTTTGATCTTCTGGGGATTGTTTCCGCTGAGGGCTCCTGCTTTCTTGTTTAAGGAAACACCGCTGGGGAACATTGATTTCTTCTTTTTGAGGGAACTCTGCTGGAGAGTGTTAACTTTTTCTTGGGGAAGACGAGTTCAAAACTTTGGTTGTTCTTTGCTCTACTGGGGAGTTATAATTCCTTGTATACCTTGACTGGGGATAACATCGATGCATAAGTTTCTGACTCGTCTGAGAATGATAAAGTTGACTGACATCTGATCCGATTTTAGATTCAGTAACAACTCTCTGAGGATAGTGATGACTTCATTGAGGAAGGGAGTTTTGCCGATAATTTGTGGTAGAAGCACACTCGAGCTAGGGAGTGTCAGAATAAATTTATGCCTTGATTGTATCTGAGGATGTATTGAATGGGTATCATAATGATATCCATATCTGGACTGTATCTGAACAGTATCTGGAAGATGCCCTAAATGAGTATCAGAATGACATCACTATCGGCATCGTATCTAAACTATAACTGAAATATGTACTGAATGAGTATCAGAATGACATCCATATCTGGATTGTATCTAAACCATATCTAAAATGAGTGTCATAATGAATCTAAATTTAGATTGTATTTGAATTGTATCTAGAAGTGGATCTAGAATGAGTGTCAAAATGAATCTATATTTAGACTGTAACTGAACTGTATCTAGAAGTGGTTCTGGAATGAGTGTCAGAATGAATCTATATTTAGATTGTATCTGAATTGTATCTATACGATGATATGGAATGAGTGTCAGAATGAATCTATATTCAGATTGTATCTGAACTGTGTCTAGAAGTGGATCTAGAATGAGTGTCAGAATGAATCTATATCTAGACTGTATCTAAACTGTATCTAGAAGAGAATATGTTTGGGAAAATAAACCATGTTGATGGAGAAATACTCTTGAGGAGGAAACACCTTTGTTAAGGAAATGAACTCTGTTGGAGAGCAGAAGTCTAAAGGGGTTTTACAACCTCAGAGGAACAAGCTTAGGTGGGGAAGAGAAACTCCATGAACTGTACTGATTGAAACTCTGTAGGTTGTGATATTTCTGGGAAAAAAAGCATACTCCTTTATCAGCCAGAGCAATCAGCCATGGAAATTGCAAGGGATGTATGAACTTGTGAAGATTACCCTGTAGGGATAATCTCATAGAAGTGGCTCTGTGGGGATTTTATGGATGGCTTAAACATCCTCAACTCCTAGAACCCTCGGTGACTGCTGATCAGGGTGATAAATCTTCTACTGATAGACAGGTGATGAGATAACAGGGTATAGTCGTACGCTATAATCCCAAACTTTTGCCTGGACTGTCCTTTCAGATTCTCAGTCCACCGGGATACCCTTATTTTCCCAAGCTGCCTTTTCCGGTTTTCAACTTGCTGGGTGTATAATTTTATTTATATATCCCTAATTTTTTCCTGAACTCTTTTGGTTCGCCGGGATGCCCTTACTTTTTCCTAGGCCAGTTAACCTAGCAGGTCTTTTCATGCGTAGTATTTTCTGACTATTTTTGTGTTCACCGGGTGTGGAGAATTGTCACTGTCCATAGCAGTAAGTGTTGTAGCACTGCAAGAAAAATGTTTGCTCGATCGTACGTGATCCTTTGCTGGAATTCATGTCCAATGCCCCAAGTGGTTCAGATGGAGATCTGCCCCTGGCTATTCGACACTTTTGAGAGATTCCTTGAATTTTGAATCGACTTCCCCCAGATCAGTTGGACATTGTGCCATGCCCCTTGATTATGAAAGATCTGTTATTGGAAATGTCTTTCCATATGAGGTGATTCTGTTCATTGAGAGGATTTTCATTCATTGAATATCCTTCGTGCAAATTTCTCTGTTGTCGAACAATTAGTCATATGCAAAAAACAATGTCATTTAAAAATCCAAAACTTATGTTTGTCTTGAAGTTTTAATAATGCAATTTTAGTAAACAAACAAATTTTGTAAGAATATGAATTCAACTAAGGATTTATAGTACACCTTATAGAAGTCAGGATACCTTTTGTAACAGTATGCTTTCGAACTAACCCATGCTTCAGTTTGGACTTTTAAGGGTTATAACGTGGCCTGGTTCATAGTTTAAGAAAAAAAGGATAAAGGTTCAAACTTTGTTTGTACCCAACCCGTTCTTCATGATGTTCTTCAATCCCATACTCAGTTAATTATGCGTTTAGATCCCAATTGAGTTTGGAATCTTTGCCCTGATATTTCGGTGATGGTTCAGATACCGGGAGTTTATTTGAGGAGGTAGTCATTTTTGCAACCTTTTATTTTTGTTGAGGATTTGTAGCGACCTTTTTTTATATTTTATTATCCCTACCTTTTTCCTGAACTATTTCTTTTGTGATTATAGTCAGCGGGATGCCCCGGTTTTTCTTTAAGTCTCCTTCATAGGTTTTGACTTCGCAGGATTTTCTTTTGAGATATAATGAGTGCCTGTTTTAATAATTATGGGGAACCATTACCATCTTTTATTTTGGAAGGATACCTCCGACACTACTCATCTTGTACGAAGGGACAACTTGTGATTGAATGCACCATTGAATTAACTGAGAAACTACCCTGCCCCAGGTTATGATTAAAGGTTTCAATTTGTGTGAAAAAGAAAACTCCTACTTCTTAGGCTTAAAGGGGTTGAGTAGGAATTATCTTCCTTATAACTCCATTGTTTAGGATTTGAAACAACACCTGTACATCATCAACCAAGTTTGTTCAAAAGCATACTATATAGATTGTGGTATCTTTTTCATCATCCTCCCTATGAAGGCTTATAGTTTTTTTTAATTGAGAGTTGAATATCACAAAAAGGAAGTAAAATCGTAATTTAAATATAGTGAAAACGAATAGATTAATTCAAGACAAACATATGCAATGCATTAATGGAATAACAAAGTTTGACATAAAATAAGTGTTCGAACAATCAAAAGAAATTACAATTTGAGAATTCAAATGAAATAAATGCTCTCAATCTTGGCCATGATTTGGCATGGGAGCAGTGATCACATTGGGAGCCTTAGGAGGGTCAAATTCAATCTTCTTATTGTCAATAAAATCTTGAATCTTGTTTTTCAAAGACCAGAAGCTGTCGGTGTCGTGCCCATGACTATTAGAATGGTAGGCACACTTCGCATTCGGGTTGTACTTAGGAGAGGAGGTATCGGGGTTTTGAGGAGGATCCCTTAGTGTAATCAGTTTCACTTTTAGCAAATGTTGTAATGCTTGAGACAATGGCATATTAGTCTTAGTGTACTACCTTTCTTGAAACTTTATCCTACGCCTATTGCCATGTTGTTGTTGAACAGGTGTAGGATTAGAAATTAACACCCTCCCACAGACTGATGGTGGTCATTTTTACTATGGCTCATTTGACCATAGATAACATTAGTTTCTTTTTTACCAACAAAGGGGTTCTTCACATCATTAGAGGTTGAGGATGTTGGGATCTTCCAAATTTTGATACCGCTTTCAATCCTTTCCCAAGTCAGAATCATCTCTGTAAAACCAGATAAAGGACTCTCAATCAGCAGATTAAATAACGGGCCTATCAGAGTGCCCATGAACGTGTTTGCCATTTCCTGATCAGTCAAAGGAGGTTGCACCCTGCCAGCTAAATCCCTCAATTTATGTGCATATTCCTTGAATCCTTCCCTTAAGCCCATGGACATATTCTGCAATTGCACTCGAGTTGGTTCCAGGTCAGCATTGTATTGGTATTGCTTGTAGAAAGCAACAACCAAGTCTTCCCAGGTATGAATATTGGTTCTTTCCAGCTGATAGAACCATCCTGTTGCACCCAAATTTTTGCCCCTAAGATCCCTTCATCATACCATGTTGTTTCACTCACAACAAGATCACACTAGGATTCTTGGTTCCCATTCCTACATTTAGGTTTGCTCATTTTGAGGAGTTACCAAGCAACTTGACTTATGTTCCTTTTATGATCATGAATATTGTTTTGATTTCTTCACTTAACTAATGAAATACAATGTTGGCTTGTCTTGCTTGTTATCCATATAGGTAAGGGCAATGAGATTTATCAAGTTACTCCATGGGTTAATAAGTTTATTTCCATGCCCTAGTCAACATAGCTTGAGAATTTCAAACCTCACCATTGGATTGGTTTTGGAAGAATTGGCATGGCAAAGTTGCTTTGCTTCATCACATTTCAAGGTTATTAGATTTGACTCAAAAGTACAAGGGGTTGATTGGAGAAGTTGTCATGTTTGGACAAGGCCTTGTTCCTATTGGTCACAATAGCGTATTTCTCTCAAATTTCAAGATATGGAAGTGGTTTTGGTGGCTATGAGTCCTCATCATAATCCTCAATAACTTCTATTCACAAAGCAAGAATATTGACACAAGAAGTTTGTTCAAACTTGTTAAAGTTCCTCAAAGTATTCTCTTGATCTAGAAGCTAGGGTTTTGAACTTCAAAGGAGCATATCTTGCTCACATTTTGGTATTTTTGAGTGATTCCAAAGACATCCTTCTCTTCAAAGGGTTATAACCAAATTACTTCAAAGGTTCCAAAGATTTTTCATGTGGATGGAACTTGGTGAAGAAGAAAGATTACAAGTCATCCAGATGAATCCACAATTTTCCATATGTGACTTCAAATGGTCATAACCTGGTCAATTTTTATCACTTTGAGTCCATTATTTTTCCATAATGATCTTGAAGATGTGTAATTTATTCCTTCTTTTATGTGTAAAGTGAGAAAATGGATGGAAGTTGCCTTGAATATGCAAAAGATTATAGGTCATTTCATGATTTTTGGCCAACTTCAACAAGTCATAACTTGCTCAATTTTTGGATATTTTGAGTGGTTCAAGTTTCAAAATATCTTTCAAGAGATCTACTTCATTCCATCTTTTTTTGTAAAGAGCAAATTCCAAGTGGAAGGCCATGTTTGGATGCATAAGATTATAGGTCATTTTTGAAGAAGAATTTGAAATATTTCTAAGTATGGAAAGTCAAACTTTTTCTTCAACTTTGACTCAATGTAACTTTCAGCTCAAGCATCAATTTGATTCCATTCTTTTTCCATTACAATGCTTGTAACCTCATCTTTCTAAAGCATCAAGAATCAGGCCCTAAGACCCCTTGAGTTGAAAATGCCATTGGTCAGAAGTTGGCACTTTGAAATTTAATTTCTCACCAAGTCAGAATTTTGAAATCCATAACGTTGCCTCTAATCACAATTTTTCCACGCGTTTTTTCCTCTAAACATGTTTAGGGAAGTTCCAGATTTTTTTAGCACATCAAAACGCAATGATTGGATGAGTTTTGGTGTAGTTTGTATCACACTTCGCTGATGCATCAGGTGTGCATGATTTCCCTCCAAAACACATCATTCATCCTTCCTTTTGATCCCATTCGCTTCTCCTATAAATACATGAACTATCCCATTCAATTTCCCAAGCTTGGATAGCCAGAATCACCCTGCCAAACTTGTTTCACAACTCAGAATTAAGCAACTTCAAAATCCATTCTCGACCCTTTTTCAATCAAATTTTTCCCTCAATTCACCTTCCTTGATCTTCCCTAAAGCTAACCATATAATTATATTCAAGAATCGTGCCCTATACTGTTCCATAGAAGTCCAGTTTCAGAGCTTTGCAACTCAACTTCAATAGGTAGATTCCTTCATCAATTCTTCAAAACTCCGATATCATTGTGTTGCTCTCATTTCCCTGGTTCTAGTCGCAACACTTACATTTCACTGGAAACACATTTTGACCATGAAATTTCAAATCCCTTTTCAAATCATTCCTTCCAAATTACTTGAGTTACAGTTTATATAAATTTAGCGCGAGGGTGTGGTTGTTTTCATCTTGAAGAGACGAAACGATTAACATAGGTATGAGCTTCTGATTTCACAGTTTGAGAGACCTGTAAATCACGTTGGCTGGAGGTTGAAGATGACCTACGTGTCATCTTCCAACCAATGATGGCACGCCACTTGTTATTTTTGAAAATCTGATTTATATTTGATTTTGTATATTATTCACTAATGACCATGCAATACACAGCGCGCCAGGTCCCTTGGATTTGATTACTAACGCATTTTGACTCTCATGCAATGGTTCACATATTTTACTTTTATTTTCTTTTTCTGATTTTTATATTTTAATTGTTTTAAATTTCAAAAAATCATAGAAAATTCATTTTTAGTCCAAAAAATCTGAAAAAATTATGAAAAATATTTTTGATTATTCTCTTTCTGATTTTTATTTTTTCACAATTTAATTTTGTGTTTTGATATTTTTTATAAATTTTACACTTATTTGATTTGTTTAAAATGTTTAAAAATACTTTTATACATTTTTAAATTCTGGAAAAATTATTGAATAATCCAATGATATTGTGACAAATATTTGGTGACCTTATTATAATTTTTTTATGACTTTACTATTTTTTACTATTTTTTGTTTATTTTACCCATTTATTTTAATTTTAAAAATAGTCTCTGACTTTAAAAATTTACCAAAAATTTGTAAAATTACTTGGCCCTTTCTCTGATTTTTCTATGGTCTTACTTTTCATTTCTTGATTAATTTGAACATAGTTGATATTTTTTCCATTATTTTCTATTTTTGAAAACATTTTTAAAAACCCTTTATGTGTATATTAAATGTGATATTATTTTGTGTTTATTTTCTGGCTGATCTTGGGTTTGATTTTGGATCATGAACTTTATTAACATCATTGGATCCATGGTGTTGAGTTTAACTCCACAAAAATGGATGAATGATTTTAATAATAGTTTGATTAAAATTTAATTTAAATGTGGTTTGTATATTTTTTCCCTATCCCCTCTTCATCTCATCCCTTTCTTATTGCACTAAATGTTGTTGGAGAATGATCTCTATATCATGTATAAAAACAAATGGTGCATAGATTTCTATTGAGCGACCTCAAAATAGGTGCGACTTCTACATAAGTCCACTTGCAATTGCTTAACATAGCGCTAAATTTTGTCCCGATTCGAATAAATGATCATTCATGGCCCAAACTTATGATTGCAAGCCCAAGTATGTTAATTTGATCTCTTTGATCCAATAACCTTGAGATTCATTGTGTGGAGGCTTTGGTTCTACCAATCCTCTAATGGATCTACAACACCTTTGGTCAACACGAATCACTTAAACATCGTTGATCATTAAATGGTACTTATGAGAATTACAAATGGATGATATACTTGACAAAAAGCAAATGCAACTTGTTGTGTGGAGGCTTTGGTTCTACCAATCCTCTAATGAGTTCCAAATGCAAGTTTCAAGATGGTCATCCAACTAACCACTAATTATTGACTTGTTTTATCCTGTGCTTTTATTCTTTTTTTATGCTTTATGTACTATTTATTTTTTAGCATTTACATTTCATGCCATTTTCATCTTTGCTCATTTGAGCATTTATTTTTCTTGTCATTTTTACTTTTCTCACTTGAGCTCTTCTTTTCTTTTCTTAAGATACTTAATAATCAACATAAACCCTAAAAAATATTTAATGGTACTTGGACTATTTGGTTACTATCCTTGGCATTATGGAGCATGGGACTTTTCTTGGACTTAGGATTAGAAACCTTGACCTATCTTAGAGATCTTATTTTATTATTTTGTCTGGAGTTCTTGATGTTTACCTCAACACATTGGGTTGCTTGTTTGCTTTGATGTGCAGATTTTTGTGATCACATCCTTTATTTGTGATCTGGAATTCACCCGTATACAGCCGTTACTTTGCCCACTTTTTTGAAGACTTAATATACTTGAAGTTTGTTTCTCTCAAGAGGTCTAGTATTTCTTTGCTTGATTGGTTCCAATCCAAGGAATTGGAATTATATCTTGGCTCATAATGTCAAGTTTTGGCTTCTTGTTGGTTAGATGGTTCTTATCCCTAGCTTTTTTCTTATGCTTTAGGATATCCTCTTCTTCTCCTCCCATCTTCTTTAATTTCAACATCTTCTTCCTCCTTTTGAAAACTCTTCTTGTTTTGAAACTTAAACTACTTTCATAATAAACTTGGACTTATGTCCATGTATTTTCAAAACATTTTCATGAATAAACTTCAATCAATTTAATAATACCTTGACATTTTTTTGTGAGAAGACTAAAAGTCAATCAATCTCGTTCAAACCATTTTGCCACTTTGGATTTTTATATTTAAACTTTTCTCAAAAGATTAAACTCTTGTCAATCCTTGTAGTGGTGCAAACAACTATACTTCTACAATATGTAGTGAAGTGAGATATTTTCCACTTGAGTGTTGAGTGAGGCATTGTTGATTTTAAAATCCAAGCCATATCCTCCACTTTGAGATGATTCAAATTCTCCTTTCTCATGATTGTAGGTAGTAAGTATGTTTTCCACGCGGACAATGACGATGATGTTTTATCTCATAAAACTAACCAAAGCATTTGTGTTTCAAATTTTTAAAAGAGGAAGTACGTGTACCCTGATCCCCTATTGCACGAAAGATGGTATGTAGGCACTAAAGGTTCACAACCGTGGTGGGTGCAAAAATCATAAAAAAATATGTTTCTTTTCTCATCTCGATCATCCATTTTATATACAACAATTTTTATAGCCAAAATATACATATTTTACAAAGAGGCTCCTGCGGAGTACCATAGATGTTTAGGGTGCTAATACCTTCCCTTTGTATAACCAACCCCCTTACCTTGAATCTTTCCCACTCTTTTAGGTTATTCGTTCTTTTCCTATTCCTTCGGAAACAATAAAGCGCACTGGCGATTTTTATTTTGATTTGTATAAAGTCTAGTCAATCCAATGGCTTAGTCTTGAATATTTCTACCGCTACAGAAAAATGGCGACTTCAATTGGGAAAGATTAACCTCTTGCTGGTCCATCCCTAAGTAGGTTAAGCCTATCTTTGTTTATATCTGTATATGTGTTATTGTTGTTTATGTGTTATATTTTTTATATATGTTTGTTTAGATTTTCTTAGTTTTCAGGATGCTTGGTGATTACTTATAAGTCCTATACCCGGACTTGGGCAAACTTTAAGATAGGAAGGGTGGTATAGTCATTTTAACTTTGACGGAGTAATCCCAAAAAAGGAGGCATGAGATCCCTCACTCAGTGGAGGCCGCTTTTACTGTAGTGTCGTTTACCGAGTAATCGGGAAGACATACTACTTTCAACCTGTGAGCCTGCTGAATCTAAGAACCGTAGAATACCAAACCCATCTTCGCCTTTTAGGTGTAGTGCAGAAGCTATGACGGAGTAATCTGGAAATAGTTGTCACACGATACTATGCTCGGACGAGTCTTTCTTGAGAATATTACTAATTACTGAGTTAATCGGGAAGTTGGTAATATCCGAAGAAATGGTGTAGACTCTGGGAACCTCTAGAACCTTGTTCGGCAGGTGATAACTTTTTAGACCAACACCTTATGGGTAGTACCTTCGACCTCATGATCGTGACGTTGAACCTATGAACCCTATATGTGTGATCTTATATGTGATTGTTGCATCATGCATCCATGCACTCATAAGCATCTTTTAAAGAAAACAATATTTCAAGGGATTTAAAGGTTGACTATTTGTAAATATCCCAGGTACTTTTAACCATGGATTCTGGAAAGAGAAAGACCGGGAAATACAGTTTCAAGGATCCCAAGATAGATGAGTTGGTCAGTCTAATTCCATAGATCGAGTGTTCTGCAGACTTTCGGAAGAAGTATGGATCCATTATTCCTCTCAAGAAGCTGAAGATGAAGGAGGGTATTCTCTCGCCTTGGTCCAATTCTATGATCCGATGTATCACTTCTTTACTTTTCCCGATTATTAGTTGATGCCTACACTGGAGGAGTATTCTTATCTATTGGATTTACTTGTTACCGATCATGTTCCTTTTACTGGTTTGGAGGGTGAGCCAAAACCACATGAGATTGCTGCTTTGATTCATCTGGGGAAGTCTGAGGTGGAAGCCCATATGACTACTAAAGGAGGGATTAGAGGATTACCAGCTCCGTTCTTATTGGAGAAAGCTCGTTACTTTGCCAGAATGAAGAGTACAGTTGCTTTTGAGGCCATCTTTGCTCTACTTGCTTACGGATTGTTCTTATTTCCTAATGTGGACAAGTTTGTCGACATTAACGCTATCAGAATTTTCATGATTGGAAACCCAGTTCCTACACTGTTGGGTGATGCTTATTACTCTGTTCATCTTCGGAATTCTTATCATGGGGGAATGATTATCTGTTGCACACCTCTGTTGTACCGGTGGTTCATATCTCATATGCCTCAGTCTGATGCTTTTTGGGATGTCAAGAAGGAACCCCGTTAGGATCCTAAGATCACGACACTTACTCACTCGGATATTGGTTGGTATCATCGAGCTTACCAAGATGTGGAGATTATTGACAGTTGTGGTAGTTTCCCTAATGTACCGCTTCTTGGTACAAAGGGAGGAATTAACTATAACCTTGTTCTTGCACGGTGACAGCTTGGTTATCCGATGAGGGATAAACCAAATAGTATTCATTTGAGTAGTTTCTTTATGAAGGAAGGAGAAGACCATAGGGAAGCTAGGGAGCAGATTGTGAAGGCCTGGCGTCACATTCATAAGAAGATTAGGAAGGATTTGGGACCTAGGGGTGTTGTTTCTTTGGAGCCATATCTCCAATGGATCCGATCGAGAGCCATTCAGTTAAAGATGCCATATACTCGGGAGACACCCATGCCTGATCTATTTATGAAGACCACCCCTCCCTTATTAGATGATCTAGAAGAGCTGCAACTCGCTTTGGTTAGGATGCAACAGGAAAGGGATGC
The DNA here is from genome assembly GCA_948472305.1 of Vicia faba. Lineage (NCBI taxonomy): Eukaryota > Viridiplantae > Streptophyta > Magnoliopsida > Fabales > Fabaceae > Vicia > Vicia faba. The sequence goes on from OX451737.1 coordinate 589,897,390, forward strand.
TTGGAAGAACAAGTTCCAGACTTTAGAGAGTTCCTATAAAGCAGACTTGAAGGAGAAAGACAATTTGATTGAGATCCTTGAGAGTCGAGCGATAGAGTCCATGGAGAGGAAAGGGGATTTATTTTCCCCTAAGTTTCAATCAGGTGCTGATCACTTACTTCCTGATTCAGATGATTGGAAAGAGGTTGCCATCAGACATGTGGAAGAAAACCAGAGGTTGAAGACTCAGGTTGCCAGGCTCACAGGGAAGCGCCAGCGTACAGATTGATCTCTATCAACTCTTTTTCTCAGGATTTTAGATTGTATTTTCATCTTGTACTTGAGATCATTGAAACTTGTAATCCATTTTGAAGTTATTATAATAAATTTTTTCAGTATTTCAAATGCGTTATTACTTTGATGTTTGCAATATGTCTATAAACCATAAATCCCTTGAAATATTAAATAATGAAGCAAAAATAATCATATGCATTGCATATCATGCATCATATTGAACATATTTCTTGCATTTATTATGCATATCCAGGTGTCTTACCCAGCTTTTTGCTTCGTTCAGCAATCTGACTCATCACTACAACACAGGCTAATTTCAAAAAGAAGATGGACAACTTAGAACAGGAGAATCGCGAGCTGCGCGAAGAAGTTTCTGCTTTGAAGGCCAGCATGGCCAATTTCACTACTTTGATGGAAGCTCTAGTGGCTGCTCAGAATCAGCCACCGAGTGTTCAACCTCAACCAACAAGGGAAAATACTGAAGTTCTGACCGTTCTTGTATCCGCTACTCCGGTTGTTGTTCAAAATCGTATGCCTCAAGGTTATCCATGGGGAATACCAGAGAATTTTGCACCCGGAGGTTTCAATCTTGGCCCTCCAGATACTCCGGTGGTTCATACTATTGTTACTTTAGCACCTCCTGTGGTGCATGCTGTTCCTGCTGCACCTCCTTCAGTGGTCATGGTTCCGTTTGTTAATGATGATGTGTGTTTTCCTTTCCCTCCGCCGACTGAAGACTTGGGTCTTTATGACAGAATGGATGATTTTCAAGAGCAGTTTGATAAGATGCAAAGAGAGATGAAGGATCTTAGGGGAAAAGATCTATTTGGGCAGAATGTGAATGAGCTATGTTTGGTCTCGAATGTTAAGATACCTGCTAAGTTCAAGGTCCCGGAATTTGAGAAGTATAAGGGCAACACTTTCCCTCGTGCTCACCTAGTGATATACGTGAGGAGAATGTCTACCCACACTAGTGATCAGCGTCTGCTGATTCACTTTTTTCAGGATAGTTTGACCAGCGCAACACTGAAATGGTATATGAGTTTGGACACTGCCAATATCCATACTTTTAATGATTTGGGAGAAGCATTCATCAGACAATACAAGTACAATGGGGAGTAGGTGTTGCTGATATCTCATTTGTCCTCTTTCAGTATTGTAGAAGCGGATGAGGCTGGTGTCGAAACCCAGTTCCAAGCCCTATCCATTGATAACATAAGTAGAAATGAGAGTTCCGTGGTTTCGCTGAAAGACGCGCAACAGGTTGTGCGTAATGGTGATAATACAGTTTGCGGATGAATTGTGGATCCACCCATGAACAAGAACAGAGCTGGTTTGGGTTTCTCTTCGAAGAATGGCAAAGGAGAAAGTTTGAAGTCAAAGTCTACTATGAGTAGTTATCATGATGTTTTCTGCAGTGGAGGTTACCTCCATTCAACTGATTCTGGAATTAATGTTGTTGAGGAGGATGAAGCAGAGCAGGAAATCCTGAACTATGTGACGCATGGAGTCAGGGTTCAGAGTTGGGTCACCATTGATGTTCCCTCTTGCATACATGTTTCAAAGTAATTTGATTTGTTAATATTTCTTTTGAAAAGATTTCACTCTTCCCAAGGTGGAAGTATTAATGTTGTAGGGCTTATATGTTTGTTGTGGCTGTTAAGATCGATAATAAAAGTTGTCTTTGTTTCCCGAATTATGTTTTTATTTCATGCTTTTTCTTGGAAAATGATAATCAGAAAAAACCTTTCAAAGTAAATAATAACTGAAATTCAATCTGCATGATCACTTGTTATATGTGTCAATTTCTAAAAGCAATCATAAATCATATGTGTAGATTAATTAAAAAACCCGTTGAATACAATGACCCTGCACCCTCTCCCAACTTTGAATGTCCCGTGTTTGGGGCTGAAGGAGAAGATTATGATAAGATTCCAGAAGAGGTCTCACGGTTGTTTGAGCACGAGGAAAATACCATTCAGCCATATAAAGAGCCTTTGGAAGTGATCAATTTGGGTTCAGAAGAAGATCCGAAGGAAGTCAAGATTGGAGCATCATTATATCCCGATGTAAAGAGAAGGTTAATTGAGTTGTTGAAAGAGTATGTGGATATTTTTGCTTGGTGTTACCAAGATATGCCTGGTCTAGATACAGATATTATCGAGCACCATTTTCCGTTGAAGCCAGAGTGTCTGCCAATTAAATAGAAGTTGAGAAGAACTCACCCAGATATGGAAGTAAAGATCAAAGATGAGGTTCTAAAGCAGATTAATGCTGGTTTTCTTGTGACGTCAGTGTATCCTCAATGGATTGCCAATATTGTCCTAGTACCGAAAAAATACAGAAAAGTCTGCATGTGCGTAGATTACAGAGGTCTAAATAAAGCAAGTCCAAAAGATGATTTTCCAATGCCTCACATCGACATGTTAGTGGATAGCACAACAAAATTCAAAGTATTCTCATTCATGGACGGATTTTCCGGGTATAATCAAATCAGAATGTCTCTAGAGGACATGGAAAAAATAACGTTTATCACACCCTGGGGAACATTCTGTTACAGAGTGATGCCCTTCGGGTTGAAGAACGCTGGTGCAACGTACCAGAGGGCTATGACAACCCTATTCCATGATCTGATGCACAAGGAAATCGAAGTATGTGTTGATGACATGATTTCCAAATCCCAGACTGAAGAAGGGTATATAGAAGATTTGTTGAAGTTGTTTTAGCATTTGAGGAAGTATCGTCTCTGCTTGAATCCAAATAAATGCACCTTCAGTGTTCGATCGGGGAAGTTGTTGGGTTTCATTATTAGCCAAAAAGGAATAGAAGTTGACCCTGATAAAGTCAAAGCAATTCAAGAAATGCCAGCACCAAGAACTGGAAAGCAAGTCAGAGGTTTCCTCGGGCATTTGAATTATATTTCCAGATTTATTTCCCACATGACTACAACATGTGAACCGATCTTTAATTTGTTAAAGAAAGATCAAGGTTGTGTATGGACGAATGAATGTCAAAGGGAATTTGAGAGTATTAAAGAATATCCACTTGAACCTCCTATCTTGCTCCCTCTCGTAGAAGGAAGACTATTGATTATGTATCTGACAGTGTTAGATAAATCCATGGGTTGTATTCTGGGACAACAGGATGAAACAGGGAAGAAAGAGTTTTCCATTTATTATCTCAGTAAGAAGTTCACTGATTGTGAGTCGCGATATTCCATGCTGGAAAAGACATGTTGTGCTTTGGCATGGGCGGCAAAGCGTTTACGGTAATATATGTTGAATCACACTACTTGGTTGATCTCCAAAATGGATCCAATCAAGTACATTTTTGAAAAGCCTGCTCTTACTGGGAGAATTGCCCACTGGCAGATGTTTCTATCTGAATATGATATCGAATACCGCACTCAAAAGGCCATTAAAAGTAGTGTGTTGGAGGATTATATTGCTCACCAACCAGTGGAGGATCACCAGTCTGCAGAATATGAATTCCCCGACGAGGATGTGATATTCCTTAAAGTGAAAGATTGTGATGAGTCGTTGCCTGAGGAAGGCCCTGACCCTGAATCCCGTTGGAGTATGATATTTGATGGAGCTGTGCATGCTTATGGTAAAGGAACTGGTGCTGTGATTGTCACTCCTCATGGATCACACATTCCTTTTACTGCAAGGTTAATATTTGATTGCACTAATAATATGGAAGAATATGAGGCTTGCATCATGGGTCTCGAGGAAGCTATTGATCTCAGAATCAAAATTCTAGATGTGTGTGGTGTTTCAGCTTTGGTAATAAATCATATTAAAGGAGAATGGAACACTCGTCACCCTGGCTTAATCCCTTACAAATATTATGCTAGAAGATTATTGCCATTCTTCAATAAAGTTGAATTCCATCACATCCCTAGAGATGAGAATCAAATGGCGGATGCTCTGGCAACTATGGCTTCCATGTACCAAGTGAATACTTGGAATGATATACCCCGAATTACGGTTCGACGGCTAGATAGGCCCGCTCATGTGTTTACAACAGAGGAGGTAGCAGATGAAAAACCCTGGTATTATGATATTAAGCATTTTCTTCATACTCAGGAATACCCGATCGGTGCATCGAGGAAAGATAGAAAGACATTGAGAAGATTGGCAGGCAGTTTCTTCCTCAGTGAAAATGTGTTATACAAGAGAAATTATGACATGGTCTTTCTCAGATGCGTGGATAGACACGAAGCGGACATGTTGATGAATGAGATTCATGAAGGTTCATTTGGCACTCATGCTAATGGATATTAAATGGATAAAAAGATGCTAAGGGCAGGTCATTATTGGTTGACAATGGAATCTGAATCTTACAAATTTGCAAAGAAGTTCCATAAATGCCAGATTTATGCAGACAAGGTCCATGTGCCTCCGACACTTCGTAATGTGATTTCCTCCCCATGGCCTTTCTCTATGTGGGGTATTGACATGATTGGGATGATAGAACCCAAAGCTTCGAATGGGCACCGTTTTATCTTGGGAATAATTGACTACTTCACCAAATGGGTGGAGGCTGCTTCATATGCCAATGTTACCAAACAGGTGGTTGTGCGTTTCATAAAAAATAATCTTATATGCCGGTATGGTGTGCCGAGCAAAATCATCATTGACAATGGCTCGAATTTGAACAACAAGATGATGACAGAACTGTGTGAAGAATTCAAGATTGTCCATCACAATTCATCTCCGTACAGGCCAAAGATGAATGGGGATGTTGAAGCCGCTAATAAGAATATCAAGAGAATTATCCAGAAAATGGTTGTTACTGATAAGGATTGGCATGAAATTCCCCCTTTTGCTCTGCATGGATATTGAACATATGTCCGCACTTCAACAGGAGCAACCCCGTTCTCCCAGTCGAGGTAGAGATTCCCTCGTTGCGTGTGATAATGGAAACCAAATTGACAGAGGCTGAATGGGTCCAAAATAGGTTTGACCAATTGAATTTAATTGAAGAGAATAGAATGAAGGCTTTGTGTCATGGGCAGTTATATCATAAGAGAATGAAGAAAGCATTTGATAAGAAGGTCAAACCTCGTGAATTCAGAGAAGGCGACCTAGTGCTCAGGAAGATCACGTCTTTCAACACCTATTCTAGGGGCAAGTGGAATCCCAATTTTGAAGGCCCATATGTTTTCAAGAAAGCCTTCTTTGGCGGTGCATTAATTCTTGAAACTATGGATGGCGAGGAGTTCCCACGTCCCATGAATGCTGACGCAGTCAAGAAATACTTCGCCTAAAGAAAAAAAAGAACAACTCGCTAAGTTGAAAACCCGAAAGGGCGGCTTAGGCAAAAAGGAGCGTCTCGGTAGGCCGAAAACCCGAAAGGGCGGTCTAGGCAAAAGTTAGAGACATAAACAGAATAAATTTTCCGCTAAGTTGAAAACCCACAAGGGCAGCTTAGGCAAAAGTTAGGGATTTTCTCGGCAAGTAACTACGTTAGACAAGACTTGATCGTTTAAGCAACAATCTTCTCGAATCCTCACCATACTTCAACAAAAGCTGCTGCTCAGGATTTCAAAAGTTGTTAGGGGGGATAGTGGTAATTGTATCTCAATGTATCTTTTCCATTATGTATTACCATTTCCCAAACTTTGTAATCATCTATGGAGTCTCGCCATTCACAGACTACCATTCTATTAATGAAATTCGAGCTTTTACCCAATTCTTTGTGTTCTTATTCTATTTAGCTTGCAAATAATCCATTTATTACTGATAATAACTTTCAAAGAAAAAAGACTAAATAATAAAATTGATTTTTCAAAAAAAAAGATTTTTACAATTTACTTTTACTTTGAGATTATGATGAAACAATGACAACAAAAATGGTGATCCCAGGAATGAACAAACTCCGGTTGTTTTGAGAAGTTTTATTTCCCTCGGGAAGGTCTACTCGGGTTGTTTTCGCCGAATTGGGTTTATGGTTCTGGTATCCTCGGTCAAGTTGGACTCATTTCTCCTCTTTTCTGAGTTTTCATGATGTAAAGTTTCAATCTGCATTTTTCTTCAGGAAGGTAGGCTTGAATTCCCCAGTGAAGTTTGATTGTTTCAGCATCAGTCTGCTTTATTTGAGACTGGTCTTGCAATCTCCAGTAGGCATGTTACTTTAAAAAAAACTGGTTTGCCCGATAAAGGCTGGAGAAGGATGTTCTACCCCAGTATCTATTTGATTTGTCTACCTCCGGATTATGTTTCTCCTTAGTAAAGTTAAGGCAGGCAGTAGGCTTTCTTTCTGTAGCTGGCCTTTACCTTTCTTGGAATGATCATCTTCGTCGAAGCTTAGCCGAGTGTTGTTAGTGCCCGAGGCAGTTTTGCTTATTCCCGAGGATTGTGTATCTGTTTTGTCAGCATACGCACGATAACACTCATACATTCATACATGCATCATGCATAGCTAAAATTTACAAATCATTGTTCATCAACATTTGTTAATATTTTTATTGACATATTACCCTGTTTTGCAGAGTTACGTTGCCCTATTTTCAATAGAGCATTGGTCTTAAGAAGAAAACGTATATTCTTTCAATTTCCCTACTGAGTTGTCCCCCGTAGAAGATTTTTGCTTTAAGCCTTCCGGTACAGCTTTTTGTTTGGATAAATTTGGTTTTCCCTCTTGAGTTTATTTCTCAAAGGATGAATTCAGGTTGACTATTTCATTCCAGTTTATTTTTGGTTTGGATATGTGGCTCCCCGACAATGCTATTTACTTTGTAATTCTAAAAAACTCCAAGCTTTGGTTGGTGCATTTATTTTGCACGAGAAGACCTCATCCCCTTAGCGAGAATATCATGGAATCTCCCCGGGAAGTCATACCTCTTGCCCCCAAAAAAGTCATTTCCTTTTACAATCCTCCGTGACCATGAATAACAAGTCTCTTTATTTGAGATAGCTTATATTTGATCCTTTCTAGGCGGATTGTATTGGTTAAAGAAGAAGTTGAGACCCGTCCTAGGTGAAACACCAGAATCTTGGGGAAACTTGTTATCTTTTTGCTACCCTCAGTGAACATTGGTAGTTCATCATCAGTGAACGGCAGTGATGTGATATATTCTCTTTCTACCTTCAGGGAAAGTTGGTAGACCATCGGCAGTGAACGTCGGTGTTTATCATCTTTTTGCTACCCTCAGTGAATGTTGGTAGTTCATCATCAGTGAATGGTGGTGATGTCATATATTATCTTTCTACCTTCAATGAAAGTTGGTAGACCATCGACAGTGAACGTCGGTGTTTATTATCTTTTTGCTACCCTCAGTGAACGTTGGTAGTTCATCGTCAGTGAACGGCGGTGATATGTTATATTCTCTTTCTACCTTCAGTGAAAGTTGGTAGACCATCGACAGTGAACGTCGGTGTTTATTATCCTTTTGCTACCCTCAGTTAACGTTGGTAGTTCATCGTCAGTGAATGGAGGTGATATGATATATTCCCTTTCTACCTTCAGTGAAAGTTGGTAGACCATCGACAGTGAACGTCGGTGTTTATTATCTTTTTGCTACCCTCGGTGAATGTTGGTAGTTCATCTTCAGTTAACAGTGGTGATGTGATATATTCTCTTTCTACCTTCAGTTAAAGTTGGTAGACCATCGACAGTGAACGTCAGTGTTTGTTATCTTTTTGCTACCCTCAATGAATGTTGATAGTTCATCGTCAGTGAACGACAGTGATTTGATATATTCTCTTTCTACTTTCAGTGAAAGTTGGTAGACCATCGGCAGTGAATGTCGATGTTTGTTATCTTTTTGCTACCCTCAGTGAACATTGGTAGTTCATCGTCAGTGAACGGCAGTGATATGATATATTCTATTTCTACCTTCATTGAAAGTTGGTAGACCATCGGCAGTGAATGTCGGTGTTTATTATCTTTTTGCTACCCTCAGTGAACGTTGGTAGTTTATCATCATTGAACGGCGGTGATATGATATATTCTCTTTCTACCTTCAAAGAAAGTTGGTAGACCATCGGCAGTGAACATCGATGTTTGTTATCTTTCTCTTTGCCTTCAGTGAACGTTGGTAGTTTATCGTCAGTGAACGACAGTGATATGATATATTCTCTTTCTACCTTCAAAGAAAGTTGGTAGACCATCGGCAGTGAACATCGATGTTTGTTATCTTTCTCTCTGCCTTCAGTGAACGTTGGTAGCTTCGCCTTCAGTAGAAGTTTGTGTGTCCTTTGACCATCCTACTATCCTCTCTTATTCAGTTCTTTGAGTCCACCAGTGATTTATTTTCCTGGTGGGAGGTGCTCCTTTGTTCCTTTTATTATTGTTTCATCCCCAGTGATACTTTGCATCTCTTTGGTAATGTTCATATGCATAAGCATTTGCATGGCATCTTAGGGACAAAAATAGGGTTTGTTTTATATTTAAGTGTCTTCGATCGCGTCGACACAAAGATTTTTAACCTTCGTATCTCCGGATAGAAGAAACTTAAATAAGGGTAGCTGTTGTATCCCAATTTTTTCCCCAAAGATCCCTTCATCATACCATGTTGTTTCACGTAAAACAAGATCACACTGGGATTATTGGTTCCCCTTCCTACATTTAGCTTTGCTCCTTTTGAGGAGTTACCAAGCACCTTGCCTTATGTTCCTTTTGTGATCATGAATATTGTTTTAATTTCTTCACTTAACTAATGAAATACAATGCTGGCTTGTCTTGCTTGTTATCCATATAGGTAAGGGAAATGAGATTTATCAAGTTACTCCATGGGTTCATGAGTTTATTTCCATGCCCTAGTCAACATAGCTTGAGAAGTTCAAACCCCACCATTGGATTGGTTTTGGAAGAATTGGAATGGAAAAGTTGCTTTGGTTCATCACATTTCAAGGTTATTAGATTTCACTCAAAAGTACAAGGGGTTGATTGGAGAAGTTATCATGTTTGGACAAGGCATTATTCCTATTGGTCACAAGAGCATATTTCTCTCAAATTTCAAGACATGGAAGTGGTTTTGGTGGCTATGAGTCATCATCATCATCCTCAATAACTTCTATTCACAAATCAAGAATATTAACACAAGAAGTTTGTTCAAACTTGTCAAAGTTCCTCAAAGCATTCTCTTGATCTAGAAGCTAGGGTTTTGAACTTCAAAGGAGCATATCTTGCTCACATTTTGGTATTTTTAAGTGATTCCAAAGACATACTTCTCTTCAAAGGGTTATCAACAAATTACTTTAAAGTTTCCAAAGATTTTTCATGTGGATGGAACTTGGTGAAGAAGAAAGATTACAAGTCATCCAGATGAATCCACAATTTTCCATATGTGACTTCAAATGGTCATAACCTAGTCAATTTTTATCACTTTGAGTCTATTATTTTTCCATAATTATCTTTAAGAGGTGTACTTTATGCCTTCTTTTATGTGCAAAGTGAGAAAATGGATGGAAGTTGCCTTGAATATGCAAAAGATTATAGGTCATTTCATGATTTTTGGCCAACTTCAACAAGTTATAACTTGCTCAATTTTTGGATATTTTGAGTGGTTCAAGTTTCAAAATGTCGTTCAAGAGATCTACTTCATTCCATCTTTTTTGGTCAAGAGCAAATTCCAAGTGGAAGGCCATGTTTGGATGTAAAAGATTATAGGTCATTTTTGAAGAAGAATTTGAAATATTTCTAAGTATGGAAAATCAACAGTTTTTCTTCAACTTTGACTCAATGCAACTTTCAGCTCAAGCATCCATTTGATTCCATTATTTTTCCATTACAAATCTTGTAACCTCATCTTTCTAAAGCATCAAGAATCAGGCCCTAAGACCCCTTGAATTGAAAATGCCACTGGTCAGAAGTTGGCACTTTGAAATTTAATTTCTCACCAAGTCAGAATTTTGAAATCCATAATGTGGCCTCTAATCACAAGTTTTCCACGCGTTTTTGCCCCTAAACATGTTTAGTGAAGTTCCAGATTTGTTTAGCACATCAAAACGCAAAGATTGGATGAGTTTTGATGAATTTTGTATCACACTTCACTCGTGCATCAGGTGTGCACGATTTCCCTCCAAAACGCATCATTCACCCTTCCTTTTGATCCCATTCGCTTATCCTATAAATACATGAGCTATCCCATTCAATTTCCCAAGCTTGGATAGCCAGAATCACCCTGCCAAACTTGTTTCACAACTAAAAATAAGTAACTTCGAAAACTATTCTCGGCCATTTTTCAATCCAATTTTTCCCACAATTCACCTTCCTTGATCTTCCCTGAAGCTAACCATATAATTACATTCAAGAATCGTGCCCTATACGGTTCCATAGAAGTCAAGTTTCAGAGCTCTGCAACTCAACTTCAATAGGTAGATTCCTTCATCAATTCTTCAAAACTCTGATATCATTGTGTTGCTCTCATTGCCCTGGTTCTAGTCGCAACACTTACATTTCACTGGAAATACGTTTTGACCATGAAATGTCAAATACCTTTTCAAAACTTTCCTTACAAATTGCTTGAGTTACAATTTATATAAATTTGGCGCGAGGGTGTGGTTATTTTCGTCTTGAAGAGACGAAGCGATTGGCATAAGTCTGAGCTTCTGATTTCACAGTTTGAGAGACCTGCAAATCACGTTGGCTAGAGGTTGAAGATGACCTACGTGTCATCTTCCAACCAATGATAGCACACCACTTGTTATTTTTGAAAATATGATTTATATTTGATTTTGTACATTATTCGCTAATGACCATGATATGCACAGTGCGCCAGATCCTTTGGATTTGATTACTAACGCGTTTTGACTCTCATCCAATGGTCCACATATTTTACTTTTATTTTCTTTTTCTGATTTTTATATTTTAATTGTTTTAAATTTCAAAAAATCATAGAAAATTCATTTTTAGTCCAAAAAATCTGAAATAATTATGAAAAATGGAGAGACCTGGATGGAAGGGTGCAACCACCTTTAACTAATAGTGAGTTGGTAGACATGTTTATAGGAATGTTGACTGGACCATTTTTCAACTTACTAATTATAAGTTCATCATCCGGATTCACTGATTTGATCTTGACTGGTGAGAGGGTTGAGAGCGGGATTAAAAGCGGGAAGATACCCATGGCATCCACCTCAAATGCTATGAAAAAGCCATTTATTGGTAAAAAAATAGACTAATGTTGTGTATGGGTCAAGGAGTCATGATAGGAAAGATCGTCCTCAGTCAGTAAGTGCAGTTCTAATCTCCAATCCAACTTCTACTCAACAACCACAATAACGAGCTAATCAAAAAAGGTCGAATGCTCCACTAAAAAAGTACACCAAGATTAGGATGTCATTACCATAAGCCCTACAACATTTACTGAAAGCTGAGCTCATTTCACTAAGAGATCCTCCACAAAATCTCGATATATCCTCACTAAAATACAATCATAATGCAAGATGTGCCTACCACTCAAACAACTCTGGACATGATACCGACAACTACTGGGCATTAAAAAACAAAATCCAAGACCTAATTGATAACAAGTCAATTGAATTCGACCCTCCGCCAACTCCCAACGTAATCACCACATCCATGCCAAATCGTGGTAAGGGTGTCAATGCTATTGAATATTCTTCTTTTGTTTCCTCCATCAAAGACTTGACCACTCCTCTGAAGACCATTAAATAGAATTTGTTGAAAGTCGGGGTATTCCCTGGCTACCGTGAAGACTGTTGATGATGTATTGTGCAAATTAATGGTTGTGAACGGATGAAGAAAGGTTTCCACCAACAGATGGATAGCCATGAGATTCTATTTGAAAAAGCGACATTTGTTAAAAGTTTGACCCAAAGTGTATCCCAAGAGTTTGAAGATGTTTCCATCATTACTATATCAAACAAACCTATTAGGATCACCTCCAAAGGTCCTATTAGGATTCCCATTGAATCAAGAATAACTCCACTTATTATCACCACACCAGGGTCAGTCCCCTACTCTTATGATAAGGCTATGCCCTGGAATTATGGGGCGAAAGTGTATTACCATGGTATCAAACAAGATTCATAGATTTATGAAGATGAAACTGCTGAAATTACAAACATTGATGGGTCAAGTAAAATTACTAGTACGGGGAGGATCTTTTCTCCATAGATTTCACCTTCGACAACCATAACTACACCCATTTGTATTACTGCTGTTAAACTTGTTGTTGATACTCGAGGAAAGGAAAAAATGACTGAGCCTGCCTGACGAAGGTGCCCATAAAAGATATTATCATTGAGCAACCATCTACCCAAGAGATGGAGGAGATTTTGAAAATTATCAGGAAAAGTGATTACAAGATAGTGGAACAGTTGGGGAAAACACCCTTGAAGATTTCTACGCTATATTTGTTGTTATGCTCCGATGCGCATGCTCAAGCGTTGATAAAATTCTTGAAAAATGCATATGTTCCTCAAGAAACCACGACCGACCAATTTCAAAATTGTGTAGCGAGTTTGACTGCCGACAATGGTTTGGGATTCTCGGATGCAGATCTGACTCCAGCCGGGAAAAATCACAACAATGCTCTGCATGTTTCCATCGAGTGTAAAGGCACCACGTTAGCCCATGTGTTGGTGGATATTGGTTCCTCCCTGAATGTCTTACCAAAGGGTGCCCTAGATAGGTTTGACTGTGAAGGTTTGGTACTAAAGCCTTGTGACATCGTGGTGAGATCTTTTGACGGATCAAATATAATGGTCCATAGAGAGGTCGATCTCCCGATCAAAGTTGGGTCTCAAGTCTTCAACTCGACATTCTATGTGATAGATATTCATCCTGCTTATTCTTTTATTCTTGGAAGCCCATGGATACATGGGGCAGGTGCGGTGACTTCCACACTACATCAAAAGTTGAAATATCCGATCAAGGGGAAAATTATCACTGTATGCGGAGAAGAAGAGTTTATGATTAGTCATCTGAATTCATTCAAGTATGTTGAAATGGATGGAGAGTTCATAGAAACTCCTTGTCCCACCTTTGAATTAGTCTCTCCCATGGTTGTTGTTGCCAAAGCCACTCCTGACATCCCAAAGCTGCTAAAGATACACCTAGGATGGCTTCTCTCGAAGATGCTCGTGTTGTTGTTGAAGATGGAGGATGCACCATTCGGGGACAACTTCCCAACATCCCTTTCAAGTCAGGCAAGTTTGGATTGGGCTTCACTTCCAAGGCTCAAAAGGAGGTTCGGCGTGCTTGTGCAGGGAAACCACCTCTCCGCATTAGTAACCATGAGGTTAATGCTTTTGAAGACTTTGATGTTGATTGTGACTTTAATTACTAGATCTACCCGACTGCTGGTGAAGGACTCAACAACTAGTGAACCAAGAACTTCATTCCAATCTCCTTCAGCCAGGAGTAAATGCAATTTACTGTTTTTATTACTTTAAGAACTTTGTCTGTAATTTCTATTGAAACAATGACTTTAAGCCATGTGCCTTGCCCGGGGCACAGTGGTCCATTTGTTAAGGGTTTGTCATGTTCATATGCCATATGCTAATTTTAATGAAAAACATTGGACTATTTTTGCATTCAAATTTTTCACTTATTGTCTTTCTTTACTTTATTTCATTTTCAAAAATAGCCATGTGACCTTATATGTACACACACACATTTGCAGATCCACGTCCACTTCGGATCTCATTGACAACGACTCTGCTACTGTCATTTATAAATTTGAAAATCCAACCAATCAAGCCAAAGACGAAGGCGAGGAAGATTGTGAAATACCTGGAGAACTCGCCAGACTTCTGATACAAGAGGAAAAGTCCATTCAATTGCACGAAGAACCCGTTGAAGTGATCAACCTATGTATTGAGGCTGAGAAGAGGGAAGTCAAAAACGGCGCCAACTTGGAAGACGGTGTTAAAAGAAGATTGGTCCAGATGTTGCACGACTATGTTGAAGTGTTCGCTTAATCATACAAATATATTCTAGGGCTTGATACTGATATCGTAGTTCATCGTCTACCAATGAAGGAAGGTTATCCTCCAGTTAAACAAAAGGTTCGTCGCATGCGGCAAGATATGTCTGAGAAAATAAAAAATGAGGTAATGAGGCAATTCAATGTAGGTTTTCTAGCAGTAACGTCATATCTGCAGTGGGTTGCAAATGTGGTCCCGGTGCCTAAGAAAGATGGAAAAGTATGTATGTCCATAGACTATAGGGATTTGAATAGGTCAAGCCCCAAAGATGATTTCCTGCTACCGAATATTGACGTCTTGGTTGAAAATACTTCTCAACATAAAGTGTTCTCTTTCATGGATGGTTTCTATGGTTACAACCATATCAAAATGGCTCCCGAAGACATGGAGAAGACCACTTTTGTCACACAGTGGGGCACCTTCTGTTACAAGGTCATGCCTTGTAGTTTGAAGAATGTAGGGGCAACCTATCAAGGAGCTATAGAAGCTATATTTCATGACATGATCCATCATGAGATAAATGTGTATGTGGATGATCTGATTGCAAGGTCACAGACTAAGGAAGAACACCTTGATCATTTACACAAGCTATTTGAAAGGTTGAAAAAATACAACCTAAGGTTGAATCCCAACAAGTGCACCTCTGGGGTAAGATCTGGAAAACTCCTAGGGTTTATCATCAGTGGAAAAGGTATTGATGTCGATCCTACAAAAGTCAAAGCTCTACAAGAAATTCCAGATCCATGTACTGAGAAGGAGGTCTGAGGTTTCTTAGGTCGACTAAACTAAATTGCTCTACTCATATCTCACTTGACTGCTACTTGTGAGCCAATATTTAAATTGTTGAAGAAAGATCAAGTAGTCAGATGGAACGACGACTGCCAAGCAGCTTTTGACAAGATCAAGGAGTACTTACAAGAACCTCCAATCCTTATGCCTCCAGTTGAAGGAAGACCTCTAATTATGTACTTGACTGTATTAGAGAATTCAATAGGGTGTGTGCTGGGTCAACATGACAAGTCTGGCCGAAAAGAGCATGCAATATAGTACCTTTGCAAAAAATTTACCGACTGTGAAACAAGATATTAACTGCTCGAGAAAACTTGATGCGCTTTGGCATGGGCTGCTTTCCAGCTAAGATAGTATATGTTGACTCACACCACTTTATTGATTTCAAAAATGGATCCCATCAAGTATATCTTCGAGAAGCCAGCTCTCTTCGGACGAATATCTCGATGGAAAATGATCTCGACTGAATATACAATATACAAACTCAATATACAAAGTCATATAAACATGTTTAAAGCTTGTAAACACTTTAGATAGCCTTGTACCATGCCTTAGAATAATGCTTGTCAAGCTTTCTTCAAAAATAAGTCAAGGAACCAAAACATGTGATCTTGTACTTCTGATCACCTCAAGCTCTCAAAAAATTTCCTATAAATTGAAGCATTGTTTACAAACCTAGGACACGAATTCACAACCCCTTAAAATCTTCAAAACTCCCTCTAGCCAGAAATTGCACACAAACTCCATTTTTGTGCAGATTCTGACCTTACACCTCAAACTCACATCTCCCTCGTGTGTTTCCTCTCTAAACCAATTTTTAAGCTTCCATACATCAAATATAGTTCATGCCTGCCCTTGTTCCACAACTGTAACTCCATCTTCATCACCTTCTAATCTCAAAAACAACCACCTGCAACTTGACTTCTCCAAGACAATACAACTACTCTCAATCAAAACTAAGCATTACATTACCTTCCATGAGGTTCATTGAAGCTATTATGATTATCACAACACCTTGAAAGGTACTCTAAATCAAAACATGAATTTCAGTTTCAAGGTAAGTTTTCTTGACTTTGAACTTTTCATACAAGCATCATTAGTGGTTCCTCTGTGAATAAAAAATGTAGACATCATAGCCCTGAAGCTAACCATGCCCTTAGTTTTCATTTATGTTGCCTGAGTGATGTGAATTTTAAGTTTGAAATTGCTGAAAAAATTAGGTCAGATTTGGTACTAATTAAAATTCATATCCATCTTTGATATATTGTTTAAGTTAGTTACATATTTGAAACCGTGGTGAAATTTCTAACAAGTTTGATGTTTACACTTTTGAGAATGGTTGAGAGATGAGAAAGTTACAGAGCCCTGGTTATGGCGCGATGAAGAAGATGAAGTTGTCACTAGAACTTGTTTTATAATATAATGTGTTGGTTTTGTATAAATAAACAGATGTATAGCCACCCAAGTGGTAGAGAGCGTGCGCGTAAGGCATACCTATAGAAGGTCTTGGGTTTGAACACCAGCGAGACCCTTTGCTTTTTTTTTCTTTCAGTTTTTCCTTATTTTATTTTTGTTGTTTGCAGCGTGCTTGGGCTTTTCAGCAATGGGCCTGATCTTTTCTTTCTCCCCCCCTATTTTCTAAACAACACGCAGCCCATCATCTATTTTTTTATTTTTGTTTTCATTTCTGATTCCAGAAAGGGGCCTTGGGCCTAAAGAAAAACAATATTGTTTTGCTTACTAACCTCCCTTTTCACTTTCAAACCACCTGATCCTGAATTTATATTTTATTGTATTTTCTTTTCTTATTTTATTTTATTACTATTATTTCTAATTAAAAAATACAAAAAATATATCTTTTTAATTAAATACTTAGACAAAAATTATTTTCACTTTAGTTTCATCTCCTTTAAATGAAAAGACCCAAAAAATATTTTCTTAATAAATTAATTTCTTTTCTTAATTAATTTAGAGTTAGGTTTTAACTTTCTCTTAATTAATTTAATTTATACATTGGAATTATTATTAATTTCTTTTCAATTTGATTAATTAGGTCAAAACTCTTTTCATACAAAAAACCATAAAAAAAAAATTTTCTTTTACATTATCTTTATATTCTTGTACATTTTATTTGGCATTATTCAATATGGTTGTAATAGTAATTAGGTTTTAATTTCTTTCACCCCCATTTGTAATTTGTATCCCCATTCCCTAAAATGATGTAATAGCATAGAACTTTTAATTTCCACAATTTATCGATTTCCATATTATTGCTAGTAATTAGGGATTTCTATGGCAAGACATAAAATCAAAAGTAGATAACTCTAACTCAAGACAAATGCATGAAAACAAAACATTTTGCACACTTGCACCTCTAGAGTTAATCCACACTTGTCGGCTTAGAATAAAAAACAGTCATGTCCCTTGAACGTGGGATACTTTAGCAAAGATCCTCGATTACAAGATCTTAGTCCCTCGATAACCCTTTGACGTTGTCTTCGGTAAAAGATCTTAGACCCTTACGACAAATTGCTAAGGTATCCTACAATGTTGTCTTCTATGATTGTACGACGACCCACACTCGTCCCTTCACATCTAATGATAGGGCTTCTTACCAATCAATGGTGAGATAGCAATATCTAAAGGAAGAGGAAAAGAACAAAGACTTTTTGAGTAGGTATAATACTCGTAGTTTCTTGCTCACAACATTTCAAAACATCTTTAAAATACACCAACACTTTCATGAAATATTTTCAAAAGTCAACACTTTGTATACATTCTTATAGAGACGAAAATCATTATAAAGTTCTCCTAAACAAAGGCACATTTCAAAAATACTTTAAAAACAAACACAAACACATTTTTTTGCAAAGCATTTCAAAGTGAGCTAGCAACAAAGAGCCCGTAGATAACTACAGATGAAAAGGGTGCTAACACCTCCCCTTTTCATAACCTACCCCCCGAACTCAAGAAAATTCTCAAAAGGTCTTTCCTGTTCTTTTCACCCTTTCCTTTATTGGATAAAAGAAAAGTCAGTGGTGACTCTTGCTATCTGTGACAATTATGATAAAACGAAAAACACCCAAGTCAATTTTCCCACCATATTAGAGTTCAAGTTGTTAGCTAATGAAAGCAAACAAGTCACACAAGTAGCCTTAGGTTTAGGCTTGCATGAAGTTTATAGGTAAGTACCCTCTTGAAGTTTAGTTGGTTCAACCTGTCTTAAAGAAAGTAACCGGGTTATAAAGGATCTCAATATGACTGATCTTTCTTCATCAGGCATTGTTTCAGCTCAAGCGATATTTTCTAGCGGCTGAAATATCCCGAAAGTCCGATCTCAATGAGCCTAGTATCGAGTATCAACCAATATTCAGTTTTGCATCGAAGCCGGCTATCTCACTACTTTTTAATGGCCAAGTTTGGTCAACTAAGGTTCTAAGGTCAGTTAGTGCTTCATGACACCACACAACGGCACCGTATTCTCCTTGATTCAACACAAAGGATACTGGTACCAACAAATGTGTCATACTAACGTAGCAATCACTTCAACCATGTCGATATTACGCCGTACAGTCCCCACGATTTATTACTACTTACCTAA
This sequence comes from Vicia faba, assembly GCA_948472305.1. Taxonomy (NCBI): domain Eukaryota; kingdom Viridiplantae; phylum Streptophyta; class Magnoliopsida; order Fabales; family Fabaceae; genus Vicia; species Vicia faba. The sequence continues at coordinate 589,915,957 of OX451737.1, forward strand.
TGTGCCCCAGTTCCAGGTATAGGATCTATACAAGAATACCTAAACATTACCCGAAATGTAAAACAAGCAAATCAAACAAGTTAAGCATTTTAAATGTGAACTATCTCTAAGGTAACCCCACTTTTAGTGTTTCCCCAACAGAGTCGCCAGTTTTATAATATGGTGGGAGAACTGACTTTACTGGTTTTTGTGTTTATCGTAAATTTTGCGGTTAGCAAGAGTCGCCACCAACTTTTCTTTTATCCAACAAAGGAAAGGGTGAAAAGAACAGGAAAGACCATTTTTAAAGATTTTGAGTTTGGGGAGTAGATTATCGAAAGGGAATGTATTAGAACCCTTTCTATACGTAGTTATCTACGGGCTCTTAATTGCTAGCTCACTTTTGAAAATGCTTTTTGTGTAAGTGTATTTGAAAATATTTTTTAAAAGACACCTTAGTGCGGCGAACTTTGTAATGATTGTCGTATCGTTGAGAATGCATACAAAGTGTTTTTTTCTTTGAAAATATTTAGAAAAAAGAGAGTCTGTGTGTGAGAAATTTTGTTTTGTTTTATGAGCAAGCAACTACAAACTGTCTACCTACTCGAATGATCTTTGTTCTTTTCCTCTTTTCCTTTAGATAGTAATATCCCACCATTGGTTTATAGGTAGCCCTATCATTGGATGTTTGAGGGATATGTGCATGTCATCGTACAGTCACGAAGGCAACTTGTAGGTCACTTTATAAATTTTATCGTAAGGGACTAAATCATTTACCGAAGGCAACATCAGAGGATCATCAAGGGACTATGATATTTTTAACTGAGGGTCTTTGCTAAAGTATCCCACATTCGAGGGACATGATTGTTTTTCCGAAGGAAACAAAGTGGAGGTACCTTAGAGGTGTACGTGTGTGAGTGTGTTGTGTTTCAGTTATGTTTATCTTGAATGTTAGGTTTTCTAGTGTTTGCTTTTAGTCTTTCCATACAAGCCTATTAGCATACATGTAGCAGTTAATTGTATATAAGTACGGGAAATAAAGTGCGGAAAATGAATTGACGCTATTACATCGCTTCGAGATGGGGGGAATTACAAACCAAAAATGGGGAATGAAAAGTAAAAGGTCCTAGTTTAACTATTACATCCCCTGTGCAATTACATAATTTTATGAAAATAATGTGAATAAAAATAAATGAACGCGCGGAGGAGAAAGAAAGAAAGATGTAAAGAACCCTAAAAATCTAAGTGGAAGAAAATGTTTTTTTGTTGTTTTTAATTTTTGTTTAGAAAAATAATTAAATTTTAGGAACCTAATTCTAATTAGTTAATTAATTTTAAAAAAAAGGTGATTAAATGATTGATCAAAATTAATTTAATTAATAAAAACTTAAATCTACTATTTTTGTGATTTTATGATTTTTTAATAAAAAAGAATTAATTGAAAGAAAATAATAAAATAGTAAATGGAATAATAAAATAATAAAATAAATATAAATGAGCTGCTGCAAAATAAATGTTAGGGGTGAATAATCATATTTTTGCAAGGCCCAACATCTCCGGTCCATGCGTTTGCAAGAGGAAATGGGGAGTGCAGTCCCGAGTTTTGCTAGGCCCAAGACAACTGAGCCCAGGAGCATCACTTGATCCAATACATCTGAATTCTTGCGTCTATTCTTACATGTAAAATGTTATTCGCTCAAAACATCAATAGTAATAACAATGCATGCATAAAACTGATTTAAATTACATGGTAAGAGAGTTTGAGATTTAAAATTTTACCAAAACCATAGGATGGTTATGAGGATGAACTGGGATGCTTAGGGGTTGAATATGGACTCTGGAAGACTCCTGGGGATCTCAGGAATGTATTAGTGGCCTTGGTTTGAATTGATAGCGCTTGGAAGTGAAGTTACAGATTTTGCAACTTTTCTTTGATTTTTGTGAATTTTTAGAGATCTCTTGTATGCAAGGATTTAATGGTCCATTGTTTCTAAATGTATTGTGTATTTATAGAGTGAAATAGAATGGTGAGGGTGAACCAATATGGAAGGAAACAATGCATTCATGGCTTATGAAACAAAAATCCAACACATTGAAAACTTGCCATCTTTGAGATATTGGTTGCCTCTTTTGAATTTGCATGAACCTGAACATATTGTGGCATAACTTTTACGAATTTGTTGGGCTTGAAAAAGTTAGTTGGGCTTGCAAAAGGTTTGAAATCCAAAGGCAAGTCTTCACACTCTATTTTCATCTTTTTATTCAATTTTATTCATTTTTAAATGAATAAAAATAAAATTAAAGCAATAAAAATCATGAGCATGTTTGAATGTTTTTAGAGGTCCTATCACATCTTATAAACATGTTTGAATATCAAAAACTAGGCCCATTAGTTCAAAATTGCAATTTTTCTCTATTTGCATTTCATGAACTTCTTCAAAATCTCCCAACTTGTGTAACTCATAACTTGCTCAATTTTCATCTTGTGAAAATGATCTTGGACTTTTTAGAAATATCAAATTGTCCTCTACAATCTCTATGTTGATCATTTTTGTTTTTGAATACTTTATCTTGACGTAAGTTACCTTGACAAAACATGTTTTTTGTTGACTTTTGAAAATGACATATTATGTTTTAGCTCATATCTTTCAAATGAAGCATTTTTTGGACTTGAGCATAAAAACAAAGTTGTATAGAATTTAATTTTATTCAAAATAAGCTTTGGTTGGGGAAAATTTGATGAAGCATGTGAAAGTTTTGCCAGGTCAAAGCTCAGTTGACTTCTCCTAGGAAAACCCTAATTTGGCAATTCATGACTTTTGATGATCTGAGGTCTTTCCTTGAGGAATCATGACCAACCCTTGATAAAATGAAAAATATCACTTCAAAATGTTGATGTTGACCAAAAATATTGAAGTTTGACTGTATGTTGACCATATTTGACTTTTTTACTAATATAGTTGATTTTCAATAGTTTGAGTCATTGACTGAGCAAACTTGTGATGTAGGGCTTCAAACTTGACATGAACCTTATTAAGGACCTATTAAGAACCATGGAAGCCAATTGTGACCTTTTCAAACCAAATTTATTTGAGAAACTCCAAACCCTAGTTGTAGGCCTTTGGTTTAGGAGGTGCATCTTGACTAGTCAACCCTTGAGTGTTTTAAGAAGCCTTGAAAGAATGTCTTGAAGAAAATGGGAGGGAAATTTTTGGGGTAAAACACATAGGATGGTTAGATGCAAGTGGATATTCAAGAAGAAGAAATGTATTTCATATATTGAAGAGTAAAGTTATAAATCAAGGCTTGTAGCAGTGAGTTTTACTCATGTTGATGGAATTGATTTTAGTAAAATGTTATGCATCTGGTAAACCATTATTTTATGAGTATACTTGTTGTGGCGGTAAAAAATTGAGATTAATCCATTAATTGACTTAACTCGCAAATTAAAAGTCATCACCTCACTTTATTGTTTCCAAGGGAAGGGGAAAAGAGTGAATAAAACCCAAAGAAGTTTTGAAACAAAACTAATAAAACAAAGATCTAGGTACATGGGCTGGTTATGCAAAGGGAATGTATTAGCACCCTAAACATCCATGATTCTCCGCAGAAACCTCTTTGAAAATTTGTGTATTTGGATGAAATGGTTGTTCGCAAAAAATATTGGGGAGATGAGAAAATAAATGTTTTTTTAAAAATTTTGTGTTTGAAAAGACATGAAGTCTTATGCCTATGTAACAATGAAGGGTTTAAACCCCGTAGTTTAGGGTACAAATAAAAAAAGGGTTTTTTTTGGTTAGTTTTAAATAAAGATTTATTTTGTCATCTTGTCGTACCCCAAATTTGCCCTACCTCTACGATCATATTTTTTAAGATTAAAAATACAAGAAAGATGTTTTAATTAAGGATGGTTCAGCAATATCTGATGGCTCATTCTTAAATCCAAGTTAACCAGGGGGTGTATTTTAATTCAGGAGAGTGGGGATTTCTAAATTAAAAATACCCATGTATGCGTAGGCCCATTTTCAAAGCATGTTAGCCAATGGCCCATGAGATTCGAATATGGAAGACTATTTCAAATACAATTATTACGTTCTTAATTATAATAAAGTGCATTTAAGTGCTATTGTTGTTAGTAAAAAGAAAAGGTAAAACTTCAAATTAAATCCCATTAGAATTCATATTGATCCATTTTTGTTTTAGTTGTTGAATATCAAAAGGCGGGGTGAGATTCGAAACCGTAAACCCATTTCATTTGGTCCATTTCTTTCGGGTTATTAAATAGCATGAAGGGAGGTAAGATACGGAACAGCGGGCCCGTTGAGTTTTTTAGCCCATTTGATGTTTTGTTACTGTTCTACTTTAGAAAAAAAGTATTATTATTAAAACTGTTTTTCATTATTATTTTAATAAAATAAATAAATAATATATATTGCTTTATTAAAAGAACGTGATATATTTTCTATTATTGCTGATAAACTTTTTTATTATAATAATGTTCTATTTTATTATTAAAAGATATTAGATTAAATATTACTTATATAATTTATTCATTAAAGGATTTTTGTTTTGAAAGTTTTTGTTTGGATCAAATTTTTTAAAAGAAGATTTAGGCCCAGTTCACGTCAAAAAAGATAGTAATGTTGTTTGAAGCCCAATAGTCTTTTTTGCAGAGATGTTTGGAAAATTACGCAAGGCCCAAAAAGTAATTTACAAGTACTGTATCAATTATCCAGAATATGCACATGTTTTCTCATCATTAACAAATACTGTACAATTTGATTGGAAATCAAATCTTTTTACAACAAAAGGACACAGAATCAAATCATGCAGAATCCAAAGTCCAAGCTCAGAATTCCAATAAAATGGAATCAAATATCATACATTACATAATCAATATTACAAAATCAAATACAAATAAATCTAAAACCCTAAAATTGTTCTAAATCCCTAAATCTATGTTAAGTAAACCGTAACAGCAATTCAAATCAAAACCTTATATATACTAAATTGAAAAAACAGTACAGAGGAGGAAGAACAGAATCAAGAGGAACACTTGAATACAGAGGCCAAGATAATTTCAGAATCAAACAAAGAACGGTTACCGACTCTGTTGAAGAAAGGAAGAAAGGGGTTTAAGGTTTCAACATCTGAAATCCTAACCGCAACTGACGGTTTCCTCGCTCCGCCTCCGTTTCAACCTCTCGTCACCACCTTTGAAGCCATCACCAGAAACCTACGAATAAGAGGATTAGAAGCGAATCAACAATGAAGCTCGCAAAACACGAAATCGCAAAAAGGAGTAAACAAATTAGCTTCTTTTTTTCTGCTCTTATTATTCTGTTATTGGTAGAAGAGGAAGGGGTTGGGTGGAACGTTGCCACGGTGTTGTTCTGGATTAGGGTTAGAGAATGGGAGGGAGGGTTAAGTGAGAGAGAGAGAGAGAAAGAATAGAAACTGTTAACGATAATGGAAATGAAATGTAAAAACAAATTTATGTTATGTTTTAATCATGTATGCACGCATCCACCGTAATTAGTATGCATCATCGGTTTTATCCCTTTGATCTTCAATGGACGACTGCAAGGCCAAGTCCATTGTAACACCCATACGCCTCATGCACACAATCACTCCGGCCTTCAAAGAAATATGTGATGGGCCAATCCCAATTCTAACTACACCAACCTTTTTTTTTCTTCATTCAAACGAACTAGCAATGCACCTACCCTACCTCTGGGCCTAGTTCAATATTTAAACTTGGGCCCAGCCTCCTAAAAGCACCCCCTTGTTTTTCTTATTAGTTCAACCATACACCCCCGGGTTTGTTGGACCTAAATTACATATCTGAATTCAGGCCCTGACTTTCTGCACCCCTTCTCCTTTACTACTCAACTAAAAACGCACCCCCTTAAATTAATTAATATTTCCTTTTTTATTTAATTATTTTTTTTTATTCTTTTATTATTATTATTTTCTTTCTATAATTATTATATATTTAATTTTTGTACTTTATTTTTTAAATTCTTATATTTTACATGTTTTTATTTAATATCATACTATTATATTTATTATCATACTATTATATTTATTATCATGTAAATAAATTATTTTATTTAGAAACTCGTGAATTTTATATTATTGAATTAAAACATTTTTATCATGTATTAATTAAGAAATTTGGCAATTAATATGATAAAAATTATTCAACAAATCTTAAAACTATTTTTCGCAATAAACTAATCTAAACAACTAATGTTTTGCTAAAGGGTTCCAAATATATTTTGGCTAATCGCACATTTAGTCCAAAATTATGCAATCTTTACACCCGGTCAAATGCGAGGTGATTCAAAATAATTTTGCAACCCCTAAAAAACACAAATCCATACAAACTACGAATCGAGACATTGATTCCTCATAAGAGGATACATAGGCATACAACTAAAATCGTGACGAGTTCTCCTATTAAAACTTAAAACCTTGTTTTACCCGAAACCTAAACTTAAACCTAGTATCCTTACGAATAAGGTAGATGAAAGGTGCACAACACCTTCCTTTCGTCTAATAGAGTCCGAACTTAGAATCTTTGTCTTTACAAATTAGGGTTTCCTATTAGATGCCCTTCCTTGGGATAAAAACTAGTATTGGCGACTCTCATTTAAAAACCAGTCGCAACTGCTGGAGACACTACTGGGGAACTCAACCTTAGGTTTTTGGTTTTATTTTGGGTTTTTATTTTATTTATTTATTTATTTATTGCATTTACTTATTTACTGCATTTATTTATTCTTATAAATGTTTGTATCATTGTATATTTAATGCATGGCAGGACTTTTGTTTAAAAAAAAATTCTCAAATAACCCTTAGAAAGAAGGTTCGTCTATTAGCTTAGGGGATACATCATCCTTGCAAGCTTATGTGACGACTTCTCCTAAAGTCGGTGGAATTTTGCAAAAGGAATACTTATTGAGAGATATTCTCTTGACGAGTAAGACTTTAGAACGTCACCCATGACTCTTTGTAATGACCTTAACCAAAATCTCATGATGGGACCTTTCACGACTTTGAGACGAAAGTCTCGGTCCGTAAAGAGGCTCCACCTAAGGGAGGCCCTTGTGCCTTTCCCCCCTGGTGTTATTCATGATACCCTTAAGGAAACCACCTTTTGGGATGGTAGATTAACCATAGGTCAAAGTTAAGAGCCTACCTTATAAGGGTACCTATCACAAAATCCCGTCACTAAACTATACATCCATGCATTCATAGATTTCATATATTCATCATCTGTTTCTTTTATTTGTCTTATTCACAGGGTAAAAAAACAAAAAGCAATAAAATCAATATTTTGGTGATTATCTTTGAAAATGGATACCAAAGAAAACAACTTGTCCGCGTCAATGTGCCAGACATGTCTGAAATCAAAGCCACAAAAGGGAAATTTTACGAAAGAGCTCTGAAGATGTGCACTCGCTGCTATGGAGATACCCTTGATCCTAAGTATGTTGAAGACTTTCTCAAGCTTTATCGAGAAATGGTTGATGGTTTTAGAGCAGACCTCCGCAAGGGCACCTAGAAGATTTATTTCCCTTTTCTTAATTTCAAGCAAACAAGTTTTGGTGTAAGATTGTAATATCTTTCAATATCTGAATCATGTTACTTTCAATAAAGGTGTTTTGTTTCCATATCTTGATTGCGTATCCATTTTTAAAGATATTCACCATGTAAAAAAAGAAGTAAAAAACCAAAAAAAAAATATACCCAAGTGAATAAGACGTTTAACCCCTTTCATGTCCATACATATTCATTCGCAAACACCTGTATTTCATACCCAAGCTCATGTTTTTAAAAATATCTCTCCAGTTAAATCATTGGTAGAAGAATATCACCACCTCATTGACCTCCATATCAAACAAGGTCCTACAAACAAAGATCAATGGAACAAATCGAGGAGAATCAGGTTGCATTTCAAGGAGGATCTCGACCAAGTAAAGGGGTGAGTTCAATGAAAGGATATCTGAGTCAAGTTCTCCTAGCTTTAAAGAACATCATTGACAGGCAAGATCAGATTCCCAGGGTAGCTTTCGAAGAAGTAGCTCAAATAATTGGTGCATCAAGCGGTCACCAACTAAGAGAAGAGTCAGAGACAGGACCCTAAAAGTATTTCATGGCCCAACAAGAGATAAGAGAAGTTGAAACTGAAGGGTTTGTCCCACCACCATCAAAATCAAGGGCATCACATACCCTACAAATTCCAATCAACAATGCAGATAACTACTTGGACCTGCAGTATGGAGACCACAACCTAGAGGATGTCAATCAAGCACCCTTGAAGACGACGGGTACTCATGTTGTCGATAATCCACTGGTGATGAATCAATATAAGGCTCTGGAAGAAAGGTTGAAAGTTGTGGAGGGTTTTGATGCCTTTGAAGTAGATGCTCTCGAAATGGGCCTAGTTCCCGATGTGGTAATTCTGCCAAAGTTCAAAGTGCCTGACATTGGAAAGTACAAAGGGCTCACTTGTCCAAGAAATCATTTGCGCATGTATTTCAGGAAGATGCATGCCCATTCCCATGATCAAAAGCTAATGGTTCACTGTTTTTAAGGCAGCTTAAGCGGGGCATCTCTAGACTGGTATATATAATTGGAGAGAGTACATATTCGAACATGGGCATATATTGCTAAAGCTTTCTTAAATCATTACAAATATAACCTGAACATGGCACCTACCCACATGCAACTGCAAAATATGTCTCAGAAGAAAGAAAAGTCCTTTAAAGAATATGCTCAGAGATGGAGGGAGATGGCATCCCGTGTGCAACCACCATTGTCGGAGACGGAATTAGTAGATATGTTCATGGGAACCTTGCAAGGGCTATATTATGAGAAGATGGTTGGAAGTATCTCTTTAGGATTTGCATACCTGGTGACTATCGAAGAAAGAATTGAGACTTGAATAAAGAGTCAGAAAATACCAGGGGGACCATCAAATTCCCCCTACAATTCAAGAAGAACTTTTTCAAACTTCCCAAAAAGAAAAGAGGGAGAAATTAATGATGTAGCCTGACAATCGAGGGAACAACAACCACTAATGATCCCACAAGGAAAACAACAAGGCATATTTGGAAGACCACAAAGAAATTTTGATCCACTCCCTATGCACCCTAGCCAGTTATTCAAACACCTGGTCAAGGAATCCTTGGTGGAAGTCAAGGCTCTAGCTCCTCCAGTCGGGCCACTCCCGTGAAAGTACAATGCCAACACCAAATGTGAATACCATGCAAACTCTCCCGGACACACCATAGAACAATGTTGGGCATTCAAGCCCAATGTTCAAGATTTGTTAGAATCTCAAGACATTACTTTTGAGAAGACTAACATCAAATCAAACCTTATGCCTCCTGTTGTACCCTAAAAGTTTCCCTCTCATCTTCTCAATATCGCTTATGTCAAGTTTCAAGCTTTGAATCACATTTTTTTTGCTTAGTCAATTGATAAGTTGACCTAAAATGAATTGTATTAGGAAAAGAGTCAATTGTGGTCAATTTATATTCAAACTTAATAATTCTTGACCCATATCAACATTTTGAACTCATATATGTCAGTTGATCAAATTTGGATCATAATTCCTCAAGAAATTTGATCAGATCACCAAAAGGGCAAAATGGTCAAAATTAGGGTTTTGACTAAGAAGGCTCAATTTTTTATTTTTGACCAAATACATGACTTGTTGGTTTGATACATGACATCATCTTTACCTAATGGCATGGTTCAAAACACTTCTCAAGATCAATTGACTGATAGTTGAAATTTGGTCAACTAATGAAAAAGTCAACTATACACTGAAAAGTCAAACTTTGACTTTTGATTAAAATCAAGTTTCAAAAATCATATTTCATTAAGAAATAAAAAAAATTCAAAATCTTCTTTGAAAAGTCAAAATTCTAAGACTTAGAAATTTTTTTGTTAGAAAGTTAACTTTTTTTTCATGACTTTGTGCCAAATTTTCACCATGATGCAAAATGATTCAAGGAAAACTCCCAACATGAAAGTTGTAGATTTAAATGAGATCTAAAACATTGTAGGGCAGGACGTTTTCTAGAAATTCTTTTATTTTAAGTTATAAATTCATGATGTCATGGCATTTTTGATTAAACACTTGGAGAAATTTTTAGTAGGTTTGGTCAGGTTTTTATCCCAACTTCTTGGCCAGTTTTCATTAAGTTCCAGTTTGATTTAATAAAAGTGAAAAACATGAAAGTTGTAGAGGATGTTTCAAGCTTTCCAAAACATCCAAGAGCATGAATTTATCATACTTGAGCTAGGTGATTCAAGGATCTGAAGTTGGGTATTCATTCTTAATTTACAAGGAAAATTTATGAAGAACACTTGATTCAATCTTCAAGCATGATGTATAAATCCCACTTTACAGGCTTCTAACTTTCATTTCACTCCATAATTGAATTCTTACATAACTGATTGAGCCATAATCCAAGTGTTTGAACCATTATCCAATTGATCATTCCATTTTTGGAAGAAAGTTCACACTTCCATTTTGGAAAAGTGGCTTTAATCAAAAAGTCCACTCTCCTTGAGCATTGGACTTGTTCTTTATGCATAAACTTCATCTACAAGATCAGAAGAAAGCATGTTGAAAATACAACAACTCTACAATAGCATGGTACAAGCTTTGGGAAGATGTTTGTCACTTTGCTTCAAAAACAAGCAAGATAGCCATAACATGTGATTCAAAATATGGGTTATTTGAAGTCTGAAACATTCTCTATAAATAGAGAGGCCAATTGCAAGAGAGAAAGGTAAAAAAATAGAGAGAAAAACCAGAGTTTTTATTGTGTAGACAAGCCCTCAAAATTCCATACTCTCAAAAAACCATAACTGTCCACAAAGCTTCCACTCTTGAGCTTTGAAATCCAAATCCTTGAATCCCTCACACTTTGTAAGTTCTGTCCAAACAAACCATCTAAACACCTTACATACATCATATAGGATTTGTTCAAACACAAGAATAGATTCTGTAACATCATAATTTTCCAAGCTCAAGAACAGTCAAGACAGCAACTCATACTCAAAGCACAAATTTCAGCTTCAAGGTAAGTCTTCTTGACTTTAAACCCTTCATTTCAAGCATCATTAATGAATCATCTTTGAAGATAAAATGTAATAATCATTCCCCTTGAAGCTAACCCTTTGTTTGTCTTCCATTCTTGTCATTTATGTGTTGAGAACTAACTCTTGTGTGCAGCAAAACAATGTTAAAATCAAAAAATAACAGTATGAGTTGACACATACCTATATGAGTCGACACATCTTATTGGAAAAAATGGGTTATGAGTCGACACATAGCCTTATGAGTCGACACATATTTCTATACAGACCTAAAACAGAAGGAAAAAGGGTGTATGTGTCAACACAAAGCACGTATGAGTCAACATATGCAGGGTATGAGTCGATACATACCATTATGTATCAATTCATACTGAGTTGGTTTGGTAATACAGGGGTAAGAGAAGGTTATTTGTCGATGCAAAAGAGCATGTGTCGACACATAATGTTCAAAAATGATTTTTTCTTTCCTTTTCCTTTGTTTTTACATGTTTCAGATATTTCCTTCATGGTTGTTGAATATGGTTGTAATATTTAAGCTCATATCCATCCCCATTTGTAAATTGTACCCCCATCCCCCTAAAACAATGTAATAACGTAGGACTTTATTTTCCGTAATTTACCGCTTTCAAATACAAATGCTAGTAACTAGGGTGTGTATGGCAAGATAAAAATCAATCTTAGACAATCCTAATCCAAGACAAAACAATGCATGAAAAATAAACACTTGCACACTTGTACCTCTAGGGTTAACTCCACTTGTTGCCTTGAGAAAATGGTCATGTTATGCATGTGAGACACCTTAGCAAAAGACATTAAAAATATAAGATCATAGTCCTTCGATGACGCTTCGAATGTTGCCTTCAAAATGATCTTAGACCCTTAATAAAAATACTAAGGTATCTCACAACATTGCATTTTATAACTATACGATGACCCACGCCCGTCCCTTCACATCCAATGATAGGGCTTCTTATCAATCAATGGTAAGATAGCAGCATCTAAAGGAGGAGGAAATGAACAAAAGACTTTTTGAGTAGGTAGAACGTTCTTAGCCGCCAGTTCAATAATACGGTGGGAGAACTGACTTAGTTTTTTTTTTGTTTTATCACAATTTTTGTGAATAGCAAGAGTCGCCACCGACTTTTCTTTTATCCAATAAGGAAAGGGTGAAAAGAACAAGAAAGAACTTTGAGATATTTTCTTGAGTTCAGGGGGTAGTTTATGAAAAGGGAAGGTGTTATCACCCTTTTAATCCATAGTTATCTATGGTCTCTTAGTTGCTTGCTCACAATCCTCTTCAAAACTATCATTTTTCAAAACACACCAAACACATTCAAAACATGAAATATTTTCGAAAAGTCCAACACTTTGTATGCATTCTTATAGAGACGAGAATCATTACAAATTTTGCCTAAACGATGGTGCTTTTCAAAAATAATTTCAAAATCCACCACAAACACATTTCAAACAAAGCAATTTTCAAAAGTGATCTAGTAAGAAACTAAGAGCCCATGGATAAATATGGATGATAAGGGTGCTAACACCTTCCCTTTTCATAAACTACCCCCCGAACTCAAGAAAATATCTTAAAGGTATTTCCTGTTATTTTCACCCTTTCCTTATTGGATAAAAGAAAAGTCAGTGGTGACTCTTTCTATATGCAATAATTGCGATAAACGCAAAACAACCATGTCAGTTCTCCTACCATATTACAGAATTGGTAACTCTACTAGGGAGAATACTTAAAAGTGGGGTTACCTTAGAGCTAGATCACATTTACTTGCTTTTATTATTTTATTTGTTTGCTTTACATTTATGGGTTCTTGTTTGGGTTTGTATTGATCCTCTACTCGGATCGGGGAACACCATTAGGTAAATAGAAAAGATTATGGAGATTGTACAGCATATACCGATATGGTTGAGACAATAGCTATGTTAGTGTGACATATTTGTGGGTACTGGTATCCCTTATGGCGAGTTAAGGAGAATACGAGGCCGCTGAGTGATGTCATGAAGCACTAACGAACCTTAGAATCTTTAATTGAACAACTTGGCTATTAGGAAGTAGTGAGATATCCGGTTTCGGTGGAAAGTTAAAAATTGTTTGATACTTGATACTACTCTCATTGAGATCATACTTTTGGGATATTTTGGCTGCAAGAAAAGATTGATTGTGCTAAAAAAATGCCCAATGAAGAAAGATCAGTGATATTGAGATTCTCTAGAACCCGATTAATTTCTAGGATAAGTTGAATTAACTAACCTTCAAGAGGGTACTTACCTATGAACTCCATGCAAGCCTAAACCTAAGGTCTTTGTGTGCTTTGTTTGTGATTATTATTCATGTCATCATAAACATTATAACACCATAAAGCATTATCACTAAACATTTCAAGGATTTAGGAATTTATCTTTGTTCTGTTTTGTAGGTCATGACTTCTACTCGTAGGAATACCATCCGAGTCAACTTCGTGAAAGCGCATCCTCAACTTCAAGAGTTAGCATCAAGAGTGCCTGGAGATTCTCCTTTCACCGAGAAATATGGTGGACTTCTCAACTTGGCTACGTCAAACTTCCAAGAAGAAATGATGTGTGTGCTTTTCCAGTTCTTTGATCCTATGCATGATTGCTTCACCTTTCCCGACTACCAATTGCTGCCTACATTAGAAGAATTCTCTCAATTGTTAGGAGTGATTGTTCTTGATCAAATACCATTCACCGGTTTAGAAGAGACTCCAAAAACTGAAGTTATTTCCAAAACTTTTCATTTGAAGAGATCTGACATTGTGGAAAATTGGGTGACAAGAAGTGGAGTTAAGGGTTTCTTAACCAAATTTCTGTTGGAGAAGGCTTGTTTGTTCTGGGAAGATATGGATTTTCAAGCTTTTTAGGATGTCTTGGACCTTATAATATGTGGTTTGGTTCTATTTCCAAATCTGGACCAACTCATAGATGTGAATGCCATCAAGGTTTTTCTCTCTCGTAATCCCATACATACTTTGCTTGGAGACATTCTACATTGTTTCCACACTCACACCATGAAGAAAAGGGGTACTCTTTTGTGTTGCATTCCATTACTCTCTAGATGGATTATATTACACCTACCTTGATCAACTTTGAATAATGATCAAGGCTTGACATGGTCTCAAAGGTTAATGTCACTCACACATTCTAATATCTATTGGTGTGATCGATCTATGGAGGACATTACTATTATTGACCGTTGTGGGAAATTCCCTAATGTCCCTCTACTTGGAATTATGGGAGGTATTACCTACAATCCTTATTTGGCTTTGCAACAGTTTGGATATGCTAGGAGGGATGGCCCTCGTGATGCACTTATCCAAGGAATCGCATTCGACTACGAGAATGATGTCCAAGGTTATCGTTAGAGGTTCATACGAGCTTGGGGCATGGTTAACAAGGTTGATAGTAAGACATTATGGAATAATAACTCCATTACTATGGAGCCTTATGTCAAGTGGGTGCGAACTCGCACCCAAAACCTCATGATGCCTTATGAAGCCATCCTACCTATCATCATGGAGCCTGTTTCCGAAGGAGATATTCCATATACTGCGCTTTATCCTAATATGCTTACTTCTCTTGAAGATTTTCAAAGAGCTTGGATTCAGCTAAAGGGGGAGCGAGACACCTTCGAAACCCAGTTCTATACAAGTGAAAAGAAGGTTTTGGATCTTATGAGACAACTTCATGAAGAGCGAAGTTTGAACGCCTACGTTGTGCCGAAGAGGATGCGCTCGACCTTCTTGTCTTAGGAGTTTATTTTGTATTTATTTCTTCCATTGTAAGCCCAAGAGGCATGTTTGTAATTGATCTGAACTTATTAATGCAATTAATGTTTGTTCCCTTTTGTCTAAACAAATTTAAATCTTCTAAGTCCTTGAAAGCATTTGCATACGCATTTTCATGCATTATGACATAAACAAGTTTTCCACAACAGGTTCCTTTATCTTTCTACTTTTTATTTCTGTAACATGGATATCAAACAAACAGTGAAGGACTTGCAAGTGCAGAATTCCCAGTTCCAAGCAACCTTGCTTACCCTGGCCAATGGACAACAAGAGCTAATGACGCTGCTGGCGGACAAAAAGAAGACTAAGAAGAAGGCCCTCATAAACATGGGGAAAATGTTTAAAGGCCCAGTTCGTCAGTGTTGTACCCCAATTTTCCCCCATAAGATTCCTTCATCATACCATGTTAATTCAATCACAACAAGGTCACATTAGGGCTTTTGGTTCTTCTCCCTATCTTTAGTTTTGCTCTTTGAGGAATCACCAAGCACCTTGACTTGTTTTTATTTTGTGATCATTCTTGTTTTGTTTTTATTTTCCTTTTAATTAATAAAATGCAATGTTGGTTTGTCTCACTTGTCAATAATGTAGGTAAAGGCAATATCGCTTAGCAAGTTGATCCATGGGTTCATGAGTTTATTTCCATGACCTAGTCAATAAATCTTGAGAAGTTCAAACCTCACCATTTAAGTTGTTTTGGAAGAAATGGAATGGCAAGGTTTATTTTGGGTTCATCACATTTCAAAGTTATCAAATTGATTCAAAGGTACAAAGGGTTGATGGAAGAAGTTGTACAAGGTCTTGTTCCCATTGGTCACTATTGCATATTTCTCTCAATTCTCAAGATATGGAAGTTTTTTTGGTGGCTATGAGTCTCATTATCATCCTCAATAAGTTCTATTTATAAATCAAGAGTGTTTGTACAAGAAGGTTGTTCAAAATTGTCAAAATTCCTCAAATCATTTTCTTGATTTAGGAGCTAGGATTTTGAACTTCAAAGAAGTATATATTGCTCATCCTTTGGTATTTTTGAGTGATTCCAAAGACATCCTTCTCTTCAAAGGCTTATTAACAAATAACTTCAAAAATTTCAAGGATTTTTCATATGGAAGAAACTTGATGATGAAGAAAGATTACAAGTCCTCCAGATGAACCCTCATTTTCTCATGTGTGACTTCAAATGATCATAACTTGGTTAATATTTATCACCTTGAGCCCACTATTTTTCCATAATGATATTGGGGATGTGAACTTTATTCCATCTTTTATTGAAAAAGTGATAAAATGGATGGAAGATTCCCTAAGGATACAAACGATTATAGGTTATTTCATGATTTTTGCCAACTTCAACAATTCATAACTCTCTCAATTTTTGGATATTTTGAATGGTTCAAGTTTAAAAATGTCATTCAATAGGTCTATTTCATGCCATATTTTTTGGTCAAGAGAAAATTCCAAGTGGAAGGCCATGTTTGAATGCAAGACATTATAGGTCAATTTTGAAGAAAAATTTGAAATATTTCTAAGTATGGAAAGTCAACCTTTCCCCCAACTTTGACTCAATGCAACTTTCAGCTCAAGCATCCATTTAACTCCATTATTTTTCCATTCCAAAGCTTGTAACCTCATATTTCTAATGCATCAAGAATCATGCCTTAAGACTCCTTGAGCTGAGAATGCCATTGGATTGAACTTGAAAACTTGGAATTGGAGTTTCTTCATAAGTCAGAATTTGAAATTCATATTTTGGCTTCTAAAGATCAAATTAGCACGCGTTTGTAATCTAAACATGTTTAACCAAGTTGCCAAAGTGGATTAGAGCCTCAAAACGCAAATATTGGATTAGTTTTGGTGAAAATAAGATCACACTTCACTTGTGCATCAGGTTTGCATGAATTCCCTCCAAAATGCATCATTCACTCTTCCTTTTGATCCCATTTGCTTCTCCTACAAATACATGAACCATCCCATTCATTTTCTCAAGTTTGGATAGCCAGAATCACCCTGGCAAACTTGCTCCATAACTCAATTTTCTATAACTTCGTAATCAGTATTCAAGCCTTTTTCAATCAAATTTTTCTATCAATTCACCTTCCTAGATCTTCCCTGAAGCTAACCATACAATTACCTTCAAGAATCGGGCCCTATATTGCTCCATAGAAGTCCAGTTTCAGAGCTCTACAACTCAACTTCAATAGGTAGATTTCTCCATCAATTCTTCAAAACTTTGATAGCATTGTGATGCTCTCATTGCCCTGGTTCTAGTCGCAACACTTAATTTTATCTGGAAACACGTTTTGACCATGAAATTTTAAATCCGTTTTCAAAACTTTTCTTTCAAATTGTTTGATCTACAATTTATTTAAATTTGTCGCGAAGGTGTGATTGTCTTCATCTTGAAGAGACGAAGCGAATGACATAGGTCTGAGTTTCTGATTTTACAGTTTGAGAGACCTGCAATTCACATTGAATTTCTGATTTAATAAGTGATCCAGTGTTCTATTCACTAATGACCATGATATGCACAACGCGCCAAATCTCTTGGATTTGATTACTAATGTGTTTTGACTCTCATCGATTGGTCCACCTCTTTTTTTTTCTTCTGATTTTTATATTTAATTGTTTTAAACTTCAAAAAATCATATAAAATTCATTTTTAGTCCAAAAAATCTGAAAAAATTATGAAAAATATTTTTGATTATTCTCTTTCTGATTTTTATTTTTTTTCATAATTTTATTTTGTGTTTTGATATTTTTTATAAATTTTCACTTTATTTGATTTGTTTTAAATATTTAAAAATACTTTTATAAATTTTTAAATTCTGAAAAAAATTATGGAATGATGCAATGATATTGTGACAAATATTGGTGACCTCATTTATTTTTTTGATTTCTGACTTTGGTTTTTTTTAATCATTTTTGGTTATTTTACTCATTTCTTTTAATTAAAAAAAAATAGTTTCTGACTTTAAAAAATTACCAAAATTTTTATAATATTTGAGTCCATTTCTGATTTTTCTATGGTCTTACTTTTTATTTCTTGATTAATTTGAACATAGTTAATATTTTTATCATTTATTCCTATTTTAAAACATTTTAAAACATTTTTTAATGTATATATTAAATGCAATATTATTTTGTGATTATTTTCTGGCTGATCTTGGGTTGGATTTTTGATTATGAACTTTGTTAACATCATTGGATCCATGGTGTTAAGTATAACTCCATAAAAATGGATGAATGATTTTAATAGTAGTTTAATTAAAATTTAATTCAAATGTGGTTTGTATTCTTTCCCACCCCTCTTCATCTCATCCCTTTCTTATTGCACTAAGTGTTATTGGAGCATGATCTCTATATCATGTCTCAAAACAAATGGTGCATAGATTGCTATTGATCGGCCTCGAAATAGGTGTGACTTCTATATAAGTCCACTTACAATTGCTTAACATAGCGCTAAATTTTGTCCTGATTCAAATAAATGATCATTCGTTGCCCAAACCTATGTTTGCAAACCCAAGTATGTTAATTTGATCTCTTTGATCCAATAACTTTGAGATTCATTGTATGGAGGCTTTGGTTCTACCAATCCTCTAATGGATCTACAACACTTCTGGTCAACGCGGATCACTTAAACATCATTGATCATTAAATGGTACTTGTGAGGATTCTAAATGGATGATATACTTGACAAAAAGCAAATGCAACTTGTTGTGTGGAGGCTTTGGTACTACCAATCCTCTAATGAGTTCTAAATGAAAGTTTCAAGATGGTCATCCAACTAACCACTAATTATTAACAATTGATTTTACTTTATGCTTTTATTTTTTATGCTTTTTTTACTATTTACTTTAAGAATTACATTTCGTCCTAATTTTCATCTTTGCTCACTTGGCCATTTATATTATTATCATTTTATTTTTCTCACTTGAGCCTTTCTTTTTAAGACACCTAATAATCAACACGAACCATAAAAAGCTTTAATGATACTTGGACTATTTGGTTACTATCCTTGGCATTATGGATCATTGGACTTCTTGGACTTAGGATTAGAAACCTTGGCCTATGTTGGAGACCTTGTGACCTTAATTGATATTTTGTCTGGAGTTCTTGAGGTTTACCTCAAGACATTGGGTTGTTTTTTTATTTTGTGTGCAGGTTATTGTGATTACATTCTTTGTTTGTAATCTGAAATTTACCCGTATACAGTCGTTACTCTGCCCAATTTTTATGAAGACTTAATACACTCGAAGCTTGGTTTTCTCAAGAAGTCTAGTATCTTTGCTTGCTTGGTTTCAATCCAAATAATGTGAACTCTATCTTGGCACATAATGTCAAGAATTGACTTCTTGTTAGTTAGATGGTTCTTATCCTTAGATTTTACCTTATGCTTTAGGATAGTATCTTCTTCTCCTCCCATCTTCTTCAATTTCAAAAATCTTCTTCCTCCTTTTGAAAACTCTTCTTGTTTTTAAACATGAATCACTTTCATAATAAACTTGGACTTAGGTCCATGAATTTTCAAATCCTTTTCATAAATAAAATTCAATCAACTTAATAATACATTGACATTCTTTTTATGAGAAGACTAAAAGTCAATCAATCTCATTTCAAACCATTTTTCTATTTTGGCTCTTATCTTTAAAACTTTTCTCAAAGGAGTAGACTCTTGTCAATCCTTGTAATGATGCAAACAACTATACTTCTATAATATGTAGTAAAGAGATATATTTTCCACTTGGGTGTTAAGCGAGACAACTTATATAAGAACTACCAAACACCAAGAACAATCCTCTTGGACCAAGAACAATCCTCTTGGATTTTCACTATGTCAACAATGATAACAATCCTCTCAAGGTGACATACTTGTTTCCAACAATCCTAGAAAATCAAGAGTACAAAAACCACTAATCTTATTTTCAATAATCCTGAAAAATAAGCAAGTGTACAACAATATTTGAGTGAGTAAGTTTGTAGAGTAATAATCACTTTAAGTGATTTCATCAATAACTTGATCTTCCCTTCCAATAAAAATGATATACAATGACTCAGGACTTAGATTGCTCAAAGTTTTCTGTTATACAAGATGTGAAAATGTGTAGAAAACTTTTTGAATAAAAATGAAGAAAGCTTGAGTTGAGTATTTGAAAATTTCAGAAAAAGATTAATTGGAAGAGGTTGTAAAATCATTTGAATCTTTGGATATTTATATCTTCATAATACCCCTTTGAAACAACATGATTTTATGTACAATGATCATAAACAATTTCCAAGATTCAGTACAATCCATTATTCAAAAGGTGTGTGTGAAGAGGTATATGAAAATATACTGATTTTCGAAAATGTACAACAAGCAATCGATTGCACCCTTGATGCAAATCGATTTGCACAGGTTCTAACAGCCAGCAATTTCAAATATTTTCAGTGAGCAATCGATTTCACCTTTGTGTAAATTGATTTCACTTAAAAACATAAGCTTTTTTCAAACAGAGAGCAACCGATTACCCACATATGCAAATCGGTTGCACGGGAAAACAGAAGCAAAAAACCTGAAAATGTGAGGCAAGCAATCGATTGCTCCAACATGTAAATCAATTGCTCATTAATAAAAATTAATTTTTTGCTTAAGAAACTTGAGAAATAGTTTGGACAAGTTTAAAAACTTCTTTTGATCATTGAGCATCTAAGACTTAAGTTCATAGTAAGAATTATTATTGTACCTTATGAAATTTTCCAAGAGCTTGAACCAAAGACTTTTATCCAATGATGCTTTAGCTTGATCAACATATTTGCCTTCTTGCAATTATGGTTTGTCTTCATCAAAACAAAGTTCATTGAGAGGCTTGATATTACATTCTCCCCCTTTTTGATGATGATAAACAATCTTCCTTGATGCGTTGTTATTTCCGGAAAAAGACTTCTCCCCCTAAGATGTATAACTCCCCGTTTGTATGAGAAGCTTTGTAATCATTTGGATTTGCTCATCTTGAAGGATTATTTGTACCTTAAAAGTTTAAGACAAGGAAATACACAAGCATAAAGTATAATTCTCCCCGTTTGACATTATCAAAAAGAAGGGAAAGATGCATAAAAAATGGATAAAATACATATAATAATATTGAAAGCTTAACCATAATATTAATTAAATATAATAAAACATGTTATGCTTACCGCATCCTCCCAAAAATATTTTGGAAGGTTTGAATCGCTAAACATCATCCTTGCAAGTTCTACAAGAGACCTCTTCTTTATTTCCACCAGTCCATTTTGTTGAGGAGTACTTGGTGCCGAGAGGTTGTGAGAGATTCCATGTTCTCCACAAAAATCTTCAAAGAGAGCATTTTGAAATTCTCCTCCATAACCACTTCTTATGGAGACAATTGTTAGAGACTTCTCATTTCGAATTTGCTTAGCATACTTATTGAAAGCCTTGAATGCATCACTTTTATGCACTAAAAAGAATGTCCAAGTATATCTAGATAAATCGCCAACAATAACCGATGCATATACATTACCTCTGAAACATCTTGTTCTTGATGGACCAAATAGGTCCATATGCAACAATTGTAGTGGCCTTGTAGTAGACACCACATTCTTAGATTTGAAAGTTGATTTTGTTTGTTTCCCTTTTTGACAAGCCTCACAAAGTCTATCTTTGACAAATTTTCTCTTAGGAAATACAATGACAAGATCATGCTTGATTGATTTATTCAAGTGTTCCAAGTGAATATGAGCAATTCTTTTGTGCCAAATCCATGAATCATCGTTGTTCTCCATGAGATATTTTACCTTCAAAAATTGATCATCAAGGGAAATCATAAATATATTATTAATTATTTTACCTTTAAGTATAAACTCATGTGTGACTTCGTCTTCTATCAAGCATTCATCTTTGGTGAACTTGATCTTGAAGTCTTTGTCACATAGTTAGCTAATACTAAGAATAATGTGCTTTGTCACATAGTTGATGAAGATAAACCATAATGGCAAGAAGGCAAATATGTTGATCAAGCTAAAGCATCATTGGATAAAAGTATTTGGATCAAGCTCTTGGCAAGTTTCATAAGGTATAATAATAATTCTTACTATGAAATTAAGTCTTAGATGCTCAATGATCAAAAGAAATTTTTAAACTTGTCCAAACTATTTCTCAAGTTTCTTAAGCAAAAAATTAATTTTTATTACTGAGCAATTGATTTACATGTTGGAGCAATCGATTACATGCCTCAAGTTTTCAGGTTTTTTACTTTTGTTTGCATGTGTAATCGATTTGCATATATGTGTAATCAATTGCTCTCTGTTTGAAAAAGCTTATGTTTTTAAGTGCAATCAATTTACACAAAGGTGCAATCGGTTGCTCACTAAAAATATTAGAAATTTTTTGCTGTTAGAACCTGTGCAAATCGATTTGCATCAAGGGTGCAATCGATTGCTTGGTGTACATTTTTGAAAATCAGTATATTTTCATATACCTCTTCACACACACCTTTTGAATAATGGATTGTACTGAATATTGGCAATTGTTCATGATCATTATACAGAAAATCATGTTGTTTCAAAGGGGTATTATGAATATATAAATATCCAAAGATTCAAATGATTTTACAACCTTTTTCAATCAATCTTTTTCTGAAATTTTCAAATACTCAACTCAAGCTTTCTTCATTTTTATTCAAAAAGTTTTCTGCACATTTTCACATCTTGTATAACAGAAACTTTGAGCAATCTAAGTCCTGAGTCATTGTATATCATTTTTATTGGAAGGTAAGATCAAGTTATTGATAAAATCACTTAAAGTGATTATTACTCTAAAAACTTACTCACTCAAATATTGTTGTACACTTTCTTATTTTTCAGGATTGTTGAAAATAATATTAATGGTTTTTGTACACTTGTTATTCCAGGATTGTTGGAAACAAGTAGGTCACCTTGAGAGGATTTTTCTCATTATTGACATAGTGAAAATCCAAGAGGATTGTTCTTGGTCCAAGAGGATTGTTCTTGGTCTAAGAGGATTGTTCTTGGTGTTTGGTAGTTCTTGTATAAGTTGCCAACTATAAGAAAATCTCTTTCATGTTGAAAGGGGACTGGAGTCCTCTCGGACTATGAGAGTAACCATGATATATCCTTGTGTTCTTTACTTTTCCTCATTTATCGCTTTCGTCACAAATCATAACAAGAAAAGAAAATAATCACGTTTCTAAACTCCTTCACAAAATTATAAAAATAAGAACAAGTATTCATAAAACCGGAAATAATTTTGAATGTCCTAATCCCCCCCCCCTCCTCTTAGGCGCACTCTTATACTGACATTTGGTATCAGAGCGGGTTATAGGTAACCTGTTCTTAAAGATCCGGAATGGCTTCCGCAAATCAAAATCTAGTTTTTAGAGATGGTGGTAGCAATAACAAGCCTCCACTGTTTTGTGGTGAATACTTTGATTTTTGGAAAATCTGCATTAAGGCTCATTTAGAAGCACAAGGAGAAGAAATATGGGATGTCGTCAAAAATTGTCAATTTATTCCTACAAGTGTTGTTAACTGTGTTGGTACGTCAAAGCCTAAAAGTGCATGGGATGATGATGATGAGAAAAAGGTTCTCTATGAAAAAAAGGCCATCAATCTTCTTCAAGGTGCACTTAGCATGGATGAATTCTTTCGTGTTTCAGCATGCACAACGGTAAAAGAAATATGGAATACTTTAGTAGAAACTCATGAAGGAACCGCTGAAGTTAAAATATCAAGATTAAATACATTGAGTCAAGAATAAGAACTATTCATAATGCAGCCCCGAGAATCAATCCATGACTTACAGAAAAGATTTGTGCACTTGAAAAATCATTTGAAAGAACTCGGTAAGACTTTAAATAATGATGAACTTAATCTTAAAGTGCTTAGATCTTTATCCAGGAAATGACATCCAAAAGTGACAGCAATATTCGAGAAGAAGAATCTATCCACAATGACTTCCGCCACTTTGTTTGAAAAACTTCAAGAATATGAGACAGATCTTGCAAGACTTGAAAAGCATGAAATCCAAGTAAAAGATTCAAAAGGAATTTCTTTAAAAACGAGGATAAAAAATCATGATAGAAATCAAGAAGATGAATCCACTAGTAGTGAAGATGATGATCTTATCAAGAAGATTAAAAAGGTTCTTCGAAAAGAAAGAAAAAAAGAAGCACCAACAAGGAAGGTTACATACTTTGAATGTGGAAAAAAGGGACATGTTAAAAGTGAATGTCCTACACTTGAAACGAAGAAGAAATATTTCAAGAGAAAAATAGCTATGCAGTCAAAAAAAGCATATATAGCATGGGAAAGGTCATCTTCTGATTCCGAAAGCAATCAACGTGATAATCTTGTATTAATGGCTTCACATAATTTGAATGATGAAAATGATGAGGTTAGTAATGAATTTTCTCTTTATGATAATGACGTAAAATATGTAATAGATGAACTCCTAAATGAATGAAAAATTTTATACAAAACTATTTCATCTCAAAAGAAACATATTTCATCTTTAGAAGAAAAAATTGAGACATTGGAAAATAATTTCAAGGATGAAAAACAAAAGATTATTAGTGAACAAAAACAAAATTTTGTATGCAAAAATTGTGAATCACTTTCTTTCCAAATTGTCCAATTGAAAAGAGTTCTTGAAAGATATGAAAAAGGAAAATTTGGGTTGGAAGGTGTCCTTAGTAAACAAAGATACCCGAATTATAAAAGTGGACATGGATATTCAAAGTTTTCAAAGCCAAGTTATAACAAAACTATCTTTGTTAAGGCTAGTGACCAAACAAATCAAGAGAAAGTGAACAAACCTAAAGTGATTCATCATTATCTTAAAAAGAAAAAGTTTGTTAAGAAGAAATCTTATCCTCCTAGATATAGAAGTAATTTTATACCTACTTGTTTTTATTGTGGTATTGTTGGCCATACACCTAATGCTTGCTATGTTAGAAACTTTAGTGTAGTAAGTGGGCATTATGTGTGGGTTAAGGGAACTAACTATGATGGACTCAAAGCATATTGGGTACCAAATAAAACTTAATTTGTTTTGTAGGTTTTCTTGAGGATCACTTTAAGTCTATGATGTTTTGATAAGTGGTGGCTCTAACCAGTTGATGAAAGAAATACACTAACTTTCAAATCTAGTTCACAAGTCCAAAGATTATTTCACATATAGGGAATACCTTAAAGGAAGAATAATTAGCATTGACAAAGATGAAACACTAACTTTCACATCCATTTAAGATATAATTCATGTTAAAAGACTAAAGCATAATCTTCTAAGTACAAGTAAACTTTGTGACAAAGACTTCAACATCATGTTCTCAAAAGATGAATGATTTATAAAGCCACTCTTGAGGTGAAACTCATTGATATAAATTGTTTTTACTTCCAATAAATTCTTTATGTATTATAAAACTTTTTCCATCCTTTTTGCTAATGGAAAAGGGGAATAAGATATATATGTGTATGTGTATGTGTATGCTTGTCTCTAACTATTGCAGCCCAAAGAAAGATGCAAACTCTCTATGA
Organism: Vicia faba; assembly: GCA_948472305.1. Taxonomy (NCBI): domain Eukaryota; kingdom Viridiplantae; phylum Streptophyta; class Magnoliopsida; order Fabales; family Fabaceae; genus Vicia; species Vicia faba. The sequence continues at coordinate 589,941,423 of OX451737.1, forward strand.
TTCAAGGGAGAACTTTGATCAAGAGGGAATTATCAAAGATAGGGGGAGCATTCACATAAGAGTTTCTCATTATTTCAAAAAGATTCAAGCATATAAATTTTCAATGGTTGTCATCATCAAAAAGGAGGAGATTGCAAAGTCAAGTTTCTTCAACATTATGTTTTGATGAATACAACTACTATGTATATTTATCAAAGGATGAGAAAAAGCATCATGAAGCAATATGGCTATGGATCAAGATTTCAATATTATGAAGACTTGCATTGATCTTAATTTATTAAGGTATAAGCATGCAATATATATTGATAAAATAGTGCTCAAAATAATCTCCAAAATTCACTTGCATGCATGGTTCATTTAGTTGAAAATATCTCACTATTTCTAGCTTTAAAATAAAATATTTTTATCATACATTTGAAAATTTATTTTTCATATTTGAACCATATTAAATCACTTTCAAATATAATCTATTGACTTTCATAAATCAATAGATGTTGCATAAAGTTGATTCAAAAATTTATATAATCTTTTAACGTTTTAATTTTTTCAAACATTCAGTTTTTGGTAAATTAAGGCGTTTTGAACCGCCGTAACAGCACAAAAACCTCCCCAATTTACAACGTTCTGAAGCAGTATTTTATTTTTTGAAATTCAAAAATAATGTTCTGTATTTGTTAAGTCAGGTATCTTTTAAAACTGGCTTAATAAGTCCTGTACGAATTTGAAAAAACAATATTTTATTTAACATATTTTCATGCATCTTTTCATGAAACCATTTCATTTTAACTTGACAATTATTCATGATTTTTTTGTATAACTTTACCATATTTCATAGAGGTGTTATGCTTATATAAATACATGAAATTTCAAATTACAATTAACCTCTTCTGAAATTCTGGCTGCAGATATTCAATGTCACGTTCAATGTTATGACACCGTATCTGACTTACTATATGACAGTAAATACAAAAACAATAAAGAACACAGTCAATTGTTTACCCAGTTTAGTGTGCAACAACACCTACTCTGGGGGCTACCAAGCCAGGGAGGAAATCCACTATAAGAGATGTTAATTCAGGAATAAACCAACCAGTTTATCTCCTTCACTTAAGACCTACCCAATGCAATTTCAATCTAAGTACAACTTAAACCTGAGTTCCTACTCACTCCCCCTCAATCACAGCAGTGATATATAAAACAATTTGACTAATGAATTGATGAAGACACTCTTCAAAAACATACACTTGATTAAGCTTCACAGCTTTTTAATCAAGCAACACAACCACTCTTGCTTCACAGCTTTGAGTGATACACAAACTTAACTTGACTCTGCTTCACAGCTTTAGTCAAGAAACATTCAAACACTCTTGCTTCAAAGCTTTGAGTGCTACACAACCCTTACAATTAAAAACCTATTCCAAGTCACTTATCACAATGATAATTGCTTGGAGTACAATAATTAAACCTATACAGTTTACAAATGATCTTCTGACCAAAAAGGGATTACTTGCAAAACAGCAGCTCTGTTGAATATATAGCAGCTGCAACTTCAGTTAGGGTTTCCACAAAAACCTAGGGTTAATTCCGTTTGACCTTAAGACTAGGTCACATGACTTTATTAACCAGGTTAGGGTTGAGCTAGGTTAACCCTCAGAAAACGCAGGATTCTGTTCTGGAAAGACTGAGTTATTTTCCTGAAAAAACTCAGAATTAACCAACCTGCAAACCTGTTAGTTCAGAACAGGATGTCTTAACATCTGTTATGACATCTGAGGAACCTGTCTACTGATTTAGGAAAATGTGATCATTTTGCAAAATACTCAGATACACACTTATAAACATCAGTACCTGAATGACAATATTTTTCTGCAAAGGTACCTAATGAATCAGTACAAACTAAACTAGAATGTTATGACATCAGTCATGACATTCATACATACACTTGGGTTTTACCAAAAATGCAAGCCAATACCTAAACACCTACATCTTCTATTGCAATTAACATTATTATATTCATTCATTTTCAAAAACAAGTGTTTTGATATTTCAACTTTCATTGAGAATTTTTTTACATGTGTTCTTCATATCATTTTAGAAAAATTTCTTCATTATTCATAAACACTTGAGCATTAATATATCTTTATATATTGCTTGCTTGGAAGAGAAGATCAATCATTATTATTGATATATATTCATCAACTTTTTACATAATATTTTTCCATATTTAGTTGTAAATTTCTTGTTGTCCAAAATTGTTGAAAACAAGAGAGTAGAAAGGAAAGAATTGTTTTCTTGTTCTACTTATTTTTGTTGTATATTGGTGTCTAGGATTGTTGGAAGCAAGAGAGTCATTAAGAGAAGATTGTTCTCTTAGTGTACTTAGTGAAAATTCATGAGGATTGTTCTTGGTGGTTTTATTGGTTAGAGTCTTGTATAGAAAGACTAGGTTGTTTTGTCTAGAGATCTAACAATAATGAAATCTCTTTCGTGTTGAAAGGGGACTGGAGTACTCTCGGACTGTGAGGGAAACCAGGATATATCCTTGTGTTCTTTACTTTTCCACATTTATTGCTTTCATCACAAATCATAACAAGAAAAGAAAAGAATCACGTTTCTAAACTCCTTCACCAAATTAGAAAAATAAGAACTACTGTTCATAAAACCGAAAACAATTTTAAAAGTCTTAATTCAACTCCCCCTCCCCCTAGGCGCACTGTTATAGTTACAGAAATTTCCAAAATATCTACAGACTTCGGATATGCATATCTAAAGTCACCAAATTTCAGTTTTTTACAGATTTGTTCGGATATGCATATATGAAATAACCCAATAATTAAATATTAAGTTATTTGGATTATGCATATCCGGAAAAGCTATGAAAAACTAAAATTTGGTGACTTCGGATATTTATATCCAAAATAACTCAATATCCCAAATATATTTTGATTTTAGGTTGATTTTTATTCTTATAGAATATATATCTACTTAATATAGAAGATCTTTATAATTTACAAATTATCCATCATTTTTTTACAAGAATTTATTCATTTAATATTAAATATCCTATTTTAATATTATTATTAATAACATTTAACTTTTAATTATAATATAAATATCTTTTTTAATATAATACAATTTTAATTACAACATAATAGTTAATTATCAATTCTATAATAAAAACTAAAAAGTGTCATCTAATTTAAATTTAACTTTTAAAATAACAATTAAAAAAAATTATCAAAAATTATTCATAATTTTAAATAAATAATTAAAAAACGATTCCGTTTTTCCATTATAATTAAAATTTTAATTATTACATTCATTGTTTAATTTCATATCATAAATTTATTTTAATATTTAATTTTTAATTATAAATTTAAGTTATTTTTTATTAATAATAACTCAATTTAATTATATTATAAATAAATACTTTTTAAAATAAAATCAAAATAAATTTGGTATATTGACTGATTTCGAATATGCATATTCGAAGTCATTCAATTTAAGATTTTTATGCGTTATTTCGAATATGAATATTTAAAGTCATCTAATATTCTAAATTTATAAAATGTGTTTGAAAGTATATATTCAAAAATTATTTTTAGATTTTCAAAGATAAAAATCACCATTACTAAGTGTAAAGAAATATTCTCTATAGTATTTATGATAGAGAAGGAGTAGGTGATAGGTTGATAAAGTAACTATTTAGAAGTTGAATGAATATAGTGGTTAAATGTAAAAGCTGAAACATAAACAGAGGTTGGATACCGCGGGTAATTAAATGTTACGTAAGTTTTGGTACCAAATGAAAAGGAAACCATGCATCCATTTATTTCCACTATTGACTTGGAGGACTTTAAGGGTTGTGTGACTACATACAGACCATAGTTTGATGTGGAGGTGACATGTCTACAATGTGAGTACGTGACTAACTTAGAAGAAACGGTCTATAACATTGTCGATGAATTGAATCCACACGGCTTCAACTTTCAACTCCTTTGCAAGTCCAGGGAAACTTGGTGTATAGTCGCTGACAGGTCTTTGCCTCGTGGCTTTTAGTGAAGGTACACACATGCTGGTTCTTTGACTGGTTGATTTTTAGTGGATTGGTCGTTTTTCAATCACATCGTAGTGTGGATAGATACTTGCCTCATTTGTTATTTTTATACTTTCAACTTAATTAATTAAGGTTATAATCAATTTTATAAAATTATTTTTATTAGTGTAGAATAAAACACAAACTAATTTTTACTATTGTCACGAGCAGTTAAGTCCTTATCTTTTTGGATTAAGTTTGTACATACATTATATATATTTTTGATACGATGATGTCATTATATTCAAGTTATTTAATTAAACATATTAATTATTTACTGCTTTACCTAATGCATGATACCTTTATAATGTTTGTGAATCTATTCCCATCAACAACAAAAAAAAAAAAAGTTTGTGAATCTATAAGGTGTCAAGAGGGTCTCTTAGGTTTAGGCCACTCATAAATACTTTTATGTTTAAAAGAACTTGAATATTTAACACAGGCCACAAGTTTGGAAACAGGTTACGGGATGAAGTTGATTTGACCACCTCATATGGAGGGAAAGATAGTCAAGAAGAAAGGAGGGCTCCTAGTCCTGTGGTTTCAAATAATGAGACGTACTTCAACGAAGACCAGTATCCTCCGACTGAGGATATATACAAGCAACTGGAAGACCGTTTGAGTGGGATGGAAGTTCAGAAATTGCCTGGTCTGGACTTTGGTGATCTGGGTCTGTCGTCTGGGGTGGTGATTCCCCACAAGTTCAAAGCACCATCTTTTGCTAAGTACGACGAAGTTTCTTGTCCGAAGCTGCACCTCCGGTCGTATGTTAGGAAGATTCAGCCGTACATCGCTGATAAGAACCTATGGATCCACTTCTTTCAAAACAGTCTCTCAGGGACTCAGCTTGAGTGGTTTTACCAGTTAGAAGGAGCCCGTATCCGTAGTTGGGAAGATTTGGCTGTTGCTTTCTACAGGCAGTACCAATACAATGCCGATCTCGCTCCTACGTGTACCCAACTCCAGGGTATGTCTATGGGAACGGGCGAAGGTTTCAAAGATTATGCTCAGAAATGGAGGGATGTCGCTGGAAGAGTGCAACCACCCTTGGCTGATAGGGAGCTAGTTGATATGTTTCTAGGGACCTTGTCTGGTCCGCTTTTAAACCATCTGATCGGAAGTTCTTCATCTGGGTTTACAGAGCTAATTATGACCGGGGAAAGGATTGAGGCTGGTATTAAGTCTGGTAAAATATAGAAGGGTGCTTCATCAAGCACCGAGAAGAAGCCTTTTAAGAAGGAGTCCAGTGCTGTTTACAGTTCGAAAAGCCAGAATAGACCTGGACACCGCCAAGCTATTAATGTGGTGGTCATTTCAAGACCTGCTGGTGCTCCTCAGCGCAACAATCGGCAAAGGGCCAAGAGGCCCCGAAGGCAATTCACCCATCTCAACATGACTGTGTCTCAGATTTTTCCGCAGTTATTAAAAACCAATCTAGTAACTCCAAGGGAGGCTCCGCAGAATCCCAATACAACATCACTGAAGTACAACCCTAATGCCCGCTGTGCTTTTCACTCTAACAGCCCGGGGCATGATACGGATGATTGTTGGGTTTTGAAGAACAAGCTACAAGACTTGATCGATGCGAAGGAGATTGTATTTGGAGCACCGGAAAAGCCTAAACATGACGCAGGAGTGAATGCTATCGGAGATGACGATGATGAAGAGTTTGATATTTAAAGCTCGATATACCCAATTGTCGATGGTGGATTAAGCAACTGGACAGCGAAGGATTCTATGCCCGTTTCTGTTATCACCCAGTAATGAAACCTTTTGTTTTGAATTTGTAACAGACAATGTTTTAAACTTTATGGCCTGGTGTCTTACCCAGGGCACCGTGGCCTCATTTGTGAGGGCTTTATGTGTGTCATTTACATATATCATTAATAAAAGCATTGGACGTTTCTTGCATTTCAAATTTTGCGCTCCTTGTTTTTTTATTACATATTGCAAAATAGCTATTTTACACACACTCACATATACAGGTCTACATCCACTCTGAATCTCACTGGTAACGACCCTGCTACTGCCAGTTATGACTTCGAAAATCCGATCAACTTAGCCGAAGACGAAGGTGCAGATGATTGTAAAGTGCCTCGTGAACTTGCAAGACTGTTACTTCAGGAAGAGAGGGTTATTCAGCCGCACGAAGAGCCAGTGGAATCAGTGAATCTGGGTACAAAGATAGACAAGAAAGAGGTCAGGATCGGTGCCAATCTGGAGCTTAGTGTGAAACAACGGTTGATTCAGATGCTGCGTGACTATGTTGAGATCTTTGCCTGGTCTTATGAAGATATGCCTGGGTTGGATACCGATATTGTGGTTCACCGATTGCCTACCAAGGAAGACTGTCCTCCAGTGAAACAGAAGGTCCGCTGAATGCGCCCAGAGATGTCTGAGAAAATCAAGGCTGAAGTTATGAAACAGTTTGATGCCAGTTTTCTAGCAGTTACTTCTTACCCACAATGGGTGGCCAACGTGGTTCCTGTACCGAAGAAAGATGGTAAGGTTCGAATGTGTGTTGACTATAGGGATCTGAACAGGGAGAGTCCCAAGGATGATTTTCCTCTACCTCATATCGACGTTCTGGTTGACAACACCGCTCAGCACAAGGTATTCTCCTTTATGGATGGTTTCTCCGGTTATAATCAGATTAAGATGGCTCTCGAAGACATGGAGAAGACAACTTTTGTTACTCAGTGGGGTACCTTTTGCTACAAGGTCATTCCTTTCGGATTGAAGAATGCTGGGGCAACGTATCAGCGTGCCATGGTTGCTTTGTTTCATGACATGATCTATCACGAGATTGAGGTATACATCGAGGACATGATTGCAAGATCCCAGACGGAGGAAGAATATCTTGACCACCTTCAGAAGCTGTTTGACAGGTTGAAGTTGTACAAGTTGAGGTTAAACTCGAACAAGTGTAACTTCGGGGTGATGTCCGGTAAGCTGCTGGGTTTCGTCGTAAGCGATAAAGGTATTCAAGTGGATCCTGCAAAGGTGAAGGCTATACAGGAAATGCTAGCTCCTAGAACAGAAAAAGAAGTCAGAGGCTTTCTGGGACGTTTGAACTATATTGCCCGATTCATCTCGCACCTGACTGCTACTTGTGAGCCAATCTTCAAGCTACTGAAGAAAGATCAAGTGGTACGTTGGCATGATGAATGTCAGGCCGCTTTTAAAAGGATCAAAGAGTATCTCCAAGAGCCACCTATTTTGTTGCCTCTAGTCAAAGGGAGACCTTTGATCTTATAATTGACGGTACTCGACAACTCAATGGGGTGTGTGCTGGGGCAGCATGATGAGTCTGGTCGAAAAGAGCATGCTATTTATTATCTTAGCAAAAAGTTTACCGACTGCGAGACCCGATAATCGTTGCTCGAGAAAACTTGCTGCGCTTTGGCCTGGGCTGCTCGCCGGCTGTGATAGTATATGCTGACTCACACTACTCTATTGATATCAAAAATGGATCCAATCAAGTATATCTTCGAGAGGCCCACCTTGTCTGGAAGAATAGCGAGATGGCAAATGATCTTCACTGAGTATGACATCCAATATACGACCCAAAAGGCAATCAAGGGAAGTGTGTTGGCAGATCATTTGGCACATCAGGCAGTAGATGATTACCAGTCTATGAACTTTGAATTCCCGGACGAGAATATCATGATAGTAACTAACTGCGAGACACCTGGACCGGATGAAGGACCTGAGGAAGGATCCCGATGGTCTATGTACTTTGATGGAGCTTCGAACGCTTTGGGTAATAGCATTGGCGCCATGATCATATCTCCTAAAGGCTCTCATACTCCATTTACCGCCCGACTATGTTTCAACTGCACCAACAATATGGCGGAGTATGAAGCATGCATCATGGGTCTTCGAGCAGCAATTGACCTAAGGATTAAGTTTCTGAGTGTCTTCGGAGATTCCGCTCTCGTGATCAGTCAGATCAAAGGCGAGTGGGATATGAAACACTCAAATCTTATTCCTTACAAGGAGAATGTATTGACGTTGCTTCCTCATTTTGAGGAGATAACCTTTGAACACTTCCCTAGAGAGGAGAATCAGTTGGCGGACGCACTGGCTACGATGTCTTCTATGTTCAAAGTCAATTGGGACAAAGAGGCTCCCCGGATTATCATTGAAAGATTGGACGAACCTGCACATTGCTGTGACATTGAGACTGAAGAGGTAACAGAAAAGCCTTGGTTTCACGAAGTAAAAAGGTATCTTGAGGCTCAGGAATACCCCGAGGGTGCATCTGTTAATGACAAGAAGTTTCTGAGGAGGTTCGCAGCAAAGTTCTTCATCAGTAATGGCATCCTTTACAAGCGTAACCATGATTCGACCCTACTGCGATGTATGGATAAGAACGAAGCAGAAAGGATCACGACGGAATTACATGAAGGTACTTTCGGAACTCATTCCAGTGGACACACCATGGCAAAGAAAATCCTTCAGGCAGGATATTATTGGTCCATAATGGAAGCCGACTGTTATCAGCATTCTCGAACATGTCACAAGTGCCAAGTCTATACTGATAAGGTGCACATACCTCCAGTTCCTCTAAACGTCTTGACAGCTCCTTGGCCTTTTTCCATGTGGGGCATTGATATGATCGGAGAGATCAGACCTACGTCATATAATGGGCACCGTTTCATCTTGGTAGCCATTGATTACTTTACGAAGTGGGTTGAAGCAGCTTCATTTGCTACAGTAACCAAGAACGTCGTGGCACGGTTCATTCGGCATAATCTGATTTGTCGATACGGTGTACCAGAGAGGATCATTACGGAAAATGGTACGAATCTCAATAATAAGATGATCACCAAGCTCTGCAAACAGTTCAAGATACAGCATCACAATTGTTCTTCCTATCAGCCGAAGATGAATGGGGCTATAGAAGCGGCTAATAAGAACATTAAGAAGATTGTGCAGAAGATCATAGTGACATACAAAGATTGGCACGAGATGTTACCATTTGCTCTTCATGGGTACCGTACCTCAGCACAGACGTCAACAGGGGAAACACCGTATTTATTGGTGTATGGCATGGAGGCAGTCTTGCCCATTGAAGTTCAGATACCCTCTCTTCGGATTATGAAGGATGCAGGTTTGAGCAAAGGTGACTGGATTCAGACCCAGCTTGATCAGCTGAACTTAATCGACGAAAAGAGACTTACTGCTATTTGTCATGGTCAGACGTACCAAAAGCGGATGATCAAGGCATTTAACAAGAAAGTCAGACGACAAGAGTATCAAGTTGGGGACCTGGTTATAAAACGCATTATCTTACCTCAAGGTGATCCCAGGGGCAAATGGACCCCTACTTATGAAGGGCCATTTGTGGTTAAGAACATTTTCTTAGGAGGAGCTATGATTCTAACCACCATGGATGGTGACGACCTTCCTTACCCCGTCAATGCAGACATAGTGAAAAGATACTACGCATGATCAAAGACCCGCTAAGTTGACTGGCCTAGGCAAAAATAAGGGCTTCCCGGCGAACCAAAAGGGTTTGGGCAAAAATGAGGGATGAAAATGAAAAAATTTGTACACCCGACAATTCGAAAACCTGAAAAGGCGACTTGGGCAAAAAAGGGTATCCCGATGGACTGAAAAGCCGAAAGGGCGGTCCAGGCAAAAATTAGGGATTAAAGCGTAACACTATGTCTCATTGGATCACCCTGTATCCAGACTTTGGTATCGACTATTAAGCTCGGACGGCAATAATCAATTTGTTTCATCTTCAACCAAGAAGCAAAATGATGAGATACTCGAGGACATAAAGGAAATAGCAGAGTTAGAACCCAGTGGGATTATTCACATAGCTATTTTGTTTTTCACAATTTGTGTAAATTCTATCTGCTCGGCGGTGTTCTCTTACTACGACGTCAGCCTCTTGTACAAAAACGCCTATTTACAGGCCAAACATCAAAATCAATACAATTCATTTTCAAAGAAATTTCAAACTATTTTTTCTTTATCTATTTTGATTTGCAAAGAACGTCCAATGTTCATTTTTGATATATGCATTAGACATTAATTGCTGCTCATGAATATTTACATGCGAAACAAAAGACGATTACGGGTAACATCAGAAACAGGGGCAATAAAAATTGTCCAAACTATACAGTTGCTCTTTCCACCAGGTACAAAGGTAGATTCAGCTGAAGAATATGGCTAAGATACCTTCACTCCCCGCAGAGTAAGACAATAATGATAGCTCTCCCCAGCTAAGACTTGCAACTGTGAATGAATCGGTAATATTCTCCCCAAGCAGAGTTTATCTACCATCAGCACTAAAAAGGCTTGATACCCCCGACAATCTTAATATTCCCCAACGGAGTATAAGAATGCTCCCCGACAGGGTACAAGATGTCCCCAGTGGAGTTACAATTTTCCCAGCGCAGTCTGAAAAAGCTTCCCCAACGGAGTTGGGAGAATCATCCCCAGTAGACTCTGGAAGTTTATCCCCAGCGGAGTATAAAAATAAATCTCCCCAGCCGAGTTCAAAGGATCATTCCCAGCAAAGCTCAAAGGATTATCCCCACAAAAGTCTAACAGGTTATCCCCAGTGAAGTCTCCACTGAGAGATCGTCCCCAGCGGAGTTCTTTCCTTTCACAAACAGGAATTCAATCCCCAATAGGATTCAATATCACCAGCAACGATAATTCATCCCGACGGAGTTTATCAGTGGAATCTTCAGCAGAACATCTCTTCCCCACAAAGTAATCTCCTCATCAGTTTATTCCCCCTAATGGAGTCATCCTCTCCTGCAGGTTTATTCTCTTCGTTCGCCATCCCCAGCAGAAACGAAGAATCCCGCTTTATTCTTCAGCAGCTATTCGGGATTTATTTTCCCCAGCTAGAAACATTACATTTCCATACATCATGATACAGGCATATACGCATCATACCACACAATCTCATTGCTTGATATATATATCATGCATTTCATTCATCATGACATTGCATATGACTGACTCTTTACCTTTTCAGGGAAAGACGAATCAATAAACACCGTTGACTACTTATATGACCTGGTAGTCCCCTAAAAAACTACATCTATTGAGGGTTGTTTCAGCGGATTCCTCAGAAAGATGCTCTCACAAGACTTTCGTCTGGTTCAGTTAAATCGATTCTAAGATTTTTTTCTGATTCTTATCCAGTCAAAGTTAATCCAAGACCTTGTCTGGTTCAGTCAGATCAACGATAATATCTCCCTGATTCTTATTCCAGTTAAAGATATTCCAAGACTTTCATCTGGTTCAGTTAAATCGATTCTAAGATTTTTCTGATTATTATCCAGTCAAAGTTAACCCAAGACCTTCTCTGGTTCAGTCAGATCAACGCTAATATCTCCCTGATTCTTATTCCAGTTGAAGATATTCCAAGACTTTCGTCTGGTTCAGTTAAATCGATTCTAAGATTTTTCTGATTCTTATCCAGTCAAAGTTAATCCAAGACCTTCTCGGGTTCAGTCAGATCGGCGCTAAGATCTCCCTGATTCTTATTCCAGTTGAAGAGATTCCAAGACTTTCATCTGGTTCAGTTAAATCGATTCTAAGATTTTTCTGATTCTTATCCAGTCAAAGTTAATCCAAGACCTTCTCTGGTTCAGTCAGATCGATGCTAAGATCTCCCTGATTCTTATTCCAGTTGAAGATATTCCAAGACTTTTGTCTGGTTCAGTTAAATCGATTCTAAGATTTTTCTGATTCTTATCCAATCAAAGTTAATCCAAGACCTTCTCTGGTTCAGTCAGTTCGATGCTAAGATCTCCCTGATTCTTATTCCAGTTGAAGATATTCCAAGACTTTCGTCTGGTTCAGTTAAATCGATTCTAAGATTTTTCTGATTTTTATCCAGTCAAAGATAATCCAAGACCTTCTCTGGTTCAGTCAGATCGACGCTAAGATCTCTCTGATTCTTATTCTAGTTGAAGATATTCCAAGACTTTCGTCTGGTTTAGTTAAATCGATTCTAAGATTTTTCTGATTCTTATCCAGTCAAAGTTAATCCAAGACCTTCTTTGGTTCAGTCAGATCGATGCTAAGATCTCCCTGATTCTTATTCCAGTTGAAGAGATTCCAAGACTTTCATCTGGTTCAGTTAAATCGATTCTAAGATTTTTCTGATTCTTATCCAGTCAAAGATAATCCAAGACCTTCTCTGGTTCAGTCAGATCGATGCTAAGATCTCCCTGATTCTTATTCTAGTTGAAGATATTCCAAGACTTTCGTATGGTTCAGTTAAATCGATTCTAAGATTTTTCTGATTCTTATCCAGTCAAAGTTAATCCAAGACCTTATCTGGTTCAGTCAGATCGACGCTAAGATCTCCCTGATTCTTATTCCAGTTGAAGAGATTCCAAGACTTTCATCTGGTTTAGTAAAATCGATTCTAAGATTTTTCTGATTCTTATCCGGTCAAAGTTAATCCAAGACCTTCTCTGGTTCAGTCAGATCGACATTAAGATCTCCCTGATTCTTATTTCAGTTGAAGATATTCCAAGACTTTCGTCTGGTTCGGTTAAATCGATTCTAAGATTTTTCTGATTCTTATCCAATCAAAGTTAATCTAAGACCTTCTCTGGTTCAGTCAGATCAACGCTAAGATCTCCCTGATTCTTATTCCAGTTGAAGATATTCTAAGACTTTCATCTGGTTCAGTTAAATCGATCCTAAGATTTTTCTGATTCTTATCTAGTAAAAGTTAATCCAAGACCTTCTCTGGTTTAGTCAGATCGACATTAAGATCTCCCTGATTCTTACTCCAGTTGAAGATATTCTAAGACTTTCGTCTAGTTTGATTAAATCGATTCTAAGATTTTTCTGATTCTTATCCAGTCAAAGTTAATCCAAGACCTTCTCTGGTTCAGTCAGATCGACGCTAAGATCTCCCTGATTCTCATTCCAGTCGAAGACCTCCTACCAACAGTCTCCAAATGGCATCTGTAAGCCCATTCTCGACATCACCAGGCTGATACCACTTCATGCGAGTGCAAATTTCTGGGCACTTTAGTGTTCAATCATCTTCCAACTTTGGATCACGAAAGGCACGAAAGCCAATCTATATCCTCAAGTTTAAGAAGATTGAACAGGGGAATCTGTTGTACCCCAAAATTTTCCCTCTCATATTTCTCAAAACATTGCAAGAGAAATCTCCAAGTTGCTCAAGTTTGCTCAAGAGTGGGTCAGACAAATCATCTACTAAGGCAGTCAACCCCAAATTAGGGTTTTGTGTTGCATCAAGATCCTTGATTCCAAATGACCTCAAATGCCACTTAATGTCCTAATATGTTCTCAAGGTCATCCATGTCAAATTTCAAGCCTTGCAGAGGAAGTTTGCTAAGTCAATTGCTCAAAGGGTACAAAAATCGACTGTGCTCGGGCAAAAGTCAACTGTGACCCAAACACAGTCAAACCTCAATATTTTTTGTCAACATTCTCATTTTGAAGGATATTTCATCATTTGATCAAGGTTTGATCATGATTCATCAAGGATTGCTCAAAATTCATCAAGACTCAAAAGTTGCTAAATTAGGGTTTTTGTAGGAAAAGTCAACTCAACTTTGACCAAGCATAACTTTCTCATTTATGAGAAGTGACCCATCCAAAGCTCATTTTGAATAGGATTCAATTCCTTACAATCCATATTCATACCCAAAGATCAGAAAATGCACTCACAAGAAGTTATAAATTTGGACATTATAGGTCATTTTTGAAAGTCAACAAAAACACATTTTTTTCCAAAGCTTATAACTTGATCATGGTATATAAAAATGAGATGAGACCAAAAGGGTTGGTTATAGGACATCTCAAGATTTCTAAAAAGTCCCAGAACACTTCCAAAAGTTCAAAATTGAAAAAGTTATGCATTATTGAAGTTGGGCATTTTTGCAAAACTGCCAAAAGTCAACTATCCCCAAAACTTCAAATTTTGTCAAATGGGCCCATTCTTTTCCACTTGATTTGAACTTGCCACATTGCACACGTGTCTTAGCTTCAGCCTTGTGTCCATTTATCAATTTTATTATTTTATTTGATTTTTTATTGAATTATTTCATTTTAAATCAAATTAAATCAAATAAAATCCCAAAACTTGATTACATGAGATCTTTTGCTATTTTCAGGACTTAATCATCATCACGGTCAGCATCAAATTCGTATCTCACCATATCATGAACCAAAAGATGGATTTTTGACAAATTAGGCAAGTTTTCAATGGTGGATCAAATCAAATCCCATGGCATTGATGTGCAAAGATTCAAAGCATAATTCTTGACCTAATACATTCCACATTACATATACAAGTCAAGGCACACGAAAACTAGGTTGGAGGCTGCAAGAACACTGAAAACAAAACTTGGAAAAAGTGGTGAAAAGTGCAAAACCAAAATCACACTTAGAGGCAAATTCAGAAGCCAAGAACGATCTCAATCGTTTCCTTGACAATCACTGAGTCAGAATCAATCCAAAGCAAGCTCTCATATCCATCAAAACGCGCTATAAGTGTCCCGTTTCTTGGACCTGTTTTCAAAACCTTAACTCTCTATTCTTGCATCTTTTGTACGAAATATTTGCATATACATGATCCCCATCTAGTTTCTAAGCTTTTTACATTATCCAATTTTGTTTATGTGACTCATACTGTGAGGTACCATATCTAGGGTTCGTGTTTGGTTTTTGGGCATTTCTTTTTCAGGGAAAATTGGCTGATGAGAAGGGCATGGTTGTGACCGGGACGATGAGACGAGCACAACCATGCCCTTAGATTTCATTTCCATGGCTCACAGTGGATAATAGGAGTACGTGACCTTTAGTGACGGGTGGTGTCCGTGGCTATAGGTGTTGCAGAGTTTTAGCCACGGACGTGAGGAAGAAGACGATGACACGTCAATTCCCTAGTGGGCCATTCAAATCTTCGCGCATTTTTTTATATATTCTGGCATATTAACATGTTTTCCCATATTATGTTTTGTTCTTATATAATTAACAAATGAAGCGAATGGCCTAGTGGAAAGGGGAGCTGGCAGTCACCAACAGGACCTGGGTTCAAATCCCAGGTCCTCCAAATTGCATTTGTTATTTTTCTATAGGTTATCCAGTGCAAATCCAAGCGCATGGCCTATCATACATCCTCAAATATCAAAGCGCCAGATGGCCCAAGGCCAAATCTGGTGATCCAAGATGACGGTCTACCATGGGACCAAGTAAAAAGGTGCACATGGAATTCACAAAGTCAACCAGGCCTGCGCCAATTGGGCCATGGAATTGCTGATCAAACCTCCTATTCAGGCCCAAACCCCTAACTCTCTCTATTTCATTTTTTATTTTATTTAATTATTTATTTAATTATTTTTATTATTAATTAACCAATCAAATAATTTTCTTTAATAAAATTAAAACAAAAAATATTTTTCTTCATTAAAACCAAATTTCAGTTTTTATTAATAAATATTAATTTAATTAATTTAGGCCATTAATTAGGATTAACTTTAATATATTTTTTTTTCAATAATTAAAATCAATTAGACTTAATTAGGTTTTTTATTAACATTGATCAATTTTTATTTCCTTCTTTAAATAACAAAAAAAAACCAAAAATATTTATTTTCATTAATTAATCTATTTATTTAATTCAATAATTGATTTAGTTTAATTTCTTTCTTAATTCAAAAACAAACAAAAAAAAATCTTTTCTTTAATAACAAAGGGTCAAAACCCTAGAACTCGCATTCAATTTAATTTCCCGCACGCGATCCAGTTTTATCATATTTGTATTTGTTCCCGGAATGTAATAGCTTAATAGGACTTTAAATATTTTTATCGCTTTATTTATTTTCCGCATTTAAATTTCAAAGGGTTGTCTTTGGCGATGTAAATATCCGACGCCTTGTAATTTAATTTCCGCAATTTATTTTCCGCAACGTATAAGCTGCTGGATGTTTGATAATAGGGATGCATGACAAGATATGAATGTTTAACCTAAAATCAACATAGATCATCCATAACATGTACAAAGATAAAATTAATCGAAAACAACACACTCGCACATGCGCACTCTTAGGGTACACCCCACTTGGTTGCCTTCGTACGCGGTCATTGAGTATAGGTAGTTTTAGAGGTCGCCCTCTTGTCCAAAGATCATAGTTGCCTCGAAACAGTTGCCTCAGATAAATGATCTAAGACATTAGGTTTACCACTAAAGCGTCCTAACATTGCTTTAGTGACCGCACGTACCTTAATCGAATTGACCCTTAAACTCCAACGATGGTGCTACCTACTCATCAATAGTAGGATAGCATTGTCTAAAGGAAGATAGCATAGAACGATTCCTTTTTCAAGTAGGTAGATGGTTCTTAAGTACTTGCTCTTTCAAAAAATGAAATCTTTTTCACACTTACACCTTTCAAACAAAAAACTTCTTCAAACCCACAAACATAAAGAAAGCAAAATTTTGAAAACCATATGAGCAAGTACCTAAGAGCGCGTGGATAACCACAGATAGAAATGGTGCTAACACCTTCCCTTTCTATAATATACCCCCCGAACTCGAGAAACATCTCGAAAAAGGAATTTTTCTGTGCTTTTTTCCTTTCCTTGTTGGATAAAATAAAAGACGGTGGCGACTCTTGCTTACCGCGACATTTTGCAAAAACAAACGCAAAACACAAACCAGCATTCCAAAAACAGTCAGTTCTCTCCCACCGTATCACAATTATAAACCATTCCGATTGGTCCATATATATTTCTTTTAAGTAACCTTTTAAAAAGTTGTTTTAACATCCATTTAGTGTACCACTAAGTTATGAAATCAGTATCCTAATAGATGTAATTCGAGCGAATGATGAAGAAGTATCGAAGAAATATTTGTTTTCTATTTGCTAAAAACCTTTGTCCACAAGGTTTCTGGTACCCCAATATTTTCCCTCTCTATTCCCAAGACATTTCTCACAAAAGATCTCAAATGCTCATGAAGTTTCAAGAGTTTGATCAGACAAGTTCACCTCCTAAACACTGAGCCCACAAATTAGGGTTTTGGTTTTCTGAAGGACATTTGGACTTTTAATGCCTCAAATGACTTTCATGGTTCATTATAGGTCTCCAAGATTTCTCATACCAAGTTTCGGGTCTTGAATTATAAATTTTCTCAATCAATTGCTCAAATGACTGAAAATCAACTATATTGGATAAAAAGTCAACAATGGTCAATATAAGTCAAACTTCATGATTTTTGGCCTAAATCATCATTTTTAAGTCATATTCATCAATTGATCAAGGTTTTATCACAATTACTCAAGAAAAACACTCAAATCATTAAAGGGGCAAAATGGTCAAAATTAGGATTTTGAATGAGAATGACTGATCATTGACTTTTGACCTAGTACATGACCTAATGGCTTGAAGCATGATCTTAATGATTCAAACACAATATTTTGACCTAATTTTATATCTCAAATCATTTTTCAAGATCAATGGACGGATAGTTGAATTTTGGATCAACTGATGAAAAGTCAATTGATACACGAAAAGTCAAACTTTGGCTTTTTGACCACATTGAATTTCGAAGATCAAGATTCATCAAGATGCTCAAAAATATCAAACATGATCATCAATAATCAAGAAAGTCAAGAAAGTCCACAAAAAGTCAAAGTTTTCAATAGTTAGAAATTTTCTAACTGTTTTTACACTTGATAATTTCATTACTTCATGACATTTTTTCACCAAGATGCAAGATGATTCAAAGAAAACTTTCAACATGAAAGTTGTAAATCTTGATGAATTCTACAACTTTATATTAGATGGTTGATGTTATAAAGATTCTTAGATTTGAAGATATAGGCTCATGAAGTCATGATATTTTTTTATAAACACTTAGAGAAATTTTCAACAAGTTTGGTCAGATTTTTATCTCAAGTTCTTACCTAATTTTCATCAAGTTCCAATTTGGTTTAGCCAAAGTGGTAAACATGAAAGTTGTAGATAATGTTTCAAGCTTTCCAAAACATCCAAGAGCATGAATTTATCATACTTGAGCTAGGATATTCAAAGGCATGAAGTTAGGTATTCATTCTTGAATTACAAATCATTTTGGTGAAAAACACATAATCTAATCTGCTTGCTATGCTGCATAATCTTGCTTTGCAAGCTTTCTAAATTGCAAATATCACCATAATTTAATGTTTACACAAATTTTGAGCTATGGTCCATTTGATTTAAGCATTATCCAAAGCATAATTCCATTAATGGCACGAAGTTAACACTTCCATTTTGGAAAAGCATGCTTTTGCAAAATGCCAATACATTGAGCTTTATAACATTGAAACTATGAAAAATCATCAAACTTGATTTTTCACTTTCAACCAAACTATAACAGGCTATCTTGCAAATATGATTACTTCAACCTCCAAAACCTCTTGCCTATAAATAGAGAGATCAATTTCAAGATAAAGGAGGAGATGAAAAAGCCCTCAAAACCCCTTTACTTTAAAAAAAACACAATTGTCCATAAAACTTCCATTTTTGAGCTTTGAAGTCCAAATCTTTGAATCTTTGAAACCTTGTAAGTTTTGCTCAAACAAATCATCCAAATACTTCACATACATCATATAGAAGTTGTTCAAACACAAGAACAAATTTTGTAACATAATTATCACCATCTTCCAAACTCAAAAAATAGTACCTTGCAACTTGACTTGCTTGGAGTGATTCAACAACTTTCAGCACAAAGTGAGGATTGGCATGATTTCAAGAAGGTCCAAGGAAGCTTAATCAATCATAATATTGCACCTGGAACAACTAGAAGAGGCTTCGCACTTTTCTCCAAGAGAAGTAAGTTTCCTCAAACTTTGATATCTTTATTCATACATCATTTATTTTCGTTTTCAAAAGAATAAAATCGGACAAATCGAGGCATAAGAGTGCAAATATCCAAAATTCAAAGAAAACGCTTCAGGAGCCCTAACAAGGATGGCCGTGTCACCTGACACAGGCCGTGTCGGGGAGAAAATATGCAAAAAGGGCAGGGAAGATGCTGACACGGGTGCACGTGTCACGCAACACGGCCCGTGTTAACTTAACTCGGATTGAGAACTTGGCAAAAAGGCAGGACAAAGGCTGACATGGGTGCCCGTGTCACACGACACGACCTGTGTCAATTCAGCTGGGACAAGTAAAATGCACAACGCCAGTAACAGATTCTGACACGGGTGACCATGTCCGATGACACGGTCTGTGTCAGCCTAAACACTAGAAATCCAAATTTTGAGATTTTTGCTATAATTTTGGGTCATTAAGGGTACATTGGACATTTTACATTGCTGGGAATTGACATTAACATCCATACTATTTTCTAAACAATTAAAAACCATTAGACTTAGGCTTTATTTTAACATCCCTTAATTTCAATTAACTTAGTTTCATTTTTAGGTTTTTGTTTAAAATAATTAGTTAATTTCTTTAGTTAAAACTAATTAGCTTTCTTAGGTTAATGATCAAACTTTTCTATAAAAAAAAACTACCAAAACAATTTCTTCTTCATCTATAAATTTTGTGGATAATTATTATGTAATTTCTTATGGATTGTAATAGTTTAATTAGGGTTTATTTCTTCCCTCCCCATTCATAAATTTGTACCCTCATTCCCAAAGTGTTGTAGTAGTGTAGGACATCTAAATTCTGCAATTTATCGGTTTCCTTATTATTGTTAGAAATTATGGTTTGTATGGCAAGATTTAAAACAAACATTAGACAATGCCCCTCAATTACAAGATCGTAATTCCTCGATGACCCTTCGATGTTGCATTTGGTAAACGATCTTTGTTCCTTACGACAATTGATAAAGTGTCCTATATGTTGCCTTCTATGACTTAACGATGACTCACGCCTGTCCCTCACGTTCAATGATATGGCTGCTTACCAACCAATGGTAAAATAGAAATATCTAAAGGAGGAGGAAAAGAACAAAGACTTTTTGAGTAGGTAGATTGCTCGTAATTGCTTTCTCATAAACATTTCAAGACCAACAACTTTCAATACACCAACACTTTCTTGAAATATTTTCAAAGTCAACACTTTGTATGCATTCTTATAGAGACGAGAATCATTATAAAATTTGCCCAACAATGGCACTTTTCAAAATATTTTCAAACAAACACATTCACAAAATCATTTCAAAAGTGAGATAGCAATTAAGAGCCCGTAGATAACTACGGATTAAAAGGGTGCTAACACCTTCCCTTTTTATAACCTACCCCCTAACTCAAGAAAATTCTCTAAAGGTCTTTCATGTTCTTTTCACCCTTTCCTGTATTGGATAAAAGAAAAGTAGGTGGCGACTCTTACTATCCGCAATAATTGCGATAAAACGCAAAACATCCAAGTTAGTTCTCCCATCGTATCACAATGTGCCTTGTACTTATCCACTATTCCATCAGGTTTTATTTTCTTTTTCAAAACCCATTTACAATGCTAGGTTTAGAACTAGGAGGCAAGTTCATTAAGTGTTAGGTCCAGTTAGATTCCAGATAATCTATCTCATCATTAATAGCTTCTTGTCACAAATATTCATCCAGACATGAAAAGTCTTCTTGAATATTTGTTGTATGTTCTTTTACTATATAGGTCGCATAATTGGGCCCATAGTCTTTAACAACTATTACTAGTTTACTTTTTCAAAGCTCTGTTTCTATTTCTTCAATGCTTTAAGGGCTTCTTATCACATGAATGTGATTCAATTTAGTGCCCCTACAATTTCTATATTTGAAAGGAAATTTGTCTTCATATAATTCAACACCATTTGATTCTATGATCACTTTAATATTTAGGTCATAACACCTATATGCTTTACTGTTTGCTGCATACCCAATGAATACAAATTCATAGGCTCTACTAGTAAGTTTATCTCGATTTGGATCCAAAATTATGACATAAGCCAAAAAGCCCCAAGTTCTAAAGTAAGATAGGTTTGATTGTATTTTCTTCAATATCTCTTAACGAGAGATCCTATTTTTAGACTTGGGAACTCTATTCAAAACAAAGAAAACATTCAATAAAGTTTCCCCCCACCAGTGTGAAGCGTTGTACCCCAATTTTTGCCCCTAAGATCCCTTCATCATACCATTTTGATTCAATCATAACAAGATCACATTAGGGCTTTTGGTTCTCGTCCCTATCTTTAGCTTTGCTCTTTAAGGAATCACCAAGCACCTTGACTTGTATTTCTTTTGTGATCATTCATGATTTTTGTTGACTTTCCTTTTAATTAATAAAATGCAATGTTGGTTTGTCTTACTTGTTAATAATGTAGGTAAAGGCAATCTGGCTTGATAAGTTGATCCATGGGTTCATGAGTTTATTTCCATGCCCTAGTCAATAAAGCTTGAGAGACTCAAACCTCATATTTGAAGTTATTTTGAAAGAAAAGTCATGGCAAGCTTCATCTTGGTTCACCACATTTCAAAGTTATCAAGATTGATTCAAAAGTACAAGGGGTTGATTGAAGAAGTTGTCATGGTTGGACAAGGCCTTATTCCCATTGGTCACAAGTGGATATTTCTCTCAATTCTCAAGATATGGAAGTAGTTGTGGTTTCTATGAGTTCTCATTATCATCCTCCATAACTTCTATTTACAAAGCAAAAGTGTTGGTACAAGAAGGTTGTTCAAAATTGTCAAAGTTCCTCAAAACATTTTCTTGATCTAGGAGCTAGGGTTTTGAACTTCAAAGAAGTATATCTTGCTCATCTTTTGGTATTTTTGAGTGATTCTAAAGACACGATTCTATTTAAAGGGTTATTAACAAATAACTTCAAAAATTTCAAGTATTTTTCATGTGGAAGAAACTTGATGATGAAGAAAGATTACAAGTCCTCCAGATGAACCCCCAATTTCACATGTGTGACTTCAAATGATCATAACTTGGTCAATGTTTATCACCTTGAGTCCACCCTTTTTCCATAATGATTTTGAGGAAGTGAAATTTATTCTTTCTTTTATGTGCAAAGTGAGGAAATGGATGAAAGATGCCCTAAAGATGCAAAATATTATAGGTCATTGCATGATTTTGTGCCAAATTCAACAATTCATAACTCTATCAATTTTTGGAGATTTTGAATTGTTCAAGTTTCAAAATGTCATTCAAGAGGTCTATTTCATGCCATCTTTTTTGGTCAAGAGTAAATTCCAAGTGGGGGGCCATGTTTGGATGCAAAACATTATAGGTCACTTTTGAAGAAAAATTTGAAATATTTCTAAGTATGGAAAGTAAACCTTTTTTCCCCAACTTTGACTCAATGCAACTTTTAGCTCAAGCATCTATTTGATTCCATTCTTCTTCCATCGCAAAGCTTGTAACCTCATCTTTCTAAAGCATCAAGAATCATGCCTTAAGACCCCCTTAGCTGAGAATGCCATTGGATTGAACTTGGTAACTTGGAACTGAAGTTTCTTCATAAGTCAGAATTTGAAATTCATGTTTTGGCCTCTAAACATCAAATTAGCACGCGTTTGTGATCTAAAATGTTTAACCAAGTTGACAAAGTGGATTAGAGCCTTAAAACGCAAGGATTGGATGAGTTTTGATGCAAATCAGATCACACTTTGTTCGTGCATCAGGTTCACACGATTTTCCTCCAAACTTCATCATTTCACACATTTTAACATTCCATTTGATTCACTATAAATAGAGGGTCATCCCCCATTCATTTCCTCAAGCTTTGAGAGCCAAAAACACTCTGTCAAAACCTCACACGAACTTCAAATTTTTGAAATCAGTTTCTGAGATTCCAGCCTTTTCTTCCAAAATTATTTGCACATTCATCTTCTTTAAGAATCATACAAACTCTCCAGCACTTAAACCAAGCAAAATGAGCTATAATTCAACCTACAAAAGTCCAGTTTCAGAGCTTCTTTCTTGAACTTCGAAAAAGTAGAATTCTACAGCATTTGGATCTAAATAAAGCACTAACTTGTTCTACTCCTTATCCTGATTCTAGTACTTCTTACAATTTTTAAATCCATTGAGAATTGAGAGATTATCTCAAATTGAAGGTGCTCTCTATTTTCTGGGTTTTTGATTCATATCTCTTTGTATACCTTATATAAATTCGGCGCGATGGTGGTGTTAGGATCTTCTTGAAGAGACGAATCCAATGATACTGGTCCGGGATCCTAATTTTTCCATTTGAAAGATCTCACAAAATCTCCATTGCAGGGTGGCTGGAGGTTGAAGACGATGGCATGTCTCGTCTCAGCCAATGATAGCAAGCCAAACGTTTTAATTTCATTGGTTGCCCTTTTTCTGATCCCCTACGCATCTTACTAAGGTCCATATCAAGCACAACACGTCTGGTCCATTGGATTAGCTTACTAACGCGTTTAGACTATGATCTAATGGCCCATATCTTTTTGGTTTTATTTTATTTTCTGATTTTATATTTTAATTGATTTAATTTTCAAAAATTCATAACTCTTTTATTTTTCATCCAAAAATTATGAAAAAAATAACAAAAATACTTTGAATTATTTCTGATCTCATGACTATTTTTTCACATTTTTATTTTGACAATTTATATTTTTTTATATTTTTTCATTTTTTCTTTGTTTTAATTACCTTAAAAATACTTTCTGACATTTCTTAATTCTAAAAAATTTCATAAATATCATTTTACACATTTCTGACTTTTTGAAAAATTTATGGAATTTTGTATTGATGTTTACTATTTTTTATCTATTTTCTATTTGTTTGAGAAATTTTAATTAGCTTAAAAATAGTTTCTGACTTTAAAAAATTATCAAAAATTTTATAAAAATATTTGAGTCCATTTCTGATTTTTCTATGGTCCTACTTATTTTTTCTTGATTAATTTGAACATAGTTGATATTTTTCTCTTTTATTTCTATTTTAAAACATTTTTAAAGCCTTTTTAATGTATTTATTAAATTTAATATTATTTTGTGATTATTTTCTAGATAATCTTGGGTTGAATTTTTGATCATGAACTTTATTAACATCATTGGATCCATGGTGTTGAGTCTAATTTCACAAAAATGGATGAATGATTTTAATAATAGTTTGATTAAATTTTAATTCAAATGTGGTTTGTATATTCTTCCTAACCCTTCCATCTTATCCGTTTCTTATTGCACTAAATGTTATTGGAGCATGATCTCTATTGTTAGAACATAGTTTGATTCTACAACCCTTGGTTAGAGTTTTGATGATAACAAATACAAAGAATAAATAAATACAAAGAAATATATACAAAGAACAAATATGATCCTTAAAATTATGTTTTGTATATGCAGAAGTTCTGATGGGATCAGCATCAGAAGATAAGCAATAAAGAATTTCACGCTGAAGCTATCAGATCATACGCTGAAGATTAGTGACCAGAACCTGCGCTTAATGACAACAAACTCTGATTCTGAACTAAGACATATCAACCAAGTCATCAATATTCTAAAGCGTCATCAATAGTTAAGGATAGAAGACTCTGAAGCGTTACTGATTATTCAAGACAGAATTAATGCCAACGGCTTTCTTCAGACAAGATCTTCTACAAAAGGAAAGTGTGTTATTAACATTAAACTTGCTTTATGGACAACGTCTTTGCCTTGCCTATATAAACAAGTCTGCTTGTGAAAGAAGCACGTACGCACACACACATCAATTTGCAGAGAATTCCAAACCATGCATATTCAAGCTCTAGAAAATTTATTCTATTCTAAGCTTAACCTGTGTAATTATCACAGTTGTGATAAACTATTTTGTTAGAAAACAACAACACATTCTTGTTCAATTATTTGTAAAAGATTTCATTGAGATTAACCGGTTTGTGGTTGTACTCAAGAAGACTTTAACAGTTGTTAAAGTAGCTGTTGTAATCTTTTGAGATTAGTGGATTAAGACCTCGTTGGAGAGAGGCGAAATCACCTTGACGGGTGGACTGGAGTAGTTTGAGATCAAACGAACCGGGATAAAAATACTGTGTCATTTGGCTGTTTTGATCTAAATTTTCAATTCAACCCCCCCCCCCCCCCCTTCTTGTGTTTTTCACATCTTCAATTGGCATCAGAGCGCCTGCTTCTGAGCTTAAACACTTAACCGTTTCAGTACAAGATCCAGCGTCAGAAAAACACTATAGCAGGACCAAGTCAAAACATCAGCAGTGACAACAATGAAGAAAGGGACAGATTCAGTGGCAAACCTCCAGTCTTTGATGGAGAGAACTTTGATTATTAGAAAGACAGAATTGAGAGTTTCTTTCTGGCCCATGATGCTGATCTGTGGGACATGGTGACTGATGGATACACGCATCCAGTGGATGGACGTGGTCAGAAGATAGAAAGGAAAATGATGTCTGATTAGCAAAACGTGAATTCAGAAACCACCACAAGGCCAAAATAATTCTTCTCAGCGCCATCTCATATTCAGAATATGAGAAAATATCAAATAGAGAAACTGCCAAGAATATGTTTGATTGTCTGAGAATGACGCATGAAGGCAATATTCAAGTCAAAGAAACCAAGGCCCTTGCGCTCATTCAGAAGTATGAGGCATTCAAGATGGAAGATACTGAATCAATAGAAACTATGTTTTTAAGATTCAAAATTCTTGTTGTTGGTCTAAAAGTTGTTGACAAAGGGTATTCTACTGCTGATCATGTTAAGAAGATCATCAGAAGATTTCCAAAACAGTGGAGGCCAATGGTCACAACACTTAAGCTAGCCAAAGATCTCAACAAAATCTCTCTAGAGGAACTTGTCAGCTCCCTCAGAAGTCACGAGATAGAGCTAGAAGCGGATGAACCTCAAAAGCAAGGTAAGCCATTAGCTTTAAAATCTAACAGAAAATCTGACTCCAACGTTTTGTAGGATGTAGAAGAAACCTCTGATGGATCCTCATCAGAAGAAGATCAATTATCTCTCTCTCCAGAAGGGTGAACCAACTATGGAAGCAGAGGCAAAGGAAGTTCAGGAATCCCAGAAGATTAAAAAATCAGAATGAATCCTCCTGCATATATAGAAGGTCAGAATCTTTATCTGGACACAGAAGATCTGAAGGTTCTTCAGGATACAGAAAGCCAAACAACAAAGACATCATCTGCTATGAATGTAACGAGCAAGGGCACTACAAAAGTGACTGCCCAAAGCTTCAGAAGGAGAAGCCCAAAAAGAAGTTTATCAAGGAAAAGAAGAAAAGTCTCATGGCTACATGGGATGATTCTGACACATCCGAAGCTGACTCAGAATCAGATGATGAAAGAGCAAACATAACTCTCATGGAAAACATATCTGAAGACAGTGAAGCTTCTGGTTCAGACTCAGAATCAGACACATGAGAGATATCTTTAGCAGCAGAGCAAATACACCCATCATGGTACCTGGACTCTGACTGCTCACGACACATGACAGGAAGAAGGCATATGTTCCAAAGCCTAGAACTTAAGCCTGGAGGCCACGTGGGCTTTGGAGGAAATCAAAGAGGAAAGTTCATTGGCTCTGGAACAGTAGGTAATGGAAATATCCCCTCTATAAGTAATGTTTTATTAGTTGATGGATTAATGCATAACCTGTTATCCATAAGTCAATTAAGTGATAACGGTTATGATATAATCTTCAATCAAAATTCATGCAAAGCTGTTAGTCAGAAAGATGGGACTATCCTACTTAATGGAAAGAGGAAAAACAACATTTATAAAATCAAACTTTCTGAACTAAAAAGTCAGAATGTAAAATGTCTACTGTCTGTTAACAACGAGCAATGGATCTGGCACAGAAGATTGGGGCATGTTAGTATGAGAAGGATATCTCAGATTAACAAACTCAATCTGGTCAGAGGACTTCCTACCTTGAAGTTCAATTCAGATGCTCAGTATGAAGCATGACAGAAAGGCAAGTTTGCAAAACCTGCTTTCAAATCCAAAAATGTTGTTTCCACCTCTAAGCCATTAGAACTTCTGCAAATTGACTTATTTGGACCAGTAAAAACTGCTTCAATCAGTGGCAAGAAGTATGGGTTAGTAATCGTAGATGACTATAGCAGATGGACATAGGTAAAGTTCTTAAGACACAAGGACGAGTCACACTCTGTGTTTGTTACCTTCTGCAACCAAGTTCAGAATGAAAAGGATCTTAGAATCGTCAAAGTCAGAAGTGATCATGGTGGAGAATTTGAAAATAAAGATTTTGAATTATTCTTTAATGAAAAAGGCATTATGCATGATTTCTCTTGTCCTAGAACTCCCCAGCAAAATGGAGTTGTAGAATGAAAGAACAGAACATTGCAAGAAATGGCCAGAACCATGATCAACGAGACTAACGTTGCTAAGATCTTCTGGGCAGAGGCAATAAACACAGCGTGTTACATTCAGAATAGAATCTCCATAAGACCTATTCTAGAAAAGACTCCATATGAATTGTGGAAGAACAAAAAGCCCAACATTTCTTATTTCCATCCATTTGGATGTACATGTTTTATTTTGAATACAAAAAATTATCTGAACAAGTTTGACTCTAAAGCACAAAAGTGTATTACGTTAGGATACTCTGAACGCTCAAGAGGGTACAGAGTATACAATACAGAAACACAGATTGTTGAAGAGTCAATCAGTGTTCGGTTTGATGATAATCTTGACTCTCAAAAATCAAAGCAGAATGAATTCCTTGCAGGTATAGAAGTTGAACTCACAGGTACTGAAGACAACTCATCAGAGGCTCTCAACATAGACACTGCCTCAACATCAAAAAGAGTCACTTCAAGCAATCCGACACCTTCTGTTGATCAACTCCAGAAAAGACCATCCAGAAGCAGCATTGATCACCCAGAAGAAACAATTTTAGGAAGGAAGGAAGATCCAATCAGAACAAGATCTACTTTCAGAAATTCTGAAGAGTCTCTCATGGGACTGGTTTCTCTAATTAAACTAACATCAATTGATGAAGCACTTCTGGAAAATGATTGGATTCTGGCAATGCAAGAGGAGCTAAATCAATTCACCAGAAATGACGTATGGGATCTGGTTCCCAAACCAAAAGGATTCAACGTCATTGGTACAAAATGGGTGTTCTGAAACAAAATGAACGAACAAGGTGAAGTCATCAGAAATAAAGCACGACTGGTAGCACAAGGTTATAGTCAGCAATAGGGGATAGACTATACAGAAACCTTTGCTCCAGTCTCCAGGTTAGAATCTAACAGACTTTTAATATCATTTGCGATTAATAAAGGCATCACTCTGTATCAGATGGATGTCAAAAGTGCATTCTTAAATGGCTATATAGAATAAGAGGTATATGTGCACAAACCCCCTGGTTTTGAAAGTTCCAAAAATGCAGAATATGTTTTCAAATTAAAGAAGTCACTCTATGGTCTGAAAAAAGCTCCCAGAGCTTGGTATGAAAGACTAAGTAACTTCCTATTAGAAAAGGAATTCACCAGAGGGAAAGTGGACACAACCTTGTTCTGTAAGACAGTTAAGAATGACATATTAGTGTGTCAAATTTACGTTGATGACATCATATTTGGATCCACTAAACCCTCTCTGGGAAGATAGTTTGCTAAATGTATGCAGGCAGAATTTGAGATGAGCCTAATGGGGGAACTAAAATTCTTTCTGGGCATTCAAATAAATCAAACTCCAGAAGGAACTTACATTCATCAGAGAAAATATGTCAGAGAACTTCTAAAGAAATTTGATCTCTCATAATGTAAGCCATCAAGGATTCCAATGCATCCCACGTGCATTCTAGAAAAAGAAGAGGTAAGTAAAAAGGTAGAACAGAAGGTCTATAGTGGTATGATTGGTTCTCTTCTCTATCTGACGGCTTCAAGGCCTGACATTCTATTCAGTGTTTGCATTTGTGCTAGATTCCAATAAGATCCTAGAGAATCTCACTTAACAGCAGTTAAGCGAATTTTCAAGTATCTGAAAGGTACTGCTAATCTGGGTTTGTTTTATAGAAAATCAAATGATTACAACTTAGTAAGATACTGTGATGCTGATTTTGCTGGAGACAAAGTAGAACGTAAAAGCACTTCTGGAAGCTGCCAGTTTCTGGGAGAAAATATGATCTCATGGTCCAGCAAAAGACAATCCACAATAGCTCTATCAATAGCAGAAGCTGAATACATAGCAGCAACTGGATGTAGTACGCAAATGCTCTGGATGAAAAGTCAACTTGAGGACTTCAATATATTTGAGAGTAACATCCCTATCCTCTGTGACAATACTTCTGCTATTTGTCTCAGTAAAAATCCTATTTTGCATTCTAGGGCTAAGCATATAGAAATAAAACATCATTTTATTAGGGACTATATTCAGAAAGGGATTCTCAATTTAAAATTCATTGACACAGACCATCAATGGGCTGATGTCTTTACAAAACCTCTTTCTGAAGATAGGTTTAACTTCATTCTGAAACATCTCAGCATGAAGCTTTGCCCAAAATAAACTGTTTTATTTACATATCTTAACCTTCAGAATTTTGGTTATTTTCTGTGAACTGCTGATCAACCTGCCTTCAGATTTTTAGAAGTACAGATTGTATCATAATCTATCCATGAAGATCTGAGCGTTTCATTTCAAGGATAGAAGTGCGCTGTTCACGTAAGAAAACAGTTGTCATCCATTCATCAGCTACCTTCTGAGGTTGAACACGCGTTCACTTTTCTGAAAGGTCAAAAGCGCTGATTGGGTGCATTGAGACACATGTCATGGGTAACCGTTCCAATATCTTTCTGAATCCCCTAAAATCAGTTGTCATTAATTATTATAATCATTACTAATTATTTATCTCTCTTGCAGTTTATGTTTTCAAAAATCTATTTAAACACAAATTTCACTCTTCACACTCTTTCACTTTTACTCTCTCAATACACTCTAATTGTTTTCTGTTCGTACTTTCAAAACCCTTTCATTTTCTTCTCAAATTTCTTGTGTGAACATGGCTTCCTCAAGCATCCCAAACACCAGTTCTCAGAGAAATGATTCTATGGAACAATATGAAGAACCGTTCAGAACTCTTCTCACGCTCATTGACAACCTAGAAGTTCTTTCAGAGCTGATTATGGATTTTGAAAGTCTTCAAGAAAATGGATTCAATCTCTCTGAAAAAGTTAATGCTCAAGGATGGAACATGTATTTTGACCGTCTTCTAGGTCCAACGTTTCCAATTCTTGTGAAGGAATTCTGGATTCATGCTTTATCCTCAAACCATCAAGTCACTTCGTATGTAATGGGGAAGAAAATAGTAATTGATGAAGACCTAATTGCAAGACTGATAGGTTACAATGGTGGTGGTGTAAGGTGTATAGACATGGCTGAAAGATGTGCTGATGTTGCTTCAATTGCAAGAGAAATTTTCACTCTGGGTCTTCCCTCCAGCAAGATAAGGGATCTGAAGGATCATCACAGAATATGGGCTAAGATAATTCTGGGATGCATCAACCACAGTAAGCCAACCAGCTCTCTTGACTACATAAACATTGATCAGCAGTTTCTGATCTACTTTATCTCAAAGAAGACTAAGGTAAATCTGGATCACTTGCTATTCAATCATCTGAGGACCAGTGTTAAAGAGACTAGAGAAGATGAGCGTACCAAAAGGGACTGGATACCCCTTGGAAGACTCATATCAGATATTCTGACAGAGCATAGGTTGATAGACCATCTAACAAAAGCACAGGAAATCAGCTCCCTAGAGGCAACTGCTGGGAAGCCTTTGAATGCAAAGAATCTGAAAAAGATGAAAATTATTGAGAACATCAAGAAGGAACCCAGTGTTACTTCTTTTGCAACCATCACCTCCAGAAGAATTCCTCTGGATGATTTTCCTATGTTCTCAAAAATTGATACCAAGCCTGAGATAATCGTCAGATATTTGGACGCGTGCAAGGCAGATGGCACTACACCAGATTTAAATATTCAGGACATGCAACAGGCGGCACCAGAAGTTGTTTTGAAGAAGAACAAGAAAAGGAAGACAACAGCAGAAGGATCATCCCAGCAGACTCCAAAAGCTGATAAAAAGAAAGGTAATCCTTCTTCTGTAACTGTTTTAGAATAAATTACTATATCAACATCTGAACACATTTCTACCCAACCAGAAATTCCTACCTCGCAAACTTTTGATGACTTTGACATAGGGTTTGACCCCTCAGAAACTCTAAGTCTTAGAGAAACTCACTCCCTTCCTATCAATCCAAATACTGAAACAACTCAACCAGAACTTGCAAAAGTTCTGTTAGATATTGAATCTTTTGACCAAAATATTTCTGCTCCTACACCAGAAAATCCAAACCCTCTAATCCCAGAAAATCCAAACTCCTAAACCACATCAGAAGCTCCACAACCAAATATTCCTCTCTCTCCACAACCAGAAATACCACTACCTCCATCTCCACAACCTGAACAACCACAACCAGAAGTTCAAACTTCTGAGATTCAACCTTCTGAGACTTGTGAACCAGAACCTCACAATGTTCAATCCAACCAATCTGAAGGACCTACTTCAGATTTAGATACAATTCCTATTCCAGGAATCACTGAACCTCTGGCCATCCGTATTCCCCTCACCATTCTGGGCTTTCCACAAATTCCCTCGTCACTAGAATTAACACCACTAAATTCTCCAACCAGTCCAATAGTTATACCAGACTCTCCCACTCCCTCACCAAAGAGCAATCCAGATGATAACGTTAAACTTGTCATTGCTCTAACTTTTTTTGAACGTCTTGCTGCTATAACTCACAAAACGGCCATTCCAAAACCAAAACCATCTGAACCCACACCAAATGTTGGTACTAGTTTTGTGATCGATGGATCTGGAACTGACTGTTTAACGCTGGTTCGCGAAATGTCGCGTTAAGCAAGAGTTGCCACCGTCTTTTATTTTCTCCAACATGGACAGGACAAAAGCACAGCAAAATTCCTTATGAGATTATCTCTCGGTTCGGGAGGTAGATTTATAGAAAGGGAAGGTGTTAGCACCCTTTCTATCCATGGTTATCCATGGGCTCTTAGATACTTGCTCATTTGTGTTTTCAAAATGTGTTTGCTTTTCAAATGTGAGTGAGTTTGAAAAAGTTTCGTTTAAAGTTTCAGATTGACTCTTGTATCAGTCCTCAAGAGTGTTTGAAAAATTGTTTTGAAAGCTTTTTGAAAAGTGTCGGTGTGAAAAGAGTTTTGATTTGTTTTTTAGAGCAAGTATCTACGAGTCATCTACCTACCCTAAGGAATTAGGCTATGTAAATGTCCTTAAGGTAGTGCCATCCCACCATTGAGAGGTAGGTAGCACCACCGTTGGAGGTGTTCGGGTCAATTCGTTTGTAGGGACAATGTGGTCACCGAGCAACAGTAAGACACCTTAGAAGCTACCCTTATGCCATTGATATTTTTTATTCCGAGGCAACCGTTTCGAGGCAACTTGTTCCGAGGCAACTATATCAACGGACATAAGGACTCACTAAAACGTCCCATACTCGACGACCACGTTTCGAGGGGCCAGACAACAGTGAGGCGTACCCTAAGAGTGGTGTGTGAATTTGTGTATTGTTTTCAGTTACGTTTTATCTTGTCATGCATTTGGTGATCTACGCTTTGATTTTATTTGGGCCATTCATTCTTTCATGCAAAATTTAGCAGTTAAGGGGTGCGGAAATTAAAGTACGGAAAATAAAGTCCTACGCTATTACAAGGCGCGGGTCTATACATCGCCAAATTAACAAAGACCCGTTTTTTTAATAAAATGCGAAAAATAAATAAATTTCCTAATTACTATTACAAGGCTTTGGGCAATTACATTATATTTAGAACAAAAAATAGGAACAAGCGCGCGAAAAGGAATTAGAATCGAATGTGCGAGGGCGTTGGACCCTTTTGAGGAATTAAATGAAATTAAAAGTTAATTAATGATTAAATAAAGAAAGGAAATTGTTTTTTATGTTTTTTTGTATTTTATGAAAATAAAGAAAATTAAAATTAAAAGAAACCCTAATTCTAAATATTTTTAATTATTAAAGAAAAAGATTAAAGTTTTAACCTAATTTATACTAATTATTTAATCACATGGGTATTTACAAAATAATTACCAATTAATAATAATAATGAGAAAAAGAAATTATTTTAGTAAGAAAAAGAAAAAATGCTAAAAACCTAATTTCTACATATTTTAGTTTATTTAAGAAAAGATTAAAATAAAATCTAATTTTACTAAATTGATTATTAAAAGATTTATTTACAAAAAAATTAATGACTTGAACATTAAATAAACATAAAACATTTTTTTGTATTTTTCTGTATTTTATTATTGTAAAAATTATTTTTGTGAATTAAATAAAATAACAATTAAAATAAAAAGAAGAAGAGAAAAGGGAATTAGAAAAAAGAAATACAAACAATGGGGGGGGGGTATCTGGCCCAATTTGGAGGTCAATTTGAGGCACTTTGGCCCAATGAACAAGAGGCCTGGTTGACTTTTCCAGCGCGTGTGTGAGATGATTGACCAGCGTGCATGGTGGAATTCACGTGATGGCCTTTGGATTGATCCCTGGGGACATGTGGCAGGCACAGGCATTGGGCGTTTGGTGTACCACTAGAGAGAAGTACCACCTGAACATATTA
Source organism: Vicia faba (assembly GCA_948472305.1). Taxonomy (NCBI): domain Eukaryota; kingdom Viridiplantae; phylum Streptophyta; class Magnoliopsida; order Fabales; family Fabaceae; genus Vicia; species Vicia faba. The sequence continues at coordinate 589,975,154 of OX451737.1, forward strand.
CAAGCAAAATTATTGAGAAATATGGGGGACTTGGGAATCGAACCCAGGTCCCAATACCTGCAAGCCAGCGCACCAACCAACCCAACCAACGCGTATATCTGCTAACATAGTGGAACATGAATAATATAATGGAAAAAGCAATATTATGCTGAACAAATCAAAAACGCGCCAATCATTCAAATTGACCAACCACATTCCAACAACTCAACGTCTTCTTCGTTTGCCTGAAAATAAAGAATGGATAGCGGGGGTTTTAAACCCCCACTAAATAGAACCTGCAAATAATAGCGATTAGGATATAGGCAAGCATAAAAATGGCGCGAGTAGTGGATTAGTTTCGTTTGGAGGTCACGATTCCATTGATACAGGTTTTAAGGCCTAATTTTTCCACATGAAGGAAACCCTAATTTCAAACCTCTGAAACCCTAGAACACGTCCATGGTGAATTCCTATTTAGACAGCCATTCTTCAATTGAGTAGTACCATTAGCTTCAGAATGTCCATGTTAGTGTAAATCAACATTAAAAACAGATGAAAAATGCATGTTAATCATAAAACGATAATGGATAATTTTCAAGAAAGTATGATTCTGTTACACCAATTCCTTGAGTATGGAGGGTTGGTTTTGATTGGAAAAGCGTCCTGGTGGTGTCAGGAGTGTATTAGAGTACTTTTCAAGCCTTGAATCGAGCTCTAGCTAGGTTTTCAGTTTTCAAATTTTTGTGAAAAAAGTGCAATGTTGTTCTTTGGTATTTTGCGCAGCTTCTGTGTCTAAGACCTTAGGTTTCACTTATGCTTATGTATTTGAATAGAATTAGGTCAAAAAGCCAGCCCAAAATCCATCCATTTATGACTTTGAATATTTGATTTTCCACATCTTTTTTCAAATCTTTTTGCCATGGAAACTTGCCAATTGTGGAAGATTTTGTCTCTTGAGAAGGCACACGAAATCTTGAGCTCATAATGGATGAAAATGCTGCACAAAAAGATTCAAAACCATTGTTTAGTATTTTTCTCATATTTAATTTTAATTAAATGAATTAATAAGATTAAAAATTCAATTAATTAATTAAAAATAAGAAAATAACTCCCTTTTAGCTTAATGGGTCGTGCATAGCCTTTGGGTAATGATTCATGGAAGAAATTGAGGCCCATTAGCATTTTTGAGGCATTTGAAGCAAAGTTGACTTTTCAAAATTCCCAAATATTTCCCAACTTCCACAAGGCATATCTTGCTCAATGTTTAAGATTTGATCATGTTCTTGGACATTTTGGAAAGGTATTGAAGTCCTCTAACCAATGTCTTTGGTCCCATGTCATTTTGATTTACCAATCTCAAGTTATGGTCTTTGACTTAAAGTGCCTTTTTGTTGACTTTTGAAAATGACCTATAATGTTGAAATTGATAACTTTTTGTGAGAGCATTTCTTGGACTTGAAGTGTGAATATGAGTTGTAGGATATGTCATTCTCTTAAAAATGAGCTTTGGATGGAATTTTTCTGATAAACCATGTGGAAGTTATGCTCTGGTCAATTTGCAGTTGACTTTTTCAGCTGTCCAAAAATAGAAACTTTTGCATCTTGAGACTTTTTGAGCCATGCTTTGAGAATCATGATCAAGAATTGATAAAATGATGTTTGTGGCTTCAAAATAAGATGTTGACCAAAAATTTTGACTTTTGACTGTCAAATGACCATTTTGCCCCTGCAGTTGACTAGGAAGCATTTAGGGTTTTTGACTGTGCATTCTGGTGCTGTGAGTCTTGAAACTTGGCAAATGGATGCTTGACAATGTTTATAGGCATGTGGGACTTGTTTGGACCCTTGGAAACTTCAACTTCTTTGCCAGGACCAAAACCCTAATTTTTGACTGTTATGAGGCAACTGGACTGTGCAACCCTTGGAGGGATTTTGAACCTTGATCTTGGCAAACCTTGAAGAATATGGGAGGGAAAATTTTGGGGTACAACAAGTTTGTTTATGTTTGAAACAGAAATGCAGAAATGGATAACCTCCTTGAAGCAAGCTAGTCTTGAGATGACTAATCTTGCTGCCTCAAATTATCTTTGGACATGTTTCAGAAAATGGATAAGTTCTGAAACATATAAGATGCAAGAACAGAGCTACAGACAAGTTCAACAGAATTTCAGTGATATGCTCAAGGTATTTGAAGACCAATTTCTGAGCCAACTTCTCAAGGAAGAGATTCTCCCTCTGGACAATGCTCCCTGGTCAGAACATCGTCCATCAGACAAAGTTCAACCAGAGTCAGAAGGTCTCACTCTGACTGCTGCTCCAGATGATATGATTTCTGCAGAGGAATTGGTTCAAAATGATCAAGTTGCAGAATTCTCTGAAAAGCATCCAGAAACTGAACATTCTCCAGCTCCCTCCTATGAAAGGCAAACTCTAGAAGAACTGAAGAGAGTGGATATTGTTATTCAGGAAAGGTTGGATAAACAGGATGATACAATCAAGGAAATTAAGAGCATGTTAAGCAAACAAGAGGAAACCAACACCCATATCAAGGTCTTGTTGGAAGCTTTGTTCACACGCCTTCCTCCTCCCTCTTAGATTTTCTTTTGTTTTTAAAATCTGTCTATCTGTAATATTTGTTGCTGCTGTTCTGAACTTCTTATCATTGTTTCTTAATTTTAACATAAATCCTTTTTAACTATGATTAGAAGTTCTTTTTGATAACTGACAAAAAGGGGGAGAAAGAATAAGATATTTTCAATAACGGATTACTGAGACAAAAGTCTCAAACATTCTGGACTATTTAACTTCTTACTTCTGAAAAGCTTGAACAGGTATAAAACAGGTACAAAACTCTGATGAAAGACGCAGTTAAATTCTGATGCTCAAAGACTTATGGAATTAAATGGAAGTAATCAACTCACGGGGAGTTTTTCTTCTTAATTCTATACTTTTTATTCTTTATTTTTAATTGAAAAATCTGGTTTTTGTCATCATCAAAAAGGGGGAGATTGTTAGAACATAGTTTGATTCTACAACCCTTGGTTAGAGTTTTGATGATAACAAATACAAAGAATAAATAAATACAAAGAAATATATACAAAGAACAAATATGCTCCTTAAAATTATGTTTTATATATGCAGAAGTTCTGATGGGATCAGCATCAGAAGATAAGCAATAAAGAATTTCACGCTGAAGCTATCAGATCATGCGCTGAAGATTGGTGAACAGAACCTGCGCTTAATGACAACAAACTCTGATTCTGAACTAAGACATATCAACCAAGTCATCAATATTCTGAAGCGTCATCAGTAGTTAAGGATAGAAGACTCTGAAGGGTTACTGATTATTCAAGACAGAATTAATGCCAACGGCTTTCTTCAGACAAGATCTTCTACAAAAGGAAAGTGTGTTATTAACATTAAACTTGCTTTATGGACAACGTCTTTTCCTTGCCTATGTAAAAAAGTCTGCTTGTGAAATAAGCACGTACGTACGCACACATCAATTTGCAGAGAATTCCAAACCATGCATATTCAAGCTCTAGCAAATTTATTCTATTCTAAGCTTAACCTGTGTAATTATCACAGTTGTGATAAACTGTTTTGTTAGAAAACAATAACACATTCTTGTTCAATTATTTGTAAAAGATTTCATTGAGATTAACCGGTTTATGGTTGTACTCAAGAAGAATTTAACAATTGTTAAAGTAGATGTTGTAATCTTTTGAGATTAGTGGATTAAGACCTCGTTGGAGAGAGGCGAAATGACCTTGACGGGTGGACTGGAGTAGTTTGAGATCAAACGAACCAGGATAAAAATACTGTGTCATTTGGCTGTTTTGATCTAAATTTTCAATTCAACCCCCCCCTTCTTGTGTTTTTCACATCTTTATCTATATCATGTCTCAAAGCAAATGGTGCATAGATTTCTATTGACCGACCTCAAAATAGGTGCGACTTCTACATAAGTCCACTTACGATTGCTTAACATAACGCTAAATTTTGTCCCGATTCAAATAAATGATCATTCATGGCCCAAACCTATGTTTGCAAGCCCAAGTATGTTAATTTGATCTCTTTGATCCAATAACCTTGTGATTCATTGTGTGGAGGCTTTGGTTCTACCAATCCTCTAATGGATCCACAACACTTTTGGTCAACGCGGATCACTTAAACATTGTTGATCATTAAATGGTACTTTTTGAGGATTCCAAATGGATGATATACTTGACAAAAAGCAAATGCAACTTGTTGTGTGGAGGATTTGGTTCTACCAATCCTCTAATGAGTTCCAAATGCAAGTTTCAAGATGGTCATCCAACTAACCACTAATTATTGAATTGTACTTTATGCCCTTTTATATTTTGATGCTTTATGTACTATTTACTTTAAGCATTACATTTCATGTCATTTTTATTTTGCTCACTTGAGCCTTTTCTTTTCTCTTCTTAGACACCTAATAATCAACATGAACCATAAAAACCTTTAAAATACTTGGACTATTTGGATAATATCCTTGGCATTATGGAGCATTGGACTTTTTGGACTTAGGATTAGAAACCTTGGCCTATATTGGAGACCTTGTGATCTTAATTGATATTTTTTCTGGAGTTCTTAAGGTTTACCTCAAGACATTGGTTTGTTTGTTTGTTTTGTATGCAGGTTATTGTGATTACATTCTTTATTTGTAATATGGAATTCACCCGTATACAGCTGTTATTCTGCCCAATTTTTATGAAGACTTAATACACTTGAAGTTTAGTTCTCTCAAGAGGTCTAGTATCTTTGCTTGTTTGGTTTCAATCCAAAGAATGGGAATTCTATCTTGACTCATAATGTCAAGTATTGGCTTCTTGTTGGTTAGATGGTTCTTATCCCTAGCTTTTACCTTATGCTTTAGGATAATCTCTTCTTCTCCTCCCATCTTCTTTAATTTCAAAATCTTCTCCCTCCTTTTGAAAATTCTTCTTGCTTTCGACCTGGGATCTTGCTGACGCTGAGGACTGTAGAATACCTAACCCATCTTGGCTTTTAGGTGTAGTGCGGAAGCTATGATGGAGTAATCTGGAAATATTTGTCACGCGATACTACGCTCGAACGAGTTTTTCTTGAGAATATTACTAATTACCAAGTTAATCGGGAAGTTAGTAATATCCGAAGGAAAGATGTAGACTCTGGGAACCTCTAGAACCTTGTTCGGCAGGTGATAACTTTTAGACCAACACCTTATGGGTAGTACCTTCGACCTCATGCTCGTGACGTTGAACCTATGAACCCTATATGTGTGATCTTGTGTGTGATTGTTGCATCAAGCATCCATGCACTCATAAGCATCTTTTCAAGAAATTTTATTTCGAGGGATATAAAAGTTGAACATTTATGGATATCTCAGGTACTTTTTAACCATGGATTCTGGAAAAAGAAAGACTGGGAAGTACAGTTTCAAGGATCCCAAGATAGATGAGTTGATCAGTCTAATTCCCGAGATCGAGTGTTCTGCAGATTTTCGGAAGAAGTATGGATCCGTCATTCCTCTTATGAAGCTTAGGATGAAGGAGGGTATTCTCTCGACCTTGGTCCAGTTTTATGATCCGATGTATCATTGCTTTACTTTTCTCTACTATCAGTTAATGCCTACACTAGAGGAGTATTCTTATCTGCTGGATTTACCTGTTACCGATCATGTTCCTTTTACTGGTTTGGAGGGTGAGCCAAAACCACATGAGATTACTGCTTTGATCCATCTGGGGAAGTCTGAGGTTGAAGCCCATATGACTACTAAAGAAGGGATTAGAGGATTACCGGCCCAATTTTTATTGGAGAAAGCTCGTTACTTTGCCAGGATGAAGAGTATAGTCACTTTTGAGGCCATCTTTTCTCTACTTGCCTACGTGTTGTTCTTATTTCCTAATGTGGACAAGTTTGTTAATGTTAATGCTATCTAGATCTTCATGATTGGAAACCCAGTTCCTACATTGTTGGGTGATGCTTATTACTCCATTCATCTTCGAATTCTTATCATGGGGGGATGATTATTTGTTGCATGCCTTTGCTGTATCAGTGGTTTATCTCTCATATGCCTCAGTCTGATGCTTTCTGGGATGTCAGGAAGGAACCCTGTTGGGCTCCTAAGATCATGGCACTTACTCACTCAGATATTGATTGGTATCATCGAGCTTACCAGGATATAGAGATTATTGACAGTTGTGATAGTTTCCCCAATGTACCTCTTCTTGGTACAAAGGGAGGAATTAACTATAACCGTGTTCTTGCACGACGACAACTCGGTTATCCAATGAGGGATAAACCAAATAATATTCATTTGAGTAGTTTCTTTATGAAGGAGGGAGAAGACCATAAGAAAGCTAAGGAGCATATTGCAAAGGTCTGGCATTACATTCATAAGAAGAGTAGGAAAGACTTGGGACCTAGGGGGGCTGTTTCTTTGGAGCCATATCTTCAGTGGGTTCAAACAAGAGCTATTCAGTTGAAGATGCTGTATTCCCGGGAAACACCTATGCCTGATTTGTTTGTGAATACCACTCCTCCCTTATTGGATGATATAGAAGAGTTACAGCTTGCTTTGGTCAGGATGCAGCAGGAAAAGGATGCTTGGAAGAATAAGTGCCAAACTTTAAAGATTTCCTATAGAGCAGACTTGAAGGAGAAAGAAGACTTGATTGAGATCCTTGAGAGTCGAGAGGTAGAGATTATGGAGAGGCAACGGGATTTATTTTCTCCTAAGCCCTAGTCAGATGCTGATTACTCACTTCCTAATTCAGGATATTGGAAGGAGGTTGCCACCAAGTATACGGAAGGAAACCAGAGGTTGAAGGCTCAGATTTCCAGGCTTATAGGGAAGCGTCGACGTGTAGAGTGATCTCCATCAGTTTTACTTCTCAGGGTTTTAAACTTTATTTACATCTTTTACTTGGGATTGTTGAGACTTGTAACCTATTTTGAAGTTATTATAATAAAAAATTTCAGTATTTCAAATGCGTTATTACTTTGATATTTGCAATGTGTCTATAAATCTTTAAATCCCTTGAAATATTAAATAATAAAATAAATTATGTGCATTGCATATCATGCATCATATTGCACATATTTCTTGAATTTGTTATGAATATCCAGGTGTCTTACCAAGCTTCTTTATTTCGTTCAGCAAGCTGACTCACCACTACAACGCTCGAGTTAATTTCAGAAGGAAGATGGATATCTTAGAACAAGAGAATCGTGAGTTGCGTTAGGAGGTTTCTGCTTTGAAGGACGGAATGGCCAATCTTACTACTCTGATGGAATCTCTGGTGGCTGCTCAGAATCAGCCACCAAGTGTTCAATCTCAACCAACAAGGGCTACTGCTGAAGCTCCAACTGTTCCTATATCTGCTACCCTAGCTCTTGTTCAGAATTGCATGCCTCAAGGTTATCCCTGGGGAATGCCAGAGAATTTTGCGCCGGAAGGTTTTAATCTTGGTCCTCAAGAAGCTCCAGTTTTTCAGACTACTGTTACTCCTGCACCTCCTATGGTGCATGTTCCTGCTGCACCTCCTTCGGTGAATTTGGTTCCATTTGTTAATGATGATATGTGTCATCCTTTTCCTCTACCAAGTGAATACTTGGGTCTCTATGAAATAATGGATGATTTTCAAGAGCAGTTTGACAAGATGTAGAGGGAGATGAAGGCCCTCATGGGAAAAGAGTTATTCGGGCATAATGTGAATGAATTATGCTTGGTCCCGAATGTTAAGATACCTGCAAAGTTTAAGGTCCCAGAGTTTGAAATGTACAAGGGCAACACTTGCCCTTGTGCTCATCTAGTAATGTATATAAGGAGAATGTTTACCCATACTGATGATCAGCGTATGCTAATTCACTTTTTTTAGGATAATCTGACCGGTGCTACGCTGAAGTGGTATATGAGCTTGGACAACGTCAACATCCATACTTTCAGTGACTTGGGAGAAGCATTTATCAGGCAATACAAATACAACATGGACATGGCGCCTGATCGTGATCAACTCAGAGCCATAGTTTAGAAAGACAGGGAATCATTCAAAGAATATGCACAAAGATGGCGTGAGGTAGCCCCCCAAGTGATTCCTCCCATGGAAGAGAAGGAGATGACTAAGATTTTCTTGAAGACTCTGGGTGCTTTCTACTATGAGAGGATGGTAGCGAGTGCGCCAAGTGACTTTACTAAAATGGTAGGGATGGGTATCCGTTTAGAAGAGGCTGTAAGAGAGGGTCGTTTAATGAAGAGTGAAGGATCTGGAGGTGCAAAGAAGCCATCTTATGGGTTTACCAAGAAGAAGGAAGGGGATACAAATTCTGTTATGCAAGAGAGGAGGGTCAATCCTCCTAGAAGAAATTATCAGCGTCATCAGCAAGTCACCTCAGTTACTCCAGTTGTTGGTGTAGCTCCAACCACCGTTGCTTATCAGAGACCGTCCCAGTAGGGGAATCAAGGGTATAATCAGAGAAGGGAGAGTTATACACCTATTACTATGAGTTATACAGAGTTACTACTGGCATTGATTTAGAAGAAGTTGGTTCAGACCCGACCACCTCCCGTTGTACCATCGCCATTGCCTTGGTATTACAAAGCAGACCAAACATGTGCTTTTCATCAGGAAGCACCAGGGCATAATGTTGAGAATTGCTATCCTTTGAAGACTGAGGTGCAAAAATTGGTGAAGTCTGGTATTCTATCTTTCAAGGATGTGGGCCCTAATGTGAAATACAATCCTCTACCCAAGCATAGAGGAGCAAATGCTATGAACATGGTGGTCGGTTGTCCAAGCGACTTCCAGATTTTTGATATTCATCTAGTTAGAGGAGATTTGGTAAAAATGCATGCAGACCTATGTGAATTTAGCTACTATACGCATGACCATTCCGGTTGTGATATTTGCAGTACAGACATGTAGGGTTGCGATGAGATAAAGGCTGATTTGCAAGAGATGATGGATGAGGGCCTCATCCACATAATCAGGCCTAGGGCAGAGTATGAAGAGGAGGTGAATATGGATTCTGGATGTCCTGGAGAGTTCAGAGTCTTTGATGTGGAATATATGAATGAAGACCTTGTGCAATTGCATGCTACTTTCTGCCACATGGCTGGTCAGGTAGAACATCAGTATGGATCTTGCCGAATTTGCTGCCTGGACTCCCGAGGATATTCAATCGTGAAGAAAGGTGTTCAGTTGTTGTTGGATAATGGAACTATCAAGGTTACCGGTCAAAGGGATGAATACCATGAAGTTGATATGATCGAGTATTGTTTGGCTGAAGAAGAATCAGATGATGAGTATGCCTATGCAGATGACTTCTTCTCCTCGGATGAAGATTTGTTTTCTAGAGATGACTCCATAATGACTGATTATGTTGAAGAAGGGGTAAAAGTCATTGTGCCTTGTTTTTGTGCACCCCCCATTTTGAAGTCGAGTATTGTAGCAAGTCGGCTATTACTCCATTGGTGATTAGTTTTCCGGGTCTGTCCCCTACAAGTCAGATAAGGCTGTACCCTACAAATATAACGCTACAATATTAGAGGATGGTGTGGAAGTTCCTATCCAGCCAATGCCTGATGTTGGAAATATCGCTGAGACTAGTAGAGTAACTCGCAGCGGTCGTGTATTTGCACCAGTTGTTCATGGAGATGTTAGCACTGGAAAGAAAATTGCTGAGAATGTTGAACCCAAGAAGATTACGGGTGAATCTAGTGGAGCTACGTTAGAGAAAGAAGTGGATGATATTTTGAAGATAATCAAGATGAGCGACTACAAAATTGTAGATCAGCTACTGCAGACTCCTTCAAAAATATCTATCTTGGCTTTATTGATGAACTCCTCTGTTCACAGAGAATCTTTGATGACAATATTGGACCAAGCTTTTGTGGAAAGTTACATTCCTATAAACCAATTTAGTAGTGTAATAGGGAATATTACGTCATGTAATAACCTGAGTTTCTGCAACGATGAATTTCCAGATGAAGGAAGGAATCACAACCTGGCCCTCCACATCTCTATGAATTGCAAGAATGATTCACTATCCAATGTGCTGATTGATAATGGATCCGCTTTGAATGTTATACCAAGGAGCACACTTATGAAATTGAAATATCAAGGAACGCCCATGTGCCCAAGTGGCATTATTGTGAAAGTGTTTGATGGATCAAGGAAATTTGTTATTGGTGAAGTGGACATGCCTATTCATATAGGCCCACATTTGTTTCAGATTACTTTCCAGGTCATAGATATTATACCCGCTTATAGTTGTTTTCTAGGAAGGCCGTGGATACATGAGGCAGGGGCTGTCACTTTGACTTTACACCAGAAACTGAAGTTTGTACATGAAGGAAAAGTGGTAATTATAAATGGAGAACAAGCATTATTGATATCTCATTTGTCCTCTTTCAGCATTGTGAAGGCAGATGAAGCTGCAATTAGAACCCAATTCCAAGTTTATCCATTGATAATATAAGAGAAAATGAGAATTTTATGGCTTTGTTTAAGGATGCACAACAAGTTGTATGTAAAAGTCATAGTGAGGTATGGGGACAAATTGTGGATCCACCTATAAACAAGAACAGAGCTGGCTTGGGGTTCTCTTTTAAGAATGACAAAACTAAGAGCATGAAGCCGAAGTCTGTTGTAGGAAAGTATCAAGACATCTTCTGTAGGGGGGGTTAACTTAATCCAAATGTCTTCGGGATTAATTCCATTGCGGAAGATGAAGTAGAACCAGAAATGCCAAATTACTAGACGCACAGAGTTAGGGTTCAGAACTGGATCACCATTGATGTTCCCTCTTGCATACATGTTTCAAAGTAATTTGTTTTGTTAATCTTTTTGAAAAGCTTTCACTCTGCCCAAGGTGGAAGTATTAATATTGTATGGGCTTATCTGTTTGCTGTTACTTTTAAAATCAATAATAAAAGTTATCTTTGCTTCCAAAATTATGTCTTTATTTTCTACTTTTTCTTGGAAAATGGTAATCAGAAAAAACCTTTCAAAATAAATAATAAATGAAATTCAATCTGCATGATCACTTGTTATATGTGTCAATTTCTAAAAGCAATCATAAATCATATGTGTAGATTAATTAAAAAAACTGTTGAATACAATGACCCTGCACCCTCTCCCACCTTTGAATGTCCTGTGTATGAGGCCGAAGAAGAAGACTATGATGAGATTCCATGAGAGGTCTCACGGTTGCTTGAGCGCGGGGAAAATGCCATTCAGCCATATAAAGAGCCATTGGAAGTAATCAATTTGGGTTCAGAAGAAGATCTGAAAGGAGTCAAGATTGGAGCGTTGTTGCATCCTGATGTGAAGAGCAAGTTTATTGAGTTGTTGAAACATTATATGGATATTTTTGTTTGGTCTTATCAAGATATTCCTGGTCTAGATACAGATATTGTAGAGCACCATTTGCCGTTGAAGATAGAGTGTCCGCCAGTCAAACAGAAGTTGCGAAGAAGTCAACCAGATATGGCAGTGAAGATCAAAGAGGATGTTTTAAAGCAGATTAATGTCGGTTTTCTTGTGACGTTAGTGTACCCTCAATGGATTTCCAATATTGTCCCAGTACCGAAAAAAGACGGAAAAGTTCGCATGTGCGTAGATTACAGAGATCTAAATAAAGCTAGTCCAAAAGATGATTTTCCATTTCCACACATTGATATGTTAGTGGGTAGCATAGAAAAAGTCAAAGTATTCTCGTTCATCGAAGGATTTTCTAGGAATAATACAATAAAAATGTCTCTAGAGGACATGGAAAAAACAAATTTTATCCCACCCTGGGGAACATTCTGTTACAGAGTGATGTCCTTCGGGTTGAAGAACGCTGGTGAAACGTACTAGAGGGCTATGACAACCCTATTCCATGATCTTATGAACAAGGAATTCGAGGTATATGTTGATGATACGATTGCTAATTCCCAGACTGAAGAAGGGCATGTAGAAGATTTGTTGAAGTTGTTTCAGCGTTTGAGGAAGTATCGTCTCTGCTTGAATCCAAATAAATGTACCTTCGGTGTTCGATCATGGAAATTGTTGGGTTTCATTGTTAGCTAGAAAGGAATTTAAGTTGACCTAGATAAAGACAAAGCAATTCAAGAGATGCTAGCGCCAAGAACTATAAAGCAAGTCAGAGGGTTCCTCAGGCGTTTGAATTATATTTCCAGATTCATTTCCCACATGACTGCAACGTGTGAACCGATCTTTAAGTTGTTAAAGAAAGATCAAGGTTGTGTGTGGACGGATGACTGCCAAAGTGCATTTGAAAGTATTAAAGAATATATGCTTGAAACTCCTATCTTGCTCTCTCCTGTTGAAGGAAGACTGTTGATTATGTATCAGACAGTGTTAGATAATTCCATGGGTTGTATTCTTGAACAATAAGATGAAATGGGGAAGATAGAGTATTCCATTTATTATCTTAGTAAAAAGTTTACTGATTCTGATTCGCGGTATTCCATGATGGAACATGTTGTGCTCTGGCCTGGGAGGTAAAACGTTTGCGGCAGTATATGTTGAATCACACTATTTGGTTGATCTCCAAAATGGATCCAATCAAGTACATTTTTGAAAAGCCTTCTCTTACTGAGAGAATTGCCTGCTGGCAGATGCTGTTATTTGAATATGACATTGAATATCTCACTCAAAAAGTTATTAAAAACAGCGTGTTAGCAGATTATCTTGCTCACCAGCCAGTTGATGATTATCAGCCTGTGATGTATGAATTTCCCGATGAGGATGTGATGTTTCTGAAAGTGAAAGATTATGTTGAACCTTTTCCTGAGGAAGGTCCTGATCTTGAATCTCGTTGGAGTATGATATTTGATGGAGCTATAAATGCTTATGGTAAAGGAATTGGTGTTGTGATTGTCACTCCACATGGATTGCACATTCCTTTTACTGCAAGGTTGACATTTGATTGTACTAATAATATGGCAGAATATGAGGCTTGCATCATGGGTCTCGAGGAAGCTATTGATCTCAGAATTAAAATTCTAGATGTGTATGGTGATTCAGCTTTGGTAATAAATCAGATTAAATGAGAATGGGATACTCATCACCCCGGATTGATCCCTTATAAATATTATGCTATAAGGTTGTTACCCTTCTTTAATAAAGTTGAATTCCATCACATTCCTAGAGATGAAAATCAAATGGCGGATGCTCTGGCAACTCTGGCTTCTATGTATCAAGTGAATACTGGGAATGATATACCTCGAATTATGGTTCGGCGACTGGATAGGCCCGCTCATGTGTTTACAACAGAAGAGGTAGCAGATGAGAAACCTTGGTATTATGATATCAATCATTTTCTCCAAACTCAGGAATACCCGATTTGTCGATCGAATAAAGATAGAAAGACATTGAGAAGATTGGCTGGCGGTTTCTTCCTCAGTGAAAATGTGTTGTACAAGAGAAATTATGACATGGTATTGCTCAGATGCATGGATAGACACGAAGTAGACATGTTGATGCATGAGGTTCATGACGGTTCATTTGGCACTCATGCCAATGGACATTCGATGGCTAAAAAGATGCTAAGGGCAGGTTACTATTGGCGGATAATGGAATCCGATTGTTACAAATTTACAAAGTGTCATAAATGCCAGATTTATGCGGATAAGGTTCATGTGCCTCCGACACTTTTTAATGTGATCTCTTCCCCATGGCCTTTCTCTATGTGGGGCATTGATATGATTGGGATGATAGAACCCAAAGCTTCAAATGGACATCGTTTCATCTTGGTAGCAATTGATTACTTCACCAAATGGGTGGAAGCTGCTTCATATGCTAATGTCACCAAGCAGGTGATTGTGCGCTTCACTAAGATTAATCTCATATGTTGGTATGGTGTTCCGAGCATAATTATCACTGACAATGGCTCGAATTTGAACAATAAGATGATGACAAAACTTTGTGAGGAATTCATGATTGTGCACCACAATTCATCTCCGTACATGCCAAAGATGAATGGGGTTGTTGAAGCTGCTAATAAGAATATCAAGAAGATCATCCGGAAGATGGTTGTTACTTATAAAGATTGGCATGAAATGCTCCCTTTTGCTTTGCATGGATATCGAACATCTGTCCACACTTCAACAGGAGCAACCTCGTTCTCCCTTGTGTATGGAATGGAAGCGGTACTCCCAATTGAGGTTGAGATTCCCTCTTTTCCTGTGATAATGGAAACCAAGTTTTCAGAGGCTCAATGGGTCCATAACAGGTTTGACCAATTGAATTTGATTGAAGAGAAGAGAATGAAGGCTTTATGTCATGGCCAGCTATATCAGAAGAGAATGAAGAAAGCTTTTAATATGAATGTTAAACCTCGTGAATTCAGAGAAGGCGACCTCGTGCTCAGGAAGACCATGTCTTTTAACGCTGATTCTAGGGGCAAGTGAACTCCCAATTTTGAACGCCCATATGTCGTCAAGAAAGCCTTCTCAGGCGGTGCATTAATTATTGAAACTATGGATGGTGAGGAGTTCCCACGTCCCATGAATGTTGATGCAGTCAAGAAATACTTCACCTAAAGAAATAAAAGAATAGCTCGCTATGTTGAAAACTCGAAAGGGAGGTTTAGGCAAAAAAGAGCGTCTCGACAGGCCGAAAATCTGAAAGGGCGGTCTAGGAAAAATTAGAGACATAAACAGAATAAAATTTCCCGCTAATTTGAAAACCAGCAAGGGCAGCTTAGGCAAAAGTTAGGAACTTTATTGGCAAGTAACTACATCAGACAAGACTTGATTGTTGGAGCAACAATCTTCTCGGATCCTCATAATACTTCAACAGAAGTTGCTGCTCAGGATTTCAAAAGTTGTTAGACGGGATAGTGGTTATTGTATCTCAATGTATCTTTTCCATTATATTACCATTTTTTGAACTTTGTAACCATCCATGGAGTCTCGCCATTCGCAGATTACCATTCTATTAATGAAATTTGAGCTTTTACCCAATTATTTGTATTTCTTATTTTATTTAGATTGCAAAGACTCCATTTATTATTGATAATAACTTTCAAAGCGAAAATATTAAATAACAAAATTGATTTTCAAAAATAATTTACAATTTTCTTTTACTTTAAAATTTGTGACGCAAGATAAAAACAAAAGTGGTGATCCCAGGAATGGACGAACTCCAGGTGTTTTAAGAAGTTTTATTACCCTGGGAAGTTTTTTGTCATGATGTTTTTGTTGTATTGGGTTTTGCTTGTTTGATAGAAGTTCTTTCTTCCCAGAGAAGTTGGTACAATAATTACTCTCGAAGAACACATGTCTCTGGTTTCTCCAGTAAGGAACGTATATTGGTTTTCCCTTTGAGAATGTGGTGTTGACCTCCCCAATGAAGTCAGCATGAATTCCCCAGTGAATGTTTTGATGATTTGGTGTTCGTCTGCTTTACTTGAAATAGATTTTTCAAATCCCCAGTAGAAGTGTTACTTTTGAAAATATTTGATTCCCCGTTGAAGTCTGAGTGTTATTCCCTGGTAAAGCCTGGGAAAGGATTTTATATCTCTGTATCTGTATTGTTTTATCGCTATGTTTTGTTTACTTCTGAATTACGTTTTTCCCCAGTAAAGTTAAGTCATGCAGTAGGTTTTGTTTCCTCAGTTGGCGCTTTTTTTTCTTATGGAATGTTGATCTTGGAAGTGATTTATTCGAGTGTTGATTGTGCCCGAGTTGGTTTTTCCTGGTTACTCCCAGTGTTATATGTCTATTTTGTCAGCATATGCACGATAATACTCATACATTCATACATACATCATACATAGTTAAAATTTGGCAAATCATTGCTCATTCACATTCGTTATTGTTTTGTGGACGTATTTCCCTGTTTTGCATAATTGTGTTGACCCCTCTCCAATAGAGTGTAGTCATAAGCAGAAAGTGTATATTCTTTCAATTTCCCCACTGAGTTATCCCTCGTGGAAGATTTTTGCTTTAGCCTTCCTGTACAGTTCTTTGTCTGGATGATTTGAGTTTCCCACTTGAGTTTATTTCTCAAAGGGTGTATTTTGGCTGACTGTTTTACTCTAGTTTATTTATGGTTTGAATCTATGATCCTCAACAATATTATTACTTTGATTTTTGCAAGCTTCAAGTCTGGTTTGAGAATGTGCATTTATTTTGCACGAGAAGACTTTATCCCCTCAGCAGGAATACATTGGCATTTCCCCAGGAAATCAAATTTCTTTCCCCAAGAAACTATATTGCTTTCCCCAGGAACTCATTTTTGTAATCCTTCACAACAGCAAGTAGCCGGTCTCTTTATTTGAGACAACTTATATATTTCCCTTTCCGGGCAGAATGCCTTGGTTAAAGAAGAAGGTGAGACCCGTTCTAGGTGAAACGCCATGATTTTGGGAAAACTTGTTATCTTTTTGCTACCTTCAGTGAATGTTGGTAGTTTATCGTCAGTGAACGGCAGTGCTATGATATTTTCTCTTTCTACCTTCAGTGAAAGTTTATAGGTCACCTTCAGTGAAAGTTGGTACATGTTATCTTTTTGCTACCTTCAGTGAATGTTGGTAGTTCATCGTCAGTGAACGACGGTGCTATGATATTTTCTCTTTCTACCTTCAGTAAAAGTTTGTAGGTCACCTTCAGTGAAAGTTGGTGCTTGTTATCTTTTTGCTACCTTCCGTGAACGTTGGTAGTTCATCATCAGTGAACGGCGGTGCTATGATATTTTCTCTTTCCACCTCTAGTGAAAGTTGGTGCATGTTATCTTTTTGCTACCTTCAGTGAACGTTGGTAGTTCATCGTCAGTGAACGGCGGTGCTATGATATTTTCTCTTTCTACCTTCAATGAAAATTGGTAGGTCACCTTCAGTGAAAGTTAGTGCTTGTTATCTTTTTTATACCTTCAGTGAACGTTGGTAGTTCATCGTTAGTGAACGACGGTGCTATAATATTTTCTCTTTCTACATTCAGTAAAAGTTGGTAGGTCACCTTCAGTTAAAGTTGGTGCTTGTTATCTTTTTTGTACCTTCAGTGAATGTTGGTAGTTCATCGTTAGTGGAAGCCAGTTCTATAATATTTTCTCTTTCTACCTTCAGTAAACGTTGGTAAGTCACCTTCAGTGAAAGTTGGTGATTATTATCTTTTTGCTAGCCTCAATGAACGTTGGTAGTTTATCGTCAGTGAACGGCGGTGCTATGATATATTTTCTCTCTACCTTCAGTGAAAGTTGGTAGCTCACCTTCAGTGAACGTCGGTGTTGATATTTCTTTTCTATTTCTACCTTCAGTGAATGTTGGTAGTTTCTCCTTCAGTAAAAGTTGGTGTATCCTCTGACTTTTTACCATCCTCTATGAGTTGGGTCTTTTGATCCACCAGTGATCTATTTTCCTGGTCAGGTTTCTGTTTTGATTCTTTATTTCCTTCGCTATATCCCCGGTGGTGTTTTGCGTGCCTTTGAAGTTGTTAACATGCATTCATACTCATAAGCATTGCATGGCATCTTAGGGCCAAAAATAGGGTTTGTTTTATATTTAAGTATCTTCGATCGCGTCAACACGAAGATTTTTAACTTTCATATCTCCGGATAGAAGAAACTTAAATAAGGGCAGTTGTTGTACCCCAATTTTCCCCCCTAAGATCCCTTCATCATACCATTTTGATTCAATCACAAGATAAAATTATGGCTTTTGGTTCTCCTCCATATCTTTAGCTTTGCTCTTTGAGGAATCACCAAGCACCTTGACTTATTTTTATTTTGTGATCATTCATGATTTTTGTTGACTTTCCTTTTAATTAATAAAATGCAATGTTGGTTTGTCTTACTTGTTAATAATGTAGGTAAAGGCAAATTGGCTTGACAAGTTGATCCATGGGTTCATGAGTTTATTTCCATGCCCTACTCAATAAATCTTGAGAGACTAAAACCTCATATTTGAAGTTATTTTGAAAGAAAATGCATGGCAAGGTTTATCTTGGTTCACCACATTTCAAAGTTATCAAGATTGATTCAAAAGTACAAGGGGTTGATTGAAAAAGTTGTCATGGTTGGACAAAGCCTTGTTCCCATTGGTCACAAGTGCATATTTCTCTCAATTATCAATATATGGAAGTGGTTGTGATTTCTATGATTTATAATTATCATCCTCAACATCTTCTGTTTACAAAGAAAAAGTGTTGGTACAAGAAGGTTGTTCAAAATTGTCAAAGTTCCTCAAAACATTTTCTTGATCTAAGAGCTAGGGTTTTGAACTTCAAAGAAGTATATCTTGCTCATATTTTAGTATTTTTGAGTGATTCCAAAGATATCCTTCTCTTCAAAGGGTTATTAACAAATCACTTCAAAGGTTTTAAGGAGTTTTCCTGTGGTAGAAACTTGATGATGAAGAAAGATTACAAGTCCTCTAGATGAACCCCCAATTTCTCATGTGTGACTTCAAATGATCATAACTTGGTCAAGTTTTATCACCTTGATCCCACTCTTTTTCCATAATGATCTTGAGGATGTTATTTTATGTGCAAAGTGAGGAAATGGATGGAAGATTCCTTAAAGATGGGAAAATTTATAGGTCATTTCATGATTTTTTTTCCAACTTCAACAATTCATACCTCTCTTTGTTTTTGTATTTTAAAGGGTTCAAGTTTCAAAATGTCATTCAAGAGGTCTATTTAATTCCATCTTTTTTGGTCAATAGTAAATTCCCAGTGGAAAGCCATGTTTGGATGCAAAACATTATAGGTCACTTTTGAAGAAAAATTTGAAATATTTCTAAGTATGGAAAGTCAACCTTTTTTCCCCAACTTTGACTCAATGTAACTTTCAGCTCAGGCATACATTTGATTCCATTATTTTTCCATTGCAAATCTTGTAACCTCATCTTTCTAGAGCATCAAGAATCATACCTTAAGACCCCTTGAGCTGAGAATGCCATTGGATTGAACTTGGTAACTTGGAACTGAAGTTTCTTCATAAGTCAAAATTTGAAATTCATGTTTTGGCCTCTAAACATCAAATTAGCATGCATTTGTGATCTAAAAATGTTTAACCAAGTTGCGAAAGTGGATTAGAGCCTTAAAATGTAAGGATTGGATGAGTTTTAATGCAAATCAGATCACACTTTGCTCGTGCATCAGGTTCACACGATTTCCCTCCAAACTTCATCATTTCACACGTTTGAAGATTCCATTTGATTCCCTATAAATAGAGGGTCATCCCCCATTCATTTCCTCAAGCTTTGAGAGCCAAAAACACTCTGTCAAAACCTCACACGAACTTCAAATTTTTGAAATCAGTTTCTGAGATTCCAGCCTTTTCTTCCAAAATTCTTTGCACATTCATCTTCCTTAAGCATCATACAAACTCTCCAGGCCTTAAACTATGCAAAACGAGCTATAATTCAAGCTACCGAAGTCCAGTTTCAGAGCTTCTTTCTTGAACTTCGAAAAGGTAGAATTCTCCACCATTTAGAGCCAAATAAAGCACTAACCTGTTTTACTCCTTATCTTGATTCTAGTGCTTCTTACAATTTTTAAATCCATTGAGAATTGAGGGAGAAATCTCAAATCGATGGTGCTCGTTATTTTCTTGGATTTTGATGCATATCTCTTTGTATACCTTATATAAATTTGGCGCGATGGTGGTGTTAGGACCGTCTTGAAGAGACGGATCCAATGATACTAGTCTGGGATCCTAAATTTTCCATTTGAAAGATCTCACAAAATCTCAATTGCAAGGTGGCTGGAGGTTGAAGACGATGATATGTATCGTCTCAGCCAATGATAGCGTGTCAAACGTTTTAATTTCATTGGTTGTCCTTTTTTTGATCCCCTGCGCAACTTACTAAGGTCCATATCAAACACAACGCATCTGATCCATTGGATTAGCTTACTAACGCGTTTTGACTATGATCTGATGGCCCATATCTTTTTAGTTTTATTTTATTTTCTAATTTTATATTTTAATTGATTTAATTTTCAAAAATTCATAACTCTTTTATTTTTTATCCTAAAATTATGAAAAAAATTCACAAAAATACTTTGAATTATTTCTGATCTCATGACTATTTTTTCACATTTTTATTTTGACAATTCATCTTTTTATATTTTTTGCATTGTTTGCTTTGTTTTAATTACCTTAAAAATACTTTCTGACATTTCTTAATTCTAAAAATTTTCATAAATATCATTTTACATATTTATGACTTTTTGATATATTTTCTATTTGTTTAAGCAATTTTAATTAGCTTAAAAAATAGTTTCTAACTTTAAAAAATTATCAAAAATTTTATTAAAATATTTGAGTCCATTTCTGATTTTTCTATGGTCCTACTTATTTTTTCTTGATTATTTTGAACATAGTTTATATTTTTCTCTTTTATTTCTATTTTAAAACATTTTTAAAACCTTTTTAATGTATATATTAAATGAAATATTATTTTTTGATTATTTTCTGGATAATCTTGGGTTAAATTTTTGATCATGAACTTTATTAACATGATTGGATCCATGGTGTTGAGTCTAACTCCACAAAAATGGATGAATAATTTTAATAATAGTTTGATTAAATTTTAATTCAAATGTGGTTTGTATATTCTTCCCCACCCTTCTCCATCTTATCCCTTTCTTATTGAACTAAATGTTATTGGAGCATGATCTCTATATCATGTCTCATAGTAAATGATGCATAGATTGCTATTGACCAGCCTCAAAATAGGTTTGACTTCTACATAAGTCAACTTACGATTGCTTAACATAGCGCTAAATTTTGTCTCGATTCAAATAAATGATCATTCTTGGCCCAAACCTATATTTGCAAGCCCGAGTATGTTAATTTGATCTCTTTGATCCAATTAACATACTTTAATTTCAAAATCTTCTCCTCCCATCTTCTCCCCCCATCTTCTTTAATTTCAAAAACTTCTCCCTCCTTTTGAAATTTTTTCTTGTTTTAAAACTTGAACAACTTTCATAATAAACTTGGACTTAGGTCCAAACATTTTCAAAATATTTTCATAAATAAACTCTAATCAATTTAATAATACCTTGAAATTTTTTTTGAGAAGACTAAAAGTCAATCAATCTCATTACAAACCATTTTACCACTTTGGCTTTTTACTTTAAAACCTTTCTCAAAAGATTGGACTCTTGTCAATCCTTGTAGTGATGTAAACAATTATACTTATACAATATGTATTAAAGTGAGATATTTTCCACTTGGGTGTTGAGTTAGGCATTGTTGATTTTAAAATCCAATCCATATCCTCCACTTTGAGATGATGCAAATTCTCCTTTCTTATGATTATGGGTAGTAAGTATGTTTTCCACACGGACAATGACGATGATGTCTTATCTCATAAAATTAACCAAAACACTTGTGTTTAAAATTTTTTAAAAGAGGAACTATGTGTACTCTGATCCCCTATTTCACGAAAGGTGGTACGTAGGCACTAAAGGTTCGCAACCGCGGCGAGTGCAAAAAAACCATAAAAATATATTTCTTTTATCACCTCCACCATCCAACTTTTATACAACATTTTATAGCTAAAATATACAGATTTTACAAAGATGTTCCTGCAGAGTACCGTAAATGTTTAGGGTGCTAATATCTTCCCTTTGCATAACCAAACCCCTTACCTTGAATCTTTCCCCCTCTTTTTGGGTTACTCACTGTTTTCCCATTCCTTTAGAAACAATAAAGCGCGGTGGTGATTTTTATTTTTGATCTGTATAAGTCTAGTCAATCCAATGGCTTAGTCTTAAACATTTCTACCTCTACAAGAAGCAGCACCAATATTCAATAAAATTGCAACGACAAGAGGTCGTCGATTCTTATTAACTTTGTCCTCTTTTCCATTATGATCTACTTTCTTTCCTTCTCAAGGCGCCCTCAAGTATCATAACTTCTCTTGAATGTTGTTAATGCATTTTTTGGGGAGGTAGTGAGGAAGTGAGGGGATTTTCATGGTTTAAATGGAATACTATTTGTTTTTAAAAAGAAAATATAGGTATGTGGGTATGGAGGTTGAAGGAGTTTAAATTAGCCTTACATGGTAAATGATGTTATAGTATTATAAATAAGACATGAATTATTTGGCCTAGGGTATTGGGTGCTCGGTATGGTGAGGAAGGGGGTGATTATGTTTCAAGAGTGACAATATGAGCGTTTTGATTATCCTGGAAATATCTGCCGAGTTGGGTTCTAGAATAGCTGTCAGCAAATCAGTAGAAATAGTGGAATAAATCCACTAAAGCACGGTGGCATCAACAGTGGTCCATTGTTCATGTTCGGCGTCAATAGGGGCTGGTAGTTCTTTTCTGTAGATGGAACGATGTGATGTAGGACTCTGATACGGTGGCAGAACTGACTGTTAATACTGGTTTGCGTTTTTTGTTCGCAAATGTCACGGTAAGCAAGAGTCGCCACCGACTTTTCTTTTATCCAACAAAGGAAAGGGTGAAAAGAATAGAAAAAGACCTTTTCGAGAGTTTTCTGAGTAAGGGGGTAGATTATGGAAAGGGAAGGTGTTAGCACCCTTTCCATCCGTGGTTTTCCACGGGCTCTTAGAGGTTTGCTCATTTTGAAATACCTTTGTGCGTTTAAAATTGTTTGGAAAATGCCTTAGTGCGGTGATTTGCTTTGCATTTAACTCTTGTATCAGTCCTCAAGAGTGTTAACAAAGCAAATGTTTTTGAAACTTGTTTTTGAAAAGTAGTATTTGTGTAAGTGCAAAAAGTGTTTTTGAGCAAACTTCTAACAGCTATCTATTTTTATACTCGAAAAGGGTTCTTCTTTTATTCCTATCCTTTAGACAGCGCTATCCTACTATTAGTGAGTAGGTAGCATTATCGTTGGATGTTGAGGGACAATCGAAGGGACGTTTTACAGTCATAAAGGCAACATATGGAGACGCTTTAGCAATTTCGTTTAAGGGATGAGATCATTTACCGAAAAGGCAACTGTTGGGTCATCGAGGGACTATGATATTTTGATTTTACGGGTCTTTGATAAAGTGTTCCTGCCTCATGACTGTTTTATTGAAGGCAACCAAAGTGGGCGTAACTTAGAGGTATATATGTGTAAGTGTGTTATGTTCAATTATTTTTTTGTCTTTTTTTAAGTTTGCTAACGTTTGATTATTAGTCTTTTCATACACGCCTAGTTACTAGCAGTTAATATGAAAAGTAGTAAAAAAATGCAGAAAATAGAGGTCCTACGTTATTACAACCAAATCGAAAGACAAGTAAAAAGTAAAAATAAAGAAGACAAAAGACTTCTTCGATCCATGCCATGGACTCCTTCGATTCACCCTTCTTTGGCCTTCTTTCGATTGAGCTAAGGAATGGGTGTGAGTAGCCTCCGATTGGGCTTGATAATTAACGAGGCAAGCTTCGATTTGCACTCTTTCCTGCCTCCTTCAATTGGGTTGTGGAAGGATATGGGTAAACTTTTATTGTAGGGAGAAAGGGGGGGGCTTCGATTCAGAGGAAGAAGGCTCCCTTTCGATTCTATGAAGGGTTTTGTTGGAAAGGCCTGAAGGATCACCTATGGAGGCACTGCATCTTCAAAAATATGTTAGCGAAATAAAACGCAAGACCTGGGTATCGAAACCCAAGTCCTTCGATCCTGCGCGCGCTGGGTCTTTTCAGGCTATACCTGCAGCAAGTGTTAGCAACAAAACAAATGTAGACTTGGGTGTCGAATCCAGTTCCGTCGATTCCCTCTCTAATTCGGATCTCAAGTTATTTCGTCCTGCAATACCAAGAATCCTGAGATTCGAAAGTAGATACGGATCGTGCCCTAGCAATGGCATGATCTCCTCCCTGCACTTAAACTTGTATATAACACATTGAAACAATCACAAACATCAATAATAACATGCATGTAATTATTAATATGGATTTGAAAGAAACTGCATATTTATCTAATTTAAGATCGAACAGATTACCAAATGGAGGGAGCGTGTGTTGGATCTTCCTAGTGCTTGGAAATGTCTCCTAGAACCTGGTGAAGATTTTGAGATTTTGAGGAGCTTCGATGGGAAATATGTATGAGTATGATGAAATACGTGTGATATCACCTCTCTTTCGTCCCCCCTTGGCACTATGTCATTGGCCTTGTATTTATAGGAGTGTTATGGTGCATAGTAATGACAAGAGACAACCATTTAACTAGGCTTTTAAAGCTATGAGACAAGAATCAGACATATTAAAATATTTCCTTTTTGAAATATTCATGTCTCTTTGGAATCTTGAATGAACCTGGACACCTTTGATTTTTGAAAGCCTTCAGGCCATGCTCTTCGATTGGCCTTGAGTTGCCTCCTTCGAATGGACTTCTTATGTACCCTTTGAATGGGCCTTCTGAATGCTTCTTCGAATGGACCTTTTGAATGCTTCTTTTAATGGACCTTTTGAATGCTTCTTCGAATGGACCTTTATAGTATCTTCAAATGGACCCTTTGAATACTTCTTCGAACAGACCTTTACATGTTCTTTGAATGAGTTATTTACATGTTCTTTGAATGTGCCTCTTTCCTGGTGTGTTGGCAAGTTGAGGGGCCTTTGCCTTTGTGAATCGAAAAAAACTTGTAGGAGATTCTTGCCTCGTGAATCGAAGGCAAGCCTGAAGTAGTTAATGCATAGTCGAAGCATTATGAAATTGACTTGATCAAAGGGGGTCCAACACTCAATCAAAGACTTGCGGACTAAAGTTTGATCGAAGGGTTCCAAACACCTAATCGAAGCTTACTAATCAAAGCCCGATCGAAGAGCGCCAAATGCCCAATCAAAGACTAGTGAATTAAGCCTGTATCGAAGGATTTTGGATACCCAACCGAAGACTTTTCCCAGATGCCAATCGAAAGAAACTTTGTTCATCTTCAAAAAACTTTATTTTCTTTAGGCAAGTGTGTTAGAACATAATTTGATTCTACAACCCTTAATTAGAGTTTTGATGATAACAAACACAAAGAACAAATATGCACTCTAAATTTATGTTATTTTGTATGCAGAAGTTCTGACTGAAACAACATCAGAAGTTAAGCTACAAAAGCTTTCAAGCTGAGGTAATCAGAATGTTTGGAAGAATGATGATCAGAATTTGCGCTAAAGCAAAGGATACTCTGATTCTGAACAGAAGTCTAATATACCATCATATCTTGAAATCTTTGAGTCATCAACGTTCTGAAGTAAAAGCAACATGTAAGATTCCAGTTTTGAAGCGTTACTTTTTAATTAAGACAGTATCATATGCAACTGCTTCATTCAGACAAGAATCTTCTGAATATGGAAATAGCATTGAGTGTCCATTATCACTCTTTATGTTGGACAAGATTTCCACGCCTATATAAACAACCTTAAAGGACAAATTGTTTACGATTTTGACACACGACTGCTCATACATCTTAAATGCTGCAAACATTCATATTTACTCATACGCTCAAATTGTGTAATATATCACAATAGTGATACAATTTTTGTAACGAAAAACATAGTACACCATAAATCATTTTATTTTGATTAAGCTAGTTTTCCTTGAGATAAACCGGGTTATGGTTGTACTCAAGAAGACTTTGGAAATTGTCAAAGTAGTATTGTAATCATTTTTTATTAGTGAATTAAGTCCTCGTTGGAGAGAGACGAAATCACCTTGGCGGGTGGACTGGAGTAGTTTGAGATCAAACGAACCAGGATAAAAATATCGTGTCTACTTCTTTTTATTTTAAGTTTCAATTCAACCCCCCCCCCCCCCCTTCTTGTGTTTTTGACTTATTCAATTGGCATCAGAGCGCCTGGTTCTGAGTTCATACACTTAACCGTAGGGACTAAGCCAAAACATCAACAATGACTATCATGAGGACAAGGACATAATCAACGGCAAACCTCCAGTATTTGATGGAGAAAATTTTGACTAATAGAAAGATAAAATTGAGAGCTTCTTTCTGGCTCATGATGTTGATCTATGGGACATGGTAATTGATTGATACACACATCCCGTGGATGAAAGTGGTCAGAAGATAGATAGAAAAAGGATGTCTGACCAGCAAAAACGTGATTTCAGAAACCATCATAAAGCCAAAACAATACTTCTCAGTGCCATCTCATACTCAGAATATGAGAAGATCTCAAACAAAGAGACATCCAAAAACATGTTTGACTCTTTGAGAATTACGCATGAAGACAACATACAAGTCAAAGATACCAAGGCCCTTGCGCTCATTCAGAAATATGAAGTATTTAAGATGGAAAAGAGTGAATCCATAGAAGCAATGTTCTCAAGATTCCAGATTCTTGTTGCTGGGTTGAAAGTTCTTGACAAAGGATATTCTACTGCTGATCACGTAAAGAAGATCATCAGAAGTCTACCCAAGTAATGGAGGCCATTGGTCACTACACTTAAGCTGGCTAAAGATCTCAACAAGATATCTCTGGAGGAACTTGTTAGCTCTGTCAGAAGTCATGAGATAGAGTTAGAAGAAGACGAGCCTCAGAAGCAAGGTAAGCCTCTAGCATTAAAATCTTAAAAAAAAATCTAACTCAAAGTTTTTGTAGGCTATAGAAGAAATCTTTGATGGATCCTCATCAGAAGAAGACGAATTGTCTCTTCTCTCAAGAAGGGTCAATCAACAATGGAAGCAGAGACAAAGAAAATTCAGAAACCCGAGAAGATCAGAAAATCAGAATGAATCCTCCTCCAGATACAGAAAGTATGAGTCCTCTTCTGGAAACAGAAGATCTGAAGCTCCCTCCGGTCACAGAAAGTCAAATAACAAAGACATCACCTACTATGAGTGCAATGAACAAGGACACTACAAAAGTGATTGTCCAAGGCTTCAGAAGGAGAAGCCTAAAAAGAAGTTCTTCAAGGAGAAGAAGAAAAGCCTCATGGCAACATGGGATGATTCAGACACTTCTGGTGTTGACTCAGAGTCAAATGATGAAAGATCCAACATCGCTCTTATGGCAAATGTGACAGAAGACAGCGAAGCTTCTAGTTCAGACTCAGAATCAGACACAGAAGAGGTATTCCCTGATTTTACTGTTAATTTTACTAAAGCTGAACTTGCAGAAAGTCTGAATGAAATTATGGAAAGGTACCAGTAGATCAGAGTCAAATTCAAGAACATGAAAAAGGATCTTGTCTCTGACTCTGAAAGAACTGAGAGTCTTATATTAGAAAATTCTGAGTTAAAAGAAAAGATTTTAAAATTAGAAAATGATTTACAAAACTCTCAGAAGAAAATAATCTCAAAGACTCCCAGTAATGCTGATAAGATCATCAAAGAGTATGATCACGACTTTCAGAAGTTCAGGCTAAAAACATAGATAGAAGCAAGATGACTTCAATGATCTATGGATTTAGTAGGAATGGCAGAAAAGGAATAGGATGCCAAGGTAAGGTATCTCCACCTAAGAAAGTCATGGACCTAGTTATAAAACGCACACCACTAAAATCACACTTCATATATGGGCACACACATGACCTAAAATACACTAGTAATGATTACTCAGCCAAACCAAAATTTAAACAGAATTTTGGTAAAACTAACAAACCAGGACCTAAAAAGATATGGGTACCTAAGGACAAAATTATATATGTAGCATATATCTTTAGCAGCAAGGCTAAAACACCAGTCATGGTACCTGGACTCTGGATGCTCTCGACACATTACGGGAAGAAAGCATATGTTCCGAAGCCTGGAACTTAAACATGGAGGCTACAGTGGCTTTGGAGGCAACCAAAGAGGGAAGATCATTGGCTATGGAACAATAGGTAATGGTAATCTTCCTTCTATCAATAATGTGCTTTTAGTTGATGGATTGATGCATAACTTATTATCCATAAGTCAATTAAGTGATAACGGTTATGATATAATCTTTAATCAAAATTCATGCAAAGATGTTAGTCAGAAAGATGGAACTATCCTATTTAATGGAAAGAGGAAAAATAACATTTATAAGATAAAACTTTCTGAACTAAAAAGTCAGAATGTAAAATGCCTTCTCCCTGTTAACAACGAGCAATGGGTCTGGCATAGAAGATTGGGGCATGTTAGTATGAGAAGAATATCTCAGATTAACAAACTCAATCTGGTCAGACGACTTCCTAATCTGAAGTTCAACTCAGATGCTCTGTGTGAAGCATGTCAGAAAGGCAAATTTTCAAAACCTGCTTTTAAAGCTAAAAATGTTATTTCCACCTCTAGGCCATTAGAACTTCTGCACATAGACTTATTTGGACCAGTGAAAATTGCATCTGTTAGTGGCAAGAAGTATGGGTTAGTGACCGTAGATGACTATAGCAGATGGACATGGGTAAAGTAATTAAGACACAAGGACGAGTCACATTCTGTGTTCGTTGCATTCTGTAACCAAGTTCAGAATGAAAAGGATCTTAGAATTGTCAAAGTCAGAAGTGATCATGGTGGAGAATTTGAAAATAAAAATTTTGAAACATTTTTATATGAAAAAGGAATCTCGCATGATTTCTCTTGTCCTAGAACTCCCGAGCAAAATGGAGTTGTAGAACGAAAGAACCGAACATTGCAAGAAATTGCCAGAACCATGATCAATGAGATTAACATTTCTTAGATCTTCTGGGTAGAAGCAATTAACACAGCGTGTTATATTCAGAATAGAATCTCTATAATACCTATTCTAGAAAAGACTCCATATGAATTGTGGAAGAACAGAAAGCCCAACATTTCTTATTTCCATCCTTTTGGATGCACATGCTTTATTTTGAATACTAAAGATCATCGGAACAAGTTTGACTCTAAAGCACATAAGTGTATTATGTTAGGATACTCTGAACGATCAAGAGGGTACAGAGTATACAATACAAAAACACGGATTATTGAAGAGTCAATCAGTGTTAGATTTGATGATAAGCTTGACCCTTAAAAGTCAAAGCAGAATGAATCTTTTGCAGATATAGAAGTTAAATTCACAGGTACTGAAGACAACTCGTCATAAGTTCCCAACAGAGACGCTCCAACAACTTCAGAAAGAAATGTTACAAGTGCTCCAGTACCTTCTGTTGATCAACTCCAGAAAAGGTTATCCAGAAGCAGTATAGCTTACCCAGAAGATAAGATCCTAGGAAAGAAGGATGATCCAATCAGAACAAGATCAACATTCAGAAACTCTGAAGAATCCCTCATGGGACTGGTCTCACTGATTGAGCCAACAACAATTGCTGAAGCTCTTCTGGATAATGACTGGATTCTGGAAATGCACGAGGAATTAAACCAGTTCACCAGAAATGACGTATGGGATCTGGTTCCCAAACCAAAAGGATTCAATGTCATTGGAACCAAGTGGGTGTTCAGAAACAAACTGAATGAGCAAGGAGAAGTCATCAGAAACAAGGCACGACTGGTGGCACAAGGTTATAGTCAGCAAGAGGGGATAAACTATACAAATACCTTTGCTCCAATCGCTAGGTTCGAATCTATCAGACTCCTAATCTCCTTTGCTGTAAATAATAACTTCACTCTGTATTAGATGGAAGTTAAAAGTGCATTCTTAAATGGTTACATAGATGAAGAGGTATATGTGCACCAACCCCCTGGGTTTGAAAATTCCAAACACCCAGAATATGTTTTCAAACTAAAGAAGTCACTCTATGGTCTGAAACAAGCTCCCAGAGCTTGATATGAAAGACTAAGTAACTTACTGTTAGAAAAGGAATTTACCAGAGGGAAAGTGGACACAACCTTGTTTTGTAAGACATTTAAGAATGACATTTTAGTCTGTCAGATTTATGTAGATGATATCATTTTTGGATCCACTAAACCTTCTATGGGAAGAGAATTTGCTAAGTGCATGCAGACAGAGTTTGAGATGAGCTTAATGGGGGAAATTAAATTCTTTCTGGGCATTCAGATAAACCAAACTCTAGAAGGAACTTACATTCATCAGAGCAAAGATGTCAGAGAGCTTCTGAAGAAATTTGACCTCTCAGAATGTAAGCCCTCAAAGACTCCAATGCATCCCACTTGCATTATGGAAAAGGAAGAGGTAAGTAAAAAGGTAGAACAGAAAATCTAGAGAGGTTTGGATCTCTCCTTTATCTGACGGCTTTAAGGCCTGATATTTTATTCAGTGTTTGCTTATGTGCTAGATTCCAATCAGATCCTAGAGAATCTCACTTAATAGCAGTTAAACGAATTTTCAAGTATCTGAAAGGTACTACTAATCCGGGTTTGTTTTATAGAAAATCCAATTAATACAGCTTAGTAGGATACTGTGATGCTGACTTTGCTGGAGACAGAGTAGAGCGTAAAAGCACTTCTGGAAGCTGTCAGTTTCTGGGAGACAATCGTATATCATGGACCAGCAAGAGACAGTCCATAATAGCGCTGTCAACAACAGAAGCTGGATACATAGCAGCTGCTAGATGTAGTACTCAAATGCTCTGGATGAAAAGTCAACTTGAAGACTTCAACATATTTGAGAGTAACATTCCTATCTTCTGTGATTACACTTCTACCATATGTCTATCCAGAAATCCCATTTTGCATTCTAGGGCTAAGCATATAGAAATAAAACATCACTTTATTAGGGACTATATTCAGAAATGAATTCTTACTTTAAAATTCATTGACACAGACCATCAATGGGCTGATGTGTTTACAAAACCTCTTTCCGAAGATAGATTCAATTTCATTCTGAAACATCTCAACATGAAATTGTGTTCGGAATAAAATGTTTTATTTGCATATTCTAACCCTCAGAATTTTATTGTTTTCTGTGAACATCTGATCAACTTGTCTTCAGAAGTTAGAAGTACAGTTGCCTCAGAATCCATCTATGAATATCTGAACTTTTCATTTCAAAGATAGAGGCATTCAGTTCACACCATCAAACATATGTCATCCTCTCATAAGCTACCTTCTGAGGCTGAACGCACGTTCAAATTTTGAAGGGTCCAAGGCTCTGATTGGATGCATTGAGACACTTGTCATTGGTAACTGTTCAATATCTCTCTAAATCCCATAATTTAAGGTTTCATTAATTCAATATAATTGTTGTAACCCAAAATATTCCCTCCCATATTTCTCAAAACATTTCAAGAAAGATCCCCAAGTTGCTCAAGGTAGTCCAAGGGTTGACCAGACAAGTCCTCTCCTAAGGCAGTCTGCCTCAAATTAGGGTTTCATGTTGCATCAAGATACTTGATTCCAAGGGACCCAAAATGCTCAACATTGTCCCAATATGTTTTCAAGAACATCCATGTCAAGTTTCATTCCCTACAGAGGAAATTTTCTCAGTCAATTACTCAAAGGCCTGAAAATCGACTGTGGTAGGGCAAAAGTCAACTGTGGCCCACATATAGTCAAACTTCAAGATTTTTGGTCAACATCCTCATTTTGAAGTATATTTCATCATTTTATCAAGGGTTGATCATGATTCATCAAAGATTGCTCATAATTCATCAAGACTCAAAAGTTGCTAAATTAGGGTTTTGTAGGAAACGTCAACTCAACTTTGACCAAGCATAACTTTCTCATACTTTATGATAAATGACCCATACAAAGCTAATTTTTAATAGGATGCCATTCTCTACAATCCATCTTCATCTCCCAAGTTCAAAATATGCACTCACAATAAGTTATGAATTTGGACATTACAAGTCATTTTGAAAAGTTGACAAAACACCTTTTTTGCCAAAGCTTCATACTTGCGCATGGAATATCAAATTGAGATGCGACCAAATGGGTTGATTAGAGGACATCTCAAGCTTTCTAAAAAGTCCAAGAACACCTCCAAAGAGTCAAAATTGAGGAAGGTATGCATTGGTAAGGTTGACCTTTTTTGCAAAATTGCCAAAAGTCAACTATGCCTAAAACTTCAATTTTTGCCAAATGGGCCCAATCTTTTTCACTTGTTTTGAGTTGGAAACATAGTCCACAAGATCTAGCCTTTTCCACTTGTCAATATCTTATATTTATTATTTGTTTTGATTTTTATTTGAATTAAATTAATTTAAATCAAAACAAATCATATAAAATCTAAAATATTGAAAACACAAGATTTTGTGCTTGTTTCGGGTCTTAAATTACAGCTAGCAAGTATTCAAATTCGTGTGAAGGCATGTGGGCATAAAAAGATTGATTTTAGGCCAATTTTGGAATGATATTAAAGAAAATCAAATTACAATCAAATTCAATAATGGAAGAAGATTGAGTGCATTCTATCAACCCTAATCCATTCCTTGATACAAATAGAACAAAGGCAGACCAAAAACTAGGTCAGAAAGAGGCACATGAACCAGAGGAAAACTTGAAAAAATACCAAGAAAGTGTAAACACGAATTCCTATTTCCAGGCATCCTCAAGGCATCCTAGCTATCTCAATCACTTCCTGAGATTCCCAGCAAGCGAAAGCAGTCGAAATCAAGCATTCCCAGGCCCTATAACGCACTGTAAGGCATTCACGACACCCCCTTTTTCTTGAATTCTATTAGCATAATTCTTGCACATTCTGCATAATATAATCATAGATTCTTGTTCACCGTGACAATTGCAAGCTTTCTATAATACCCAATTGCATTTTTATGGACTGAATCGTTAACTGCCATTGTTAGGTTTTTGGATTCCGTTTTAGGGTTTTTGCTTGCAGGTAAAATTGGCATTCATGAATGGTACCATCATGTTCAGGAGGACAAGACGAACCTAACCATGGAATTAGATGTCATTTATATTGCTCATGGAGGATTTTGGAACGAGCTATGTTTATAGCTACGGACAAACGTTCGTAGGTAAAAGTTTCCCACTTTTACCAACGGAACAAGGTCAGGGATGACCTGCGTGTCACATTCCTATTGGGACATTCAAACCTTGGCGCGCGTTTTTTGTTATCCTCCACTAGTTCTTGTTTTTTGTACATTATTATTATTTCTTATCTTATGTATAAACAAAAGAAGATGACGCAGTGGTAGTGGCATGATTGCAAAACGCATCAGGACCTGGGTTCGAATCCCAAGTCCCCCACTTTCTTCATGTATTTTTCTTTCAGGTAATCACATACATGCATAAATCCAAGGCATATCATACTCCCTCAAGATTCGATCTGCCAAGTAGCCAGATGGCCAAATCTGATGGCCAGCAATGGAGGAGCACCATGAAGCCTCAGTCAAAGCCACACACTGGATTCCCAAAGTCAAATGAACCTCCCAGTTTTTGGGCCCAGAATTCTGATTTTTGCACCCTCCAATTTGCTTTTGCAGGCCCAATTTCTTATCCATTTTCTTTTTATATTTTGTTTTAATTAATTTATTTAATTTATTTTACTAACAAATTAATTATTTTCTTTTTATCCAAAAAATCACAAAAAATATTACTTTTTATAAATTAGGTCTAGAGTTTATTTTTATTAAAAAATTAATTAATTTAATTAGGTTTGTTAATTTAGATGACTTTAATTTCTTTTTTGTACATAATTAAAATTAATTAGAACAAATAGGTTTTTTATTTCTAATTTAATTATATTTTCTTTTTTTCCCCTAAAAATAACCAAAACATAAAAAATAGGTCATGTAATTATTTTTATTAATTAATTTAATCACTAATTAATTTTCATACTTAATTTAGAAAACTTAATTCTTTTATTAAAAACAAAAAAAACATTTTTCTTTTGATTAGGTTAGAAGGGTCAAAACCCTAATTTCTTCCCGATCTTAATTTTTTTCTCGCGCGCTTTATTTTTATTATTTATCATATTGATGTAACTGCCTACAGTTTGTAATAGTTTAATTAGGACTTTATTTTCATTTAGCGCTTTACTTTTCAAGGGTTTGTTTTTGGCTATGTAAATACCCGAAGCCTTGTTATAGCGTAGTTTAATTTCCGCATTTTAAATTTTGCAAATTATTAACTGTTAGATGTATGATAATAGGATGCATGACAAGAATGTATGATTAATTTGAAAACGGTTAGATCACCCTAAATGTGCAAAGATAAATAAACTGAAATTGAATCACTCGCACATGCGCACTCCTAAGGTGCACTCCCACTTGGTTGCCTTTGGTAAACAGTCATTGAGTATAGGATGCTTTAGTGGTCGTCCTTTTGTCCAAAGATCAAAGTTTCCTCGGAAAGGTTGCCTCGGATATTGTTGCCTCGGATAAATGATCTAAGACATTAGGGTTACTACTAAGATATCCTAACATTGCTTTAGTGACCTTACCTCCCTTTCGAATTGACCCTCAAAACTACAACGACGGTGCTACCTACTCACTAATAGTGGGATAACGCTGTCTAAAGGAAACGAATACAGAATGATTCTTTTTTCGAGTAGGTAGATTAGTTCTTAAGTACTTGCTCAATCAAAACAAAACTTTTCACACTTACACTCCTTTACAAACAAAGTTTTCAAAACACTTCATTATACTCTTGAAGACATAAGCAAGAGTTAAATCGAAGTTAAAACAAAGTTTTTCCGAATCACCCAAACACAAAGAAAACAATTTTGAAAATGATGAGCAAGTACCTAAGAGCCCGTAGATAACTACGGACAGAAAGGGTGCTAATACCTTCCCTTTCTATAATCTACCCCCCGTACTAAAAAATATCTCGAAAAAGGAATTTTGCTGTGCTTTTTTCCTTTCCTTGTTGGATAAAATAAAAGACGGTGGTGAATCTTGCCTACCGCGACATTTTGCGAACACAAACGCAAAACGCAAACCAGCAAAATTCCTAAAAAAGAGGGAAGCACGTCCCGGTTCTGGCCACCGTATCACAGAACTGGCGACTCTGCTGGGGACGTAATAAGTGGGGTGTACCTTAGGATTAGTTCATCATATTGTTTTCAATTGTTTGATTTGTTTTCTTTATATTTGTAGGCTTTGAATCGGAGTTACTATAGATCCTAACTCGGATCTGGGGAACACCTTTTAGGTAAGTAGCAATAGACTGTGAGGGAACTGTACGGCGTAGACTGATACGGTTAAAGCAGTAGCTGTGTTGGTGTGACACATTAGTTGGTACCGATATCCCTTGTCGAGCAACAAGGAGAGTATAGGGCTGCTAGAGGGTCATTAAGCATCAAGTGACCTTATAAACTATAATTGACCAACTTGGCCATAGAAAGTAGCAGTATGCTACACTCATTGAGACCATACTCTCGAGATGGTTTCGGCCGCGAGAAAAGATTGCGTGTCTGGAATTATGATCGATGGAGGATGGTCAGTGATATTGAGAACCTCTAGAACCCAGTTACTATTATTAGGATAGGTTGAACCAACTAAACTGCAAGAGGGTAATACCTAAACTCCATGCCAGTGTGAAATTTAAGGGCTCTTGTGTGACTTGTTTGCCCTTACCATGTTTGCTATCTGTGATACATGTGGTGTGTTTTTATCATGACATCATGCATCATGACATCGCATGCATATTTCATTAGACTAACCATTTCAAAGACCGAGGGGATTCATCTTTGTTCTGTTTTGCAGATCATGGCTTCTATGCGTAGAAATACCATTTGAATCAGCTTCGTGCAAATCCCTGCTCAGCTCAGAGAGTTGGTTTCAAAGGTTCCTGATACTTCTTCCTTTGTCAGACGACATGGTCATCTCCTCAGCCTGGTCACTTCCCAGTTGGATGAGCAAATGATGAGCGTTTTGTTCCAGTTCTTTGACCCGTTGCATCACTGTTTCACCTTCTCGGACTATCAGTTAGTCCCTACTTTGGAGGAGTTTTCTGATTTATTTTGCATATCTATTCTAGAGTAGACACCCTTTACAGGTTTGCAGATAGCTCCTAGGCCAGAGGATATTGCTTCAGCCCTACATCTGAAAATGGATGATGTAGTGTCTAACTGGGAGATTCAGAGTGGAGTTAATGGTTTCTTGGCTAAGTTTTTGATCGATCAAGCTCAACAGTTCTGGGACAACTTAGACTTTCAAGCGTTTGAAGACATCATGACTCTCCTCATATATGGCTTGGTTCTGTTCCCAAATCCTGATTCTTTTGCCGATGTGAATGCAATCAAGATCTTCATGTCTCGTAACCCAGTGCCTACTCTCTTAGGTGATATTCTGCATGCTCTTTATACCCGTACTGTGCGGAGAAGGGGAACTCTCTTGTGTTGTACACCACTGCTGGCGAGGTGGTTTATTTCTCACCTCCCCAAATCTGTATTGAAGAATGAGGAAGGTATGGGTTGGGCTTACAGAATCACGTCCCTTGCTTATACGGACATCCTTTGGAGTACTAAAGATATGGAAAGGGTAGCTATCATTGATCGGTGTGGGGAATACCCCAATGTTCCATTGCTTGGAATTAGAGGAGGAATAACCTATAATCGTTGTTTGGCCTTATGACAGTTTGGACGAGCTCGAAGGGACGGTCCTCATGAGCTGCTGCTTACAGGCATTGTCTTTGACTTCAAGGGGGATGTTGAGGGACATCGCCATAGGTTTATACGAGCTTGGGATAGGGTGAACAGGTCTGATCCACATGAGCTAGGAATGAAGACTTCTCTCCCGATGCAACCCTATCTCCAGTGGGTTCGAGCCCGTGCTCAAATGCTGGGGATGCCATATGAAGCCGTTTTGCCGGTGATTGTGGAACATACTGATGAAGAAGGGGTTCCTTATACTATCCTCCATCCTTATATGCCGACTGATATTGGGGCACTGAAGAGATCTTGGATCTAGTTAAGGGAATAAAGGGATACTTACAGAGAGAAGTATCATGAGAAGGAACGGAAGATTCTGAAGCTTACAAGGCAGCTTGAGAACGAAAGGACAATCAACGATTATGTCAGCATGAAAGGAAAACTACCATGGGAATTCTGATGTCTTTTATTGTTTCTAGTTTAGATTTTCTTTTCAGTATTTCTTTTGTAACGCCTTAAAGGAATTTGTTAAACATTGTTTCAAGTTTTAATCTAATAAAGTGTGTTTTATTTTGGTTTAGAAATTTGAATCTCCCAAAGTCCTTAAAATCATTTCATACGCATTCCATAACCATGCACCTCATTACAGGTACCCTTACAGGTTTCTTATCTTCTTCACTGTTTATTTCAGCACAACATGTCTTCTGAAACACCTACTGATCAAGCCATCAAGGCTATGCAAGCTCAGAATGCTCA
This sequence comes from Vicia faba, assembly GCA_948472305.1. Classification (NCBI taxonomy): domain Eukaryota; kingdom Viridiplantae; phylum Streptophyta; class Magnoliopsida; order Fabales; family Fabaceae; genus Vicia; species Vicia faba. Next base: position 590,012,214 of record OX451737.1, read on the forward strand.
GTTCCAGGAAATGTTCTTGAACTTGGCCAAGAGTTAGCAAGATTTGAAGACTCTTATCTTGAAAGACAAGAAGAAGAAGAAGAAGAAGGTGGTCCTCCTGAATATGGGTCACAGGTTTGGGAATAGGTTGCGAGAAGAAGTTGATCCATCCCACTCATCTGGAGGAGGAGAGAATCAAGAGGAAGGGAAGGGTCCTAGCCCTGTGGTTTCAGACAATCACACTGACTTTGACGAAGACCAGTATCCTCTTGCCGAGGATAGGTATAAGCAACTCGAAGACCGGTTGAGCACAATGGAGATCCAGAAGATACCTGGGTTAGACTTCAGAGATTTGGGTTTGGCATATAGGGTGGTGATCCCACACAAGTTTAAAGGTCTTGTATTTTCTAAGTACGATGGGGTATCCTGCCCGAAGTTACACCTCCGCTCGTATGTCAGAAAGATTCAACCATATACTGCTGATAGGAACCTTTGGGTTCATTTCTTTCAAGACAGTCTGTCAGGGACTTAGCTTGAATGGTTCTATCAACTAGAAGGAGCTAATGTCCACAACTTGGAGGACCTTGCTGCTGCTTTTTACAAGAAATACCAGTATAATGCCGACCTTGCTCCCACGCGTACTCAACTTCAGGGTATGTCTATGGGTGCGAGCGAAGGTTTCAAGAACTACGCTCAGAAGTGGAGAGATCTTGCTGGAAGAGTACAACCCCTTCTGGCTGATAGGGAGTTGGTGGATATGTTTCTTGGGACTTTGTCTGGTCCATACTTCAATCATTTGATCGGTAGTTCATCGTCTGGTATCACTGAATTGATTATGACTGGGGAGAGAGTTGAGGCCGGTATCAAAAGTGGCAAGATACAGAAAGGTGGTTCGTCAAATACAGAGAAGAAGCCTTTCAAGAAGGAATCTAGTGCAGTTTACAGCTCGAGGAGCCAAGACCGACCTGAACGCCGCCAAGCAGTTAATGCGGTGGTAATATCAAGACCAATTGTTGCCCCACAATGCAACACTCAGCAAAGAGTAGAGAGGCCGCAAAGGAAGTATACTCGGCTCAGTATGACTCTATCTCAAATTCTTCCACAACTATTGAAGACGAACTTGGTCACTCTAAGGGAGGCTCCGAAGAATCCCAGTACTACATCATCGTTGTATAATCCAAACGCCCGATATGCTTATCACCCTAATAGCCCAGGGCATGATACAAACAACTGTTGGGCTTTGAAGAATAAAGTGCAGGATCTGATTGAAGCTAAGGAGATTGAGTTTGAAGCACCAGAAAATCCCAACGTCATAACGGCACCTATGCCCAAACATGATCCGGGAGTAAATGCAATTGAAGATGATGATGAAGAGTCAGATTTCGACAGCTGGATTTACCCGACTACCGACGGTGGATTGAGCAATTGGAAGGCAAAGGACTTTGTGCCTGTTTCTTTTATTACACAGTAATAAGACTTTTGTTTTGAGATTTGTAACAGACAATTTGAAACTTTTACGTCCCGGTGCCTTGCCCGAGACACCGTGGCTTTGTTTGTGAGGGCTTAATATTTGTCATTTCCATATATCATCAATAAAGCATTGGACGTTCTTTTGCATTAAAAATTTTGCGCTCCTTGTTTTTCTTTTCTATCTTGCACTTTATCAAAACAGCTATTTGTCTTACACACACTCACATATACAGGTCTATATCCACTCTGGATCCCACTGATAACGACTATACTACTTCTAGTTATGACTTCGAAAGTCTGATCAACCAAGCCGAGGACGAAGGTGAGGATGATTGCGAAGTGCCGGGTGAACTTGCTAGACTGTTACATTAGGAAGAGAGGGCCATTCAGCCCCATGAAGAGCCAGTGGAAACAGTAAATTTGGGTACAGAGGAAGACAAGAAAGAGGTCAAGATCGACGCAAATTTGGATTCTAGTGTTAAGCAACGGTTGATACGGATGCTGCGTGACTATGTTGAGATCTTTGGCTGGTCTTATGAGGATATGTCGGGGTTGGATACTGATATTGTGGTTCACCGTTTTCCAACCAAAGAAGACTGTCCTCGAGTGAAACAGAAAGTTCCCTGAATGCGCCCAGAGATGTCTGAGAAAATTAAATCTGAGGTGATGAAACAATTTGATGCCGGTTTTCTAGCAGTTACTTCTTACCCGCAGTGGGTTGCCAACGTGGTTCCAGTGCCGAAGAAAGACGGTAAGGTTCGAATGTGTGTTGACTATATGGATCTGAACAGGGTAAGCCCCAAGGATGATTTCCCTCTGCCTCATATCGATGTTCTGGTTGACAACACCGCATAGCATAAGGTTTTCTCCTTTATGGATGGTTTCTCTGGTTACAATCAGATTAAGATGGCTCCCAAGGATATGGAAAAGACAACCTTTGTTACGCAATGGGGTACCTTTTGCTACAAGGTCATGCCATTTGGATTAAAGAATGCTGAGGAAACGTATCAGCGCAACATGGTCGCTTTGTTCCACGACATGATTCATCATGAGATTGAGGTATACGTTGACGACATGAGTGCAAGATCCCAGACTGAAGAGGAACATCTTGACCATCTCCAGAAGTTATTTGACAGGTTGAAGTTGTATAAACTGAGGCTAAACCCGAACAAGTGCACCTTCGGAGTGAGGTCTGGTAAGCTGTTGGGTTTCGTCGTTAGTCATAAAGGTATTCAAGTGGATCCTGCAAAGGTGAATGCTATACAGGAAATGCCAACTCCCTGAATAGAAAAAGAAGTCAGAGGCTTTTTGGGACGTCTGAACTACATTTCCCGATTATTCTCACACCTAACTTCTACTTGTGAGCCAATCTTCAAGTTACTGAAGAAAGATCAAGTGGTAAGATGGAACGATGAATGTTAGTCCGCTTTCGAAAGGATCAAAGAATATCTCCAAGAGCCACCTATTCTGATGCCTCCAGTTGAAGGAAGACCTTTGATCTTATACTTGACAGTACTCGATAATTCAATGGGGTGTGTGCTGGGGCAACATGACGAGTCTGGCCGAAAAGAGCATGCCATTTACTACCTTAGCAAAAAGTTTATCGACTGCGAGACCCGATACTCGTTGCTTGAGAAAACTTGTTGCCCTTTGGCATGGGCTGCTCGCCCGCTGAGACAGTATATGCTGACTCACACTACTCTGTTGATATCAAAGATGGAACCAATCAAGTATATCTTCGAAAAGCCTGCCTTGTTTGAAAGAATAGCAAGATGGCAGATGATCTTGACCGAGTATGACATCCAATACACGACTCAAAAGGCAATCAAGGGAAGTGTGTTGGCAGATCATTTGGCACATCAGGAAGTGGACGATTACCAGTCTATGAACTTTGAATTCCCGGATGAGATCATGTTGGTGACTGACTGTGAAACACCTGGACCGGATGAAGGACCTAAGGAAGGATCCCGATGGTCTATGTATTTCGATGGAGCTTCAAACGCTTTGGGTAATGGCATTGGCGTCGTGATCATATCTCCTGAAGGCTGTCATAATCCATTCACCGCCCGATTATGTTTTAACTGCACCAACAACATGGTGGAGTATGAAGCGTACATCATGGGCCTTCGAGCAGCTATTGACCTATGGATTAAGTTCTTGAGTGTATTCGGAGATTCCGCTCTCATGATCAGTCAGATCAAAGGCGAGTGGGATACAAAGCACCCAAATCTTATTCCTTACAAAGAGTATGTATTGACGTTGCTTCCGCACTTTGAGGATATAACCTTTGAACACTTCCCTAGAGAGGAGAATCAGTTGGTGGACGCGCTAGCTACAATGTCTTCTATGTTCAAAGTTAGATGAGACAATGAGGCTCCCCAGATTACCATTGAGAGGTTGGACGAACCTGCACATTGTTGTGACATTGAGACTGAAGAGGTAACAGAAAAACCCTGGTTTCACGAAGTAAAAATATATCTTGAGGCTCAAGAATACCCTGAGGGTGCATCTGTTAATGATAAGAAGTTTCTGAGGAGGTTCACGGTGAAGTTCTTCATCAGTAATGGTATTCTTTACAAGCGTAACCATGACTCAACCTTACTGCGATGTGTAGATAAGAGCGAGGCAGAAAGGATTATGGTAGAGTTACATGAAGGTACTTTTGGAACTCATTCCAGTGGACACAACATGGCGAAGAAAATCTTACGGGAAAGATATTATTGGTCTACTATGGAAGACGAATGTTATCAACATTCTCGGACCTGTCATAAGTGCCAAGTCTATGCTGATAAGGTGCACATACCTCCAGTTCCTCTGAACATGTTGACAGCTCCTTGGCCTTTTGCAATGTGGGGCATCGATATGATTGGTGAGATCAGACCTACTGCATCCAACGAGCATCGTTTCATCCTGGTAGCTATTGATTACATTACAAAGTGGGCTGAAGCAACTTCCTTTGCTATAGTGACGAAGAACGCCGTGGCACGACTTATTCGGCACAATCTGATCTGTCGATATGGTGTACCTGAGAGGATCATTACAGGCAATGGTACAAATCTCAACAATACGATGATCACCGAACTCTGCAAGCAGTTTAAGATACAACATTACAACTCTTCTCCTTACCGGCCAAAGATGAATGGGGCTGTTGAAGTGGCTAATAAGAACATCAAGAAGATTGTGCAGAAAATGACGGTGACATATAAAGACTGGCACGAGATGTTACCGTTTTCTCTTCATGGGTACCGCACCTCAGCGCGGACGTCAACAGGGGCAACACCATATTCCTTGGTATATGGCATGGAGGCCGTCTTGCCCATTAAAGTTCAGATACCCTCTCTTCGGATTATGAAGGATGCAGGTTTGAGCGAAGATGACTGTATTCAGACCAGGCTTGATCAGCTGAACTTAATCGACGAAAAGAGACTTACTGCTATTTGTCATGGTCAGACGTATCAAAAGCGAATGATCAAGGCATTTAACAAGAAAGTTATACAACAAGAGTATCAAGTTGGGGATCTGGTGATCAAGTGCATAATACTGCCGCAAGGTGATCCCAGGGGCAAATGGACCCCTAATTACAAAGGGCCATTTGTGGTTAAGAACATTTTCGCAGGAGGAGCTATGATTCTAACCACCATGGATGGTAACGACCTTCCTCACCCCGTCAATGCAGACATAGTGAAAAAATACTACGCATAATCAAATACCTGCTAGGTTGACTGGCCTGGGAAAAAATAAGGGCTTCCCGGCGAACCAAAAGGGTTCGGGCAAAAATAAGGGATGGAAATTAAAAAATTTGTACACCCGACAAGTCAAAAACTTGAAAAGGCGGCTTGGGCAAAAAAGGGTATCCCGGTGGACTGAAAACCCGAAAGGGCAATCCAGGAAAAAATTAGGGATTAAAGCGTAACACTATGTCTCATTGGATCACCTTGTAACCAGACTTCAGTATCGACTATCAAGCTCGGACGACACTAATCAGTCAGATCCACCTTCAACCAAGTAGCAAAGTGATGAGACGCACGAGGATTTAAAGGCAATAGTAGAGTTAGAACCCAGTGGGATTATTCACATAGCTATTTTTCTTTGTTTTTCACAAATTGTATAAATTCTATTTGTTCGGCGGCGTTCTCTAACTAGGACGTCAGCCTCTTGTACAAAAACGCCTATTTACGGGCCAAACTTCAGAGTTAATACAATTCATTTTCACAAAGAAATTTCAAACTGTTATCCTTTTTTTGTTTTGTTTTTCCAGAACGTCCAATGTTCATTTTTGATATATGCACTTGACAATAATTGCTGCTCATAAATATTTACATGCGAAACAAAAGACGATTACTCGTGATATCAGAAACAGGGGCAAATGAGAATTGTCCAAACCGTACAGTTTCTATGTTCACCAGGTATATGGATAGACCTAGTTGGAGAAAACGATTGAAGGTATATTCACTCCCCGTAGAGTAAGAGAAGGACAGTGGTGTTAACTCTCCCCAACTGAGGCTCACAACCGCGAATGAGTTGGCTATATTCTCCCCAAGAAGAGTTTATATATCACCAGCACTGGAAAATTATCCCCAGTGGAGTTTGGATAATTCTCCCCAGTAGAGTCTAAAAGATTATCCCCAGTGAAGTCGCCATTGGAAAATCATCCCCAGCGGAGTTCATTTCTTTCACAAACAGAAACTCAATCCCCAACAGAGTTTATAATCGCCAACAACAATAACTCATCCCTGGCTGAGGTTATTCTTCCAAATCAACAAGTCCTCTAGCAGAATATGTCCTCCTCAGAGTCATTTCCTCGTCAGTTTATTCCCCAACGGAGTTATCCTCTCTTGCAGGTTTATTCTCACAATCATCTTCATTCACTATCCCCAGTAGAAACGAAGAATTCAACTTTTTTCTCCAGCAGCAACCCAGGATTTATTTTCCCCAGCTAGAGATTATCATAAAAACATTACATGTCCATACATCATGACATGTGCATACACATCATACAACACCATCTCATTTATTTTGAGAACATCATTGCTTGATACATATCACGCATTACATACAACTAACCTTTACCTTTCAGGAAAGATACAATCAAATTCTCACAAAATTCAAGTTGTGAAGCCCAGGTACGACTGGATAATAGTTTAATACCCAGTAAGTCACTATGAAGCCTGGACCACGACCAGATAGTAGTTCATTCTCAACTTTCCTCTTCAATAGAGATGTTTCCTCGGTCGAATACGGACGACCGAAGTTCCTAAAATTCAACAGAGATGATTCTTCGGTAGAATACGGACGACCAAAGCTCCTAAAATTCAACAGAGATGATTCCTCAATCGAATACGGACGATCGAAGTTCCTAAAATTCAACAGAGATGATTCCTCAGTCGAATACGGGCGACCAAAGTTCCTAAAATTCAACAGATATGTTTCCTCATTCGAATACGGACAATCGAAGTTCCTAAAATTCAACAGAGATGATTCCTCATTCGAATACGGACGACTGGAGTTCCTAAAATTCAATAAAGATGTTTCCTCAGTAGAATTTCGACGAACGAAGTTCCTAAAATTCAACAGAGATGATTCCTCAGTAGAATACGGACGACCGAAGTTCCTAAAATTCAACAGAGATATTTCCTCAGTAGAATACGAACGATCGAAGTTCCTAAAATTCAACAGATATGTTTCCTCAGTAGAATACGGATGACCGAAGTTCCTAAAAATTCAACAAAGATGATTCCTCAGTAGAATACGGACGACCGAAGTTCCTAAAATTCAACAGAGATGTTTCCTCAGTAGAATATGGACGATCGAAGTTCCTAAAATTCAACAGAGATGCTTCCTCAGTAGAATACAGACGATCGAAGTTCCTAAAATTCAACAGAGATGTTTCCTCAGTAGAATACGGACGACCGAAGTTCCTAAAATTCAACAGAGATGTTTCCTCAGTAGAATAAAGACGATCGAAGTTCCTAAAATTCAAACAAAGACGACTCACCAGCAGAATAACGGACGACCGAAGCTCCTAAAATTCAACTTCTCTCAACAAAGACCAGCCTTCCCCAACGGAATCTTCCTCCACGACAGGTATACAAGTTCTCGCTAAGGAATCTCTTATGCGATCGACACTCCTTCAGATGGCATCTTTAAGCCCATCCCCTCGTCAGCAATTTCCAAATGGTATCTGTAAGCCCATTCCCAATATCGCAAGATGGACTCCGCTTCATGCGAGTGCAAATTTCTGGGCACTTTAGTGTTCAATCATCTTCCACATTTGGATCACGAAAGGCACAAAAGCTAATCTACATCCTCAGGTTTAAGAAGATTGAACAGGGGCAGCTGTTGTACCCCAAAATTTTCCCTCCCATATTTCTCAAAAAATTTCAAGAAAGATCCCCAAGTTGCTCAAGGTAGTCCAAGGGTTGACCAGACAAGTCCTCTCCTAAGGCAGTCTACCTCAAATTATGGTTTCATGTTGCATCAAGATACTTGAGTCCAAGGGACCCCAAATGCTCAACATTGTCCCAATATGTTTTCAAGAACATCCATGTCAAGTTTCAAGCCCTACAGAGAAAATTTGCCCAGTCAATTACTCAAAGGCCTGGAAATCGACTGTGCTAGGGCAAAAGTCAACTGTGGCCCACATACAGTCAAATTTCAAGATTTTTGGTCAACATCCTCATTTTGAAGTATATTTCATCATTTGATCAAGGGTTGATCATGATTCATCAAAGATTTCTCATAATTCATCAAGACTCAAAAGTTGCTAAATTAGGGTTTTGTAGGAAACGTCAACTCAACTTTGACCAAGCATAACTTTCTCATACTTTATGATAAATGACCCATACAAAGCTAATTTTTAATAGGATGCCATTCTCTACAATCCATCTTCATCTCCCAAGTTCAAAATATGCACTCACAAGAAGTTTTGAATTTGGACATTACAGGTCATTTTGAAAAGTCGACAAAAACACATTTTTTGCCAAAGCTTCATACTTGAGCTTGGAATATCAAATTGAGATGAAACCAAAAGTGTTGATTATAGGACATATCAAGATTTCTAAAAAGTCCAAGAAGACCTCCAAAGAGTCAAAATTGAGGAAGTTATGCATTGGTGAAGTTGACCCTTTTTGCAAAATTGCCAAAAGTCAACTATGCCTAAAACTTCATTTTTTGCCAAATGGGCCCAATCTTTTTCACTTGTTTTGAGTTGGCAACATAGTCCACGAGCTCTAGCCTTTTCCACTTGTTAATATCTTATTTTTATTATTTGTTTTAATTTTTATTTGAATTAAATTAATTTAAATCAAAACAAATCATATAAAATCTAAAATATTGAAAACACAAGATTTTGTGCTTGTTTCAGGTCTTAAATTACAGCTAGCAAGTATTCAAATTCGTGTGAAGGCATGTGTGCACAAAAAGATTGATTTTAGGCCAATTTTGGAATGATATTCAAGAGAATCAAATCACAATCAAATTCAATAATGGAAGAAGATTGAGTGCATTCTATCAACCCTAATCAATTCCTTGATACAAATAGAACAAAGGCAGACCAAAAACTAGGTCAGAAAGAGGCGCATGAACCAGAGGAAAACTTGAAAAAATACCAAGAAAGTGTAAACATGAATTCCTATTTCCAAGCATCATCAAGGCATCCTAGCTATCTCAATTACTTCCTGAGATTCCCAGCAAGCGAAAGCAGTCGAAATCAAGCATTCTTAGGCCCTATAACGCATTGTAAGGCATTCAAGACAACCCCTTTTTCTTTAATTCTGTTAGCATAATTCTTGCACATTCAGCATAATATAATCATAGATTCTTGTTCACTGTGACAATTGCAAGCTTTCTATAATACCCAATTGAATTTTTATGAACTGAATCGTTAACTTCCATTGTTAGGTTTTTGGATTCCATTTTAGGGTTTTTTCTGGAAGGTATAATTGGCCTTCATGAATGGTACCATCATGTTCAAGAGGACAAGACGAACCTAACCATGGCATTAGATGTCATTTGTATTGCTCATGGAGGATTTTGGAACGAGCTCTGTTTATAGCTACGGACAAACGTCCGTAGGTAAAAGTTTCCCGCTTTTACCAACGGAACAAGGTCAGGGATGACCTGCGTGTCACATTCCTATGGGGACATTCAAACCTTGGCACGCGTTTTTTGTTATCCTTCACTAATTCATGTTTTTTGTACATTATTATTATTTCTTATCTTATGTATAAACAGAAGCAGATGGCGCAGTGGTAGTGGCGTGATTGCAAAATGCATCAGGACTTGGGTTCGAATCTCAGGTCCCCCACTTTCTTCATGTATTTTTATTTCAGGTAATCACATGCATGCATAAATCCAAGGCATATCATACTCCCTCAAGATCCGGTCTTCCAAGTAGCCAGATGGCCAAATCTGATGGCCAGCAATGGAGGAGCACCATGAAGCCTCAGTCAAAGCCATGCACTGGATTCACAAAGTCAAACGGACCTCCCTGTTTTTGGGCCCAGAATTCTGATTTTTGCACCCTCCAATTTGCTTTTGCAGGCCCAATTTCTTATCCCTTTTCTTCTTATATTTTATTTTAATTTATTTATTTAATTTATTTTACTAACAAATTAATTATTTTCTTTTTATCAAAAAAATCACAAAAAATATTACTTTTCATAAATTAGGTCTAGAGTTTATTTTTATTAAAAAATTAATTAATTAAATTAGGTTTGTTAATTTAGATAACTTTAATTTCTTTTTTGTACATAATTAAAATTAATTAGAACAAATAGGTTTTTCATTTCTAATTTAATTATATTTTCTTTTTTTCCTAAAAATAACCAAAACATAAAAATTAGGTCATGTAATTATTTTTATTAATTAATTTAATTACTAATTAATTTTCATACTTAATTTAGAAAACTTAATTCTTTTATTAAAAACAACAAAAACATTTTTCTTTTGATTAGGTTAGAAGGGTCAAAACCCTAATTTCTTCCCGATCTTAATTTTTTTCTCGCGCGCTTTATGTTTATTATTTATCATATTGATGTAACTGCCTATAATTTGTAATAATTTTAATTAGGACTTTATTTTCATTTAGCGCTTTACTTTTCAAGGGTTTGTTTTTGGCTATGTAAATACCCGAAGCCTTGTAATAGCGTAGTTAAATTTCCGCATTTTAAATTTCGCAAATTATTAACTGTTAGATGTATGATAATAGGATGCATGACAAGAATGTATGATTAATTTGAAAACGGTTAGATCACCCTAAATGTGCAAATATAAATAAACTGAAATTGAATCACTCGCACATGCGCACTCCTAGGATACAATCCCACTTGGTTGCCTTCGGTAAACGGTCATTGAGTATATGATGCTTTAGTGTCGTCCTTTTGTCCAAAGATCAAATTTTCCTCGGAAAGGTTGCCTCGGATATTGTTGCCTCGGATAAATGATCAAAGACATTAGGGTTACTACTAAGATGTCCTAACATTGCTTTAGTGACCGTACGTCCCTTTCGAATTGACCCTCAAAACTCCAACGATGGTGCTACCTACTCACTAATAGTGGGATAGGGCTGTCTAAAGGAAACGAATACAGAATGATTCTTTTTTCGAGTAGGTAGATTAGTTCTTAAGTACTTGCTCAATCAAAACAAAACTTTTCACACTTACACTCCTTTACAAACAAAGTTTTCAAAACACTTCATTACACTCTTGAAGACAGAAGCAAGAGTTAAATCGAAGTTAAAACAAAGTTTTTTCGAATCACCCAAACACAAAGAAAACAATTTTGAAAATGATGAGCAAGTACCTAAGAGCCCGTAGATAACTACGGATATAAAGGATGCTAATACCTTCCCTTTCTATAATCTACCCCCCATACTCAGAAATATCTCGAAAAAGGAATTTTTCTGTGCTTTTTTCCTTTCCTTGTTGGATAAGATAAAAGACAGTGGCGACTCTTGCTTACCGCGACATTTTACGAACACAAACGCAAAATGCAAACCAGCAAAATTCCTAAAAAAGAGGGAAACACGTCCCAGTTCTGGATACCGTATCACAATAATCATTACTTATTTTCTCTTTCTTACTGATTACATTTTCTAAAAAACTTATATAAACTCAATTTACTATTTCATTCATTTACGTTTTACCACCTTCAATATTCTCTCTTGCTCTAGTTTTTCAAAAACCCTTTCTATTAATTTTCTTCAAAGAATCCGTATGAATAATGGCATGCTCATCAAGTCTTAAGAATCTCAATAGTGCTCCTGGTTCTTCATCAACTGTACAATATGAGGATCCCATTAGAACACTACTCACTCCGGTCGATAACCTCTAAGTTCTTTGTGAATTGATCGTCGATTTTGAAAGCTTACAAGAAAATGAGTTTAATTTGTATGAAGATGTAACTGCACATGGATGGAACAAATACTTTGATCGTCTGTTGGTTCCAACTTTTTCCATTCTTGTTAAAGAGTTTTGGATTCATGCTACTTCATCCAACCACCATGTCACGTCATATATAATGGGGAAGAAGATAGTGATTACAGAAGATTTGATTGGGAAACTCATTGGATACAATGGCAGTGGAATCAAATGCATTGATATAGATAATAAGTGTTATGACCTAAAATCCATTTCTAGGGTCATCTTCACATCCAGCAAGATCAGAGACTTGAAATATCATTACAAAATCTGGGCTAGAATAATTCTGGGATGTATCAATCATAGGAAGCCTACAAGCTCTCCTGATTACATTAACATTGATCAGCAGTTTCTGATATACTTCATTGCAAAGAAGACCAAGATAAATCTTCCATGTTTTCTCTTCAACCATCTTAGAACAAGTGTGAAAGAGACAGGAGAAGAAGAAAGAACTAAGAGGGATTGGATTCCTCTAGGAAGATTGATTTTAGATATTCTAACGGAAAACAGGCTGATAGAACATCTGACAGAGGCTCAAGAAATTAGTACTCTGGAAGCAACTGTTGGGAAACCTATGAATGCCAAGAATCTGAAGAAAATGAAGATTATTGAAAGCATTAAGAAGGAACCAACAACTTCTTCTCATGAGTTCATCACTTCTAGGAGAATCCCTCTGAAGGATTTTCCACTATTCTCTGAGATAGATGCCTCTCCAGAGATTATAGTCAGATACCTTGAAGCTTGCAAGGAAGATGGGACTATTCTAGAAATCAACATCTAAGACTTGCACAAGCCAGCTCCAGAGGTTGTGCTAAAGAAATCCAGAAAGAGGAAGGCAGCAGGAGAAGGATCCTCTCAGAGGACACCTAAAGCTGCGAAAAAGAAAGGTAACACATCTTTTGTTTCTATTGTAGAATTAATAGCTATTCCAATATCTGAAACCACCCCCCCCCCCCCCCCCCTTAACCAACAGAAAATCCTTCACCCCAAACATTTGAGGATTTTAACATAGAGTTTGACCCATCTGTAACTCTTGGAAATTTCTTAAATGAACCTCACTCCCCCAATCCAAATCCATAACAACATCAACCAGAACTTGCAAAAGTTCTCTCTGATATTGAACTGTTTGATTAAGATTTTTCCTCATCTATCCCAGAAAATCCAAACACTCAATCTCAACAACCATAAAATCCACAACCATACTCTCCTCAACCAGAACATGAAAACCTCAACTCACCCCAACCAGAAAATGAAAACCCTCTCACTCCTCAATCTGAAAATCCATCTTCTGAAATACCTGAACCAGAAATTCAACACACTACCACAAACCAATCAGAAGACTCCCTTTCAAACTCTGATACCACTACCCCAATTCCTGGGACAACAGAACCTCTTACGGTTCGTTTACCTCTCTCCATTCATGATATTCCAGAAATTCCTTCACCATATGAATCCACACCACCAAACACCCCTCACTCACCAATCCTGATTTCTGATTCTTCAACTCCCTCATCAATCAACTGTCCAGCTGACCACCTCAGAACTGTCATTGATCTAGAAGCGCTGGACCATCTAGCTTCCACCTCAAACAAAATTTCCATCCCCAAACATAAACCAACCTTAACCAAATCAAATGTTGGTAAGAACCTGTTGATTTTTGAAATAGAAATACAGGAATGGATTACTTCTTTGAAGCAAGCAAGCCAAGAGAATTCTAATCATGCTGGTTATGATTCTTTGTGGGAAAGATTCAGAAAATGGTTCAACTCTACAACCTAGAAGCTGAAAGAATTGAGCTATGAAATGGCTCAGCAGACCTTCAGTGATCAGCTGAAATCCTTCAAATATCAAGTTCTAAGCCAGTAGGATAAGAAAGAAATTCTTCTACTGGAAAATGCTCCCTGGAAAGAGCACCAACCTTCAGAAGCCACTGAACAAGATTCTGATAGTCATCCTCTGACTCCTGCTCCAGAAAAGGTGATTGCACCAGAAGAAGTTGTTCAATCAGAAGAGGCTGCAAAGTGTTCTGAACGACATGCAAACCCTGAAGATACACCAGCTTCGTCTCTAGTCATGCAAACTCTGGATGAGTTGAAGAAGGAGAATGCCTTAATCCATGCAAGACTGGATAAGCAAGAAGGCACAAACAAAGAGATCAGGGATATACTGGATAAATAAGAAGATACAACAAAATAAATCAAAGACATTCTGGGAAAGCAGGATGAATCAAGCACTCAAATTAAGAGTTTGTTGGAAGTGTTGTTCACACAACTTCCCCCTCCTTCTTAGATTTTCTTTAACTATTTATCTATATTTTTCATCTTATCCTCTTTGTTTCTGAAAAATGTCATTGCATTCTATTTTCAATATAAATCATCTTTTTGACTCTGATTATATTGCTTTTTGATTCCTGACAAAAAGGGGGAGAACGTAAGATATTTTCAATAACAGTTTACCGAGACAAAGTCTCCAACATTTTGAATATCTTAACCTCTATGTTTTCTGAAAAGCTTGAACAGGAACATATTCTGATAAGGACAAAAGGAGATGCATCAAAAGCTATGACGAGACGAAACTTCAGGGAAGTAACTCATCTTTATCTGAGTAATCAACTCAGGGGGAGACTCTCTTAAGCTTTTTGCTCTATATTTTTCGTTGAAAATCCTAGTTTTTGTCATCATCAAAAAGGGGGAGATTGTTAGAACATAGTTTGATTCGACAACCCTTAATTAGAGTTTTGATGATAACAAACACAAAGAACAAATATGCACTTTAGATTTATGTTATTTTGTATGTAGAAGTTCTGACTGAAACAACATTAGAAGTTAAGCTACAGAAGCTTTCAAGCTGAGGTAATCAGAATGTTCTGAAGAATGATGATCAGAATCTGCGCTAAAGCAAAGGATACTCTGATTTTAAACAGAAGTATAATATACCATCAGATCTTCACATCTCTTGGTCATCAATGTTCTAAAGTAAAAGAAGCATGCAAGATTCCAGTTCTAAAGCGTTACTTTTCAATTAAGACAGTATCATATGCAATGGCTTCATTCAAACAAGAATATTCTCAATATGGAAATAGCATTGAGTGTCCATTATCATGCTTTATGTTGGACAAGATTTCCACACCTATATAAACAAGCTTAAAGGAAAAATTGTTTACGATTTTAACAAACGACTGCTCATACATCTTAAACGCTGCAAACTTTCATATTTACTCATACGCTCAAATTGTGTAATATATCACAGTAGTGATACAGTTTTTGTAATGAAAAACACAGTACACTGTAAATCATTTTATTTTGATTAAGCTAGTTTTCCTTGAGATAAATCGGGTTGTGGTTGTACTCAAGAAGACTTTGGCAGTTGTCAAAGTAGTATTGTAATCAGTTTTGATTAGTGAATTAAGTCCTCATTAGAGAGATGCGAAATCACCTTGACGAGTGGACTGGAGTAGTTTGAGATCAAATGAACCAGGATAAAAATATCGTGTATACTGCTTTTAATTTTAAGTTTCAATTCAACTCCCCCTTCTTGTGTTTTTCACTTCTTCAAAGTGTTTGTGACCAACCATGTAAGGGAAGATCTTGGAAAACATGAGAGGGAAAATTTTGGGGTACAACATATTCCCCTGTTCAATCTTCTTAGACCTGAAGATGTAGATTGGCTTGTTTTCCTTTCGTGATCTAAAGGTGGAAGATGATTGAACACTAGAGTGCCCAGAAATTTGCACTCAATGATGTGTTGGTTGATTTTTTAGGGAATGGGCTTACAGATTCCATTTGGTGAAGATGACTGAAATTCATCGGAGATGGACTTAAAGACTCCTTCCCAATATTATCACGGAGAGTCGTCAGAGATGGGCTTAAAAATGCCATCTAGAGTAGATGACAGAGAGACGTCGGAGATGGGCTTAAAGATGCCATCCAGAGTAGATGCTGAATTCATAAGAGGTCTCTTTATGGGGATTCCTATTCCTGTTGTCCGAGGAGGAGTCCACTAGGGATGTTGATTTCTGTTGTTTTCCTGTTTGAGGAAAACTCTGTGGGGAATAGAGTCTCTTGTGGGGAATAAAGTCTAGGAACTTCAGTTGTCTATGGCTCTACTGAGGGGTTATCTCTGGATTGGAGAGATGAAAGTTTTCTATTTTCTAGTTAAAATACAAGCTTCACTATAATTTTCTAGGGAGAAATAAATTAACTTCTATCTGGAAATGTATCAGAAGAAACCTGTGTAGGGATGTTTCAGGATGAGTCTGGATAAAACTGCATTTGGAAATTGTAAGAAAGAACCTGGGAAGGGTTGAATTAGGATGAGTCCGGGTAAAACTGCATCTGGAAATTGTAAGAAGGAACCTGGGTAGGGTTGCCTCAGGACGAGTCCGGGTAAAACTGCATCTGGAAATTCAAGAGAAGGAACCTGGGTAGGGTTGTCTCAGGATGAGTCCGTGTAAAACTGCATCTGAAAATTTAAGAGAAGGAACCTGGGTAGGGTTGCCTCAGAATGAGTCCGTGTAAAATTGCATCTGGAGATTCAAGAGAAGGAACCTGGGTGGGGTTGCCTCTAGATGAGTCAGTGTAAAACTGCATTTGGAGATTGTGAGAAGGAACTTGGGTAGGGTTGCCTCAGGATGAGTTTGTTTAAAATTTCAAAA
Organism: Vicia faba; assembly: GCA_948472305.1. NCBI lineage: Eukaryota > Viridiplantae > Streptophyta > Magnoliopsida > Fabales > Fabaceae > Vicia > Vicia faba. The sequence goes on from OX451737.1 coordinate 590,028,735, forward strand.
GGAGTTTGGGTACGGCTACTTCGGGATAGGTCCATGTAAAACTTCAGAAGGAGCCTGGGTAGGGCTACTCCGGGATAATGTCGTGTAAAACTTTAGAAGGAGCCTGGGTAGGGCTACTTCATGATAAGTCTGTGTAAAACTTCAGAAGGAGCCTGGGTAAGGCTACTTCAGGATAAGTCAGTGTAAACCTTCAGAAGGAGGGAGAAGGAACCCATGTAAGATTGCTTCATGAAGAGATCGTGTAAAATCTGTATTTTAGAAGGAAAAGGAATCCGTGTAAGATTGCTTCATGAAGAGCTCGTGTAAAAGCTGTATTTCATAAGGAGAAGGAACTTGTGTAAGATTGGTTCATGAAGAGCTCGTATAAAAGCTGCATTTCATAAGGAGAAGGAACCCGTGTAAGATTGCTTCATGAAGAACTCGTATAAAAGCTGCATTTCAGAAGGAGAAGGAACCCGTGTAAGATTACTTCATGAAGAGCCCGTGTAAAGCTGTATTTCAAAAGGAGAAGGAACTCGTGTAAGATTGCTCCATGAAGAGCCCGTGTAAAGCTGCATTTAAGAAGGAGAAGGAACCCGTGTAAGATTGCTTCATGAAAACTCGTGTAAAGTTGTATTTTAGAAGGATAAGGAACCCGTGTAAGACTTCTTCATGAAGAGCCCGTGTAAAGCTGTATTTGGAAGTCAGAAGAAACCCGTGTGAAATTGCTTCATGATGAGCCCGTGTAAAGTTATATTTGGTCGCCCAAATAATTATTCTGTTTTGTTTCAGGAGCTAATGCTGGACCTGTTGAAAATTTTTGATGATAAATATATGTTGATTGATCTTTCTTGAAAAGGTAAAGCGTTAGTTGTATGCAATGTCATGATGTATGAAATGCATTTTGTAATGGTGTTCTCAAAATAAATGAGATTGGGATGTATGCATTTGTACTGCAAATGTTATGACGTTTGTAGAATGATGTATGGATGTAATATCTGAATGTATCACTTATTCTATTGCAGCGCTGTTGAATTAGGGAAAATAAATCCCTAATTGCAGTCGGCAAAGAAGAATGTATGTCTTCAGATTTTGTTGAAGTTGAACTGCTGGGAGATGATCTTCCGTTGTTAGAGAAATAAACTCTGTTTGGGAAGGAAAGCTTTGTGCCCTGCCTGAGGATTTTGTGAAATCCTATTTGGGAATCCTGAGAATTTTGACGACTTTACTGGGGAAAACCTGATGTCGGAGTAGTAGTTGGAAATTCTTGTTCTGACGGGGATACAAGAACACCTGACATCACTAGGTTGTAAGCTGAAGATATGGCGGCGAATTTTTAGTAAGATGCCCCTGCCTCTGTACCTGCTGGAGAAAGTACCTGCGGAGTCTTTGTGGATGGTTTGAGTGTCATCCCAACTCCTGGGGTGCTTTGTAAATGCTGATCAGGATGATAAGTCTTCTACTGATAAACAAATGACAAGATGACGGGACATAGTCGTACATTTTTAATCCCTAACTTTTTCCTGGACTGCCCTTTCGGGTTTTCAGTCCACCGGGATACCCTTTTTTGCTCAAGCCACCTTTTCAGGTTTTCGACTTATCGGGTGTACAATTTTTTTGTATATATCCCTAATTTTTTCCTGAACTCTTTTGGTTCACCGGGATGCCCTTAATTTTGCCTAGTCCTTTCAACCTAGCGGGTATTTTTCATGCGTAGTATTTTCTGACTATGTCCGCGCTCATAGGATATGGAGAGTTGTCAGCGTCTATAACAACAAGTGTTGTAGAAATGCAAGAAATTTTTTATGTGATCGCACAAGATTCGTTTCTTGAATTCATGTCCAATTCCCCAAGTGACTCAGATGGAGATTTGTCCCTGGCTATTTGGCATTTTTGGAGAGATTCTTTTCATATTGGCTTAACTGCCCCAGATTAACTAGACACCATGTCATGCCCATTGATTATGAAAGGCCTATTATTAGGAATTTTTTTCTGTATGAGGTGATTCTGTCCATTGAGGGGGTCTTCGTTCACTGAATATTCATTGTGTGAATTTCTCTGCCATTTGAACAATTAACCATATGCAAACAATGTCATTTAAAGAATGCAAAGCTTATGTCTGGCTTGAAATTTTTTGAAAATGCATTTTTTGTAGTAAACTTTTTTTTGCAAGAATGTGATATCAAATCATGATTTATAGAAAACCTTACAGGAGTCGGGATACCTTTGTAATAGTATGCTCTCGAACTAACCCATGCTTCAGCTAGTACTTTTAAGGGTTGTAATGTGGCCTGGTTCACGGTTTAATAAACAAAGGATAAAGGCTCAAAATTTATTTGTACCCACCCGTTCTTCATGATGTTCTTCAGTTCTATGCTTAGTTATTTGTGCATTTTGAATCCCAGTTAAGTTCAGGAATGTTGGCCCCAATATTTTGGTGATGGTTCAGAAATTGAACGTTTGTCTGAGAAGGCAGTCATTTTGGTGACATTTTATTTATGTTGAGGATTTGTAAGACCTCTTTCTTTTTGTTGAGGATTCGTAGGACCTCTTTCTTTTTTGATTTTGATATCCCTGTCTTTTTCCTGAACTGTTTCTTTTGTGATTACAGCCAGCGGGATGCCCCAGTTTCTTAAGTCTCCTTCATAGGTTTTGACTTAATGGGCTTTTATTTTGAGAGATAATGACTGCATGTTCTTAATGATTATGTGGAACCATCACCATATTTTGGATAGCATCTTCTACACTATTTGTCGTGTATGAAGGGAAATCTTGCGACTAAATGCACATCTGAATGAACTGAGAAAACTACCCTGCCCCAGGTTGTGATTAAGGGTTTTAATTTGTGTGAAAAGAAAACTCCTACTTCTTAGGCTCAACGGGATTGACTAGGTATTATCTTCCTTATAAATCCACTGTTTAGGATTTGAAACAACGCCAGTACATCGTCAGCGGGGTCTGTTCAAAAGCATACTGTAGAGATTATGGTATCGTTCTCGTCATCCTCCCTCTAAAGTCTTAGAGCTTTTAATCAAGAGTTGAATATCACAAAAAGGAAGTAAGAAAGCAGTTTAAGCATAATGAAAAAAATTAATTCAAGACAAACATGTGCAATGCATTAATTAAATGACAAAGTTTGATATGAATAAATGTTAAAACAATCAAAAGAAAATTACAAATTGAAAATTCTAATGAGCAAAAGCCTCTTTATCCGATCTTGTCACTTCAGATGGTGTGCCTTGGAGGGATGATAAAAAAATTCCAGTTGAACATCTTGTGTGAATTCCAATGCTCCTTCATCAATCAGGTCTTGAATTTTGTATTTCAACGTCCAACAACTATCAATGTCATGCCCCAGACTGTTGGAGTGATACACACATATTGCATCAGGATGCTAAGTAGGAGCGGAAGTATTAGGATTCCGAGGAGGATCCTTCAATGTGACCAAATTCAACTTCAACATGTGTTGCAAGACTTGCGACATTGGTATGTTGAGTTTGGTATATTGCATAGTAAATGAATCTCGCTTACACCGATTACCCTTTCGTTGTTGGCGAGGTTATGATTGGGCTTGTGATGTGGCAGCAATTTGGAAAGATACATTCTCCACCAAGCCAACTTCTTGTCTCATCGAGGGTTGATTAATAACTTGATCCCTAGCCTCGACCGTTTGTTTCACACGGTTGCATTCGTCTTGAGGAAGTTTGGTGATAAGAAGTCTTAACTCTTCTTGCCCCCGAGCCAAGCTTTGGATAAGGGCCATCTGCCCTAGCATCTGGGTTCTCATTGCTTCTACCTCAGCTTGCAGTTGTTCAAACTGTTCGTCTTTGTTGTCGTCAGGATGTTTCTTGTTCAAGTTCCTGTTGAGGAGTTCTTTCAATTCTTTTGGCCCCTTGTATAAGTTTAGGAACATTTCCATGAACTGAGACTCTTGAGTTTGGAGATATTTGTTGTCTTGTTTGAGAGTCGTTGCTGAACTAAACAGCGAGAACATGAGAGACATGTACTAGAGCCTACCTGTTATGAAATGACATGTATGATATGCAAATGTTTTCAAGGATCTCACGGGGTAAATAAGAAAAATGTTAGGCGTTGAACTTTACATCTTTGATTGAAGCACTTCGTATCATTGAAGGTCCTTGTACAAGAGTCAAGCTCACCATATCAAGTGGGTCATAGCCCCTGACTCAAGTTGTCATGTTTTGGTCCTTTGACGACATTGGCTAGAGGAAAATAAATCCCCTTGCCCTTTTCTAGACGTCTGAGTTATCATAACTTGCATCACAAACCCTTGAGATCCTTGAAATGGTTAAGGAAATGTTGTGGAATGATGTTATGATGTGTATGCTATGCGTTAAGCAAAAGTGTAAGGTGATGAATACAAGCGAGTCTAAGAAGTCCAGGTTACTGGATAATGGTTGTGAACAAATCCTACAAGGTAATCATGTCGTTAGATAAAAACCCAGCAAGTAACTCAAGTTGAAAGCAAACAAATCACAAAAGAAGCCTTAGGTTTAGGCTTGTACGGGGTTTGTAGGTAAGTACCCTCTTGAAATTTAGTTGGCTCAACCTGTCCTATAAATAGTAACCGGGTTCTAAGGGATTTTAATATCACTGATCTTTCCCACAAGTTTCATCCGTTAGGCGACTAACTCGTAACCAAACAAAACTCAAGAGTCAAATCTCAATGAGTGTAGCATCGAGTATCTACCAACTTTGGGAATACACCAAAGACGGCCATCTCACTATGTCCTAATGGCCAAGTTATTCATTTAAAGGTTCTAAGGTCAGTTGACGCTTTATGACACCACGCAGAGGCCCCATATTCTCCTTGATTAACTCAAGGGCTACTAATACCCACTAAAGGGTCGCATCAACGTAGCCATTGTAACACCCAAAATCTACCCCACAGTTATATTAAAATCAGAGTGCCAAAATTTCCGCAAACATGAGGCATTACATTCTCATTTCAAAAACCAACAACATATTAACCTATCATAATAGATACATAACATATATTAATCCAAAGCACTTATAACAATTAATTAGTCTTCCAAAACATTTCAACTTGATTCCATAAATACACAGCGGATTCACAACTTTAAAACTTCAAAAGAAACATAACATCTTTTAAGCAACTTAATTCCAAGAAAGTAACTTCGTAAAATAACAACTGGGATTAAACTAAAAACATCATAAAATCAAATAAGCGTTCATCCCCCCGAGTGCTACATATCAGAGCGACGACACCAACAAGCTATTAAGTCTCTACTCCTCGTTACCTGCACGTTACCAGTATAAAGGAAATGTAGAAACAAATAAATGGGTGAAATATCGAATAATATAAATAATATTATGATAATTAATATATTAGACAAGAACATTATGAATTTCACCGCTTCTCAACAACACACAATAATAAATAAACATTCACAATTATCATTAGCGATTCAAAATGCAATTTGAATGCGACACAACTGTGCATATGTATGTGATACCAACATGGCTTCAGCTCTCTTCACTAATTTCCAATTAATATAGGCACAAGGAATAAATAAGCCTACTTCACAAATCCTCCAATACAGGCCTTCACAAATGCAAATGTATGAATGTACAACACATATAACAATATCATTAAACACTTCATGAGGCATACGCCTATATCACTAATATTACGAATTAATAGAGGTAAATCTTCGTCATAACCATTCCTGAAACTTCACAAAAATATTCGCAACATCATAACATCAACGTACATCACAAAGGAAAACACAAACATGATAGTCGTTTCCAAAATGCTCCCATAAATCTCTATGTATTAGTTCTTTATTATTTAATTATTCTCCTAATATTCACTTCTAAAATCCACTACATGGTAATATATTTTCTTTGCCATTTAATTAATCCTCCAAAACAGTTACTGCAACTTTATTGATTAATTCTAACTCTGTCTTATTACTACAGACTGTTAAAATTATATTGAAACTACTAAATTAAGGTTACTGACATATAGACTACTTCTATTAAAGTTGCTACTGCTATAGCATGCTACTGATGAGAATAGTTTAATTCATTTGTATTTATAAATTCTATGCTAAAATATGTAGGCTACTGATAATAAATTGCTAAGCTGCATGAAAATAAGTGTCTGCCCAACAATCAGTGTTGAATGGCACTCCCTTTCAACAACAACACCCAGTGCCGAGCGACACTCTTCTTCCACCAAATGCCCAGTGCCGAATGACACTCTTCTCTCTCTCAAGGTTTCTGACCGACAGCCTCTATCCACACACCTTGCGGATCGTCACTCTCCATCCCCACCTTGCCGACTGGCATCCAACAACAACGAACAACCTGACGATCAGCATGCCCCATTATGAATAATTTTCTGAAACTTCCTGTTACTTCTCCAGTTTCATTATATTCACAGAACCAACGTATAACGATTCACAAACTAACCAACGCATAACATAGGAACATGAAATTTCACCAATAATCAACACTAATTAATTCCTATCATCCATTGCCATAAACAAACACAAACAACAATAAATTTAGACCCTAAATCCCAACATACTAACCATCATATTCCCGGTTATAAAATCCGAACCCCACCGTTACCTTTTGGTTTTCCGGTCGGTCGAATTCTCCGGTTGAAACTGCAACTGGTTTGATGACAACTTCTCTAAATTTTCTTGCCTCCCACTTGGTGCCTCCAAAACCTTGTTTCTTCTACTGCTACGTGATAATTGTTTTTCTTTTGGGATTTTGCCTGCTAGCTTCTATATATCATAATCTAATATAATAATAATAGGTCTACTAGTAACTTTAATGGTCCTATTAATGCTATTTCTAATCTTGCTATTTCACACACCCAACTTGACCCAACTAATAAAATAATATTATATTAAAATCAACATTATTTCCAATATTAATTTCTCTTGACTAAATTGACTAATTATTCGATTATCAATTCTAAAAATATATATTTAATCCAATAATGCTCCTTATAATTATTCTGATAATTCCTTCTTCGACTAAATTCCAACAATTAAATCCTCAATAATTTATTTAAATAATTTAATGAATTTTCGGGTGTTACAGCCATCACTTCAACCGTTTTAGTATACCCCACACAATTTCCATGATCTATTGCTACTTACCTAACAGGTGCCCTAGATTCGGGTGTAGGATCTATAGTAACCCAAACAAATCCCTCAAAAGTAAAACAATCAAAGCACACAAAGTAGTTAAATAACGAACTAACTCTAAGGTAACCCCACTTTTTAGATCCCCAGCAGAGTCACCAGTTCTGTGATACGGTGGCAGAACCGACTGTTAATAGTGGTTTGTGTTTTTTGTTTGCAAATTTCGTGGTAAGAAAGATTCGCCATCGAATTTTCTTTTATCCAACAAAGGAAAGGGTGAAAAGAACAAAAAAAGACCTTTTCGAGAGTTTTCTGAGTAACGGGGGTAGATTATGGAAAGGGAAGGTGTTAGCACCCTTTCCATCTGTGGTTTTCCATGGGCTCTTAGAGGTTTGATCATTTTGAAATACCTTTGTGCTTTGTGTGTTTTAAAATGTTTGGAAAATGCCTTAGTGCGGCGATTTTCTTTGCGTTTAACTCTTGTATTAGTCCTCAAGAGTGTTAACAAAGCAAATGTTTTTGGAACTTGTTTTTGAAAAGTAGTATTTGTGTAAGTGCAAAAAGTGTTTTTGAGCAAACTTCTAACATCTATCTACTTTTATACTCGAAAAGGGTCATTATTTTCCTCTTATCCTTTAGACAACACTATCCTACTATTAGTGAGTAGGTAGCCTTATCATTGGATATTAAGGGAAAATCGAAGGGACGTTTTATAGTCATAAAGGCAACATATGGAGACACTTTAGCAATTTCGTTTAAGGGACGAGATCATTTACCTAAAAGGCAAATGTTAGATCATAGAGGGACTGTGATCTTTTGATTTTACAGGTCTTTGCTAAAACGTTCCGGCCTCATGACTGTTTTATTGAAGGCAACCAAAGTGGGCGTACCTTACAGGTATATATGTGCAAGTGTGTTATGTTCAATTATTTTTTTGTCTTTTTGTTAAGTTTCCTAACGTTTGATTATTAGTCTTTTCATACACGCCTAGTTACTAGCAGTTAATATGAAAAGCAGTAAAAATGTAGAAAATAGAGGTCCTACGCTATTACAATGAGATCGAAAAATAAGTAAAAATAAAGAAGAGAAAATACTTCTTCAATCCATGCCATGGACTCCTTAGATTCACCCTTCTTTGGCCTTCTTTCGATTGAGCTAAGGAATGGGTGTGAGTAGCCTTCGATTGGGCTTGAGAATCGACGGGGAAAGCTTCGATTTGCACCATTTCCTGCCTCCTTCGATTGGGTATGGGAAGGATATAGGTAACCTTTGATTGTAGGGAGAAAGGGGGGGCTTCGATTCAGAGGAAGAATGCTCCCTTTTGATTCTATGAAGGGTGTTTCTAGAAAGGCCCAAAGGATCACCTATGGAGGCACCGCATCTGCGAAAATATGTTAGCGAAATAAAACGCAGGACCTGGGTATCGAAACCCAAGTCCTTCGATCCTGCGCGCGCTGAGTCTTTTCAAGCTATACCTGCAGCAAGTGTTAGTAACAAAACAAATGTATACCTGGGTGTTGAATATAGGTCCTTCGATTCCCTCTCTAATTCGGATCTGAAGTTATCTCGTCTTGCAATACCAAGAATCCTGAGATTTGAAAGAAGATAGAGATCGTGCCCTAGAAATGGCACGATTTTCTCCCTGCACTTAAACTTGTATATAACACATTGAAACAATCACAAACATCAATAATAACATGCATGTAATGATTAATATGGATTTAAAAGAAACTTCATACTTAGCTAATTTGAGATCGAACAGATTACCAAATGGAGGGAGTGTGTGTTGGATCTTCCTAGTGCTTGGAGACGTCTCCTAGAACTTGGTGAAGATTTTGAGATTTTGGGGAGCTTCAATGGGCAATATGTATGTGTGTGATGCAATGCGTGTGATCTCTCCTCTCTTTCGTCCCCCCCTTGGAACTGTGTCCTTGGCCTTGTATTTATAGTAGTGTGATGGTGTATAGTAACAGCAAGAGACAACCATTTAACTAGGCTTTTAAATCTATGAGACAAGAATCAGACATATTAAAAGATTTCCTTCTTTGAAGTATTCATGTATCTTTGGAATCTTGAATGAACCTGGACACCTTTGATTTTCGAATGCCTTCAGGCCATGCTCTTCGATTGGCCTTGAGTTGCTTCCTTTGAATGGACTTCTTATGTAGCCTTCGAATGGGCCTTCTGAATTCTTCTTCGAATGGACCTTTTGAATGCTTCTTCAAATGGACCTTTACATGTTCTTCGAATGGACCCTTTGAATGATTCTTCGAACGAACCTTTCCATGTTCTTCAAATGAGTCATTTACATATTCTTAGAATGGTCCTCTTGCTTGGTGTGCTGGCAAATTGAGAGGCCTTTGCCTTTGTGAATCGAAACAAACTTGTAGGAGATTCTTGCTTCGTGAATCGAAGGCAAGCCTGAAGTAGTTAATACGTAGTCGAAGAATTGTGAAATTGACTTGATCAAAGGGGGTCCAGCGCTCAATCGAAGACTTGCGGACCAAAGCTTGATCAAAGGGTTCCAAACACTTAATCAAATCTTACTAATCAAAGGCCAATCGAAGAGTGCCAAATGCCCAATCGAAGAATAGTGAATCAAGCCTGTATCGAAGGATTTTGGATACCCAATCGAAGACTTTTCCCAGATTCCAATCGAAAGACACTTTGTTCATCTTCATAAAACTTTATTTTCTTTAGGCAATTGTTTGTGACCAACCATGTAAGGGAGGACCTTGGAAAACATGAGAGGGAAAATTTTGGGGTACAACAGACTCGATGTGAGCGAGCATGATTGTGGAAAAGCTCAACACAAGTTCCATATTTATCTTTTTCCATCTCAAGAATAATTGGAATATGGTTCCTAGTATTGCAGATGGTAAGGTCCGGATGAAAATATGTTTTTGAACCATTGAGCGTGGTGACCTTGGTCTTGCCGGAATTACTATTGGCAGTGGCAGTTGAACAATTATTATAGTTGTTATGATCGGAATCAAACATGATTTAGAGTGGAAAGGAACACAAACAGAGATCTGAATCGGGAAAAAAGTGAAGAAACGTGTGTGGGTGCATCGGCGTCAGCGCGAACAGAATAGAGGGTGAGAAACACAGTGGTACTCTAGTTCAGTGGAGGCGGTACGCATAGGGCGAAAGTCTTGTTGCGACTATGACTGTTTCATTGAAGTAGAAGAAGTATACACATGTTTATGTGTTTTGGTTTTTTTTTATAAAATTTTAGAGAGAGGGATCGTTAAGGTTGATACAATGTAAGATAATGAAATGCGTGTCTTTCTCATTCATGTGAATAGAATATATATGTTGTATCCCAAAATTTTCCCTCTCATTTCTCAAAGCATTTCTCACAAGGTTACTGAAAATTCAAGCTTGCAGAAGTACAATTGGATTTTTCAGTATCAAATTAAAGAGGAAGCTGTTAAAAAAGGGGAAAGTAGATAAAAATAATATTTTGACAAAATTGGAGGAAAACAAGTCTTTTTTTCGATTAGCCTCCTTTGATTGGCCTTTTGGCCTCTTTCAATGAAAGCTTGGCTTGCATCCTTCGACTGGGCATTGGCCTCTGACACACTGGCGTTGATTTACAAGGCATGAGCTTCCTATATGCAACCTTTGATTGAATCATTAGCCTCTCATGATTCACAATGTAATGGTGGCCTGCATACCTGCTTAGATTGGACATTTGATGCTTGCTTGCATGTGTTGATTACACAAATAATTCCCTCCATGCTTGCTTTGATTCACAAAGTTGATGGCTAGCTGCATACAACTTTCGATTGAGCCATAGCTTCCTTCTTGCATGCAAGAGGCCCCTACCAGTCCAGCAGGAACAAGGCAAAAAGTCTCTTGTAGCCTCCTTCGATTCCAAGGCAAAAAACCTCCTTTTGGCTTCCTTCGATTGCCCAATTTTTTCTCCTGCTCGCCTCCTTCGTTTGGGCATGTGGCTCTCCTTTGATGCAAGCCTAGCATGCCTATTTAGTTTGGGTGTGTGACCCCCTTTGTTGCAAACTTAGTTTGGGCATTTAGACCTCCTGCATGGAGGCTTCGACAAGGCATTGGCTATGTTTATACTAGCTTCGACTGGACAACATTTCCCTTTGAAATAGTATGCTACAATTCCACCCTTGACAACCTTCAACACACATGGTTGGTATCCCCCTTCAAAGGACATGTATTAGAGGATTTGAAGGGTATACATAGGAGTCCCTTTCAAAGGATGTTCCTTACTAGCCCATTCAAAGAATAGCATAGTCCATTCGAATGACACATTTGGCCCTTTCAAAGATACATACGTGACCCATTCAAGGGACATGTTTGGGTGTCCCATTCGAAGGACATGTTTGATGGCCCATTTGAAGGACTTAAAAGGCCCACATTAAGGCATACTTTGGTGACCCATACAAGGGGAACACATTTGGCTCCTTCGAAGGATGCACAAAAGTGACCCATTCGAAAGACACTTGTTGGGTGAAAATCAAATAATGTTGTTTGAAGGAGAATCTGGTCGAAGGGGGTCAAAACGAAAGGGTGAAATATTCAAAATATGCTTTCTACCAAGTTCAGGCCTAGTGCACTGGCCATAACGCTCCAAAACGGTTGTACAGCAGTCCTGAAACACTGCCCATTCTTACACCAAAATGGCATACAAGCACTGTCCCTCGAAAGCTACAAAAAGCAGTTTACTCAAATTGTTTAAATTGTTTTGTTTTCCCTCCTAAATCTCAACCAACTTTTCCTATAAATAAGAGGGGCTAGATAACACATCCAAGGACTTTGGGGGCATAGAGAAAAAAAAATCAAACACTCTCAAACACTTAAACACATATTCAAACCCAGAATCTAAACACTTGCTTCTTTCAAATTTGAAGCAATCCCCACACATTTTTTCCGTTGAATCCAGTAGAAAGAACATCGCAGTTGTTCTTCTCCTTCGAATCCTACATTAGAAACGTAACCTTCGTTCCTTCCCTTCGAATCCAGAAGCATATAGGCAGCCACTCAAGGTCTAGCGCACACGTTCCAGCCTCAAGCAAGGTAAGTTTCTCTAAACCTTGAATCTTTCATTTCTAACATAACATGTGAATAATCTTTCCTTTCGTTTCAAACATGTACATGACATTTGTTTTCCTTTTCGTTTCCACCCTTTTAATTTGTTTCCGTGGCTAACCCTTTTAGTTTTGCTTCATGTTTTATTAAACATGTACTAAGAACTAACCTAGCCATAAGACCATGCTAGCATGTCCTCAGTCCATGTTGCTATTTAAAATCCTAAACGAAAGAAACAGGAGGAAAGAAGTATGAAACAGAGCCTTAGGCTTCCACACTGACTTCCAAGTCCAAACGAAAGAGGCAGCCAAAAGGACACGACACTGACTTCCAGGCTCCAATCGAAGGAAGCAGAAAGGCAGACTGCATCTCATGCTGATTCCAGGCCCAATCGAAAGGCACACCCTCACTACTTCCAGGCCCCAATCGAAGGAAGCAGAAAGGAAGATTGCATCTCATGTTGATTCTAGGCCCAATCAAAAGGCACACCCTCACTACTTCCCGGCCAAATCGAAGGGAGCCAAAGAAGCAGAATCGAAGGATTCTGCTACCCAAATTGAAAAGCCCATTTTCCTTTCTTTATTTTATTTTCTCTTTATATTTTCTTGCTATTCAATACGGTTATAATAGTGTAGGATTTATTTTTCTGCATTTTTATTGCTTTTGTACAAATTTTAGTAATTAAGATGTATGGCAAGATAAAACCAACAAGTAGACAACCTTAAATTCAAAGACTAAATGCATGAAAATCAAACACAATACACACACATGCACCTCTAGGGTAATCTCACTTGTTGCCTCGGAAAAATAGTCACGTCCCTCGAATATGGGCGTTTTAGCAAAGACCCTTGATAAAAGGTCGTAGTCCCTCAATGACCCTCAATGTTGGCTTCGGTAAACAATCTAGTCCCTAAACGACATTGCTAAAATGTCCCATAGGTTGCCTTATATGACTATACAAACATTCCATGCCCGCCCCATCACATCCAATGATGGGGATTCTTACCAAATCAATGGTAAGATAGCAACATCTAAAGGAGGAGGAAAATAACATTAAGACCTTTTGAGTAGGTAGGATGCTCCTAGTTTCTCGCTTACTCACAACAAAAACATTTCATGCACCAAACACTTTCATTTGAAACATTTTCAAAAGTTAAAACACTTTGTATGCATTCATATAGAAACGAGAATCATTACAAAGACACCTTTTCAAAATCACTTTCAAAAACACATTCCACAAACACCTCTTTGAAATATTTTCAAAATAACACTTTGTACACGTTCTTATAGAAACGAGAACCATTACAAAGAAGTTTTCAAAATACTTTCAAAACCCACACCACAAGCACATTTTCAAAGAAAATCAAGTGATCAAGCAAGCAACTAAGAGCCCGTAGATAACTGCGGATGAAAAGGGTGATAATACCTTCCCTTTTCATAACCTACCCCCCGAACTCAAGAACTAATCTCGAAAGATCTTTCCTGTTCTTTTCAACCTTTACTTATTGGATAAAAGAAAAGTCGGTGGCGACTCTTGCTATCGGCAACAATTGCAAACAAACACAAAACATCCAAGTCAGTTCTCCCACCGTGTTACAGAACTAGCGACTCTGCTGGGGAATTGTTTAAAAGTGGGGTTAACTTAGTGCTAGATCACCTTTACTTGATTTCCTTATTTGACTTGTTTGATTTATATTATGGTTCTTTGTTTGGGCTTGTTTTGATCCTCCATCCAAATCTGGGGCACCTTTTAGGTAAGTAGCAATAGATTGCAGAAACTGTACAGCATAGACCGATACAGTTGAAACAATGGCTATGTTAGTGTGATGCATTTGTTGGTACCAGTATCCCTTGTGTTGAATCGAGGATAATACGGGGCCGATGAGCCGCGTCATGAAGCACTAACTGACCTTAGAACCTTAATTGAACAACTTTGACATTAGGAAGTAGTGAGATAGTCGACTTTGGTTCTGACCGAAGATTTGTTGATACTCGATGCTACGCTCATTGAGATTGGACTTTTGGGATATCTTGGCCGCAAGAAAAGATATTGAGATCCCCTAGAACTCGGTTACTTTCTAGGACAGGATGAGCCAACTAAACTTCAAGAGGGTACTTACCTATAAACTCCATGCAAGCCTAAACCTAAGGACTTGTCTGTTTTGTGTGTATATGACTATTTGTACATAACAACTTGCTTGCTTTACATACTTGTAAATAACATCATAAACATCATAACATCATAAGCATTCTCACTAACCATTTCAAGGATTTAGGAATTTATCTTTGTTTTGTTTTGTAGGCCATGACTCCCATCCGAAGGAATACCATCTGAATCAGCTTCGTGAAAGCACACCCTCATCTCCAAGAATTAGCATCAAGGGTTCCTGGAGATTCTCCCTTCACTGAGAAATATGGTCGACTTCTCAGCTTGGTTACCTCCAATTTCCAAGAAGAAATTATGTGTGTGCTCTTCCAATTCTTTGATCCCATGCATCATTGCTTCACCTTTCCTGACTATCAGTTGGTCCCTACACTAGAAGAGTTCTCTTAACTGTTAGGAGCACCCATGCTTGATAAAATACCGTTAACTAGTTTAGAAGGGACTCCAAAGCCTGAAGTTATTACCAAAGCCCTGCATCTGAAGAGAGCCGACATTATAGCAAATTAGGAGACAAGAAGCAGAGTTAAGGGCTTCCTAGCCAAGTTTCTATTGGAGAAGGCTCGTTCATTCTGGGAAGATATGGATTTCTAGGCCTTTGAAGATGTCTTGGCCCTTCTAATATATGGTTTGGTTCTATTTCCCAATCCGGACCAATTCATAGATGTGAATGCCATCAAGGTCTTCCTCTCTCATAATCCTATACCTACTTTGCTTGGAGACATTTTCCATTGTTTCCACACTCGCATCATGAAGAAAAGAGGTACTCTATTGTGTTGCATTCCCTTACTCACCAAGTGGTTTACTTCACACCTACTTTGATCAATACTGAAGAACGAGCAAGGATTGACATGGTCTCAAAGGATAATGTCCCTCACACTCTTTGACATTTATTGGTGTTCTCGATCCTTGGAAGATACTACTATCATTTACTGTTGCGGGGAATTATCTAATGTCCCACTCTTAGGCATTAGGGGAGGTATGACATATAACCATTCTCTTGCATTGAGACAATTTGGGTATGCACGAAGAGATGGTCCTCACGATGCACTCATCCAAGGTTTGGTATTCGACTATGAGGGAAATAACCAAGGCTACCGTTAAAGGTTCATACGAGCTTGGAGAATGATAAACAAAGTGGATAGCAAGACATTGGGGCGTAAGAACTCCATTCCTTTGGAGCCTTATCATAAGTGGGTACGAACTCGTGCTCAAAGACTCGGTATGCCATACCCTTCCACTTTGCCTATCATCAAGGAGACATTAGTTGAAGGAGATGTTCCTTATGCTATCCTTCACCCTACAATTCCTACTTCTCCTGAAGACTTACAAAGAGCTTGGATCCAGCTGAAGGAAGAATGAGACACCTTCGAAGCCCAATTCTACGCGAGTGAAAAGAAGGTTCTGGATCTTACAAGACAGCTTCATGAGGAGCGAAATCCGAATGCCTACATTGCGCCAAAGAGGATGCGTTCGACCTTTTTGTCTTAGGAGTTTATTTTGTTTTATTTCCTCCCTTGTAACTCCAAGGGGCGTGGTTATAATCAATTAAAATTATTAATACAATTGATGTTTGCTCCTTTCTTGTCTAAAAAAATTTTCTAATTTCTAATTCTTTGAGAACATTGCATCCACATGCCATGCATCATATCATGACAGACTTTTCCCACACAGGTCTCTCATATGCTTACTGTTTATTTCATTAGAGATGTCACTAGAGCAGACTATCAAGGACATTAAGACTCAAAATGCTCAGTGTCGTACCCCAAATTTGTCCTACCTCGATGATTTTATTTTTCGAGATTAAAATTGAGGAAATATTCAATTAAAGATGGTATATCAATATCTGATAGTCTGTCTTTATCCAACTATGGGGTGTACCTTAAATTAAGGAGAATGGGCTATCTAAATCAGAGAGACTCATGTATCCGTAGGCCCATTCACGAAGCATGTTGGCCAATGACCCATGCGATTCGAAAATGGAAAATTATTTCAAAAGTAATTATTAAGTTTAATTACATAATCCATTTAGGTGTTAGTATTGCTAGTAAAAAGAAAAGTAGGTGCAATTATGAATAACAGACCCGGTGTATTTTCAGCAATCCATTTGTTGTTTTAATTAATAAAACCCATTTTAGTGTTATTAGTAAAAAAGGGGTATAATTCTAAATTACAAGCCCATTAATATTTCTTCTTTAGCTAGCCCAGGATGGTTCTTTTTTTAGAAGAATGATTGCTGTGAAAAAAATCTTTTGTTGGTTAGGGCCCAATTATTGGTCCATTTGGCATTTGTGAATTATAATATGACCCATGTTTTATTAGTTAATTTATTGTTTACAGATTATTATTAGTTTTTAGAATAATCTATTGGATTGGATTAGATGTTCAAAGCCCTTTAGGCCCATTTAGCACTAAGAGAAAAAGTGTTGTTGTAAAACAAAAATGTCTTTATAATAAAAAAGAAAGTATTGATTGTTCAGTTGAGATTATGTTGGGCCCAATGTCCATTTACGCATGGGCTGAACAAAAATTTCAACGCAAGGCTAACAAAAAAAAGTAACTAATAGTTAATGTACCAATAATCCCTAAATCTAACACACGTTTTGCACAAACTAACACTGTATAAATCTAAACCAAAATTAGCGCATATGGTTGCTTCTTTACAACTACTGTAGAGATTGAAAATAGAATCAAATCAACAAATCTCAGCATTACCAAATCAAATCCTAAACTAAAAGTTGCAGAAATAAGATGAACAAAATCAATCATTATCCAAAATCCAATCTCATAATTTCAATCAAATCTTTTACAGCATATTACAGAAGCAAATCTCAAAAGGAAAAAAAAACAATAACTTCTACAGAGGAGATCTAAATAACAAAATCAAATCCAGAAAGTTGTCAACTACAACAAAATCAGTATATTACAATTAAGATTCCTATCCCTAATTCCTAATGATTATAAAAGCAAAAACAGATACAGAGGAGGGTTTTTTTTATTACAGAAAGAAGACAGAGACGGAAGAAGAATTCAGAGAACTAAGAAGAAAAGTTGAAAAAGAACAGGAAGGAGTCTTGAATCCGAAAATTGAAGAAGAGGAAGCTTGATACCTTTCCCTTTGAAGATCCAACACAAGGACCGGTTAGGGTTTCAATCTCTGAAACCCTAACTGTGAAACGCCACCCCTAATTGCATCGCTATCACCATCATCATCGGACACCACCATTACCTGTTGTAATACGGTGGGAGAATTGACTTGAGGTTTTGCGTTTGTGTTTGCAAATGTTGCGGTTAGCAAGATTCTCCACCGACTTTTATTTTATCCAAAAGGAAAGGTAAAAAAGCACAGGAAAGACCTTTGAGATTGTTTTTGAGTTTGGGGGGTAGATTATGAAAAGGGAAGGTGCTAGCACCCTTTTCATCCATGGTTTTCCATGGGCTCTTAGTTACTTATTTAGATCACTTTCTTTGCTTTGAAATTGTTTGAAATGGTGTTTTGTGTGGTTTTGAAAGTATTTTGAAAAGAGGCCTTCGTTTAGGCAATTATTGTAATGATTCTCGTTCGTGAGAATGTATACAAAGATGTTTGTCTTTTGAAAAATGTTTCAATGTTTTGTAAGATGTTTTGAAATGTGTGTGTGTTTGTTTTTAAAAATAGCAAGGAGTGTTTTGAAATGGTACAAGTAACTAGAAGCTATCTACCTAGTCAAATGTCTTTCTTGTGCATTTTTATTCCTTTGATGTTGTTGATTTACCACTGATTTGGTAAACAACCCTATCTTTGGATGTAAACGGGACATGCGTGGGTCATTGTATGACCATGATAGCAATATTGCCAAGTATCTTAGCATGTTTGAGGGACCAAAATCATATTTGTTTAGGCAACCTTTTGATAGCGTCATCGAGGGACTATGATCTTATTTTGTTTTGTTTTGCGAAGATACTTCGCGTGCGTAACATGGCCATTTATTTAGGCAACCAAGTGGGAGAAACCCTAAGGGTGTTTGTTTGCAATGTGTGTCATTTTTCATGCATTTGTCTTGCATTAGGTATTTTCTATTTTTTTTGTTTTTGGTCTTGTCATGCAAACCCTAGTTTACTAAACATGGTATAAATGCGATAAATTGCGTAAATGTAAACTAAGCTATTACAACAATTATTATGGGAGGGGGGATACAAGTTTTTGAATGGAGATATTGCACAAAATAAACCCTAAAAATACTATTACAATCCAATTGAATATTGTGCGCACTAAATAAATAAACAAGTATTTAAAATGCAATGCAAATGTATTTATGCAAAAAATGTTTTGTATTTGATTTTTTGTATGAGAAAAATGATTTATTTAAGCCCTAAAAATAAGAGAAAAAATATTATTATTTTTGAAAGGGTGAAACCCTAATTTTCAATTAAAATAAAATATATGTTCTATATTATTATTTTGTCCATTTTTTGTAGAAGAAAATAATAAATAATATTATGTACAAATATTAAAAATTAAATATGTATGAGAAAATGAATATTTTATGTGTAAAATAATAAAATAAAAATGTATGGTATTTTTAAACATATTTACAATTTATTTAAGAAAATAAAGTATATTATAGGAATAAACTATTTTTTTATGCAAAAAATAATAGAAAAAATAAAATAAAATGCAAAAAATAAAGAAATTATTTTTCATGATTTTTTATGATTCAGAAAAATAAATAAAAGCAATAAATATAAAAAATATGAGAAAATATGAAAAATATAACAAATAAAGTCAGGGGGTGCAAATAGTGGTCAGGGGGGGTGTAAAAATCAAAAACAACAAGCCCAAGGCGCCAAGGCCTAGAACTTCATCCCTGTCCTCCAGCTTCTTCTCCTTGCGCGCGTTTTTTCTTCAAATCTTTAAATTGTTATTGCTTGCATAAAAACAAAAACATATAACACAAAACATGTAGCATTTTATCTCACGATTCCAATGATATAAAATTTGTAACCTAACTCTCAAAGATCAGGGAGAATTTTAATGGCCCTAAATCGTGACCTAGAAATTTTAGCATTTTCAAACTTCAAATTCTCTCAGCTCAGTTAATATAAATGGAAAGTATGCATATGTACAACTTCACCATGCTAGGGACTGCATTTTTTATTCATAAATCGTGGCTTGAGGATGCCTAAATAGAGAGATAGAGTTTTAAAAAATACCTCCTTCAGCTGGATTTGGATATGACAATGTGGGGACTTTGAGTGAGGCCTGAGAATCGTGTGAGCTTCCTTGAACTTCCTTCAAACTATTCCAATACCTAGCTTGCTTTGTGGATGGCCAGAACTCTCTGTAAAAGTCAAGCTGCAAGCTCCAAGTTTGAAAATGGTAATGGCAGAAACAGGGGTTACAGCAACAATGTAAAGGCTTGGATAGCTTTAGTATGATGTTTAGAACGAGTTTGAAGTGTCAAGCCACAAAACGCACGAGCCAACTCTGAGTTTGGGCATAAATATAGTGTTTTTGAGTTTTGGAGTGTTTCAGATGTTAGGAAATCGTGTTTTGTATTGTGATCACTTTGTGAATATGTATAGAAAGATACAAAGTACACTCTTCCCTTGCTGTACCAGCTTTCCACCTTTTGGCAAACTTTCTTGTATCTTAAGCAAAGTGAAGTGACTAAAGCTAGCATGCTTGTACTGGCTAGTTTTAGAGCTGCAAAGAGCTTGTACACATTGCTTAAAACCTGTGTGAATTTCTTGCACCAAAGGGACATGTCCAAGGCTCAAGGTTGGCAAAGTTGTAAAAGCTCAACTTTATGAAAATGGCAATGTGCCCTTTATGCCATTAATGGAATTATCTCTTGTACAATGTTCCAAAAGCCAAAATAAAGCCTTTATCCTCTGAGTTAGCATTTGATTATGTAGTGTAGAATGAGTTTTGGACCTGTAATGCAAGGTACAAGCATCATGGATCTGATTTGCAACTTGATACACTTGTGAAAATGGCATGAACAAAAGTGATAAAATGCCAATTTCTCTTCTTCGATTCTCCCTAACCATAAATGATGTTGGAGAGTTCTTGGACATTTTGGAAAGCTTGTCATGTGATCTATAATTCATCTTTGAAATTAATTTTGAGATACCTCTTGGAACTAGGTGAAAGATGTCCATGAAGTTAGGTCCAAAACCTGCCTAAATTAGGGCAAAATTTCACTAAGTTATTTAGTTCATGGACCCCTATTCACAAATTCATAACCTGAGATCCAAGCATCTTTTGGGAAAAGTTTGTGATGCAAAGTTGTATATTTCATGTAGGACTACAACTTTCGTGTTGGAAGTTTTCTTTTAATCAAATTGCATCATGGTGAAAAAGTGGTGGAAAGTTGGGAAAAAATAAGAAAATTTCCATACTTAGAAAAATTCTAATGAAAATTTTCAAATTCAAAACCCTAATTTTAAAAATTAGTTTTCTTGGTGAACAAGTTTTATGTTTTGACATATCTTGATGAATTATTACCCTTGGCACTTGATTTTGACCAAAAAGTCAAAGTTTTACTTTTTAGTGTACAGTTGACTCTTGATCTGTTGACTGTAAAATTCATCTGTCAATCCAATGAACTTGAGATCTTTTGAACTATGTAATTAGGTAAAGATGATGCCATTGAACCCCTGAAATCATGTTTGAACTCAGTTGGTCATTGGCTAGGTTAAAAATCAGAAATTTCCCTTTCTCAGTCAAAACCCTAATTTTGACCATTTTGCCCTTTTGATGATTTGATCAAATTTCTTGAGGAGTTGTGATCCAAACTTGATCAAATGGTACATATGAGTCATGAATGTTTTCGTGGATCAAAAATTATGAAGTTTGACTATAAATTGGCCATGGTTGACTTTTCCCCCAATAC
Organism: Vicia faba; assembly: GCA_948472305.1. Lineage (NCBI taxonomy): Eukaryota > Viridiplantae > Streptophyta > Magnoliopsida > Fabales > Fabaceae > Vicia > Vicia faba. The sequence goes on from OX451737.1 coordinate 590,049,962, forward strand.
AAATAATTTTTAGGTCAACTGTCCAATTAACTGATCAAAAATGTGGTTTAAGGCTTGAAACTTAACATGAGCAATCTTAGGGGTCCAAGATGGTGTATGAAAGTCACATGAAGCATTCATGGTCCAAAAATCCTTGTGAAAACTCAAACCCTAATCTTGGGGTATCAGTGCAAGATGAGATGTCCTGAGCTGAGCAAACCCTAATCCTGTCTTGAGTCCAATAAGTTTTGTGAGAAAAGTATTGATAAATGAGAGGGAAAATTTTGGGGTACAATAGCTGCCCCTGTTCAATCTTCTTGAACCTGAAGAGTTAGGTTGACGAGTTTTGTCGTTCGTGGCTCGAAGGTAAAAGATGATTGGACACTAGAGTGCCCGTAAATTTGCACTCGTGAAAATGTAGTTGAGGGAATGGGCTTAAAGATGCCATTTAGAGAGATGATATAATCTTGTTGGAGATGGGCTTGTAGATGCCATCCAAGAATGTTTGTTGAATTTCAAGTTGTAAGTAAGAAGAATAAGTATCAGAGTAGTGTCCGCATTTGGAACGTATCTGAGCTGTATCTGGAGACTTGAAATCTGAATGAGAAACAAAATAGCATTTGTGTCTGGAGCGTATCTGAACTGTATCTGGGCGTTGAAGTCTGAATGAGTAGTAGAATAGCATCCGCGTCTGAAGCGTATCTAAACTGTATCTGAACTAAAATTTGAATGTGTAACAGAATGACTTTCGTGTCTGGAGTGTATCTGAACTGTATCTGATAGTTGAAATCTAAATAAGTAACAGAATGGAAACTGTTTCTTGAGCGTATCCGTAATGTATCTGAGATTTGAGTAAGGGCCAGAATGGCATCCGTGTCTGGATCGTATCTGAACTTGAAAACTGAATGAGTAGCAGAATGACTTCCGTGTCTAGAGTGTATCTGAACTGTATCGAAAGCTAAATATGAATGAGTAACAAAATGACTTCCGTATCTGGAGTGTATCTGTACTGTATTATGATTGCATTTTGTTAAATAGTAGCTGTTAATCTTATCCTGAAAAGGGTAAAATGTTAGCTGAAACACAAAGTTATGTTGCATGAAATGTATGATGCAATATATGTACTTTATCAATGTTTATGATATATGGATGTAATGAATGCGTATGTAAGCTGATGTGTTGTATTGCTGAGGAAAATTAATCATTCACTACTGCTGAGGAAAATAAATCCTTGGCTACTGAGGATAAGAAATCTTTGGCGACTGTTGGGGATGTAAGGATCCTTCATGTCTTAAAGTTGGAGTATTTGACAAAATTTTAGTTGTGAGCAATGCCATATACTGCCTGAGTAATCTGTTTGGGGAATCCAGAGAATTTGATGACTTCTACTGGGGACTACACAATATAAATCATGTTCTGCTGGGGAACAAAGAAAACTTTGATGACTTCTGCGGGGAATTAAGAATGAGAATCTTCATTCTGTTGGGGAGCAATGAAAACTCTGTGAGGAAGAAGGTTTACTGCTGGGGAGTAGGTTCAGGAGTTTGGGTCGTCTGCCATTCTACTGGGGAATTATTCTAGGTTGGGGAGAGACAAAAGTTAACTGTTATTTGGTTTATTTTCAGGCTTCAAGATAACTTGCTGGGGAATTAAGAGAAACTAGATGGTTTTCGCTGGGGATTGATAGTTAGAAGTTTTGGCTCCGCTGGGGATTGAGAGTTTGAAGTTTTAACTCTGATGGGGATTAAGGGTTTGAAATTCTAGTTCCGCTAGGGATCTAGATGATGTACTGTAGGGATTGCTCATGGAATAGCCTAAAGACGTTTTCCTATCCTTTCAGTCTGTCAGTAATTGTTCTCTTCCATCCTGTTTATTTGTAAACAGTAATTATGTTCAAATGCATATGTTCATCCATAAATCATTGGACGTTTTTGCAAATAAAAACACAAGTGCAAAGAAAAAGGTAAATAGTTTTATGTACTTTGAAAGAGATATCTTTGTATTTACTTTAAATAAGTGTTTTTTTCAAAGGAGACAAACATCCTAGTAAGAGGATGGTGTCATAAAAGTGAGAAAAATTTATACAAATAAAGATGGCTATGTGTAAAAATCCCATGGGGTTCCCATTCCGCTATAGCCTCCGTATCTCTGAATATCTTGTCTGTCCGTTGCTTTGTCCGAAGATGGTTGGATTGATCAGAAGCTCAAAGTTTTTCAGTGAAGTGATTGTCCTTAAAGTGATCCGACGAGACATAGTCATATGCTTTAATTCTCTAACTTTTTCCTGGACCGCCCTTTCGGGTTTTCAGTCCATCGGGAAACCCTTTTTTGCCCAAGTCGCCCTTTCGGGTTTTCAACTTGCCGGGTGTACAAATTTTTTTATTATTTTATCCCTAATTTTTTCCCGAACCTTTTTGGTTCGCCGGGATGCCCTTATTTTGCCTAGGTGTGTCAACCTAGCGGGTCTCTTATGCGTAGTATCTTTTGACTATGTCTGCGTCCGCAGGGTATGGCAGGTCGTCACCGTCCATGGTGGTTAAGATCATTGCCCCGCCAGAAAATATGTTCTTGATTACAAATGGTCCTTCATAGGTAGGAGTCCATTTGCCCCTGGGATCACTTTATGGTAAGATGATGCGCTTGATCACTAGATCTCCAACTTGATATACTTGCCGTATGACTTTCTTGTTGAAAGCCTTGATCATCCGTTTTTGATACGTCTGACCATGGCAAACAACAGTAAGCCTCTTTTCATTAATTAAGTTGAGTTGATCAAGCCGGGTCTGGATCCAATCGACTTCACTCAAGCCCACATCCATCATGATTCTCAAAGAGGGAATCTGAACCTCGATAGGTAAAACAACCTCCATGCCATAAACCAAAGAATAGGGTGTTGCCCCAGTTGACGTGCATGCCGTGGTACGATACCCGTGGAGAGAAAACGGTAACATTTCATGCCAGTCCTTGTAAGTGACTGTCATCTTTTGTATGATTTTTTTGATATTTTTGTTAGCAGCTTCGACTGCACCATTCATATTCGGCCGGTAGGGGGATGAATTGTGATGTTGAACCTTGAACTGCTTGCACAAGGCGGTGATCATAGTAATTTTAAGGTTTGACCCTTGTCAGTGATGATCTTTTCGGGGATACTGTACCGGCAAATAAGATTCTTCTTGATGAAGCGGGAAACAACATCTTAGTAACGGATGCGAAGGAAGCTGCTTCGACCCACTTGGTGAAGTAGTCAATGGCCACCAGAATGAAGCGGTGTCCATTGGATGCTGTAGGCTTGATCTCTCCAATCATGTTGATTCCCCACATAGCGAAGGGCCAAGGAGCTGTTAAGACATTTAGAGGAACTGGAGGCACGTGCACCTTGTCTGCATATATTTGACACTTGTGGCAAATCCGAGAGTGTTGATAGCAGTCAGCTTCCATGGTAGACCAGTAATAGCCTGCTTGTAGAATATTCTTAACCATCGTATGCCCACTATAGTGAGTGCCAAAGGTACCCTCATGCAATTCAGCCATGATCTTTTTAGCTTCAATCTTGTCCATACAACAGAGTAGAATAGAATCATGATTGCGTTTGTACAGGATGCCATTACTTAGGAAGAACTTAGCTGAGAATCTCCTTAAGAACTTTTTTTCATTGACTGAAGCTCCTTCAGGATACTCTTGAGTCTCGAGATACCTTTTGACTTCGTGGAACCACGACTGGTCCACTATTTCTTCGGTATTAATCTCGTGACAGTGTGCTGGTTCGTCCATCTGTTCAATGGTGATTTGGGGAGCTTCATTGTCCCAATCAAGTTTAAACATAGATGACATTGTAGCTAAAGCATCTGCTAGCTGATTTTCTTCTCACGGGAAGTGCTCGAAGGTAATCTGCTCGAAATGTGGTAACAATGTCAAAACATGTTCTTTGTAAGGGATGAGGTTTGGATGCTTAGTGTCCCACTCTCCTTTGATCTGACTGATGACCAAAGCTGGGTCCCCAAACACATCTAAGGATTTGATTCCCACTCTCCTTCTGGAGATATAAGCACAACACCGATACCGTTACCAAGTGCATTGGATGCCCCATCAAAGTACAGGGTCCATCGGGATCCTTGTCCAGGTCCGTCATATGGTCTGATCTCTTCACTGTTGTCCAATGTCATGATGTCTTCGTCAGGGAAGTCAAACTTCATGGACTGGTAATCATCTACAACTTGATGAGCTAGATGATCAGCTAGCACACTACCCTTTATAGCTTTTTGGGTCGTGTACTGTATGTCGTATTCCGTTAGGATCATCTGCCATTTGGCTATCCTCCCAGACATAGCAGGCTTCTCAAAGATGTACTTTATCGGATCCATCTTAGATATCAGCAAAGTGGTATGAGTCAACATATACTGCCTTAGCCGGCGAGCAGCCCATACCAAAGCGCAACAAGTTTTTGTAAGAGTTTGGTTGTTGGCATTTTTTTTGGTAAAACCAGTTGTGTGAATGTCATGACTGATGTCATAACATTCTGGGATACAAGGTACATTCTGCAGAAAAAGAATGTCATACAGGAGCTACTCAATATGAGTGTTTAGCCGATCATTAAGCAATGATCATATTTATTGCATTCTACCAAAATCAGTAAATAGGATTCTTGTTGTCATAACAAATGTTAAGACATCCTGTACTGATCTAACATTTGTGCAGATTTGTTATTCCTGAGAATTTTCAGGAATCTGGTTTATACAGTCCAGATCAGATTCTCACGTGGACATTAGGTTAACTCTGCTTAACCCTAATCTGGTTGTTAAAGACCTATGACCAAGTCTTGAGGTTAACCCTAATTAACCCTAGCTATTTTCGTGAAAGCCATAACTGAAGAATAGCTGCCTATATATTCCTCATGAAGACTGTTGGTGAAGCACATTTTTTGACAAAAGATCAATAAGGGTTTGTATAGTTGTAACTACTGTGATCCAAGCAATTATCATTGTGATAAGTGACTTGGAGTAGCATTTGATTGTAAGGGTTGTGTAACACTCAAAGCTTTGAAGCACGAGTGTTTGTGTCACTTGATTAAAGCTTTGAAGCAAAGTCAAGTTAGGGTTGTGTATCACTAAAAGCTTTTAAGCAAGAGTGTTTTTCACTTGATTAAAGCTGTGAAGCAAAATCAAGTGTGTGTACTGAAGAGTATCTTCATAATTTCATTAATCAATAGTTTAGTATCACTGCTGTGATTGAGGGGGAGTGAGCAGGAACTCAGGTTTAAGTTGATCTTAGATTGAAGTTGTATTGGGTAGGTCTTAAGTGAAGGAGATAAACTAGTTGGTTTATTCCTAAATTAATATCTCTTATAGTGCATTTCCTCCCTGGCTCGGTAGCCCCAGAGTAGGTGTTGTTACACACTGAACTGGGTAAACAATTGATTATGTTCTTTACTGCTTTTAAAATTACTGTCTTGAAGTGTGTCAGATACGGTGTCATAACATTCACTGTGACATTGAGTATCTGCTACTAGAATTTCAATTGGCATCAAAGCAGGCACCCTGCCTGTCTTACTGGGTGAGATCTAGGGATATTATATTTTGGCGCTATAGACAAAGAAGGAGGATTTGGGAACAAACCACCCATTATGGATGGATCAAATTATGACTACTGGAAACCTCGTATGATTGCCTTCTTAAAATCACTAGACAAAAAGGCTTGGAGAGCTGCTGACAAAGGATGGAACCATCCCACCATAACTGGGAAAGATGGGACAACCAGTCTAAAACCTGAGGAAGAATGGAGCAAAGAAGAAGATGAGTTAGCTCTGGGTAACTCCAAATCATTAAATGCCTTGTTCAATGGAATTGATAGAAACATATTCAGACTAGTACATCAATGTGAACTGGCCAAGGATGTTTGGGACACTCTCAAAACTACCCATGAGGGCACATCCAAAGTAAAAATGTCAAGGCTTCAGATGCTGACTACCAAATTTGAGAACCTAAGGATGATGGAAGATGAGACCATTCATGAGTTTCACATGAACATCTTGGAAATTGCCAACACCTCAGGATCATTGGGAGAAAAGATGTCAGAAGAAAAAATGGTGAGAAAGATTCTCAGATCCTTGCCTAAAAGATTTGCAATGAAGGTGACTGCTATAGAGGAAGCTCAGGATATCTGCAACTTGAAGGTTGATGAACTCATTGGGTCACTTCAGACCTTTGAGATGGGGATCAGTGACAATGTCGACAAGAAAAACAAGAGCATAGCACTTGTATCTAATACTGAAGATGAAAACAAGGAGGATGAAGAAGAAAATATTTCAGAAGCTATAGCCATGCTTGGAAGGCAGTTCAACAAACTCATCAAGAGAATGGACCCAAAGTCAAGGTCAAATGTCAATAACATACCCTCTGACATTAACAGATCTTATGACTCCAGCAGAAGACCAAAGTCTGAAGAGAAGGGAAATCAAAGCAAAGGAATCCAATGCCATGGATGTGAAGGATATGGGCACATTCGAGCTGAATGTCCTACCTTTCTTAAGAAACAAAAGAAAGGAATGTCTGTTACTTGGTCTGATTGTGACTCAGAAAGTAATTCTGAAGAAGAATCTGCCAAACTAGTTACTGCACTAACTGGTATTTGTAACTCTGATAGTGACTCTAGTGATGAGGAAGTAACATTTGAAGAACTGGCTGAATCCTACAAGAAGTTATGTATCAGAAGTGCTGAAGTCTGTCAGCAAAATGAGAGACAAAAAAAACTCATAGTAAAGTTGGAGGCTGAGAAGAAGGCAGGCACTGATACTATAAGTCATCTCGAAAGTGAAGATCAAATGCTAAACTCAAAACTTGACCAAATGACCAAATCTGTCAAGATGCTGATAAATGGAACTGACAAATTAGAAGAAATCCTTCAGGTTGGACAAAATGTGGGAAACAAGTCTGGTCTAGGATTTGTGGCAGCAAAGAAATCTATTGTAGACAAGAAGAAAAGCAGGCCTGATAAACAAATGTCAAAGCAGATGTCACAACATAGCACTCAACATCGAGAACAGAGAAATATGAAGAAAAAGTATCAAAGATGGAGATGTCATCATTGTGGGAGGTTTGGTCACATAAAGCCATTCTGCTTCAGATTATATGGATATCCTAATCAGACCCCAGTTGTCAAACCTAAGTCTAACAAGGCACCATATACTCAACAGTGGAAGAAAAAGGCTGCTGCCCTGATAGCTCACAGCTCCCTTAGAGTCTCTGCAAAGGAAGACTGGTACTTTGACAGTGGATGCTCTAAACACATGACTAGAATCAAGAATCTTCTCAATAATGTTAAACCTCACACTACTAGTTATGTGACTTTTGGAGATGGTGCTAGAGAAGAAATCAAAGGAGTTGGAAACTTGGACTGCCCTGGAGTTCCAAACCTAAATGAAGTATTGTTGGTAAAATGCTTGACTGCTAATCTCATAAGTATCAGTCAATTATGTGATCTAGGATTCAAGGTCAACTTCACCAAGTTTGAATGTCTTGTAACTAATGAAAAACAAGAAGTTGTAATGAGAGGAGTCAGATCTAAAGACAACTGCTACTTATGGGAGTCTGAGAACACTAATTATTCTTCTGTGTGCTCTATTGCCAAAGAAGAAAAAGAAGTGAAACTGTGGCACCAAAAACTTGGTCATTTAAATTTAAGAGGAATGAAAACGATTATATCCATGGAGGCAGTCAGAGGGATTCCAAGGCTGAAAATTGATGAAGGGAGAGTCTGTGGTGAAAGGCAGGTTGGAAAGCAGACTAGAATGTCACATCCAAAGACAAGACATCTGACCACCTCTAAGGTGCTACAACTTCTACATATGGATCTGATGGGACCAATGCAGGTGGAAAGTCTTGGTGGAAAAAGATATGCCTATGTTGTTGTGGATGATTTTTCCAGATTCACCTGGATTAACTTCATTAGGGAAAAGTTTGATGTATTTGAAGTATTTAAGGAACTGTGCAAAAGAATACAAAGAGAAAAAGAAGGATGCAGTGTCAAAATCAAAAGTGATCATGGCAAGAAATTTAAAAACAGTAAGTTTGATGAGTTCTGCTCCTCAGAAGGAATTAATCATGAATTCTCTTCACCCATAACTCCTCAACAAAATGGAGTTGTGGAAAGGAAAAACAGGACTATACAGGAATCTGCCAGAGCAATGATACATGCCAAAAGATTTCCTATTCATTTTTGGGCTGAAGCTATGAATACTGCCTGTTATGTCCATAACAGGGTCACCTTGAGAAAGGGAACATCATCCACCATTTATGAACTTTGGAAAGGAAGAAAGCCTACAGTGAAGTACTTCCATGTATTTGGAAGCAAATGCTATATTCTGACAGATCGTGAACAAAGGAGAAAGATGGACCCTAAAAGTGATGAAGCAATATTCCTAGGATACTCTACCAACAGCAGAGCTTATAGGGTATTCAATTCCAGGACCAAAGTTATGATGGAATCTATAAATGTCATAGTTGATGATTACCATGAGGAAACAAATGTCCCATATGATGTTGAGACATTCTTTGAGACCTCAACTCAAAAGGATGATGTTCCTAAAACTACTTCATCAGAATCTGAATCAATGGAAGCTAACAAAGACCCTGCCATCAGAATTCAGAAAGATCATCCTAAGGAACTCATCATAGGAGATCCTAACAGTGGAGTCATTACAAGATCTAGAGAAATCATCATAAACTCTTGCTTTGTATCTAAGATTGAACCAAGAAATGTTAAGGAGGCTTTAACTGATGAATACTGGATTGGAGCAATGCAAGATGAATTGAACCAATTCAAGCAACATGAAGTATGGGAGTTAGTTCCTAGACCAGGAGGAACAAACATCATTGGCACAAAATGGATCTACAAGAACAAATCAGATGCTGAAGGAGTTGTCACTAGGAATAAGGCAAGACTTGTTGCTCAAGGATACACTCAAGTTGAAGGGGTTGATTTTGATGAGACTTTTGCTCCTGTAGCCAGACTGGAATCAATCAGACTCCTATTGGGAATTGCTTGTCTCCTTAAGTTCAAGTTATTTCAGATGGATGTAAAGAGTGCCTTCCTTAATGGGTACTTAAATGAGGAAGTTTATGTGGAACAGTGTGATACGGTGGGAGAACTGACTTGAGGTTTTGCGTTTGTTTTCGCAAATGTTTCGGTTGAGCAAGAGTCGCCACCGACTTTTTATTTTATCCTAAGGAAAGGTTAAAAATCACAGCAAAAACCTTTAAGATGTTTTCTTGGGTTCGGGGAGTAGATTATAGAAAGGGAAGGTATTAGCACCCTTTCTATCCATGGTTATCCATGGGCTCTTAGTTACTTGCTTAGATCACTTGCCTTTTGTTTTCAATTGTTTTAATGGTGCTTGTGAGTGTGGATTTGAAAATGTTTTGAAAAGAAGCCAATGTGGTGGCAACCTTTGTAATGATCCATGTGGGGATGTATACAAAGATGTATGTCTTTTGAAAAGGTTTTCATTTGTTTTTGAAAGTTGTTTTGAAAGTATAGTGATGTGTGGTTTTTTTTGAAATAGGCAAGTGTTTTTAGTTTGCAAGTTTGATTCAAGTAACTAAGAGGTTATCTACTCCTAAATTTCTCAAAGTTTATTGCTATGTTTTAACCCTTTTAATAAGTTTGTTCCACCATTGTATTTGGTGGACAATCTTATGTTAGGATGTGAAAGGGACAGGCGCGGGTCATCGTTTAGGCAATAATTGCAATGGTGCCAAGTATCTTTGGGCATTTTCTTTAAGGGACTTGATCATTTGTTTTGGCAATATTTTGAAAGTGTTATCGAGGGACTATGATCATTTGATTTGTTTGTTTTGCCCAAAGAGACCTAACATACAACATGGCCCAATTTTGAAAGGCAACAAGTGGAATACCCTAGGGGGTGCAAGTGTGATTTGTGTGTCCATTTTCATGCTTATTTGTCTTGTATTAGGTCATAACTATTTTGTCGTTTTCGCATACAAACCCTAATTCTAACATGGTATAATTAGAAAGCAATAAAGTGCGAAAATAAATTAACTAAGCTATTACAAAACCACATATGGGAAGGGGGGACAAATGTTCAAATGGGTATTTTGACGAGGAATTTAAACCTAAAACTATTACATCAATATTGGATATTTACAAGACAAATATTTTGCACAAATTAAATAAAATAAGACAAATATGCAAGAATGCAAAAAAGAATTTTTATATGTATGAAAAGAGAATTATTTATGTAAAATAAAAAGAAAATAAAAAGGTATTATTTTTTGGAGTTTTTTCATATTTAGGGCAAAACCCTAATTCTATTAAATAAAATGTATTATTATTTAATTTAATACAAGTATTTATTTATTATATACAAAATAAAATAAAGTGAAGTATTTGTCAAAAATGTATTTTTATATTAAATATTAATAATAATAATAAAAAAAATCAAAAGTGTATATATTTTGTATTTACCCTAAATATATTGATAAATATATGTATATATGTATTATTTTAAATATGTGTTATGTATATATAAATAATAATAATTTTTAATATTTGCAAAAAAAGTATTTTTTATGTAAAATATTTTCAGAAGGTATAATAAAATAAAAATGAAAATAAAAGTATTTTTACATATTTCTCAATATTTTAATGAAATGTATATATTTATTTATTTAGGTATTAATCAAAAGAAAATCATATAAATACCTAATAAATTAAAAAATGGTGAGAAAAAAGATTTTTATATTTTTAATAACAGGAGAAAAAATAAATAAGTCAATCCAAAAAAGAAAATGTCAAAAAATCATAAAAATAAGCCAAATGGGCCTAGGGGGTGTGAAAGCAAAAGAGTGGTGCAAACAGAAATGACCAAACAGGCCCAGCCCAGAAAACTCCTTCTTCAACCTCCAGACTGTATGAACAACAATGAACACGCGTTTTCTATCTTCCAATTCCTGGACTTTCAAGCAAAACTCATAACATGAAAAATGTAGAGCATTAAGAGACGAATTCAAGGATATAAAGAACTTGACTTAACTCTCTAAGATGAGGGAGAATTTCTTCTCCCCCAATTTCTGACCTAGCTTTTCATCAATGTTCAGAACCAAAATTCTCTAAGCATACATAATATAAATGAAATCTAATCATATGGGCATGTTCAGGGCTATGATTGTGACATGTTTCCTTCACAAACCTAAAGCTAACAATGCCTATACTGAGAGATAGAACTTCATGAATATACCTGTTCAGTTGGAATCGTGCTTTGCAATGGAGGAGTTTTCAGAGCAAGATGATGATTTGTATAGCTTCCTTGAAGTGTGAGGATGCTATTCCAAGTTCTACTTTGTCTTGAAACTCCCTGAATCGTGCTAGAGAACTTCAGCTGCAAAACAGAAAAATAAAAATGGTGAAGTGGCTTGGAGGTGTTACAGATCGTGTTTTAGCTTTTGGATTGCTTGCATAGATGGTAAGGAAGGTATGTGAACTGGTTTGGGCAAGAATGCTTGAAAGGATTGAGAGTTGGAACTCAATCTGCAGAGGTTGCTCTGTTTGAGCAGTTTCAAGGTGATTCTGAGTTTTGGGAGGGATGAGAGGTGTTAGGGTCGTGCAATAGCTTGGTTATGATCCTTGGAATGTGTTTGATAAGTTTGTCTAAGTGTGTCTAAGCTGATATCCAAGTTGGTACAAGTTATGCCATGTTACTTGAATTTGAAGCAAACAAAAGCCACTTGATCAGTCTAGCCTTTACAGGCCCTCACACTATGCTGCATCTTTTAGTCTTGATCAGTGTGTTATGTCCATGAATCTTGTGTCCAAAGATATGCATTGTACCTCTTGATTTTCAAACTTGACATAAAGCTCTACTTTGCAAAAATGGATAAATCACTTTTCCAATTAAGGCTTAATTCCTTGTGTAATGACTATATGAACAAAACAAAGCTAAAACACAATGGATTGGCATTTAATTATTGAGTAAGAAAAGGATTAGAGGCCTGTAACTAGCTTGCCCATGCTGATTTGAAAAATTGCAAAGTGTATGAACATGTACATGGCCATGAATCAAAGTGACTTTTGCCCATTTTGCAAAATTCGATTCTCCCTAACCATGAGGTTGTTTGAGAAGTTATTGGACATTTTGGAAAGCTTGGAATGTGTAATACAATCCATCTTTGAAATGAAAATTGAAATTCCAAGTGGAAGTGTATGGAAAATGGTCTTGAAGTTAGGTAAAAAACCTTGTCAAAAAGGTCAAATTTTCACTAAGTTATGAATGGTTTAGTGCCCTTATTCAAAAATTTATAACTTGAGATACAAGCCTCATTTGGGAAAACTTTGTGATCCAAAGTTGTAGATTATGCAACAAGCTACAACTTTCATGTTTTGACTTTTGTTTGAATCCAAATGAATCTTGGTGAAAAAGTGGGGCAAAGTTGGGAAAAAATTAGGGTTTTCCATAACTTAGAAAAATTCTAAGTTATGAAAAATTCCATTTCAAACCCTAATTTGCATTTCTTGGTTTCTTGGTGAACAAGTTTCATGATTTGGCATGTTTTGATGAAAAATGAATCTTGACTCTTGATTTTGACCAAAAAGTCAAAGTTTGACTTTTCAGTATACAGTCAAAATTGATCAATTGACTTGGAAATTCAACTGTCAATCTTTTGTACTTGGGATCTTTTGAGTTTGTTGAGAATGTCAAGACAATTCCATGGGGTCCTTGAGTCTATATGTGAGCTTGGTTTGCCACTGGTTAGGTCAAACAGTCAAAAATTGCCTTTATGCAGTCAAAACCCTAAAAATGACCATTTTGCCCTTTTGGTGATCTGATCAAATTTCTTGTGGAATTGTGATCCAAACTTGATCAAATGGTCCATGTGAGTTCATAATGTTGATGTGGGTCAATTTTCATGAGATTTGACTGTCAATTGGCCACAGTTGACTTTTTCCCCAATACAGCTGATTTCTAGGTCAACTGTCCAATTGACTGGGCAAAACTTGAAATCAAGACTTGAAACTTGATGTGGATAAACTTGGGAGTCCAACATGAAGCATGAAAGTCATCTTAGGCATTTTAGGTCAAAACATCTTTGTTCAACCACAAACCCTAATTTGGGTTAACAGTGCAAGGAGAAGTCTTGAGCAGAGGAAATCCTAACTGGATCTTGATCTTCAAAGGTCTTGTGATGAGAAAATATTGAGGAAATGGGATGGAAAATTTTGGGGTACAACAGTTGCCCCTGTTCAATCTTCTTGAACCTGAAGAGTTAGATTGGCAAGTTTGCCTTTCGTGACTCGAGGGTAAAAGGAGATTGGACACTAGAGTGCCCGGAAATTTGCACTCGCATGTTGGAGTCTCAACAATGTGATGTCGAGAATGGGCTTACAGATGCCATTTGGAGAGGTGGTGGATAGGGAGATGGGCTTATAGATTCCATCTGGAAATGTGACGGAACTTTGTCGGGAATGGGCTTATAGATGCCATTTGGAAGTATTGATCGCATAAGAGATTCCTTAGCGAAAACTTGTGTATTTGAGAAAGACAAATGTTTTCCTGGCTTGTTACAGGTGTTTAATCTTCAGTCTCCTTATGTAAATATGCCCTGGCTAGATACAGGTATCGAATCTGCAATCGGTTGTTCACAGATGTGCCCTGGCTGGACACAGGAATCGAATCCGAAAATAGTTGTCAACAGATATGCCCTGGCTGAATACAGGAATCGAATCTTCGAACTCTTCAGACGTGCCCTGGCTAGATACAGGAATCGAGTCTGGAAATGTGGTCAACAGATATGCCCTGGCTAGATACAGGAGTCGAATCTGGAAATGTTGTAGTTGATAGATGTGCCCTGGCTGGATACAGGAATCGAATCCGGAAATAGTTGTCAATAGATATGCCCTGGCTGGATACAGGAATTGAATCTTCGAACTCTTCAGACGTGCCCTGGCTAGATACAGGAATCGAGTCTGGAAACTGATCACTCTCAGATGTGCCCTGGCTAGATACAGGAATCGAATCTGGAATTGTGACAGTTGAAGGTAGTTGTCTCTGGGATTGTCCTTTTCCCTGAAAAGGCAAAAACATAAGTTGTATGCAATGTCATGATGTATGATATGCATGATGTCATGATGTTCAACATGAGATAGTGTTGCATGCACTTCATCATGTATGTAAGCAAGATGTATGGAAATGTGAAATGTTTATGAATGTAATTTCGTCTTAGGAAAATAAATCCTTGACGAGCGGCCGGGGAGTTGCTCTGTGGCATAGATACTTTGCTGAAGTTTTGACGAGAGGCCTGCTGAGGACTTCAATGATGGATTCCGCTGGGGATAATGAAAGATAAACTCCGCTGGGGAATGGAAGAACTTTGCCGAGGGCGATCTTCCGTGGCAATTAGCTGAGGATAACCTAGTTATAAGCCCTTGTGAGGGATAACTCTGAATAAAGCTCGGGAGAGACGTCCGTATTCTGCAGGGAACAAGCTTCCAGAATCTACTGGGGACAAGCTTTAAGACCGGCTGGAGAAACTTTTGGAATTGTACTGGTAAATGAATCCACTGGGGATGATGGTATTCCGCCGGGGAACAATCTTAGATCAAGACTGTCGGGGATGCTTGCTGATGAATGTCTATACTCCGCTGGGGATTGTATTGTTGAACCTTGTCTTACTCTGCGGGGAATCGAGATGATTTGGTCACATTCTTCAGTCGAATCTACCTGGGTACCTTGGCGGACAAAGCAAACAGACTGCATCAGACAACCTTACATTGCCCCTGTTTCTGATGTCACCTGTAATTAATCTTTTGTTTTATATGCAAATATTTATGAATCAGCAATTTAATGTCAAATGCATATATCAAAAATGAACATTGGACGTTCTTCGCAAAACAAAACAGAAAAAGGAAAAACAATGGCAATTTGTATGGACAAGTGAATTTGTATTGATTTGAACTTTGCCTGTGAATAGGCGTTTTTGTACAAGAGGCTGACATCCTAGTAGGAGAATGCCGCCGAATAACATAGAATTTACAATTTTGAAGAGAAAACAAAACAACTATGTGAACAATCCCACTGGGTTCCAACTCTGCTATCGCCTTTATGTCTCCAAGCGTCTCATCGCTTTGCTGCCTAGTTGAAGATGAAGCTGATTGGTCGATGCCGAAGTCTGAGCCAGATAGTTGATGCGGAATTCCGGATGCGAAGTGATCCAATGAGACATAGTGTTACGCTTTATCCCTAACTTTTTCCTGGACCGCCCTTTCGGGTTTTCAGTCCACCGGGAAACCCATTTTTGCCCAAGCCGCCTTTTCAGGTTTTCGACTTGCCGGGTGTACAAATTTTTATTCATTTCATCCCTTATTTTTGCCCGAACCCTTTTGGTTCGCCGGGAAGCCCTTATTTTTGCCTAGGTATGTCTACCTAGCGGGTCTTTTATTTATGCGTAGTATTTTTTCACTATGTCTGCATTG
The DNA here is from genome assembly GCA_948472305.1 of Vicia faba. Lineage (NCBI taxonomy): Eukaryota > Viridiplantae > Streptophyta > Magnoliopsida > Fabales > Fabaceae > Vicia > Vicia faba. The sequence continues at coordinate 590,065,421 of OX451737.1, forward strand.
GCGGGGTGAGGAAGGTCGTCACCATCCATGGTGGTTAGGATCATGGCTCCTCCAGAGAACACATGCTTAACCACGAATGGCCCTTCGTACGTAGGGGTCCATTTGCCCCGGGGATCACTTTGAGGAAGGATGATGCGTTTGATTACCAGGTCCCCAACTTGATACTCTTGTGGTCTGACTTTCTTGTTAAATGCCCTGATCATCCGTTTTTGATACGTCTGACCATGACAGATAGCGGTGAGTCTCTTTTCGTCAATCAGATTTAATTGATCAAGTCGAGTCTGGATCCAATCATCTTCACTCAAGTCTGCATCCTTCATAATCCGGAGAGAGGGTATCTGGACTTCAATTGGCAAGACTGCCTCCATGCCGTAGACCAAGGAGAAAGGAGTTTCCCCGGTTGACGTCCTTGCTGAGGTACGGTACCCATGAAGAGCGAACGGTAACATCTCGTGCCAATCTTTATAGGTCACTGTCATCTTCTTCACAATTTTCTTGATATTCTTATTAGCTGCCTCTACAGCCCCATTCATCTTTGGCCGGTAGGGAGAAGAATTGTGGTGCTGTATCTTGAATTGTTCACAGAGTTCAGTGATCATCGTGTTATTGATATTGGTACCATTGTCTGTAATGATTCTTTCCGGGACGCCGTACCGACAGATCAGATTATGCCGGATGAAACGTGCCACGACGCTCTTGGTTACTGTGGCGTAGGAAGCTGCCTCAACCCACTTCGTGAAGTAATCGATCGCTACCAAGATGAAGCGGTGCCCATTGGATGCCGTCGGTCGGATCTCACCGATCATATCAATCCTCCACATTGCAAAAGGCCAAGGTGCCGTCAGGACGTTCAGAGGAACTGGAGGAATATGCACCTTGTCAGCATAGATCTGGCATTTGTGACAAGTTCGGGAGTGTTGGTAACAATCAGCTTCCATTGTGGACCAGAAATATCCTGCCCGAAGGATTTTCTTAGCCATGGTGTGTCCACTGGAATGTGTCCCGAATGTACCCTCATGCAGTTCTGACATGATCTTCTCTGCTTCAGCCTTATCCACACAACGTAGTAGAGTTGAATCATGATTCCGTTTATAGAGAATGCCGTTGCTGAGAAAGAATTTTGCCGCAAACCTCCTCATGAACTTCTTGTCATTGACAGATGCGCCTTCGGGGTATTCCTGAGCTTCCAAGTACCTCTTCACCTCATGATACCAGGGTTTTTCAGTCACCTTTTCGGCCTCAAGATCGCAGCAGTATGCCGGTTCGTCCAACTTCCAGATAATGATCCGGGGAGCCTCATTGTCCCATTTAACTTTGAACATTGAAGACATCGTAGCTAGTGCGCCCGCTAGCTGGTTCTCCTCTCTTGGGAAGTGCTCAAAAGTTATTTCTTCAAAGTGGGGAAGCAAGGTTGACACATACTCCTTGTAAGGAATAAGATTTGGGTGTTTCGTATCCCACTCGCCTTTGATCTGATTGATCACAAGAGCGGAATCTCCGAAGACACTCAGAAATTTGATCCTTAAGTCGATTGCAGCTTGTAGACCCATGATACATGCCTCATATTCTGCCATGTTGTTGGTGCAGTTGAAACATAATCGGGCGGTGAGTGGAGTATGAGTTCCTTTGGGAGATATGATTACAGCGCCGACGCTGTTTCCCAAAGCATTAGAGGCTCCATCAAAATGCATAGACCATCGGGATCCTTCCTCAGGTCCTTCATCCGGTCCAGGTACTTCACAGTCAGTTACCACCATGATGTCTTCGTCCGGAAAATCAAAGTTCAATGATTGGTAATCGTCCACAGGTTGGCGTGCCAAATGATCTGCCAGTACACTTCCTTTAATTGCTTTCTGAGTTGTATACTGGATGTCATATTCTGTCAAGATCATTTGCCATCTCGCTATTCTTCCAGACAGAGCAGGTTTTTCAAATATGTACTTGATGGGATCCATTTTTGAAATTAATAGAGTAGTGTGAGTCAGCATATACTGTCTCAGCCGGCGAGCAGCCCATACTAGAGCGCAGCAAGTTTTCTCAAGCAGTGAGTAACGAGACTCACAGTCGGTAAACTTTTTGCTCAAGTAATAAATAGCGTGATCTTTTCGGCCAGACTCGTCATGCTGCCCCAGCACACACCCCATTGAATTATCAAGTACTGTCAAGTATAATATTAGAGGTCTTCCTTCCACTGGTGGCATAAGAATGGGTGGCTCTTGGAGATATTCCTTTATCTTTTCAAAGGCGGCCTGACATTCATTATTCCAACGCACTACTTGATCTTTCTTCAGTAATTTGAAGATTGGCTCACAAGTAGTAGTCAGATGTGAGATGAATCTGGCAATGTAATTCAGTCGTCCCAGGAAGCCTCTGACTTCTTTCTCTGTCTTTGGAGTCGGCATCTCTTGTATGGCTTTTACCTTGGCAGGGTCCACCTGAATACCTTTGTCACTTACAATGAAACCTAGCAATTTTCCGGATCTTACCCCAAAGGTGCATTTGTTGGGATTCAACCTCAGCTTGTATAACTTGAGTCAGTCAAACAACTTCCTCAGGTGGTCAAGGTGCTCTTCCTCAGTTTGAGACCTTGCAATCATGTCATCAACGTATACCTCAATCTCATGATGGATCATATCATGAAATAAAGCAACCATGGCACGTTGATAGGTTGCCCCAGCATTTTTCAATCCGAATGGCATGACCTTATAACAGAAGGTGCCCCACTGAGTCACAAAGGTAGTCTTTTCCATATCCTCCGGAGCCATCTTGATCTGATTATACCCTGAAAAACCATCCATGAAGGAGAACACCTTGTGTTGTGCAGTATTGTCAACAAGAACATCGATGTGAGGTAAGGGGAAGTCATCCTTGGGGCTTGCCCTCTTCAGGTCCCTATAGTCGACACACATTCTGACTTTACCGTCCTTCTTCGGTACTGGCACCACATTGGCAACCCACTGAGGGTAAGAAGTCACTGCAAGAAACCCGACATCGAATTGCTTCATAACTTCAGCCTTGATCTTTTCAGACATCTCTGGGCGCATACGTCGGACCTTTTGCTTTACCGGAGGGCAATCTTCCTTGGTTGGCAGGTGGTGAACTACAATGTCGGCATCCAAACCAGGCATGTCTTCATAGGACCAAGCAAAAATCTCCATGTAATCCTGTAGCATCTGGATCAATCGTTGCTTCACGCTGAGCTCTAGATTAGCCCCAATCTTGACCTCTTTCCTATCTGTCTCAGTACCCAGGTTAATCGTTTCTACCAGCTCTTCATGTGGTTGAATAGCCCTCTCTTCCTGAAGTAGTAGTCTTGCGAGTTCACCAGGCACTTCGCAATCATCTTCACCTTCGTCTTCGGCCAAGTTGATCGGATTCTCGAAGTCATAACTGGCGGTAGCAGAGCTGTTACCAGTGAGATCCAGAGTGGATTGAAACCTGTATAAGTGAGTGTGTGTAAATATAGCTGTTTTGCAATATATATAACACAGAAAGAAAAAGAGCACAAGATTTGAAATGCAACAAACGTCCAATGTTTTGATTGATGATATATGGAAATGTCATACAAAAAGCCCTCACAAATGGAGCTACGATGCCCCGGGTAGGACACCGAGCCAACAAAGTTTTAACATATTGTTTGTTACAAATTGGAAATCAAAAGAAATTAATTACTGCGTGACAAATGTGATAGGTGTAAAATCCTTTGCCGTCCAGTTGCTTGGTCCGTTGCTGGTAGTCGGGTAGATCCAACTGTCAAACTCTGCTTCCTCTACATCCTCCTTAATAGCATTCACCCTTGGGTTGGAGATGAACACCGGAGCCTTTCTGATCTTTTCCTTGCGCACAGCCCTCTGAGCCTCTGCAGTAAAGCCCAGCCCAAACTTGTCGTTCTTTTGAGTGAAGTCAGGAAGCTGACCCCAGTTTGCACAATTGCCTTTCTCGATTACAGCTCGGGCATCCTTCAAGGACGCCATCTTTAACGGAAAATCTTCTTCAACTACTGCCTCAGCTGATGCCAACACTGGAGGTACCTTCTCAAAATGCTGAAAGGGGGTTTCAATAAACTCCCCGTCCATCTCGATATACCGGAATGAATTCAAGTGACTCACCATGTATTCCTCCTCACCCTGCACAGTAACAATCTTCCCTTTGACAGGGTATTTGAGCTTTTGGTGTAAAGTGGAAGTTACTGCCCCAGCTTTGTGAATCCAGGGTCGACCTAACAAGCAGGAGTAAGATGGACGAATATCCATTACATAGAACGTTGAGTTGAAAACTTGGGAACCCACACGAATAGGGATGTCTACTTCACCGTGCACCATCCTCTTAGAACCGTCGAAGGCTCTAACGATGATGTTACTAGGTTTCAACTCCAGGCCCTCACAATCCAAGCGGTCCAGTGCTTTCTTGGGCAAAACATTCAGGGAAGAGCCGGTATCCACTAACACGTGTGCGAGAGTAGTGCCCCTGCATTCTATGGAAACATGCAGGGCATCATTGTGATTTTTCCCTTTGGCGGTAAGGTCAGCATCCGAGAACCCTAAGCCATTGTCAGCCGTCAAATTAGCCACACAGTCGGTGAATTGATCCGCGGAGGTCTCTTGCGGCACATGGGCCGTTTTCAGAAATGAAATCAAGGCTTTTGCATGGGCCTCTGAGCATAGCAGCAATGATAACATAGAGATTTTGGAGGGAGTATGCCCCAACTGTTCAACAACGTTAAAGTCACTCTTTTTTATAATTTTAAGAATTTCCTCCATTTCTTGTTGGGAGGCTTCCACAGCAGTCTTCTTTTTTGGTGCCTCCGTCCTGGCAGGCGAATCAGTAGCAAGTTCTTTGCCCCGAGTATCAGAGGACTCGGCGGCAGTAGTAGACACAGGAACTTGAATTGGAACATGCACACTTGTGGGTGTGATGGTGAGAGGTTTTTGGATAACTGGCGGTGCAAAGTCAGGCGAGAAGAGCCTGCCACTGCGGGTAATCTTTGCGGGACCAGTGATATTACTGATATTGGTATTGGTGTTGAACTCCTGCTTCACCCCAAGCACATATACGTCGGCTCCATAATGCCATGGGACCGCTTTATCAGACTCATACGGGAGAGGCCCCGGGACAGTGATAGTGATGGGTGCAACAGACATAATTTGGACTGGTTTCTTCACAGGAGTTTTGGCAGGATTGTAAATTGTGACAACAGATATTTCTTCAATGGAAACAGACGGAACAACAGTTTTCTTGAACAGAATTTCCTTGCTATCCATCAGGCTTTGGATGCCTGATTTCAGCAGTGGACAACCAGTAGGGATAACAACACACAGGAGGCAGCCCTTGCTACAACCCGGAAATAAACCGGCTAGTAGTAAGTTCCTCTTAACAGTCAAAAGAGGGGTAACAACTTCATTCACCGAAACAGCGTACAACTCTTCCTCAATGGCATTTACTCTATGTTGGGGCATAGGGGCAGTTACAACATTCGGTCTCTCAGGCGCTTCAAACTGAATTTCCTTCGCGTCGATAAGATCTTGCACTTTGTTTCTCAAGGCCCAACAATCATCAGTAGTGTGCCCGGGACTATCAGAATGATAAGCACACCGGGCATTTGGGTTATACTTAGGAGACGCAGTGTTGACGACCTTAGGAGCTTCTTTGAGGGTCACCAAGTTGGTTGATAACAGTTGGGGTAAATTTTGGGATAAGGTCATATTCAGCCGAGTATACTGCCTCTTGGGCCTTTCACTTATTTGTTGATTGTACTGCTGAGGAGCAGCAACAGGTTTTGAAATGACCAAAGCATTGACGACTTGGCGACTTTCGGGCTTGACTTGTCGTCTAGGACCATAGACGGCGCTTGCTTCTTTCTTAAACGGCCTCTTCTCAGTACTTGTAGAGGCAGCCTTTTGTATCTTGCCTGACCTGATGCCAGCTTCAATTCTTTCTCCCGTTAGAATCAAATCCGTAAACCCAGCGGAGGAGTTACCAACCAAATGATTGAAAAACGGACCAGACAAAGTCCCTAGGAACATATCAACCAGCTCACGATCAATCAATGGAGGCTGCACCCTGCCAGCCAAATCTCTCCATTTTTATGCATATTCTTTGAATCCTTCACCCGTTCCTAGAGACATACCCTGAAGTTGGGTACGCGTAGGAGCGAGATCAGAATTGTATTGGTATTGTCTGTAGAATGCGGTTGCCAAATCTTCCCAGTGTCGGATGCTAGTTCCATCTAATTGGTAGAACCATTCAAGCTGTGATCCCGAGAGGCTATCTTGGAAGAAGTGAATCCAGAGGTTCTTATCCGCCGTGTAAGGTTGGATCTTCCTTACGTACGACCTCAGATGCAGCTTTGGGAAGGAGACCCCATCATTTTTGGCGAAGGCAGGCGCCTTAAACTTGTGTGGAATTACTACCCCAGAAGATAACCCCAGATCTCCGAAATCCAGTCCCGGCACATTCTGAATTTCCATGGCGCTTAAGCGGTCCTCCAATTGCTTGTATCTGTCAGCAGCAGGTGGGTATTGTTCGTCATTATAGTTCGTCTCGTTGTCGGAAACTGCGGGACTAGGAGCTCCTCCCCCTTGGGGACTGTTTTTCTCAGCAGAAGAAGTAGTCGGTTCAGCTTCATTATGGAGTGTGTTCCCAAATCTGCGTCCGGTGTTGAACAACGCAGTCCTCTTTTTCTTCTTCTTCTTTAGGAGTAGAGTCTTCAACTCTTGCTGACCTTGGGCTAGGCTTAAGACCATCTCTTGAAACTGTGCACTTTGGGCCTGAAGGGCCTTGATTGCTTGCTCACTGGATGAGTCTGGATTCATGATGACTGTTCAAAATAAACAGCGAAGGAGATTAAGCAACCTGTGAAATAGGGTACCTGCTATGCATATGGTGCAATGGAATGCGTATGTTTTATGTTTTCAAAGACAAACAAGATTCAACTTTGTAGACAAAAAGGGAAACACACTTCATTAGATTAAAATTTTCAATTGTTCAACAATTTTCCCTTAGGCATTACAGGAATAAAAAATACTGGAAAGGAAATAAAAACTATAAAAGGAAATATCCAAAGCTCATCAATGCTCCCATGGCCTCCTCTTCTCAGTGCTGATGTAGTTGTTCAGGACCCTTTCTTCCTCCAATTGCTTAGTCAGCCTCTGGATCTTCCGTTCCTGCTCGTTGAACTTCTCCCGATAGAAATCCCGTTCTTCCTTTAGTTGCGCCCAAGATCTCTTCATTGTGTCAAAATCAGTAGGTATCTGAGGAGGGAGGACAGTTGGAGGAACTCCATCTTCATCAGGAGATTCAAGAATGAGAGGTCTAACAGCTTCGTATGGCATACCTAACCCCTGAGCACGGATGCGGACCCATTTGCAATAGGGCTCCATTGGTAGGGAAGTCTTTGGTCCCAACTCATGTGGGTCAGCTTTGTGAATTCTGTCCCAAGCTCTAATGAATCCATGGCGTAGTTTGTCACTGTCTGCCTGAAACTCAAAATGGAAGTGAGGAACCAGCATTTCATGAGGCCCATCTCCTCTGGCTCTTCCAAACTGACGGAGAGCTAAGCATGGATTGTAAGAGATTCCTCCTTGGATACCAATCAACGGAACATTAGGGTATTCTCCGCAACGGTCAATAACAGCTACCTCATCCAAACCTCTGAGAGTCCAGGTGATGTCATTATCAGTGAGAGACATTAACCTCCGAGCCCAACCTTTTCCTTCTTCATTCTTCAGCACGAACTTAGGAAGGTGCGAAATAAACCACCTCACTAGCAAAGGAGCACAACACCACAGAGTTCCCCGTTTTCGAGCAGTACGAGCATAGAGTTGTTGTAGAATATCACCCAAAAGAGTGGGTACCGGATTCCGAGACATGAAGATCCTTATGGCATGGATACTGATAAAGGTGTCGGGGTTGGGAAACAATACCAGACCATAGATCAAAAGAGCCAGAATATCCTCGTACGCCTTGAAGTCCAAGTCATTCCAGAAATCATTAGCCTTGCCAACCAGAAATTTGACCAAAAAGCCCTTGACCCCATTTCTAGTTTCCCAGTTAGCTAATACCTCTTCTTTGGTCAAGGGGAGAATTGAAGCAATCTCTTCAGGCCTAGGAGTCTTTTCCAAACCAGTGAAAGGAGTTTGTTCCAAGACAGGGATCCCAAGCAGATAAGAGAATTATTCCAGGGTAGGAACCAGCTGGAAGTCTTGAAAGGTGAAACAATGATACAGAGGGTCATAAAACTGGGTCAGAACACTTATCAGTTGTTGGTCCCATTTTGCAGTGATCAAGCCAAGGAGAGAACCATGTCTGTTGATGAAGGAAGAAGTGTTTGGAATCCTTCCAACCAAATCCTTGAGTAAAACTGGTGGTTTGAACAAAGTTGAGCCGGACAGTATTCCTACGCATGGGCATCATGATGTCCTACAAAACAAAGCAAAGATGAAACTTTTTGTCTTTGAAATGGGTTAGTCCTTTATACAGGATGCATGCAATGGTATGATGGCATGATGCTATGATGAAGCACACCACAAGTATTCACACAGGCAAACAAGATAAGGCACACAAGTCACACAAGACATCCTTAGGTTTCAGGCCAGCATGAATTTCAGGTATTACCCTCTTTTGGTTTTGTTGGTTAAAACCTGTCCTATCAAAAGTAACCGGGTTCTAGAGGATCTCAAATCATTGGCTACCCTCAATCGGTCATAACTCCAGCATCGCAATCTTTTCTCGCGGCCAGAACCATCTCGAGAGTTTAGCCTCAATGAGTGTAGCATACTGCTACTGTCCTAATAGCCAAGTTGGTCAATTTAGGGTTCTAAGGTTGGTTGGTGTTTAATGACTCCTTAGAAGACCTATATTCTCCCCGTTGCAACACAAGGGATATAGGTACAGACTAAGATGCCACACCAACGTAGCCACTGCTTCACCCATGTCGGTCTACGCCGGACAGGTCCCTCACAGATTATGCTACCTAAAAAGGGTATTTCCCAGATCCGGGTTAGGATCTATGAAACTCCGATGCAAAGCCCACAAATATAAAAGCAAACAAAGCAAACAATTGAAAACAAAGGTGATCTAAACCCTAAGGTTACTCCACTTTTAGGTATTTCCCCAGCAGAGTCTCCAGTTCTGTGATACGGTGGGAGAACTGACTTGAGGTTTTGCGTTTGTTTTCACAAATGTTTCGGTTGAGCAAGAGTCGCCACCGACTTTTTATTTTATCCAAGGAAAGGTTAAAAAGCACAGCAAAAACCTTTAAGATGTTTTCTTGGGTTCGGGGAGTAGATTATAGAAAGGGAAGGTATTAGCACCCTTTCTATCCATGGTTATCCATGGGCTCTTAGTTACTTGCTTAGATCACTTGCCTTTTGTTTTCAATTGTTTTAAATGGTGCTTGTGAGTGTGGATTTGAAAATGTTTTGAAAAGAAGCCAATGTGGTGGCAACCTTTGTAATGATCCATGTGGGGATGTATACAAAGATGTATGTCTTTTGAAAAGGTTTTCATTTGTTTTTGAAAGTTGTTTTGAAAGTATAGTGATGTGTGGTTTTTTTTGAAATAGGCAAGTGTTTTTAGTTTGCAAGTTTGATTCAAGTAACTAAGAGGTTATCTACTCCTAAATTTCTCAAAGTTTATTGCTATGTTTTAACCCTTTTAATAAGTTTGTTCCACCATTGTATTTGGTGGACAATCTTATGTTAGGATGTGAAAGGGACAGGCGCGGGTCATCGTTTAGGCAATAATTGCAATGGTGCCAAGTATCTTTGGGCATTTTCTTTAAGGGACTTGATCATTTGTTTTGGCAATATTTTGAAAGTGTTATCGAGGGACTATGATCATTTGATTTGTTTGTTTTGCCCAAAGAGACCTAACATACAACATGGCCCAATTTTGAAAGGCAACAAGTGGAATACCCTAGGGGGTGCAAGTGTGATTTGTGTGTCCATTTTCATGCTTATTTGTCTTGTATTAGGTCATAACTATTTTGTCGTTTTCGCATACAAACCCTAATTCTAACATGGTATAATTAGAAAGCAATAAAGTGCGAAAATAAATTAACTAAGCTATTACAAAACCACATATGGGAAGGGGGGGACAAATGTTCAAATGGGGATTTTGACGAGGAATTTAAACCTAAAACTATTACATCAATATTGGATATTTACAAGACAAATATTTTGCACAAATTAAATAAAATAAGACAAATATGCAAGAATGCAAAAAAGAATTTTTATATGTATGAAAAGAGAATTATTTATGTAAAATAAAAAGAAAATAAAAAGGTATTATTTTTTGGAGTTTTTTCATATTTAGGGCAAAACCCTAATTCTATTAAATAAAATGTATTATTATTTAATTTAATACAAGTATTTATTTATTATATACAAAATAAAATAAAGTGAAGTATTTGTCAAAAATGTATTTTTATATTAAATATTAATAATAATAATAAAAAAAACCAAAAGTGTATATATTTTGTATTTACCCTAAATATATTGATAAATATATGTATATATGTATTATTTTAAATATGTGTTATGTATATATAAATAATAATAATTTTTAATATTTGCAAAAAAAGTATTTTTTATGTAAAATATTTTCAGAAGGTATAATAAAATAAAAATGAAAATAAAAGTATTTTTACATATTTCTCAATATTTTAATGAAATGTATATATTTATTTATTTAGGTATTAATCAAAAGAAAATCATATAAATACCTAATAAATTAAAAAATGGTGAGAAAAAAGATTTTTATATTTTTAATAACAGGAGAAAAAATAAATAAGTCAATCCAAAAAAGAAAATGTCAAAAAATCATAAAAATAAGCCAAATGGGCCTAGGGGGTGTGAAAGCAAAAGAGTGGTGCAAACAGAAATGACCAAACAGGCCCAGCCCAGAAAACTCCTTCTTCAACCTCCAGACTGTATGAACAACAATGAACACGCGTTTTCTATCTTCCAATTCCTGGACTTTCAAGCAAAACTCATAACATGAAAAATGTAGAGCATTAAGAGACGAATTCAGGGATATAAAGAACTTGACTTAACTCTCTAAGATGAGGGAGAATTTCTTCTCCCCCAATTTCTGACCTAGCTTTTCATCAATGTTCAGAACCAAAATTCTCTAAGCATACATAATATAAATGAAATCTAATCATATGGGCATGTTCAGGGCTATGATTGTGACATGTTTCCTTCACAAACCTAAAGCTAATAATGCCTATACTGAGAGATAGAACTTCATGAATATACCTGTTCAGTTGGAATCGTGCTTTGCAATGGAGGAGTTTTCAGAGCAAGATGATGATTTGTATAGCTTCCTTGAAGTGTGAGGATGATATTCCAAGTTCTACTTTGTCTTGAAACTCCCTGAATCGTGCTAGAGAACTTCAGCTGCAAAACAGAAAAATAAAAATGGTGAAGTGGCTTGGAGGTGTTACAGATCGTGTTTTAGCTTTTGGATTGCTTGTATAGATGGTAAGGAAGGTATGTGAACTGGTTTGGGCAAGAATGCTTGAAAGGATTGAGAGTTGGAACTCAATCTGCAGAGGTTGCTCTGTTTGAGCAGTTTCAAGGTGATTCTGAGTTTTGGGAGGGATGAGAGGTGTTAGGGTCGTGCAATAGCTTGGTTATGATCCTTGGAATGTGTTTGATAAGTTTGTCTAAGTGTGTCTAAGCTGATATCCAAGTTGGTACAAGTTATGCCATGTTACTTGAATTTGAAGCAAACAAAAGCCACTTGATCATTCTAGCCTGTACAGGCCCTCACACTATGCTGCATCTTTTAGTCTTGATCAGTGTGTTATGTCCATGAATCTTGTGTCCAAAGATATGCATTGTACCTCTTGATTTTCAAACTTGACATAAAGTTCTACTTTGCAAAAATGGATAAATCACTTTTTCCAATTAAGGCTTAATTCCTTGTGTAATGACTATATGAACAAAACAAAGCTAAAACACAATGGATTGGCATTTAATTATTGAGTAATAAAAGGATTAGAGGCCTGTAACTAGCTTGCCCATGCTGATTTGAAAAATTGCAAAGTGTATGAACATGTACATGGCCATGAATCAAAGTGACTTTTGCCCATTTTGCAAAATTCGATTCTCCCTAACCATGAGGTTGTTTGAGAAGTTCTTGGACATTTTGGAAAGCTTGGAATGTGTAATACAATCCATATTTGAAATTCAAATTGAAATTCCAAGTGGAAGTGTATGGAAAATGGTCTTGAAGTTAGGTAGAAAACCTTGTCAAAAAGGTCAAATTTTCACTAAGTTATGAATGGTTTAGTGCCCTTATTCAAAAATTTATAACTTGAGATACAAGCCTCATTTGGGAAAACTTTGTGAATCAAAGTTGTAGATTATGCAACAAGCTACAACTTTCATGTTTTGACTTTTGTTTGAATCCAAATGAATCTTGGTGAAAAAGTGGGGCAAAGTTGGGGAAAAATTAGGGTTTTCCATAACTTAGAAAAATTCTAAGTTATGAAAAATTCCATTTCAAACCCTAATTTGCATTTCTTGGTTTCTTGGTGAACAAGTTTCATGATTTGGCATGTTTTGATGAAAAATGAATCTTGACTCTTGATTTTGACCAAAAAGTCAAAGTTTGACTTTTCAGTATACAGTCTAAATTGATCAATTGACTGGGAAATTCAACTGTCAATCTTGTGTACTTGGGATCTTTTGAGTTTGTTGAGCATGTCAAGACAATTCCATGGGGTACTTGAGTCTATATGTGAGCTTGGTTTGCCACTGGTTAGGTCAAACAGTCAAAAATTGCCTTTGTGCAGTCAAAACCCTAAAAATGACCATTTTGCCCTTTTGGTGATCTGATCAAATTTCTTGTGGAATTGTGATCCAAACTTGATCAAATGGTCCATGTGAGTTCATAATGTTGATGTGGGTCAATTTTCATGAGATTTGACTGTCAATTGGCCACAGTTGACTTTTTCCCCAATACAGCTGATTTCTAGGTCAACTGTCCAATTGGCTGGGAAAAACTTGAAATCAAGACTTGAAACTTGATGTGGATAAACTTGGGAGTCCAACATGAAGCATGAAAGTCATCTTAGGCATTTTAGGTCAAAACATCTTTGTTCAACCACAAACCCTAATTTGGGTTAACAGTGCAAGGAGAAGTCTTGAGCAGAGGAAATCCTAACTGGATCTTGATCTTCAAAGGTCTTGTGATGAGAAAATATTGAGGAAATGGGAGGGTAAATTTTGGGGTACAACAAACAGCCTAAAGGATTTGTGGATCCAAACTGCCCTGATCATGTCTACAAATTGAGGAAAGCTTTATATGGCCTGAAACAAGCTCCTAGAGCATGGTATGACAGGTTGACAAAATTCCTCTCTGATAAAGGATACAGGAAAGGATGCTTGGATAAAACTCTTTTTGTCAAAAATGAAGGAGGAAAGATAATGGTAGCTCAAATCTATGTTGATGATATAGTGTTTGGGGGAATGTCAGATAAAATGGTTAAACATTTTGCTGACCAGATGCAAGCTGAATTTGAAATGAGCCTCATGGGAGAATTGACCTACTTTCTTAGACTGCAAGTCACACAGATGGAAGACTCAATTTTTGTCTCAAAGCAAGTATGCAAAGAACATTGTCAAGAAGTTTGGGATGGAGAATGCCAGTCACAAAAGGACTCCTGCACCTACTCATTTAAAGTTGTCCAAAGATTCAAGTGGGGTTAAGGTGGACCAAAGCTTGTACAGAAGCATGATAGGAAGTCTGCTATACTTAACAGCCAGCAGACCTGACATTGCTTTTGTAGTTGGAGTATGTGCAAGATACCAGGCTGAACCCAAAGTAAGTCATATCAACCAAGTGAAAAGAATTCTGAAGTATGTGAGTGGAACCTACAACTATGGCTTGTTGTACTCTCATGGATGTGAACCAACTCTGACTGGTTACTGTGATGCTGATTGGGCTGGAAGTGCTGATGATAGAAAGAGCACCTCTGGAGGATGTTTCTTCTTGGGAAATAATCTTGTCTCTTGGTTCAACAAGAAACAGAACTGTGTGTCTCTATCTACTGCTGAAGCTGAATACATAGCAGCTGGTAGTAGCTGTTCTCAAATGATCTGGATGAAACAGATGCTTACTAAGTATAATGTCACACAAGATGTTATGACATTGTACTGTGACAATCTGAGTACTATCAACATTTCCAAGAATCCTATTCAGCATAGCAGGACCAAGCATATTGACATTAGACATCACTTCATCAGAGATCTTATGGAGGAAAAGGCGATTATACTGGAACATGTTGCCACTGAACTACAACTGGCTGACATTTTTGCCAAGGCACTTGATGCTAGTCAATTTGAAAATTTGAGGGGAAAGCTGGGTATTTGCCAACATGAAGAAATGTAGCAATTAATTTTGCTTAAAACAAGGGATGAGAGAGATATTTTAGTTAAGTCTACTCTGATTGGGCTAATCATCTGTTTCTCTATTTCTTTCCAAAATTTTAAGAAGTTGAATAGACATTCATATATCTCCCTCCTCTCGCGTTTCTGCAACAATCTCCAATCTCTCAAACGAAGATTTCACTATCATTGTTACCTGTTTTCTAAATCACTCAAAATGTCTCAACTATCCATGTCATCATCCTCTTCAAAGGCGACTGCTTCTTCCGCATCCTCTGATCGCGAACCTAGGGCAATCACAAACTGCATGGATTCTGATGTTCTAGAGATAACTCCTCTTCGTGAACTGGAAGCTGACCCCACTAAGGTCAAGAAGCTGCGAACCAGATATGCAAGAAGATCACAAGCCTCTCCATCTGGTAAATCCTCTCAACCATCATCTTCTGTTCCTCCAGAAATAGCAAATAGGGAAGGTTTTGTTTATGTTCATCAAGCTATAGCTAGCCTAGTCACTAGGATTCTAAATGAGAATCACTCTGTACCTGGGATTTCAGTACCTTTGAACCAAGAATCTGCTAGTCGAAATGTTGAAATGAATCCAGATGTCACTCAGAATGTTGAGACACCTGATGACAACATTAGGAAATCTCTTGAAAATCGTGATGATCACCAGAACCCTACTGAGAAGGATGTTGAACCCTCGGTTATTGATGTTGATGAAGAATACTCTGACAATGACTTAATTTCCAATATCAACCCTAGAATAGCTAGAAGGATGATGAATAGAAAAGGAAAGCAGGATGCTGCCAAAAGCCTCTCCAAAGAGAAGGTTACTAAAGTTGTTCATAAGAAAACCAGGTCTGAGAACAAGACTGGAGTAGAAGTTGTGAAGGCTGGATTGTCAAAAGAGAAAGGGAAGGTGAAAACTAGAGTACCTGTTGGTAGTCTCTCAAAACCTTTGAGACAACCAATAGCTAAGAAAAGGAAGGAGCCTGAACCCTCTGAATCTGATGAGGAATCAGAATTTGAGTTTGATGTTGAGAGTAATGTTCCATACATTCCTCTCAGAAAGAAACTCTCTTCGAGCAAAATGCCTAAAGTCCATGAAGTTGCCATTGACAACATCTCCTTTCACCATCCAGAGAATGCAAACAGGTGGAAGTATGTATTTTTGAAAAGGATTGCCTTGGAAAGAGAGCTGAACAACAGTGCCATGGAATGTAAGGAGATCATGGATCTAATCAAGACTGCTGGTCTAATAAATACTGTGGTAAAGTTTACCAACTACTATGAAATTCTTGTCAAAGAATTCATAGTAAATTTATCTGATGGGTGTGCTGATGGAAAGTCAGTTGATTTTAAGTGTGTGTATGTGAGAGGAAGGAAGGTAAATTTCTCTCCCTCTGAAATAAACAAATTCCTAGGAAGACCTGATGATGCTTGCCCTGAGCTTGAGGTTACTGACAACCAAGTGTGTCAAACCATCACTTCAAATCAAGTCAAGAGCTGGCCCTTAAAAGGGAAGCTGAATGCAAGCAAGCTGAGCATGAAATTTGCCATTCTGCACAAAATTGGTGCAGCTAACTGGGTTCCCACCAACCATAAATCAACCATCTCCACATGCTTGGGAAGATTTATTTATGCTGTTGGAACCAGGACAAACTTTGACTATGGCAAGTATATCTTTGATCAAACATTGAAACATGCTGGAAGCTGTGCTATTAAAGGCCCTATTGCCTTTCCCTCTCTCCTGTGTGGTATAGTCATTGCTCAATATCCTGACATTCTAGTTGAAAAAGATACTGTATGCAAAAGAGCCCCTGCTCTTGGTTTGCACTATAAGTTATTTCAGGGAACATATGTTCCTGACATTGTCATGACATCTGCTAAGACATCAACTATCAAATCTCATTCCAAGAAAACTGATGTTATAGTTGTGCTGAAGGAAACCTGCAAAGAGCTTGATACAAGGAAAAGGACTCTTGAGAACCTGATTGCTAGACTAGAACAGGAGGAGGTTGAAGGACAAAGAAGGGAAGAGGATGCTGATGAAGACCAGCATAATGCTGAAGATAGTGCCTCCTCTGAAGATGACAGTGCTTGAAGATCAGTGTAGTTGACAAGTTTGCTGCTGGTACCTGTTGCTGCAAATGACTTTTGATTTTTTTCTCTCTGTGTTTTTATTATTCCTTTTGGATGACTGTATAACTTAAAAGTACAAGTATCTTTGGCCTATTTATGGCTAAAGAGGGGGAGAAGATTTTGTGATAATCTTGGTAGAATTAGACTTGGTAGATGTTATTAAAAATTATGCTGCTTTCTAATCTCTGATTGTTTAGGGGTTTTAGCCAAAAGTTTGCCAAAGGGGGAGTTTGTAAGAGTTTGGTTGTTGGCATTTTTTTTGGTAAAACCAGTTGTGTGAATGTCATGACTGATGTCATAACATTCTGGGATACAAGGTACATTCTGCAGAAAAAGAATGTCATACATGAGCTACTCAATATGAGTGTTTAGCCGATTATTAAGCAATGATCATATTTATTGCATTCTACCAAAATCAGTAAACAGGATTCTTGTTTTCATAACCAATGTTAAGACATCCTGTACTGATCTAACATTTGTGCATATTTGTTATTCCTGAGAATTTTCAGGAATCTGGTTTATACAGTCCAGATCAAATTCTCACGTGGACATTAGGTTAACTCTGCTTAACCCTAATCTGGTTGTTAAAGACCTATGACCAAGTCTTGAGGTTAACCCTAATTAACCCTAGCTATTTTCGTGGAAGCCCTAACTGAAGAATAGCTTCCTATATATTCCTCATGAAGACTGTTGGTGAAGCATACTTTTTGACAAGATCAATAAGGGATTGTATAGTTGTAACTACTGTGATCCAAGCAATTATCATTGTGATAAGTGACTTGGAGTAGGATTTGATTGTAAGGGTTGTGTATCACTCAAAGCTTTGAAGCACGAGTGTTTGTGTCACTTGATTAAAGCTTTGAAGCAAAGTCAAGTTAGGGTTATGTATCACTCAAAGCTTTGAAGCAAGAGTGTTTGTCACTTGATTAAAGTTGTGAAGCAAAATCAAGTGTGTGTACTGGAGAGTATCTTCATAATTTCATTAATCAATAGTTTAGTATCACAGCTGTGATTGAGGGGGAGTGAGCAGGAACTCAGGTTTAACTTGATCTTAGATTGAAGTTGCATTGGGTATGTCTTAAGTGAAGGAGATAAACTGGTTGGTTTATTCCTAAATTAATATCTCTTATAGTGCATTTCCTCCCTAGCTTGGTATCCCCTAGAGTAGGTGTTGTTACACACTGAACTGGGTAAACAATAGATTGTGTTCTTTACTGCTTTTAAAATTACTGTCTTGAAGTGTGTCAGATACGGTGTCATAACATTCACTGTGACATTGAGTATCTGCTGCCAGAATTTCAGTTTTCTCAAGCAGTGAATATCTGGTTTCACAGTCGGTAAACTTTTTTCTAAGATAATAAATGGCATGCTCTTTTCGGCCAAACTCGTCATGCTTCCCCAGTACGCACCCCATTGAATTCTCTAAGACGGTCAGATACATGATTAGCGGTCTTCCCTCGATGGGTGGCATCAGGACAGGAGGTTCTAGTAAATACTCCTTGATTTTATCGAAAGCAACTTGACATTCATTGTTCCATCTGACTACCTGATCTTTCTTCAACAACTTGAAGATTGGTTCACAAGTAGACGTTAGGTGAGAAATGAACCTGGTAATGTAGTTTAGGCGTCCCAAAAAACCTCTGACTTCCTTCTCAGTGCGAGGAGCAGGAATTTCTTGTATAGCTTTTACTTTGGCAGGATCAACCTCGATGCCTTTGTTGCTGACAATGAAACCTAAGAGTTTACCGGACCGGACTTCGAATGTACACTTGTTTGGGTTCAATCTTAGCTTGTACTCCTTCAACCTGACAAACAGCTTTTGCAGGTGATCAAGGTGTTCTTCTTCAGTTTGTGATCGGGCTATCATGTCATCTACGTAGACCTCTATCTCATGATGTATCATATCATGAAACAAAGCTACCGTGGCGCGTTCATAGGTTGCCTCGGAATTCTTCAGTCCGAATGGCATCACTTTGTAGCAGAACGTACCCCACTGTATGACAAATGTAGTTTTCTCCATGTCCTCAGGTGCCATTTTGATCTGGTTATAGCCCGAGAATCCATCCATGAAAGAAAATACTTTGTGTTGGGCTGTATTGTCGACCAGGATGTCGATGTGTTGAAGTGGAAAGTCATCTTTAGGGTTGGCCCTGTTTAAATCTATATAATCCAAACACATTCTCACTTTGCCGTCCTTTTTAGGCACGGGAACAATGTTGGCCACCCATTGGGGATAGGAAGTAACAGCCAGAAATCCAGCATTGAACTGTTTCATAACTTCTGCTTTGATCTTCTCGGACATGTCAGGTCTCATGCGGCGGACCTTTTGTTTTAATGGTGGACAATCTTCTCTTGTGGGTAGACGGTGTACCACAATGTTTGTATCGAATCCCGGCATGTCTTCGTATGACCAGGCAAAGATCTCAACATAATCATGAAGTAGCTGAATTAGGCGCTCCTTAACACTCGGCTCTAGATTGGCACCTATTTTGATTTCCTTTTTATCCTCCTCTGTACCCAAGTTGATTGTATCAAACAACTCCTCATGAGGCTGAATTGCTCTTTCCTCTTGCTGTAATAATTTGGCCAATTCCCCTGGCACCTCACAATCTTCCTCACCTTCGTATTCGGCTTGGTAGATCAGATCTTCAGAGTCACTGAAGGCTATAGGAGTATCGTTACCCATGGGATCCGGAATGGAAGGGTACCTGAATTTGTGAGTGTGGGTGTGTGTAAGGGTATAGCCATCTTAAAACAATAAAATGTAAAAGAAAGAAAATGAGCACAAAAGGTTTATATATGAAAAAGCGTCCATGATTCATTGAATGACATATGTAGATGAAATAAAAACCCTTACAAATGGACCATTGTGTCTCGGGTAAGACACAAGGTTTTTAAAGTACGAATTGTTTGTGAATTATCACAGTCTAACAGAAATGTAAAAGATAGATTACTGAGATATGAAAGTTATCGGAACGAAGTCTCTGGCTTCCCAGTTGTGCAGTCCCTCGCTGATAGTAGGAAATATCCAATCTTCCAAGCTGCCCTCCTCTTTATTGTCATCTACGGCATTAAGGCTTTGGTTGCTAATCTTTACAGGTGGCCCCCCAGCACGGGCACGGTGCACAGCCTTCTGACCAGTCGAAGTAAACCCCAAGCCAAACTTGTCTGATTTGTAAGGAATGTCTGGAAGCTGACCCCAGATTATGAATCCCCCTTCTTCCACTACTGCCCTAGCATCCTTGAGAGATGACATCCGAGGCGGAGGTCTTGTGATCTTTGGAATCGAGGATACCGCCTTAGTCGCCGCTATTTCTTCAAAGACTTCTTCAAAATGTTGAAAAGGGGTCTTTGTGAACTCGCCATCTAACTCCACATAACAGAAGGAATTCAGATGACTAATAATATACTCCTCCTCCCCATGGACAATTATGATCTTCCCTTGGACGGGGTACTTGAGCATCTGATGCAAGGTGGAGGTGACATCTCCGGCATTGTGGATCCAGGGGCGTCCCAACAGACAGGAATAAGAAGGACGGATGTCCATCACGTAGAATGTTGAGTTAAAGACCTGAGTTCCCCCTTTGATTGGGATGTCCACCTCCCCGTGGACCATCCTCTTAGAACCATCAAAAGCTCGCACCACTATGTTGCTGGGTTTTAGAGTCAGCCCCTCACAATCCAATTTATCAAGGGCTTTCTTCGGCAAGACGTTCAGAGATGATCCTGTATCAACCAAGACATGAACTAGGGTTATTCCTCTGCACTCTACTGAGACATGTAGTGCATCGTTGTGTTTTCTCCCTCGGGGTGTCAACTCAGTATCGGAGAAGCCCAGGCCATTATCAGCTGTCAAACTGGCCACACAGTCCTGGAACTGGTCAGCAGACGTCTCTTGTGGCACGTGAGCTGTCTTCAGAAATTTGACCAAAGCTTTGGCATGTGCTTCAGAGCACAGCAGCAGGGCTAACATAGAGATCTTGGAAGGGGTCTGCCCCAATTGTTCAACCACATCATAATCACTCTTCTTAATAATCCTCAGGATTTCTTCCATCTCCTTCTTGGATGTTTCAGGAATAGCTAGTGATTGAGCCTTCGTCAGGACAGGCTCCTCTTGAACGTTCTTTGCTTTATTCTCAGTAGTGGAAGTAGGGATAGGAATTGTATTTTCTTTGTTGGTGGGTACGCTTGTAGGTACAATCACTGGTGTAGAGGTAATCTTCGGAACAGCCACAGGTCCAATGACTACTGTTGGAGGAGAAATCTCTGGAGAGAAGATCCTACCACTGTGGGTGATCTTGCTAGTTCCAACAATGTTGCTAATGTCGGGACTGTCTTCTTCGGAGCTTTCTTCTTCTGCAGTCAGTTCAATCTGTTTAATACCATGGTAGTAGATTTCTCCACCATAGTTCCATGGTACTATTTTATCTGAATTGTATAGGGTCGGCCTGGGCATTGTAATCTTAAGCGGAGCAGTCTTTGGACTAGGTGTAATCCTAATGGGTCTTTTAGGGGCCCTGGAAGGATTGGCGTAGATGGTTATTATTGAAACTTCTTTCACTGGAACGGGTGAAACAGGAGCATTCTCAAACAAAATTTTTTGGTTATCCATCAGTCGTTGGATACCCTTTTTCAACAGAGGACAGTCAAATGAGGAGGATAGGCAAACATGGCAGTCTTTGTCACAATCTGGGAAGATGCCAGCCTTCAACAAATTCAACTTGATAATCAGGAGTGGAGTTAACAGTTTATCCACTGTAGCAACAAACATATCTTCTTCAATAGCGTTGGCATTGTGACCATGCCTGGGCATTGGGGCGGAAATAACATTTGGTTTCTCAGGCGCTTCAAATTCAACTTCCTTTGCATCAACCAGATCTTGAATCTTATTCTTCAGAGCCTAACAGTTGTTGGTGTCGTGCCCTGGACTTTCAGAATAGTATGCGCATCTGGCATTGGGATGGTAATGTGGAGAAGTAGTATTAGTATTTTTTTGGGCCTCTTTCAAAGTGGCCAGATTCAACTTCAAGAGATGTGGTAGAACTTGGGCTGGAGTCATGTTAATCTTGGTAAATTGTCGTACTGGAATTTCTACCCTTTGCTGATTAGTTCTTGGCTGGTCTGATGCAGGCTGGGGAATCATAATGGCCCCCACTGTTGGCCGACGCTCGGTTCTTCCCTGGTTCCTCTGTGAATAGATAGAAGACACTTCCTTTCTTCCCGTGAAGGGTTTTTTTACAGCTGTTGAGGCAGACGCGTCCTTTTGAATCTTCCAACTTCTTATACCAGCCTCTACCCTTTCGCCAGTTAAGATCAATTTGGTAAACCCTACAGAAGAACTTCCAATCAGATGATTTAAGAAGGGGCCTAAAAGAGTTCCCAAGAACATGTCCACCAACTCCCTCTCAGATAGAGCAGGTTGCACCCTTCCGGCTAGGTCTCTCCACTTTTCCGCGTAATCTTTAAAGCCCTCATTGGAAACCATGGCCATACTCTGTAGCTGAGTACGGGTTGGTGCCAAGTTGGCGTTATATTGATACTGTTTATAGAAAGCGGCGGCCAGGTCTTCCCAATTGTGGATTTCGGCCCTCTCCAACTGGTAGAACCAATCAAGTTATGTTCCTGATAAACTATCTTGGAAAAAATGGACCCACAGGTCTTTGTCAGCAGAGTGTGGTTGCATCTTCCTGACATAGGATCTGAGGTGCATTTTAGGGAAAGACAACCCATCATACTTGGCAAACAGTGGCACCTTAAACTTTGGAGGGATTACAATTCCTGACACCAACCCCAACTCTTCAGAATCTAACCCAGGCACTCTCTGGATTTCCATAGCGCTGAGTCGCTCTTCAAGGTGTTTGTATTTGTCATCGGCCGGAGGGTATTGTTGTTCAGAGTAGTCCTCTTATTCCTCTTCTTCTGCTTCAGAATCTAATGATACTGCCATTTCCTTTCCTTTTCTTTCCCCCTCATCAGAAGTTGTTGGAAAATCTAAGGTCCGTCTGGCTTGTCCCTGAAATCTTCTACCCATGATAACCACACCATTTGGCTTCTTCTTATTTTTCTCTTTTTCTTTTTCTAGCAAAGTCTTCAGCTCCTCCTTCCCCTTGGCTAGGGTCATGAGCAACTGTTGAAATTGTGAATTCTGAGCTTGCAAATCTTTGACCGTTTGTTCAAGATCCATCTTGCTGAAATAAACAGCAGAGAGATGAGGAAACTTGGTGTAAAGACCTGTTTATGCTTATGATGAATGATATGTATTCATGCAATGCTTTCAAGGATTCAGAAATTCAAATTTGTTTTAAACAAAAAAGAAACACACGTCATATTAATAAGATAGAATTGTTAGTACATCAATGCCCCTTGGGCAAAATAATACAAAATTCTAAGGTAAAAAGACATTTTGCATCCTCTTTGGTGCAATGTAGGTGTTGAGAGTCTTCTCTTCATGAAGTATCCGAGTGAGTTCCAAAACCTTCTTCTCGCTTGCGTAGAATTGTGCTTCGAAAGTATCGCGCTCTCCCTTGAGCTGTATCCAACTCCTTTGTACGTCTTCGAGTGATGTTGGCATGTCAGGATGTAGGATGGTGTATGGAACCTCTCCTTCCTTAACAGGCTCTATAATCACTGGGAGAATGGAGGGATAAGGCATCATACGAATTTGTGTGCGGGTTCGTACCCACTTGAGGTAAGGCTCAAGAGGGATGGAATTCTTGTGTCCCAAGGTTTTACTATCTACCTTGTTTGGCATTCTCCAAGCTCGGATGAATCTCTGACGGAGTCCTTGGTCGTCATTGTCGAAGTCGAAAAACAATCCTTAAATCATCATATCATGTGGGCTATCCCTTCGGGCATAACCAAATTGTCTTAGAGATAAGAAAGGGTTGTAGGTGATGCCTCCCATAATTCCAAGTAGAGGTACATTAGGGAATTCCCCACAACGGTCGACAATAATGACATTCTCTTTGGATCGAGAACACCAATGAATATCTGAATGTTTAAGTGTCATCAACCTTTGTGACCACCTCAAACCTTGCTCATTCTTCAAGACTAATTGGGGAAGATGAGAAATAAACCATCTTTCCAGGAGAGGAGTGCAACACATAAGAACACATCTTTTCCTCATTGTACGAGTGTGAAAAGAGTGGAGGATATCCCCAAGCAATGTAGGCACCGGGTTGTGAGTCATGAAGATTTTGACAGCGCTTACATCTATGAGTTTGTCAGGATTAGGGAATAAGACCATCCCATAGATGAGAAGAGCTACAATCTCCTCAAAAGCTTACAAGTCTAGAGAATTCCAACAGCTTTGGGCCTTCTCAAACAGAAACTTTGACAAGAAACCTTTGACACCACTTCTAGTTTCCCAATGTGTTATGACATCAGATGAGTGCTAGTGCGGGGATTGAGAAATCTCTTATGGATTTGGATCTCTTTCCGTACCGTTGAATGGTAGTTGCTTGAGAATAGGAATCCTCAGAAGTTGAGAGAACTCTTCCAAAGTGGGCACAAGTTGATAGTCAGGAAATGTGAAGCAATGATGCAAAGGGTCAAAGAACTGGAAAAGAACTTTCATCATGTCTTCCTCTGTTTTGGAAGTTACTAAGTTTAGTAGAAGACCATGTCTCTCGGTGAATGGAGAATTCCCAGGAATCCTTGAAGCTAGATCCTTAAGTTGTGGAGGAATTCTCACAAGGTTGATTTGGATAGTTTTCCTGTGAAGTGAATCCATAACCTACAAAACAAGAACAAAGATGAATTTCCAAAATCCTTGAAATGGTTAGTAAATGCATATGATGTTCATGATGTCCATGATGTTATGCACAAGTATATATGTACAAGCAAATCACACAAGTTCCTAGTTTAGGCTTGCATGGGGTTTCATAGGTAAGTACCCTCTTGAAGTTTAGTTAGCTCAACCTGTCCTAGAAATAGTAATCGGGTTCTAAGGAGCTCAATATCACTGGATTGTTTCCTTTTTCAGTGTTTCAGTTTAGCCTCTTTATTGGCGACCGAAATATTCCAAGGAACCAACCCTTAATGAGTGTAGTATCGATTATCTACCAACTTCGGACTGCACCAAATCCGATCATCTCACTACATCCTAAAAGGCCAAGTTGGTCAAGTAAAGGTTCTAGAAATTCATTAGTGCTTCATGACATCACTCAGCGGCCCCGTACTCTCTTTGATTGACTCAAAGGCTACCGGTACCCATAAATATGTCGCACTAACATAGCTATTGCTTAGACCATGTCGGTATACCCCGCAGAGTTTCCACAACGTATTGCTATTTACCTATAATGTTTCCCAAATCCGGGTAGAGGATTCAAACCCAAACAATAGAACCAAAATGTAAAGCAAACAAGTCAAACAATTGTAAGCATGTAATGGTGATCTAAACCCTAAGGTAACCTACTTTTAGAATATTCCCCAGTAGAGTCGCCAGTTCTGTGATGCGGTGGGAGAACTGACTTGAGGTTTTGCGTTTGTGTTTGCAAATGTTACGGTTAGCAAGAGTCGCCACCAACTTTTCTTTTATCCAAAAGGAAAGGTAAAAAGCACAGGAAAGACCTTTGAGATTGTTTTTGAGTTCAGAGGGTAGATTATGAAAAGGGAAGGTGCTAGCACCCTTTTCATCCATGGTTTTCCATGAGCTCTTAGTTACTTGTTTAGATCACTTGCTTTGCTTTGAAATTTTTTGAAATGGTGCTTTGTGTGGTTTTGAAAGTATTTTGAAAAGAGGCCTTCATTTAGGCAATCTTTGTAATGATTCTCGTTCATGAGAATGTATACAAAGATGTTTGTCTTTTGAAAAATGTTTCAATGTTTTGTAAGATGTTTTGAAATGTGTGTGTGTTTGTTTTTGAAAATAGAAAGGATTATTTTGAAATGGTACAACTAACTAGAAGCTATCTACCTACTCAAATGTATTTCTTGTGCATTTTTATTCCTTTGATGTTGTTGATTTGCCATTGATTTGGTAAACAACCCTATCTTTGGATGTAAACGGGACGGGCGTAGGTCATCGTATGACCATGATAGCAATATTGCCAAGTATCTTAGCATGTTTGAGGGACCAAGATCATCTTTGTTTAGGCAACCTTTTGATAGCGTCATCGATGGACTATGATCTTATTTTGTTTTGTTTTCCAAGATACTTCGCGTGCGTATCATGGCCATTCATTTAGGTAACCAAGTGCGAGAAACCCTAAGGGTGTTTGTGTGCAATGTGTGTCATTTTTCATGCATTTGTCTTGCATTAGGTCTTTTCTATTTGTTTTGTTTTTGGTCTTGTCATGCAAACCCTAGTTTACTAAACATGGTATAAATGCGATAAATTGCGTAAATGTAAACTAAGCTATTACAACAATTATTATGGGAGGGGGGATACAAGTTTTTGAATGGGGATATTGCACAAAATAAACCCTAAAAATACTATTACAACCCAATTGAATATTATGCGCATTAAATAAATAAACAAGTATTTAAAATGCAATGCAAATGTATTTATGAAAAAAATGTTTTGTATTTGATTTTTTGTATGAGAAAAATGATTTATTTAAGCCCTAAAAATAAGAGAAAAAATATTATTATTTTTGAAAGGGTGAAACCCTAATTTTCAATTAAAATTAAATATATGTTCTATATTATTATTTTGTCCATTTTTTGTACAAGAAAATAATAAATAATTTTATGTACAAATATTAAAAATTAAATATGTATGAGAAAATGAATATTTTATGTGTAAAATAATAAAATAAAAATGTATGGTATTTTTAAACATATTTACAATTTATTTAAGAAAATAAAGTATACTATCCGAATAAACTATTTTTTTATGCAAACAATAATAGAAAAAATAAAATAAAATGCAAAAAATAAAGAAATTATTTTTCATGATTTTTTATGATTCAGAAAAATAAATAAAAGCAATAAATATAAAAACTATGAGAAAATATGAAAAATATAACAAATAAAGTCAGGGGGTGCAAATAGTGGTCAGGGGGGTGCGAAAATAAAAAACAACAAGCCCAAGGCGCCAAGGCCCAGAACTTCATCCTTGTCCTCCAGCTTCTTCTCCTTGCGCGCATTTTTTCTTCAAAATTGTAACTTGTTATTGCTTGCATAAAAACAAAAACTTATAACACAAAACATGTAGCATTTTATCTCACGATTCCAATGATATAAAATTTGTAACCTAACTCTCAAAGATCAAAGAGAATTTTAATGGCCCTAAATCGTGACCTAGAAATTTCAGCATTTTCAAACTTCAAATTCTCTCAGCTCAGTTAATATAAATGGAAAGTATGCATATGTACAGCTTCACCATGCTAGGGACTATATTTTTTATTCACAAATCGTGGATTGAGGATGCCTAAATAAAGAGATAGAGTTTTAAAAAATACCTCCTTCAGCTGGATTTGGATATGACAATGTAGGGACTTTGAGTGAGGCTTGAGGATCATGTGAGCTTCCTTGAACTTCCTTCAAACTATTCCAATACCTAGCTTGCTTTGTGGATGGCCAGAACTCTCTGTAGAAGTCAAGCTTCAAGCTCCAAGTTTGAAAATGGCAATGGCAGAAACAGGGGTTACATCAACAATGTAAAGGCTTGGATAACTTTAGTATGATGTGTAGAAGGAGTTTGAAGTGTCAAGCCACAAAACGCACGAGCCAAAAATGAAATGGCTATGATTTTGCAACAACTCTGAGTTTGAGCAGAAATATAGTGTTTTTGAGTTTTGGAGTGTTTCAGATGTTAGGCAATCATGTTTTGCATTGTGATCACTTTGTGAATATGTAT
This sequence comes from Vicia faba, assembly GCA_948472305.1. NCBI lineage: Eukaryota > Viridiplantae > Streptophyta > Magnoliopsida > Fabales > Fabaceae > Vicia > Vicia faba. The sequence goes on from OX451737.1 coordinate 590,092,763, forward strand.
AGAAAGATACAAAGGCCACTCTTCCCTTGTTGTACCAGCTTTCCACCTTTTGGCAAACTTTCTTGTATCTTAAGCAAAGTGAAGTGACTAAAGCTAGCATGCTTGTACTGGCTAGTTTTAGAGCTGCAAAGAGCTTATACACATTGCTTAAAACCTGTGTGAATTGCTTGCACCAAAGGGACAGGTCCAAGGCTCAAGGTTGGCAAAGTTGTAAAAGGTCACCTTTATTTAAATGGCAATGTGCCCTTTATGCCATTAATGGAATTATCTCTTGTACAATGTTCCAAAAGACAAAATAAAGCCTTTATCCTCTGAGTTAGCATTTAATTATGGGGTGTAGAATGAGTTTAGGACCTGTAATGCAATGTACAAGCATCATGGATCTGATTTGCAACTTGATACACTTGTGAAAATGGCATGAACATAAGTGATAAAATGGAAATTTCTCTTCTTCGATTCTCCCTAACCACAAATGATCTTGGAGAGTTCCTTGACATTTTGGAAAGCTTGTCAAGTGCTCTATAATTCATCTTTGAAATGAATTTTGAGATACCTCTTGAAACTAGGTGAAAAATGTCCATGAAGTTTGGTCCAAAACCTGCCTAAATTAGGGCAAATTTTCATTAAGTTATTTAGTTCATGGACCCCTATTCACAAATTTATAACTTGAGATCAAAGCATCTTTTGGGAAAATTTTGTGAAGAAAAGTTGTAGATTTCATGGAGGACTACAACTTTAATGTTTGAAGTTTTCTTTGAATCAAATTTCATCATGGTGAAAAAGTGGTGGAAAGTTAGGAAAAAATAAGAAAATTTTCATACTTAGAAAAATTCTAAGTTATGAAATTTTTCAAATTCAAAACTCTAATTTTAAAAATTAGTTTTCTTGGTGAACAAGTTTCATGTTTTTACATATCATGATGAATTATGACCCTTGGCACTTGATTTTAACCAAAAAGTCAAAGTTTGACTTTTTAGTATACAGTTGACTTTTGATCAATTGACTGCAAAATTCATTTGTCAATCCAATGAACTTGAGATCTTTTGAACTATGTAATTAGGTAAAGATGATGCCATTGAACCCTTGAAATAATGTTTGAACCCAATTGGTCATTGGCTAGGTTAAAAATCAAAAATTGCCCTTTCTCAATCAAAACCCTAATTTTGACCATTTTGCCCTTTTGATGATTTGATCAAATTTCTTGAGGAGTTGTGATCCAAACTTGATAAAATGGTACATATGAGTCTAGAATGTTGTTGTGGATCAAAAATTATGAAGTTTGACTGTAACTTGGTCATGGTTGACTTTTTCTCCAATACAGCTGATTTTTAGGTCAATTGTCCAATTGACTGAACAAAAATGTGGTTTAAGGCTTGAAACATAACATGAGCAATCTTAGGGGTCCAAGATAGTGTATGAAAGTCACATGAAGCATTGATGGTCCAAAAATCCTTGTGCAAACTCAAACCCTAATCTTGGGGTATCAGTGCAAGAAGAGATGTCCTGAGCTGAGCAAACCTTAATCCTGTCTTGAGTCCAAGAAGCTTTGTGAGAAAAGTCTTGATAAATGAGAGGGAAAATTTTGGGGTACAACACCTGTCAATAAGAAGAAGAAGAAGGGCAAGCGCGAGTTGATAGGAACTCAGAATTTGAAATCGAAAAGGGTAAGCACACTTACCTTTGCGTGTTCTTTGTTTTAATTATTGGGTTGGGGTTTGATTGATTTACGATGGGATGAGAGGCGTGACGGCACCACCACCGGTGGTTAGTGGAGAAGGGTTTGTGCGAGGAAGATGAAGGGTTTGATGCTAGCGTGAGAGAGGGAGGAAGACAACTTGGCTACTGTAAAAAGGAAGAAAGACAAAAATGAAAATGATAAAAACCTATTTCGTAATCTCTTAAGATCCCATACGTGCGCATACATAGTAATGATCATGCACCTTCAATCTCGCCCACGTGATTCTCATCAGACGGCCATAGGCCAAGTCTGCACCATAGTAGCGTACACCCTCACCACACTCAATCTATCAGACCTTCCAAGTTTGTGTATTGGGCCAAGCTCATTTGTTCTAACACCCCCTTTTTGCTATATTACTAAAACCACAAAACAATTCATACTCCCCCTGCCTTGACTCATGTCTGGGCCTAATTCAAGTTATTTACAACACCCCCTGCTTTTACTTATTAATTAGAAATTGCACCTCCCTGAATTTAGTTTATTTATTTTATTTTATAATTCTTTCTAATTTTTTTTATATACACATATATATATATTATTTATTTATAATAATTGTTATTATTATCAATATTGATTTGTTTATTATTATTATATCTTAATTATTATATATTATAATTATATTTTCTATTTACTATTCTTAGATTTTATTTACTATCTAAATATTATTATATGATCAAATAAATTATTTTATATCAAAATTGCATATATTATTTTCTATATTATTCGCGTTCAAATATTTTCTAATCATGCATTAATCAAGATCTTCGCAATTAACACAGTTAAAAAACACAAACAAATCATTAAACTATCTTTTCGCGATAAACTAAGCTAATCAACTATTTTTTGCAAAAGGGTTTCAAATTGGTTTTGACTTACTGTGCATTCAGTCAAAATATCTGCAATCACCACTCCCGACCAAAGTGCGAGGTGATTCAAAATATGTTTGTAAATCCCTAAAAAACACCAACCTCATACGAACTACGAATTGGGACTCCGATTCCTCATAAGAGGATACGTAGGCATACGATCAAAAATCATAGTGAGTTCCCCTATGAAAAGATTAAGACACTTTCCCCTATTAAAGCTTAAAACCATGTTTACCCCAAACCTAAACCTAAAACCTGATATCCTTGCGAACAAGGTAGATGAAAGGTGCCTAACACCTTCCTTTTTCTTCTAATAAGAGTCCTAAACCTAGAATCTCTGTCTGCGAATTAGGGTTTTTTGTTAGATTCTCTTCCCCGGGATAAAAACTCATAGTGGTGACTCTAATTTAAAAACCAATCGCAACAGTTGGCGACTCTGTTGGGGACTCTCCTTAACCCTAGATTTAGGTATTTTTGGGATTTTGTTTTTATTTGCTTTATTTATTGCATTTATCTACTTTATCGCATTTATTTATTGTCAATTTCTCTTATCATCATATATTTACTGCGTGGCGGGATTTTCTATCTCAAAAATATTTTCAATATAACCCTTAGAAAGAAGTTTCATCTATTAGCTTAGGGGGTACATCATACCTGCGAGTTTATGTGACGACTTCGCCTAGAGTCGGTGGACTTTTGAAAAAGGAATACTTATCGAGAGATATCCTCTTAACGAGTAGGACTTTGGAAGGACACCCATGACTCTTTGTAACGACCTTAACCGAAAATCTCATGACGAGACCTTTCAGGACTTTGAGACGGAAGTCTCAGTCCTAAAGAGGCTCCACCTAAGGGAAGCCCTTGTGCCTTTCCATCTGGTGTTATTCATGACACCCTTAAGGAAGCCACCTTTTGGGAGGGTAAACCAACCGTAGGTCAAAATTAAGGAGCTTACCTTCTTAGGGTACTTATCACAAAAACCTCGTCACAAAATCTCGTCATTCAACCCTACATCCATGCATTCATACATGCATCATCTGTCCCTGTTATTTGTCTTATTCACAGGTTAAAAAAACAAAAAGATAATAAAATTAAGATTTTGGTGATTATTTTTGAAAATGGATACCAAAGGAAATAACTTGTCTGCGTCAATGCGCCAAAACGTATCTGAAATCAAAGCTACAAAATGGAAATAATATGAAAGAGCTCTGAAGATGTACGCTCGCCACTATAGGAATACCCTTAAGCTTAAGGATGTTGAAGACTTTCTCAAGATTTATCAAGCAAAGGTGGACGATTTCAAAGCAGACATTCGCAAGCGCACCTAAAAGACTTATTTCCCTTGGCTTAATCTCACGCAAATAAGTTTCGGTTTAAGATTGTAATGTTTTTCAATATCTGAATTATGTTACCTTCAATAAAGGCATTTTGTTTCCATATCTCATTGGCGTATCTATTTTTAAGCTGGTCACTGAATAGAAAAAATAAGTGAAAGACAAATACATACCCAAGTGAATAAGACATTCAAAACAAGTAACTATGTCATATTCATACATATTCATTCGCACGCATGCATCCACGAACACCTGCATATCATGTCAAAACTCATTTTTCAAAAACATCTCTCCAGTTGAGCCATTGGTAGAAGAAGACCTCCACCTCCTTGGCCTCCATATCAAACAAGGGCCCATCAAAAAAAGCAATGGAACAAATCGAGGAGACTCAGGTTGCGTTCAAAGAGGATCTCGACCAAGTAAAGGGTGGTGTAAGTTCAATGAAGGGAGATTTGAGTCAAGTTCTCCTAGCTTTGAAAAACATTATTGACAGGCAGGACCAGATTCCTAGGGTAGCTTTCGAAGAAGTAGCCTAGACTATCAGTGCATCAATCGGTCACCAACTAAGGAAAGAGTCAGAGGCAGGAATCCAGAAGTCCGTCATGGCCCAACAAGAAGCTGAAACTTAAGAGTTTGTCCCACTGCCACCAAAAGCAGGGGAATCATGTACCCTATGGATTCCAGTCAACAATACAGACAACTACTTGGACCTACAACACGGAGACCACGACCCAGAGGACGCCAACCAAGCGCCCTTAAAGACGACTGGTACTTATGCTGTTGATAATCCACTGGTGATGAATCATTATAAAGCTCTGGAAGAAAGATTACAAGATGTCGAGGATTTTGAGGCTTTCGAAGTAGACGCTCTTGAAATGGGCCTAGTTCCTTATGTGGTAATTCCGCCAAAATTCAAAGTACCTGACTTTGAAAAATACAAAGGGCTCACCTGTCTAAGAAATGATTTGCGCATATATTGCAGGAAGATGCATGCCCACGCCCACAACCAGAAGCTGATGATTCACTATTTTCAAGATAGCCTGAGTGGGGCATCTTCATACTGGTATATGCAATTGGAGCGAACGCATATTCAAACCTGGGCAGATCTTGCTAATGCTTTTCTAAAGCATTACAAATATAACCTGGGCATGACGCCTATCCGCATGAAACTCCAGAACCTGTCCCAAAAGAAAGAAGAGTCCTTCAAGGAGTATGCTCAGAGATGGAGGGAGTTGGCATCTCGTGTGCAACCACCACTATTGGAGAAAGAATTAGTAGACACGTTCATGGAGACTTTGCAAAGGCTGTATTATGAGAAGATGATTAGAAGTATCTCTTCGGGGTTCTCAGACCTAGTGACTATTGAAGGAAGAATCGAGACTGTAATAAAAAGTGGGAAGATATCAGGGGGGGCTCCAAAGAGTCAAAATTGAGGAAGTTATGCATTGGTGAAGTTGACCCTTTTTGCAAAATTGCCAAAAGTCAACTATGCTTAAAACTTCAATTTTTGCCAAATGGGCCCAATCTTTTTCACTTGTTTTGAGTTGGCAACATAGTCCACGAGCTCTAGCCTTTGCCACTTGTCAATATCTTATTTTTATTATTTGTTTTGATTTTTATTTGAATTAAATTAATTTAAATCAAAACAAATCATATAAAATCTAAAATATTGAAAACACAAGATTTTGTGCTTGTTTCAAGTCTTAAATTACAGCTAGCAAGTATTCAAATTTGTGGGAAGGCATGTGTGCATAAAAAGATTGATTTTAGGCTAATTTTGGAATGATATTCAATAGAATCGAATCACAATCAAATTCAATAATGGAAGAATATTGAGTGCATTCTATCAACCCTAATCCATTCCTTGATACAAATAGAACAAAGGCAGACCAAAAACTAGGTCAGAAAGAGGCGCATGAACCAGAGGAAAACTTGAAAAAATACCAAGAAAGTGTAAACAGGAATTCCTATTTCCAGGCATCATCAAGGCATCCTAGCTATCTCAATCACTTCCTGAGATTCCCAGCAAGCGAAAGAAGTCGAAATCAAGCATTCCCAGGCCCTATAACGCACTGTAAGGCATTCACGACAACCCCTTTTTCTTGAATTCTATTAGCATAATTCTTGCACATTCAGCATAATATAATCATAGATTCTTGTTCACCGTGACAATTGAAAGCTTTCTATAATACCCAATTGCATTTTTATGAACTGAATCGTTAACTGCCATTGTTAGGTTTTTGGATTCCGTTTTAGGGTTTTTGCTGGTAGGTAAAATTGGCCTTCATGAATGGCACCATCATGTTCAGGAGGACAAGACGAACCTAACCATGGCATTAGATGTCATTTATATTGCTCATGGAGGATTTTGGAACGAGCTCTGTTTATAGCTACGAACAAACGTCCGTAGGTAAAAGTTTCCCACTTTTACCAACGGAACAAGGTCAGGGATGACCTGCGTGTCACATTCCTATGGGGACATTCAAACCTTGGCACGCGTTTTTTGTTATCCTCCATTAATTCTTGTTTTTTGTACATTATTATTATTTCTTATCTTATGTATAAACAGAAGCAGATGGCGCAGTGGTAGTAGCGTGATTACAAAACTCATCAGGACTTGGGTTCGAATCCCAGGTCCCCCACTTTCTTCATGTATTTTTCTTTCAGGTAATCACATGCGTGCATAAATCCAAGGCCTATCATACTCCCTCAAGATCCGGTCTGCCAAGTAGCCAGATGGCCAAATCCGATGGCCAGCAATGGAGGAGCACCATGAAGCCTCAGTCAAAGCCATGCACTGGATTCACAAAGTCAAACAGACCTCCCTGTTTTTGGGCCCAGAATTCTAATTTTTGCACCCTCCAATTTGCTTTTGCAGGCCCAATTTCTTATCCCTTTTCTTTTTATATTTTATTTTAATTAATTAATTTAATTTATTTTACTAACAAATTAACTATTTTCTTTTTATCAAAAAAATCACAAAAAATATTACTTTTCATAAATTAGGTCTAGATTTTATTTTTATTTAAAAATTAATTAATTTAATTAGGTTTGTTAATTTAGATAACTTTAATTTATTTTTTGTACATAATTAAAATTAATTAGAACAAATAGGTTTTTAATTTCTAATTTAATTATATTTTCTTTTTTTTTCCGAAAAATAACCAAAACATAAAAAATAGGTCATGTAATTATTTTTATTAATTAATTTAATTACTAATTAATTTTCATACTTAATTTAGAAAACATAATTCTTTTATTAAAAACAACAAAAACATTTTTCTTTTGATTAGGTTAGAAGGGTCAAAACCTTAATTTCTTCCCGATCTTAATTTTTTTCTCGCGCACTTTATTTTTATTATTTATCATATTGATGTAAATGCCCACAATTTGTAATAGTTTAATTAGGACTTTATTTTCATTTAGCGCTTTACTTTTCAAGGGTTTGTTTTTGGCTATGTAAATACCTGAAGCCTTGTAATAGCGTAGTTTAATTTCTGCATTTTAAATTTCGCAAATTATTAACTGTTAGATGTATGATAATAGGATGCATGACAAGAATGTATGATTAATTTGAAAACGGTTAGATCACCCTAAATGTGCAGAGATAAATAAACTGAAATTGAATCACTCGCACATGCGCACTCCTAGGGTACACTCCCACTTGGTTGCCTTCGGTAAACGGTCATTGAGTATAGGATGCTTTAGTGGTCGTCCTTTTGTCCAAAGATCAAATTTGCCTCAGAAAGATTGACTCGGATATTGTTGCCTCGGATAAATGATCTAAGACATTAGGGTTACTACTAAGATGTCCTAACGTTGCTTTAGTGACCGTACGTCCCTTTCGAATTGACCCTCAAAACTCCAACGATGGTGCTACCTACTCACTAATAGTGGGATAGCGCTGTCTAAAGGAAACGAATACAGAATGATTCTTTTTTCGAGTAGGTAGATTAGTTCTTAAGTACTTGCTCAATCAAAACAAAACTTTTCACACTTACACTCCTTTACAAACAAAGTTTTCAAAACACTTCATTACACTCTTGAAGATAGAAGCAAGAGTTAAATCGAAGTTAAAACAAAGTTTTTTCGAATCACCCAAACACAAAGAAAACAATTTTGAAAATGATGAGCAAGTACCTAAGAGCACGTAGATAACTACGGATAGAAAGGGTGCTAATACCTTCCCTTTCTATAATCTACCCCCCATACTCAGAAATACCTCGAAAAAGGAATTTTTCTGTGCTTTTTTCCTTTCTTTGTTGGATAAAATAAAAGACGGTGGCGACTCTTGCTTACCGCGACATTTTGCAAACACAAACGCAAAACGCAAACCAGCAAAATTCCTAAAAAAGAGGGAAACACGTCCCAGTTCTGGATACCGTATCACAATAATCATTACTTATTTTCTCTTTCTTACTGATTACATTTTCTAAAGAACTTATATAAACTCAATTTACTATTTTATTCATTCACGTTTTACCACCTTCAATATTCTCTCTTGCTCTAGTTTTTCAAAAACCCTTTCTATCAATTTTCTTCAAAGAATCCGTATGAACAATGGCATCCTCATCAAGTCTTAAGAATCTCAATAGTGCTCCTGGTTCTTCATCAACTGAAGAATATGAGGAGCCCATTAGAACACTACTCACTTCGGTCGACAACCTTTAAGTTCTCTGAATTGATCGTCGATTTTGAAAGCTTACAAGAAAATGAGTTTAATTTGTATGAAGATGTAACTGCACATGGATGGAACAGATACTTTGATCGTCTGTTGGTTCCAACTTTTCCCATTCTTGTTAAAGAGTTTTGGATTCATGCTACTTCATCCAACCACCAGGTCACGTCATATATTATGGGGAAGAAGATAGTGATTACAGAAGATTTGATTGGGAAACTCATTGGATACAATGGCGGTGGAGTCAGATGCATTGATATGGCTAATAAGTGTTATGACCTAAAATCCATTTCTAGGGTCATCTTCACATCCAGCAAGATCAGAGACTTGAAATATCATTACAAAATCTGGGCTAGAATAATTTTGGGATGTATCAATCACAGGAAGCCTACAAGCTCTCCTGATTACATTAACATTGATCAGCAGTTTCTGATATACTTCATTGCAAAGAAGACCAAGATAAACCTTCCATGTTTGCTCTTCAACCATCTTAGAACAAGTTTGAAAGAGACAGGAGAAGAAGAAAGAACTAAGAGGGATTGGATTCCTCTAGGAAGATTGATTTTAGATATTCTAACGGAAAACAGGCTGATAGAACATCTGACAGAGGCTCAAGAAATTAGTACTCTGGAAGCAACTGCTGGGAAACCTATGAATGCCAAGAATCTGAAGAAAATGAAGATTATTGAAAGCATTAAGAAGAAACCAACAACTGCTTCTCATGAGTTCATCACTTCTAGGAGAATCCCTCTGAAGGATTTTCCACTATTCTCTGAGATATATGCCTCTCTAGAGATTATAGTCAGATACCTTGAAGCTTGCAAGGAAGATGGGACTATTCCAGAAATCAACATCCAAGACTTGCACAAGCCAGCTCTAGAGGTTGTGCTAAAGAAATCCAGAAAGAGGAAGGCAGCAAAAGAAGGATCCTCTCAGAGGACACCTAAAGCTGTGAAAAAGAAAGGTAACACATCTTTTGTTTCTATTGTAGAATTAATAACTATTCCAATATCTGAAACCATTCCCCCTTAACCAACAGAAAATCCTTCACCCCAAACATTTGAGGATTTTGACATAGAGTTTGACCCATCTGTAACTCTTGGAAATTTCTTAAATGAACCTCACTCCCCCAATCCAAATCCAGAACAACATCAACCAGAACTTGCAAAAGTTATCTCTGATATTGAATTGTTTGATCAAGATTTTTCCTCATCTATCCCAGAGAATCCAAACACTCAATCTCAACAACCAGAAAATCCACAACCAGACTCTCCTCAACCAGAACATGAAAACCTCAACTCACCCCAACCAGAAAATGAAAACACTCTCACTCCTCAATCTGAAAATCCATCTTCTGAAATACCTGAACCAGAAATTCAACACACTACCGCAAACCAATCAGAAGACTCCCTTTCAGACTCTGATACCACTACCCCAATTCATGGGATAATAGAACCTCTTACGGTTCGTTTACCTCTCTCCATTCATGATATTCCAGAAATTCCTTCACCATATGAATCCACACCACCAAACACCCCTCACTCACCAATCCTGATTTCTGATTCTTCAACTCCCTCATCAATCAAATGTACAGCTGACCACCTCAGAACTGTCATTGATCTAGAAGCGCTGGACCATCTAGCTTCCACCTCAAACAAAATTTCCATCCCCAAACCTAAACCAACCTTAACCAAATCAGATGTTTGTAAGAACCTGTTGATTTTCGAAATAGAAATATAGGAATGGATTACTTCTTTGAAGCAAGCAACCCAAGAGAATTCTAATCATGCTGCTTTTGATTCTCTGTGGGAAAGATTCAGAAAAATGGTTAAACTATGAAACCTAGAAGCTGAAAGAATTGAGCTATGAAATGGCTCAGCAGAACTTCAATGATCAGCTGAAATCCTTCAAATATCAAGTTCTAAGCCACTGGGATAAGAAAGAAATTCTTCTGCTGGAAAATGCTCCCTGGAAAGAGCACCAACCTTCAGAAGCCACTGAACCAGATTCTGATAGTCATCCTCTGACTCCTGCTCCAAAAAAGGTGATTGCACCAGAAGAAGTTGTTCAATCAGAAGAGGCTGCAGAGTGTTCTGAACGACATGCAAACCCTGAAGATACACCAGCTTCGTCTCTAGTCATGCAAACTCTGGATGAGTTGAATAAGGAGAATGCCTTAATCCATGCAAGACTGGATAAGCAAGAAGGCACAAACAAAGAGATCAGGGATATACTGGATAAATAAGAAGATACAACAAAATAAATCAAAGACATTCTGGGAAAGCAGGATGAATCAAGCACTCAGATTAAGAGTTTGTTGGAAGTGTTATTCACACGACTTCCCCCTCCTTCTTAGATTTTCTTTAACTATTTATCTGTATTTTTCATCTTATCCTCTTTGTTTCTGAAAAATGTCATTGCATTCTATTTTCAATATAAATCATCTTTTTGACTCTGATTATATTGCTTTTTGATTCCTGACAAAAAGGGGGAGAACGTAAGATATTTTCAATAACAATTTACCGAGACAAAGTCTCCAACATTCTGAATATCTTAACCTCTATGTTTTCTGAAAAGCTTGAACAGGAACATATTCTGATAAGGACAGAAGGAGATGCATCAAAAGCTATGACGAGAAGAAACTTCAGGGAAGTAACTCATCTCTATCTGAGTAATCAACTCAGGGGGAGACTCTCTTAAGCTTTTTGCTCTATATTTTTCGTTGAAAATCCTAGTTTTTATCATCATCAAAAAGGGGGAGATTGTTAGAACATAGTTTGATTCTACAACCCTTAATTAGAGTTTTGATGATAACAAACACAAAGAACAAATATGCACTTTAGATTTATGTTATTTTGTATGCAGAAGTTCTGACTGAAACAACATCATAAGTTAAGCTACAGAAGCTTTCAAGCTGAGGTAATCAGAATGTTCTGAAGAATGATGATCAGAATCTGCGCTAAAGCAAAGGATACTCTGATTCTAAACAGAAGTCTAATATACCATCAGATCTTCACATCTCTGAGTCATCAATGTTCTAAAGTAAAAGAAGCATGCAAGATTCCAGTTCTGAAGCGTTACTTTTCAATTAAGATAGTATCATATGCAATGACTTCATTCAGACAAGAATCTTCTCAATATGGAAATAGCATTGAGTGTCCATTATCACGCTTTATGTTGGACAAGATTTCCACGCCTATATAAACAAGCTTAAAGGAAAATTTGTTTATGATTTTAACAAACGACTGCTCATACATCTTAAACGCTGCAAACTGTCATATTTACTCATACGCTCAAATTGTGTAATATATCACAGTAGTGATACAGTTTTTGTAATGAAAAACACTGTACACTGTAAATCATTTTATTCTGATTAAGCTAGTTTTCCTTGAGATAAATCGGGTTGTGGTTGTACTCAAGAAGACTTTGTGAAATTCTGGCAGCAGATACTCAATGTCACAGTGAGTGTTATGACACTGTATCTGACTTTCTATAAGACAGTAAATAAAAACAGTAAAGAACACAGTCAATTGTTTACCCAGTTCAGTGTGAAACCACACCTACTCTGGGGGCTACCAAGCCAGGGAGGAAATCCACTATAAGAGATATTAATTCAGGAATAAACCAACCAGTTTATCTCCTTCACTTAAGACCTACCCAATGCAACTTGAATCTAAGTTCAACTTAAACCTGAGTTCCTACTCACTCCCCCTCAATCACAGCAGTGATACTTAAACAATTGACTAATGAAATAATGAAGACACTCTTCAGAACATACACTTGATTATGCTTCACAGCTTTTTAATCAAGTAACACAAACACTCGTGCTTCACAGCTTTGAGTGATACATAAACCTAACTTGACTTTGCTTCAAAGCTTTAGTAAAGAGACACAAACACTCTTGCTTCAAAGCTTTAAGTGATACAAAAACCCTTACAATCAAAACCTATTCCAAGTCACTTATCACAATGATACTTGCTTGGATTACAACAGTTAAAACTATACAACTCCTAATTGATCTTCTGTCAAAGAGTTAATTTCCAATCAGCTTTCCTGTTGAATATGTATGCAGCTGTTTCTTTAGTTAGGGCTTCCACGAAAAGCTAGGGTTAATTAGGGTTAACCTCAAGACTTGGTCACAAGACTTTATCAACCAGATTAGGGTTGAGCTAGGTTAACCCAAAGTCCACGTGAGATTCTGTTCTGGAAAGAATGAACCAACTTCCTGAAAAATCTCAGAATTAACCAAACTGCATAACTGTTAGATCAGTACAGGATGTATTAACATTTGTTATGACATCAGAATTCCTGTTTACTGATTTTGGTAGAAGGCAATAAATGTGATCATTGCAAAATGCTCAGATACACACTCATAAACAGTAGCTACTGTATGCCATACTTTTTCTGCATAAAGTACCTAATAATCCAGAATGTTATGACATCAGTCATGACATTCACACACCTGGTTTTACCAAAAATACATGCCAATAACTAAACACTTACAAACTCCCCCTTTGGCAGATTTTTGGCTAAAACCCCTAAGCAATCAGAGAATAGAGAGCAGCAGAATGAATATGACTGCAGAAAAAATATGATGTCTACCAAGTAATTAACACAAAATATCTCCCCCTCTTTAGCCACAAATAGGCCAAAGATACATGTACTTATATGTTATACAGTCATCCAAAATGAGTAAAAAAAAACAATAAATAAAATTTGAAAACACTTGCATCAACAGGAACCAGCATCAGGCTTGTCAACTCCACCAAACTTTAAGCACTGTCATCTTCAGAGGAGCTACTTTCTTCAGCATTGAGCTGATCTTCAGCAGCACCCTCTTCCCTTCTGTTTCCTTCAGTCTCCTCTTGTTCTAATCTGGCAATTAGGTTTTCTAGAGTCTTTTTCCTTGTCTCCAGCTCTTTGCAGGTCTCCTTCAGTACAACTATAACATCAGATGTCTTGGACTGAGTTTTTACAGTTGATGTCTCAGCTGATGTCATGACAATGTCAGGAACATGAGATCCCTGAAATAGCTTGTAGTGTAACCCAAGAGCAGGAGCTCTTTTGCAAACAGTATCTCTTTCCACCAGGATGTCAGGGTACTGAGCAAGGACAATTCCACATAGGAGGGAGGGAAAGGAAATAGGGCCTTTAACAGCATAGCTTCCAGCATGTTTTAAAGTTTGATCAAAAATATACCTGCCATAGTCAAATTCAGTCCTGGTTCCAACAACATAAATGAATCTCCCCAATCCTGTAGAGATGGTTGATTTATTGTTTGTAGGGACCCAGTTGGCTGCACCAATCTTGTGCAGGATGGCAAATTTTATGCTTAGCTTGCTAGCATTCAGCTTGCCTTTTGAGGGCCAGCACTTGACTTGTCTTGCTGTGATGGTTTGGCATACTTCATTGTCAGTAACTTCTAGTTCAGGGCAAGCCTCATTTGATCTTCCAAGGAATTTGTTAATTTCAGATGGAGAGAAATTAACCCTTCTTCCTCTCACATAGACACATTCAAAGTCAGCTGATCTTCCATCAGCACATTCAGCAAACAAATTCACTATGAATTCCTTGACAATATTTTCATAGCATTTGGTAAACTTTTCCACAGTCTTCATTAGTCCAGCAGCTTTGATTAGGTCCATGATTTCCTTACAATCCATGGCACCATTGTTTAGTTCTCTTTCCAAGGCTATTCTCTTCAAGCAAACATACTTCCATCTGTTGGCATTTTCAGGGTGGTGAAATGAAATGTTGTCAGTGGGGACTTCAGGAACTCTAGCCATTTTACTGGAAGGGAGTTTCCTTCTGAGAGGAATGTCTTCAGCATCAATTTCAAATTATGATTCCTCATCAGAATCAGAAGGTCCAGGTTCTTTCCTCTTCTTTGCTATTGGTTGTCTCACAGGCTTTGAGAGACTCCTAGCATGTACTCGGGCTCTCACCTTCCCCTTGGACAGTCCAGTCTTCACAGTTTCCACACCAGTCTTGCCTTCAGACCTGGTTTTCTTATCAGCAGGTTTCTCTTTGGTCAAACATTTTGCAGTATCCTGATTACCCTTTATGTTCATCATTCTCCTAGCTATGCTAGGGTTGATATTTGCAATTAGGTCATTGTCTGAGTATTCCTCATCCACATCAATAACAGGTGGTTCAACATTCTTCTCTGAAGGGTTCTGAATATCATCAAGGTTTTCAGATGATTTCTGAATGTTGTCATTTGGAGTCTCAACATTCTCAGAGACATCTGGATTTACTTCAACATTTGGGCTTGCTGATTCTTGATTTAATGGAACAGAAATCCCAGGTACAGAGTGGTTCTCACTCAAAATTCTTGTAACAAGCCTAGCTATTGCTTGATGAACGTAAGCTGAGCCTTCCCTATTTGGTACAGAAGATGAAGGTTGAGAGGGATTACCAGATGAAGTAGCTTGAGACCTTCCTGCATGCCTTGTTCTCAGCTTTTTGACCTTGGAGGGGTTAGTTGCCATTTCTCTAAGAGGAGTAATCTCCAGGACTTCAGAATCCATGCATGAGGTGATTGCCCGAGAATCTTGATCAGATGATGAAGATGAAACAGTCGTCTTGGATGAGGATGATGTTTGAGACATTTTGATAGTCTTAGAAAACCAGTAGCAACTAGAGAGAAAACTTTGATTGAGAGAATGGGATTTGTTGCAAAGTCGAGAGTGGAAGGAGGCAAATGAGTGTCTATTCAACTTCTTAATAATTTTGAAAGAATTGGGAAAACATATGATTAACCCAATCAAAATAGACTTAACAAAAATAACTCCTTCAACCCTTGTTTTAAGCAAAATTAATTGCTACAATTCCTCATGTTGGCAAATACCCAACTTGCCCCTCAAGTTTTCAAATTGATTTGCATCAAGTGCCTTGGTAAAAATGTCAGCCAGATGTAGCTCAGTGGCAACATGTTCCAATTTAATTGTCTTCTCCTCTACAAGGTCTCTGATAAAGTGATGTCTAATATCAATGTGCTTGGTCCAGCTATGTTGAATAGGGTTCTTGGAAATGTTGATTATACTCAGATTGTCACAGTACAATATCATAACATCTTGTGTGACATTATACTCAGTGAGCATCTGTTTCATCCAGATCATTTGAGAACAGCTACTACCAGCTGCAATGTATTCAGCTTCAACAGTAGAGAGAGACACACAGTTCTGTTTCTTGCTGAACCAGGAGACCAGATTATTTCCTAAGAAGAAACATCCTCCAGAGGTGCTTTTTCTATCATCAGCACTTCCAGCCCAATCAGCATCACAATAACCAGTCAGAGTTGGTTCACAACCATGAGAGTACAGCAAGCCATAGTTGTAAGTTCCACTTACATACTTCAAAATTCTCTTCACTTGGTTGATATGACTGACTTTAGGATCAGCTTGGTATCTTACACAAACTCCAACTGCAAAAGCAATGTCAGGTCTGCTGGCTGTTAAGTACAGCAGACTTCCTATCATGCTTCTGTACAGACTTTGGTCCACCTTAACCCCACTTGAATCTTTGGATAGCTTTAAATGAGTAGGTGCAGGAGTCCTTTTGTGACTGGCATTCTCCATACCAAACTTCTTGACAATGTTCTTTGCATACTTGCTTTGAGATAGAAAGATTGAGTCCTCCATCTGTGAGACTTGCAGTCCAAGAAAATAAGTCAGTTCTCCCATGAGACTCATTTCGAATTCAGCCTGCATCTGGTCAGCAAAATGTTTAACCATTTGTTCTGACATTCCCCCAAACACTATGTCATCAACATATATTTGAGCTACCATTAACTTTCCTCCTTCATTTTTGACAAAGAGGGTTTTATCCAAGCCTCATTTTCTGTATCCTTTGTCTGAGAGAAATTTTGTTAACCTATCATACCATGCTCTAGGAGCTTGTTTCAGGCCATATAGTGCTTTCCTCAATTTGTAGACATGATTAGGGTGGTTTGGATCCACAAAACCTTTAGGCTGTTCCACATAAACTTCCTCATTTAAGTACCCATTTATGAAGGCACTTTTTACATCCATCTGAAATAGCTTGAACTTCAGGAGACAAGCAATTCCCAATAGGAGTCTGATAGATTCCAGTCTGGCTACAGGGGCAAAGGTCTCATCAAAATCAGCCCCTTCAACTTGAGTGTATCCTTGGGCAACAAGTCTTGCCTTATTCCTAGTGACAACTTCTTCAGCATCTGATTTGTTCTTGTATATCCATTTTGTGCCAATGATGTTTGTTCCCTCTGGTCTAGGAACTAACTCCCAAACTTCATGTTGCTTAAATTGGTTCAATTCATCTTGCATTGCACCAATCCAGTATTCATCAGTTAAAGCCTCCTTAACATTTCTTGGTTCAATTTTAGACACAAAGCAAGAGTTTGAGATGATTTCTCTAGATCTTGTAATGACTCCACTGTTAGGATCCCCTATGATGAGTTCTTTAGGATGATCTTTCTGAATTCTGATGGAAGGGATTTTGCTAGCTTCCTTGGATTCAGAGACTATTGTAGTGGTGTTAGGAAGGTCATTCTGTTGAGTTGGAGTCTCAAAGAATGTCTCAACATTACAAGGGACATCTGTTTCTTCATGATAATCATCAACTATGACATTTATTGATTCCATCATGACTTTGGTCCTGGAATTGAATACCCTATAAGCTCTGCTGTTGGAGGAGTATCCTAGAAATATACCTTCATCACTTTTAGGGTCCAGCTTTCTCCTTTGTTCACGATCTGCCAGAATATAGCATTTGCTGCCAAATACATGGAAGTACTTCACAGTTGGCTTTCTTCCTTTCCAGAGTTCATAAATGGTGGATGAGGTTCCCTTTCTCAAAGTGACTCTGTTATGGACATAACAGGCTGTATTCATAGCTTCAGCCCAAAAATGAATAGGAAGTCTTTTGGCATGTATCATAGCTCTGGCAGATTCCTGTATGATCCTATTTTTCCTTTCTACAACTCCATTTTGTTGAGGAGTAATAGGAGAAGAGAATTCATGACTAATTCCTTCTGAGGAACAGAACTCATTAAACTTACTGTTTTCAAATTCCTTGCCATGATCACTTCTGATTCTGACAATACACCCTTCTTTTTCTCTTTGAATTTTGTTGCACAGTTCTTTAAAAACTTCAAACACATCAGATTTTTCCCTAATGAAGTTAATCCAGGTGAATCTGGAAAAGTCATCCACAACAACATAGGCATATCTCTTTCCACCAAGACTTTCCACCTGCATTGGTCCCATCAGATCCATATGTAGAATTTCCAGAACCTTAGAGGTGGTCAGATGTCTTGACTTTGGATGTGACATACTAGTCTGCTTACCAACCTGACATTCACCACAAACTCTCCCTTCATCAATTTGCAGTCTTGGAATCCCTCTGACTGCCTCCATGGAGATAATCCTTTTCATTCCTCTTAGATGTAGATGGCCAAGTTTTTGGTGCCACAGTTTCACCTCTTTTTCTTCTTTGGCAATAGAACACACAGTGGAGTAATTAGTGTTCTCAGGCTCCCACAAGTAACAGTTGTCTTTAGATCTGACTCCTTTCATTACAACTTCTTGTTTTTCATTAGTTACAAGACATTTAGATTTTGAGAAGTTGACCTTGAATCCTAGATCACATAATTGACTGATACTAATGAGATTAGCAGTCAGGCCTTTTACCAATAGTACTTCATTCAGATTTGGAACTCCAGGGCAGTCCAAATTACTAACTCCTTTGATTTCTCCTCTAGCGCCATCTCCAAAGGTCACATAACTAGTGGTGTGAGGTTTAACATTATTGAGAAGGTTCTTGATTCCAGTCATGTGCTTAGAACACCCACTGTCAAAGTACCAGTCTTCCTTTGCAGAGACTCTAAGGGAAGTGTTGGCTATCAGGGCAGTAGCCTTTTTCTTCCACTGTGGAGTATGTGGTACCTTGTTAGATTTAGGTTTGACACCTGGGTTCTGATTGGGGTATCCATACAATCTGAAGCAGAATGGCTTTATGTGACCAAACCTCCCACAATGATGACATCTCCATCTTTGGTACTTTTTCTTCATATTTCTCTGTTCCCGATGTTGAGTGTTATGTTGTGACTTCTGATTTGACATTTGTTTATCAGGCCTGATCTTCTTGTCTGCACCAGATTTCTTTGCTGCCACAAATCCTAGACCAGACTTGTTTCCCACATTTTGTCCAACCTGAAGGATTTCTTTCAATTTGTCAGCATCTTGACAGATTTGGTCATCTGGTTCAGTTTTGAGTTCAGCATTTGAACTTCCCCTTCTAGATGACTTATAGTTTCAATGTCTGCCCTTTTTTCAGCCTCCAACTTTATGATGAGTTTTGTTTGTTTCTCATTTTGCATACAGACTTCAGCACTTCTGATACATAATTTCTTGTAAGTATCAGCCAGTTCTTCAAATGTCACTTCCTCATCACTAGTGTCACTTTCAGAGGTACAAACACCAGTTAGTGCAGTAACTAGTTTGGCAGATTCTTCTTCAGAATTACTTTCTGAATCACAGTCAAACCAGGTAACAGACATTCCTTTCTTTTGTTTCTTAAGAAAGGTAGGACATTCAGCTCGAATATGCCCATATCCTTCACAACCATGGCATTGAATTCCTCTGCCTTGATTTCCCTTATCTTCAGACTTTGGTCTTCTGCTGGAGTCATAAGATCTGTTAATGTCAGAGGGGATGTTCTTAACATTTGACCTTGACTTTGGATCCATTCTCTTGATGAGTTTGTTGAATAGTCTTCCAAGCATGGCTATAGCTTCTGAAATATTTTCTTCTTCATCCTCCTTGTTTTCATCTTTAGTGTTGGATACAAGTGATATGCTCTTGTTTTTCTTGTCAACATTGTCACTGATCCCCATCTCAAAAGTCTGAAGAGACCCAATGAGTTCATCCACCTTTAACTTGCTGATATCCTGGGCTTCCTCTATAGCAGTTACCTTCATTGCAAATCTTTTAGGCAGGGATCTGAGAATCTTTCTCACCAGTTTTTCTTCAGACATCTTTTCACCCAATGCTCCTGAGGTGTTGGCAATCTCCAAGATGTTCATGTGAAACTCATGAATGGTTTCATCTTTCTTCATCCTTAGGTTCTCAAACTTGGTAGTCAGCATCTGAAGCCTTGACATTTTTACTTTGGATGTGCCCTCGTGGGTAGTTTTGAGGGTGTCCCACACTTCCTTGGCCAGTTCACATTGATGTACTAGTCTGAATATGTTTCTATCAATTCCATTGAACAAGGCATTTAAAGCCTTGGAATTACCCAGGGCTAACTCATCTTCTTCTTTTCTCCATTCTTCCTTAGGCTTTAGACTGATTGTCCCATCTTTCTCAGTTATGGTGGGATGGTTCCATCCTTTGTCAGCAGCTCTCCAAGCCTTTTTGTCTAGTGATTTTAAGAAGGCAATCATACGAGGTTTCCAGTAGTCGTAATTTGATCTATCCAGAATGGGTGGTCTGTTTCCAAAAACTCCTTCTTTGTCCATAGTGCCAGAAAGTGATATCCCTAGATCTCACCCAGTAATACAGGCAGGGTGTCTGCTCTGATACCAATTGAAATTCTGGCAGCAGATACTCAATGTCACAGTGAATGTTATGACACCGTATCTGACTTTCTATAAGACAGTAAATAAAAACAGTAAAGAACACAGTCAATTGTTTACCCAATTCAGTGTGAAACAACACCTACTCTAGGGGCTACCAAGCCAGGGAGGAAATCCACTATAAGAGATATTAATTCAGGAATAAACCAACCAGTTTATCTCCTTCACTTAAGACCTACCCAATGCAACTTCAATCTAAGTTCAACTTAAACCTGAGTTCCTACTCACTCCCCCTCAATCACAGCAGTGATACTTAAACAATTGACTAATGAAATAATGAAGACACTCTTCAGAACATACACTTGATTATGCTTCACAGCTTTTTAATCAAGTAACACAAACACTCGTGCTTCACAACTTTGAGTGATGCATAAACCTAACTTGACTTTGCTTCAAAGCTTTAGTCAAGAGACACAAACACTCTTGCTTCAAAGCTTTGAGTGATACAAAAACCCTTACAATCAAAACCTGTTCCAAGTCACTTATCACAATGATACTTGCTTGGATTACAGCAGTTAAAACTATACAGCTACTAATTGATCTTCTGTCAAAGAGTTAATTTCCAATCAGCTTTCCTGTTGAATATATATGCAGTTGTTTCTTCAGTTAGGGCTTCCACGAAAAGATAGGGTTAATTAGGGTTAACCTCAAGACTTGGTCACAAGACTTTATCAACCAGATTAGGGTTGAGCTAGGTTAACCCAAAGTCCACGTGAGATTCTATTCTGGAAAGAATGAACCAACTTCCTGAAAAATCTCAGAATTAACCAAACTGCATAACTGTTAGATCTGTACAGGATGTCTTAAAATTTGTTATGACATCAGAATTCCTGTTTACTAATTTTGGTAGAAGGCAATAAATGTGATCATTGCAAAATGCTCAGATACACACTCATAAACAGTAGCTACTGTATGCCATACTTTTTCTACATAAAGTACCTAATAATCCAGAATGTTATGACATCATTCATGACATTCACACACCTGGTTTTACCAAAAATACATGCCAATAACTAAACACTTACACTTTGGAAGTTGTCAAAGTAGTATTGTAATCAGTTTTGATTAATGAATTAAGTCCTCATTGGAGAGATGCGAAATCACCTTGGCGAGTGGACTGGAGTAGTTTGAGATCAAATGAACCAGGATAAAAATATCGTGTCTACTGCTTTTCATTTTAAGTTTCAATTCAACTCCCCCTTCTTGTGTTTTTCACTTCTTCAAAGTGTTTGTGACCAACCATGTAAGGGAAGATCTTGGAAAACATGAGAGGGCAAATTTTGGGGTACAACAGCTGCCCCTGTTCAATCTTCTTAGAGCTGAAGATCTAGATTGGCTTGTTTGCCTTTCGTGATCTAAAGGTGGAAGATGATTGAACACTAGAGTGCCCAGAAATTTGCACTCAATGATCAGTTGGTTGATTTTTTAGGGAATGGGCTTACATATGCCATTTGGTGAAGATGAATGAAATTCATCGGAGATGGACTTAAAGACTCCTTACAAAGATTATGACGGAGAGTCGTCAGAGATGGGCTTAAAAATGCCATCCAGAGTAGATGACAGAGAGTCGTCGGAGATAGGCTTAAAGATGCCATCCAGAGTAGATGCTGACTTCATAAGAGGTATCTTTGTGGGGATTCCTATTCCTGTTATCTGAGGAGGAGTCCACTGGGGATGTTGATTTCTGTTGTTTTCCTGTTTGAGAAAAACTCTGTGGGGAATAGAGTCTAGGAACTTCAGTTGTCTATGGCTCTACTGAGGGGTTATCTCTGGATTGGAGAGATGAAAGTTTGCTATTTTCTAGTTTAAATACAAGCTTCACTGTAATTTGCTAGGGAGAAATAAATTAACTGCTATCTGGAAATGTATCAGAAGAAACCTGTGTAGGGATGTTTCAGGATGAGTCTGGATAAAACTGCATTTGGAAATTGTAAGAAAGAACCTGGGAAGGGTTGAATTAGGGTGAGTCCGGGTAAAACTGCATCTGGAAATTGTAAGAAGGAACCTGGGTAGGGTTGCCTCAGGACGAGTCCGGGTAAAACTGCATCTGGAAATTCAAGAGAAGGAACCTGGGTAGGGTTGCCTCAGGATGAGTCCGTGTAAAACTGCATCTGAAAATTTAAGAGAAGGAACCTAGGTAGGGTTGCCTCAGGATGAGTCCGTGTAAAACTGCATCTGGAGATTCAAGAGAAGGAACCTGGGTAGGGTTGCCTCTGGATGAGTCAGTGTAAAATTGCATTTGGAGATTGTGAGAAGGAACTTGGGTAGGGTTGCCTCAGGATGAGTTTGTTTAAAATTTCAAAAGGAGTTTGGGTAGGTCTACTTCGGGATAAGTCCATGTAAAACTTCAGAAGGAGCCTGGGTAAGGCTACTCCGGGATAATTTCGTGTAAAACTTCAGAAGGAGCCTGGGTAGGGCTACTTCAGGATAAGTTTGTGTAAAACTTCAGAAGGGGCCTGGGTAAGGCTACTTCAGGATAAGTCCGTGTAAACCTTCAGAAGGAGGGAGAAGGAACCCATGTAAGATTGCTTCATGAAGAGCTCGTGTAAAAGCTGTATTTTAGAAGTAAAAGGAATCCGTGTAAGATTTCTTCATGAAGAGCTCGTGTAAAAGCTGTATTTCAGAAGGAGAAGGAACTTGTGTAAGATTGCTTCATGAAGAGCTCGTATAAAAGCTGCATTTCAGAAGGAGAAGGAACTCGTGTAAGATTGCTTCATGAAGAGCCCGTGTAAAGCTGTATTTCAAAAGGAGAAGGAACTCGTGTAAGATTGCTCCATGAAGAGCCCGTGTAAAGCAGCATTTCAGAAGGAGAAGGAACCCCTGTAAGATTGCTTCATGAAGAGCCCGTGTAAAGCTGCATTTTAGAAGGAGAAGGAACCTGTGTAAGATTGTTTCATGAAAGCTCGTGTAAAGTTGTATTTCAGAAGGATAAGGAACCCGTGTAACACTTATTCATGAAGAGCCCGTGTAAAGCTGTATTTGGAAGTCAGAAGAAACCCGTGTGAAATTGCTTCATGATGAGCCCATGTAAAGTTGAATTTGGTCGCCCAAATAATTATTCTGTTTTGTTTCAGGAGCTAATGCTGGACCTGTTGAAAATTTTTGATGATAAATATATGTTGATTGATCTTTCTTGAAAAGGTAAAGTGTTAACTGTATGCAATGTCATGATGTATGAAATGCATTGTGTAATGGTGTTCTCAAAATAAATGAGATTGGGATGTATGCATTTGTACTACAAATGTTATGACGTTTGTAGAATGATGTATGGATGTAATATGTGAATGTATTAGTTATTCTATTGCAGTGCTGTTGAATTAGGGAAAATAAATCCCTAATTGCAGTCGGCGAAGAAGAATGTATGTCTTCAGATTTTGTTGAAGTTGAACTGCTGGGAGATGATCTTCCGTGGTTAGAGAAATAAACTCTGTTTGGGAAGGAAAGCTTTGTGCCCTGCCTGAGGATTTTGTGAAATCCTATTGGGGAATCCTGAGAATTTTGACGACTTTACTGGGGAAAACCTAATGTCGGAGCAGTAGTTGGAAATTCTTGTTCTGACGGGGATACAAGAACACCTGACATCACTAGGTTGTAAGCTGAAGATATGGCGACGAATTTTTAGTAAGATGCCCCTGCCTCTGTACCTGCTGGAGAAAGTACTTGTGGAGACTTTATGGATGGTTTGAGTGTCATCCCAACTCCTGGGGTGCTTTGTAAATGCTGATCAGGATGATAAGTCTTCTACTGATAAACAAATGAAAAGATGACGGGACATAGTCGTACATTTTTAATCCCTAACTTTTTCCTGGACCGCCCTTTCGGGTTTTCAGTCCACTGGGATACCCTTTTTTGCTCAAGCCACCTTTTCAGGTTTTCGACTTGTCGGGTGTACAATTTTTTTGTATATATCCCAAATTTTTTCCTGAACTCTTTTGGTTCGCCGGGATGCCCTTAATTTTGCCTAGTCCTGTCAACCTAGCGGGTCTTTTTCATGCGTAGTATTTTCTGACTATGCCCGCGCTCATAGGATATGGAGAGTTGTCAGCGTCTATGACAACAAGTGTTGTAGAAATGAAAGAAAATGTTTATGTGATCGCACAAGATTCGTTTCTTGAATTCATGTCCAATTCCCCAAGTTACTTAGATGGAGATTTGTCCCTGGCTATTTGGCATTTTTGGAGAGATTCTTTTCATATTGGCTTAACTGCCCCAGATTAACTAGATACCATGTCACGCCCCTTGATTATGAAAGGCCTATTATTAGGAATGTTTTTTCTGTATGAGGTGATTCTATCCATTGAGGGGGTCTTCGTTCATTGAATATTCATTGTGTGAATTTCTCTGCCATTTGAACAATTAACCATATGCAAACAATGTCATTTAAAGAATACAAAGCTTATGTCTGGCTTGAAATTTTTTGAAAATGAATATTTTGTAGTAAAACAAAATTTGCAAGAATGTGATATCAACTCATGCTTTATAGCAAACCTTACAGGAGTCAGGATACCTTTGTAATAGTATGCTCTCGAACTAACCCATGCTTCAGCTAGGACTTTTAAGGGTTGTAATGTGGCATGGTTCACGGTTTAAGAAACAAAGGATAAAGGCTCAAAATTTATTTGTACCCACCCGTTCTTCATGATGTTCTTCAGTTCTATGCTTAGTTATTTGTGCATTTTGAATCCCAGTTAAGTTCAGGAATGTTGACCCCAATATTTCGGTGATGGTTCAGAAATTGAACGTTTGTCTGAGAAGGCAGTCATTTTTGTGACCTTTTATTTATGTTGAGCATTTGTAAGACCTATTTCTTTTTGTTGAGGATTCATAGGACCTCTTTCTTTTTTGATTTTGCTATCCCTGTCTTTTTCCTGAACTATTTCTTTTGTGATTACAGCCAGCGGGATGCCCCAGTTTCTTAAGTCTCCTTCATAGGTTTTGACTTAATGGGCTTTTATTTTGAGAGATAATGACTGCATGTTCTTAGAGATTATGTGGAACCATCACCATCTTTTGGATAGCATCTTCTACACTATTTGTCGTGTATGAAGGGAAATCTTGTGACTGAATGCACATCTAAATTAACTAAGAAAACTACCCTGCCCCAGGTTGTGATTAAGGGTTTTAATTTGTGTGAAAAGAAAACTCCTACTTCTTAGGCTCAACGGGATTGACTAGGTATTATATTCCTTATAACTCCACTGTTTAGGATTTGAAACAATGCCTGTACATCGTCAGTGGGGTCTGTTCAAAAGCATACTGTAGAGATTATGGTATCATTCTCGTCATCCTCCCTCTAAAGGCTTAGAGCTTTTAATCAAGAGTTGAATATCACAAAAAGGAAGTAAGAAATCAGTTTAAGCATAATGAAAAAAATTATTTCAAGACAAACATGTGCAATGCATTAATGAAATGACAAGGTTTGATATGAATAAATGTTCAAACAATCAAAAGAAATTTACAAATTGAAAATTCTAATGAGCAAAAGCCTCTTTGTCCGATCTTGTCACTTCAGATGGTGTGCCTTGGAGGGATGATAGAAAAATTCCAGTTGAACATCTTGTGTGAATTCCAATGCTCCTTCATCAATCAGGTCTTGAATTTTGTATTTCAACGTCCAACAACTAGCAATGTCATGCCCCAGACTGTTGGAGTGATACACACATATTGCATTAGGATTCTAAGTAGGAGCGGAAGTATTAGGATTCCGAGGAGGATCCTTCAATGTGACCAAATTCAACTTCAACATGTGTTGCAAGACTTGCGACATTGGTATGTTGAGATTGGTATATTGCATAGTAAATGAATCCCGCTTACACCGATTACCCTTTCGTTTTTGGCGAGGTTATGATTGGGCTTGTGATGTAGCAGCAATTTGGAAAGGTACATTCTCCCCCAAGCCAACTTCTTGTCTCATCGAGGGTTGATTAATGACTTGATCCCCAGCCTCGACCGTTTGTTTCACATGGTTGCATTCGTCTTAAAGAAGTTTGGTGATAAGGAGTCTTAACTCTTCTTTCCCACGAGCCAAGCTTTGGATAAGGGCCATCTTCCCTAGCATCTGGGTTCTCATTGCTTCTACCTCAGCTTGCAGTTGTTCCAACTGTTCTTCTTTGTTGTCGTCAGGATGTTTCTTGGTGAAGTTCCTGTTGAGGAGTTCTTTCAATTCTTCCGTCCCCTTGTATAAGTTTAGGAACATTTCCATGAACTGGGACTCTTGAGTTTGGAGATATTTGTTGTCTTGTTTGAGAGTCGTTGCTGAACTAAACAGCGAGAACATGAGAGACATGTACTAGAGCCTACCTGTTATGCAATGACATGTATGATATGCAAATGTTTTCAAGGATCTCACTGGGTAAATAAGAAAAATGTTAGGTGTTGAACTTTACATCTTTGATTGAAGCACTTCGTATCATTGAAGGTCCTTCTACAAGAGTCAAGCTCACCATATCAAGTGGGTCATAGCCCCTGACTCAAGTTGTCATGTTTTAGTCCTTTGACGGAATTGGCTAGAGGAAAATAAATCCCCTTGCCCTTTTCTAGACGTCTGAGTTATCATAACCTGCATCACAAACCCTTGAGATCCTTGAAATGGTTAAGGAAATGTTGTGGCATGATGTTATGATGTGTATGCTATGCGTTAAGCAAAAGTGTAAGGTGATGAATACAAGCGAGTCTAAGAAGTCCAGGTTACTGGATAATGGTTGTGAATAAATCCTGCAAGGTAATCACGTCGTTAGATAAAAACCCAGCAAGTAACTCAAGTTGAAAGAAAACAAATCACACAAGAAGCCTTAGGTTTAGGCTTGTACGGAGTTTGTAGGTAAGTACCCTCTTGAAATTTAGTTGGCTCAACCTGTCCTATAAATAGTAACCGGGTTCTAAGGGATCTTAATATCACTAATCTTTCCCACAAGTTTCGTCTGTTAGGCGACTAACTCGCAACCAAACAAAACTCAAGAGTCAAATCTCAATGAGTGTAGCATCGAGTATCTACCAACTTTGGGAATACACCAAAGACGGCCATCTCACTATGTCCTAATGGCCAAGTTGTTCATTTAAAGGTTCTAAGGTCAGTTGACGCTTTATGACACCACGCAGAGGCCCCATATTCTCCTTGATTAACTCAAGGGCTACCGATACCCACTAAAGTGTCGCATCAACGTAGCCATTGTAACACCCAAAATCTACCCCACAGTTATATTAAAATCAGAGTGCCAAAATTTCCACAAACATGAGGCATTACATTCTCATTTCAAAAACCAACAACATAAAAACCTATCATAATAGATACATAGCACATATTAATCCAAAGAACTTATAACAATTAATTAGTCTTCCAAAACATTTCAACTTGATTCCATAAATACACAGCGGATTCACAACTTTAAAACTTCAAAAGAAACATAACATATTTTAAGCAACTTAATTCCAAGAAAATAACTTCGTAAAATAACAACTGGGATTAAACTAAAAACATCATAAAATCAAATAAGCGTTCATCCCCCCGAGTGCTACGTATCAGAGCGACGACACCAACAAGCTATTAAGTCTCTACTCCTCGTTACCTGCACGTTACCAGTATAAAGGAAATGCAGAAACAAATAAAGGGGTGAAATATCGAATAATATAAATAATATTATGATAATTAATATATTAGACAAGAACATTATGAATTTCACCGCTTCTCAACCACACACAACAATAAATAAACATTCACAATTATCATTAATGATTCAAAATGCAATTCGAATGCGACACAACTGTGCATATGTATGTGGTACCAACATGGATTCAGCCCTCTTCACTAATTTCCAATTAATATATGCACAAGGCATAAATAAGCCTACTTCACAAATCCGCCAATACAGGCCTTCACAAATGCAAATGTATGAATGTACAACACATATAATAATATCATTAAACACTTCATGAGGCATACGCCTATATCACTAATATTACGAATTAATAGAGGTAAATCTTTGTCATAACCATTCCTGCAACTTCACAAAAATATTCGCAACATCATAACATCAACGTACATCACAAAGGAAAACACAAACATGATAGTCATTTCCAAAACGCTCCCATAAATCTCTATGTATTAGTTCTTTATTATTTAATTATTCTCCTAATATTCACTTCTAAAATCCACTACATGGTAATATATTTTCTTCTGCCATTTAATTAATCCTCCAAAACAGTTACTGCAACGTTACTTATTAATTCTAACTCTGTCTTATTACTAGCCTGTTAAAATTATATTGAAACTACTAAATTAAGGTTACTGACATATAGACTACTTCTATTAAAGTTGCTACTGCTATAGCATGCTACTGATGAGAATAGTTTAATTCATTTGTATTTATAAATTCTTTGCTAAAATATGTAGGCTACTGATAATATATTGCTAAGCTGCATGAAAATAAGTGTCTTCCCAATAATCAGTGCTGAATGGCACTCCCTTTCAACAATAAAACCCAGTTCCGAACGACACTCTTCTTCCACCAAATGCCCAGTGTCGAATGACACTCTTATCTCTCTCAAGGTTTCTGACCGACAACCTCTATCCACACACCTTGCAGATCGTCACTCTCCATCCCCACCTTGCCGATTGGCATCCAACAACAACGAACAACCTGACGATCAGCATGCCCCATTATGAATAATTTTCTACAACTTCCTGTTACTTCTCCAGTTTCATTATATTCACAGAACCAACGTATAACGATTCACAAACTAACCAACACATAACACAGGAACATGAAATTTCACCAACAATCAACACTAATTAATTCCTAACATCCATTGCCATAAACAAACACAAACAACAATAAATTCATACCCTAAATCCCAACATACTAACCATCATATTCCCAGTTATAAAATCCGAACCCCACCCTTACCTTTTGGTTTTCAGGTCGGTCGAATTCTCCGGTTGAAACTGCAACTGATTTGATGACAACTTCTCTAAATTTTCTTGCCTCCCACTTGGTGCCTCCAAAACCTTGTTTCTTCTACTGCTACGTGATCATTTTTTTTCTTTTGGGTTTTTGCCTGTTAGCTTCTATATATCATAACCTAATATAATAATAATAGGTCTACTAGTAACTTTAATGGGCCTATTAATGCTATTTCTAATCTTGTTATTTCACACACCCAACTTGACCCAACTAATAAAATAATATTATATTAAAATCAACATTATTTTCAATATTAATTTCTCTTGACTAAATTGACTAATTATTTGATTATCAATTCTAACAATATATATTTAATCCAATAATGCTCCTTATAATTATTCCGATAATTCCTTCTTCGACTAAATTCCAACAATTAAATCCTCAGTAATTTATTTAAATAATTTAATGAATTTCCGGGTGTTACAGCCATCTCTTCAACCGTGTTGGTATACCCCGCACAATTTCCATGATCTATTGCTACTTACCTAACAGGTGCCCTAGATCCGGGTGTAGGATCTATAGTAACCCAAACAAAGCCCTCAAAAGTAAAACAATCGAAGCATATAAAGTAGTTAAATAATGAACTAACTCTAAGGTAACACCACTTTTTAGATCCCCAGCAGAGTCACCAGTTCTATGATACGGTGGCAGAACCGACTATTAATAGTAGTTTGTGTTTTTTGTTCGCAAATGTCGTGGTAAGAAAGATTCTCCATCGACTTTTCTTTTATCCAACAAAGGAAAGGGTGAAAAGAACAGAAAAAGACCTTTTCGAGAGTTTTCTGAGTAACGGGGGTAGATTATGGAAAGGGAAGGTGTTAGCACCCTTTCCATCTGTGGTTTTCCATGGGCTCTTAGAGGTTTGCTCATTTTGAAATACCTTTGTGCTTTGTGTGTTTGAAAATGTTTGAAAATGTTTGGAAAATGCCTTAGTGCGGCGATTTTCTTTGCGTTTAACTCTTGTATCAGTCCTCAAGAGTGTTAACAAAGCAAATGTTTTTGAAACTTGTTTTTGAAAAGTAGTATTTGTGTAAGTGCAAAAAGTGTTTTTGAGCAAACTTCTAACAGCTATCTACTTTTAAACTCGAAAAGGGTCATTCTTTTCCTCTTATCCTTTAGACAACGCTATCCTACTATTAGTGAGTAGGTAGCCTTATCATTGGATATTGAGGGACAATCGAAGGGACGTTTTATAGTCATAAAGGCAACATATGGAGACACTTTAGCAATTTCGTTTAAGGGACGAGATCATTTACCGAAAAGGCAAATGTTAGGTCATCGAGGGACTATGATCTTTTGATTTTACGGGTCTTTGCTAAAGCGTTCTGGCCTCATGACTGTTTTATTGAAGGCAACCAAAGTGGGCGTACCTTAGAGGTATATATGTGCAAGTGTGTTATGTTCAATTATTTTTTTGTCTTTTTGTTAAGTTTCCTAACGTTTGATTATTAGTCTTTTCATACACGCTTAGTTACTAGCAGTTAATATGAAAAGCAGTAAAAATGTAGAAAATAGAGGTCCTACGCTATTACAATCAGATCGAAAAACAAGTAAAAATAAAGAAGAGAAAATACTTCATGCCATGGACTCCTTAGATTCACCCTTTTATGGCCTTCTTTCGATTGAGCTAAGGAATAGGTGTGAGTACCCTTCGATTGGGCTTGAGAATCGACGGGGAAAGCTTCGATTTGCACCATTTCCTGCCTCCTTCGATTGGGTATGGGAAGGATATAGGTAACCTTCGATTACAGGGAGAAAGGGGGGGGCTTCAATTCAGAGGAAGAATGCTCCCTTTAGATTCTATGAAGGGTGTTGCTAGAAAGGCCCAAAGGATCACCTATGGAGGAACTGCATCTGCGAAAATATGTTAGCAAAATAAAACGCAGGACCTGGGTATCGAAACCCAAGTCCTTCGATCCTGCGCGCGCTGAGTCTTTTCAAGCTATACCTGCAGCAAGTGTTAGTAACAAAACAAATGTATACCTGGGTGTTGAATCTAGGTCCTTCGATTCCCTCTCTAATTCGGATCTGAAGTTATCTCGTCCTGCAATACAAGGAATCCTGAGATTCGAAAGAAGATAGAGATCGTGCCCTAGCAATGGCACGATTTTCTCCCTGCACTTAAACTTGTATATAACACATTGAAACAATCACAAACATCAATAATAACATGCATGTAATGATTAATATGGATTTAAAAGAAACTTCATACTTAGCTAATTTGAGATCGAACAGATTACCAAACGGAGGGGGCGTGTGTTGGATCTTCCTAGTGCTTGGAAACGTCTCCTAGAACTTGGTGAAGATTTTGAGATTTTGGGGAGCTTCAATGGGCAATATGTATGTGTGTGATGCAATGCGTGTGATCTCTCCTCTCTTTCGTCCCCCCCTTGGCACTGTGTCCTTGGCCTTGTATTTATAGTAGTGTGATGGTGTATAGTAACGGCAAGAGACAACCATTTAACTAGGCTTTTAAATCTATGAGACAAGAATCAGACATATTAAAAGATTTCCTTCTTTGAAGTATTCATGTATCTTTGGAATATTAAATAAACCTGGACACCTTTGATTTTAGAATGCCTTCAGGCCATGCTCTTCGATTGGCCTTGAGTTGCTTCCTTCGAATGGACTTCTTATGTAGCCTTCGAATGGGCCTTCTGAATTCTTATTTGAATGGACCTTTTGAATGCTTCTTCAAATGGACCTTTACATGTTCTTAGAATGGACCCTTTGAATTCTTCTTCGAACGAACCTTTCCATGTTCTTCGAATGAGTCATTTACATATTCTTAGAATGGGCATCTTGCTTGGTGTGCTGGCAAATTGAGAGGCCTTTGCCTTTGTGAATCGAAACAAACTTGTAGGAGATTCTTGCTTCATGAATCAAAGGCAAGCCTGAAGTAGTTAATGCGTAGTCGAAGCATTGTGAAATTGACTTGATCAAAGGGGGTACAGCGCTCAATCGAAGACTTGCGGACCAAAGCTTGATCGAAGGGTTCCAAACACTTAATCGAAGCTTACTAATCAAAGGCCAATCGAATAGTTCCAAATGCCCAATCGAAGACTAGTGAATCAAGCCTGTATCAAAGGATTTTGGATACCCAATCGAAGACTTTTCCCAGATTCCAATCGAAAGACACTTTGTTCATCTTCAAAAAACTTTATTTTCTTTAGGTAATTGTTTGTGACCAACCATGTAAGGAAGGACCTTGGAAAACATGAGAGGGAAAATTTTGGGGTACAACAGACTCGATGTGAGCGAGCATGAATGTGGAAAAGCTCAACACAAGTTCCATATTTATCTTTTTCCATCTCAAGAATAATTGGAATGTGGTTCCTAGTATTGCGGTGGTAAGGTCCGGATGAAAATATGTTTTTGAACCATTGAGCGTGGTGACCTTGGGCTTTCCGGAATTACTATTGGCAGTGGCAGTTGAACAATTATTATAGTCGTTATGATCGGAATCAAACATGATTTACAGTGGAAAGGAACACAAACAGAGATCTGAATCGGGAAAAAAGTGAAGAAACGTGTGTGGGTGCATCGGCGTCAGCGCGAACAGAATAGAGGGCGAGAAACACAGTGGTACTCTAGTTCAGTGGAGGCGGTACGCAGAGGGTGAAAGTCTTGTTGCGACGATGACTGTTTCACTGAAGGAGAAGAAGTAAACACATGTTTATGTGTTTTGGTTTTTTTTTATAAATTTTAGAGAGAGGGATCGATTAAGGTTGATACCATGTAAGATAAGGAAATGCGTGTCTTTCTCATTCATGTGAATAGAATATATATGTTGTACCCCAAAATTTTCCCTCTCATTTCTCAAGGCATTTCTCACAAGGTTACTGAAAATTCAAGCTTGCAGAAGTACAATTGGATTTTTCAGTATCAAATTAAAGAGGAAGCTGTTAAAAAAGGGGGAAGTAGATAAAAATAATATTTTGACAAAATTGGAGGAAAACAAGTCTTTTTTTCGATTAGCCTCCTTTGATTGGCCTTTTGGCCTCTTTCGATGAAAGCTTGGCTTGCATCCTTCGACTGGACATTGGCCTCTGACACACTGGCATTGATTTACAAGGCATGAGCTTCCTGTATGCAACCTTTGATTGAATCATTAGCCTCGCATGATTCACAATGTAATGGTGGCCTGCATACCTGCTTCGATTGGACATTTGATGCTTTCATGCATGTGTTGATTAGACAAATAATTCCCTCCATGCTTGCTTTGATTCACAAAGTTGATGGCTAGCTGCATACAACTTTCGATTGAGTCATAGCTTCCTTCTTGCATGTAGGAGGCGCCCACCAGTCCAGCAGGAACAAGGCAAAAAGTCTCTTGTAGCCTCCTTCGATTCCAAGGCAAAAAGCCTCCTTTTGGCTTCCTTCGATTGCCCAATTTTGCCTCCTGCTCGCCTCTTTCGTTTGGGAATGTGGCTCTCCTTTGATGCAAGCCTAGCATGCCTATTTCGTTTGGGTGTGTGACCCCTTTGTTGCAAACTTAGTTTGGGCATTTAGACCTCCTGCATGCAGGCTTCGACAGAGCATTGGCTATGTTTATACTAGCTTCGACTGGACAACATTTTCCTTTGAAATAGTATGCTACAATTCCACCCTTGACAACCTTCAACACACATGGTTGGTATCCACCTTCAAAGGACATGTATTGGAGGATTTGAAGGGTATACATAGGAGTCCCTTTCAAAGGATGTTTCTTACTAGCCCATTCAAAGAATAGCATAGTCCATTCGAATGACACATTTGGCCCTTTCAAGGATACATACGTGACCCATTCAAGGGACATGTTTGGGTGTCCCATTCGAAGGACATGCTTGATGGCCCAATCGAAGGACTTACAAGGCCCACATTAAGGCATACTTTGGTGACCCATACAAGGGGCACATACTTGGCTCCTTCGAAGGATGCACAAAAGTGACCCATTCGAAAGACACTTGTTGGGTGAAAATCAAATAATGTTATTTGAAGTAGAATCTGGTCGAAGGGGGGTCAAAACGAAAGGGTGAAATATTCAAAAGATGCTTGCTACCAAGTTCAGGCCTAGTACATTGGCCATAACGCTCCAAAACGGTTATACAACTGTCCTGAAACACTGCCCTATTCTTACACCAAAATGGCATACAAGCACTGTCCCTCGAAAGCTACAAAAAGCAGTTTACTCAAATTGTTCAAATTGTTTTGTTTTCCCTCCTAAATCTCAGCCAACTTTGCCTATAAATAAGAGGGGCTAGACAACATATCCAAGGACTTTGGGGGCATGGAGAAAAAAAATCAAACACTCTCAAACACTTAAACACATATTCAAACCCAGAATCTAAACACTTGCTTCTTTCAAATCTGAAACAATCCCCAAACTTTTTTTTCCGTTGAATCCAGTAGAAAGAACATCACACTTGTTTTTCTCCTTCGAATCCTACATTAGAAACGTAACCTTCTTTCCTTCCCTTCGAATCCAGAAGCATCTAGGCAGCCACTCAAGGTCCAGCGCACACGTTCCAGCCTCAAGCAAGGTAAGTTTCTCTAAACCTTGAACCTTTCATTTCTAACATAACATGTGAATAATCTTTCCTTTCGTTTCAAACATGTACATGACATTTGTTTTCCTTTTCGTTTCCACCCTTTTAATTTGTTTTTGTGGCTAACCCTTTTAGTTTTGATTCATGTTTTATTAAACATGTACTAAGAACTAACCTAGCCATAAGACCATGCTAGCATGTCCTCAGGCCATGTTGCTATTTAAAATCCTAAACGAAAGAAACAGGAGGAAAGAAGTATGAAACAGAGCCTTAGGCTTCCACACTGACTTCCAAGTCCAAACGAAAGAGGCAGCCAAAAGGACACGACACTGACTTCCAGGCTCCAGTCAAAGGAAGCAGAAAGGCAGACTGCATCTCATGCTGATTCCAAGCCCAATCGAAAGGCACACCCTCACTACTTCCAGGCCCCAGTCGAAGGAAGCAGAAAGGAAGATTGCATCTCATGTTGATTCTAGGCCCAATCAAAAGGTACACCCTCACTACTTCCCGGCCAAATCGAAGGGAGCCAGAGAAGCAGAATCGAAGGATTCTGCTACCCAAATTGAAAAGCCCATTTTCCTTTCTTTATTTTATTTTCTCTTTATATTTTCTTGCTATTCAATACGGTTATAATAGTGTAGGATTTATTTTTCTGCATTTTATTGCTTTTGTACAAATTTTAGTAATTAGGATGTATGGCAAGATAAAACCAACAAGTAGACAACCTTAAATTCAAATACTAAATGCATGCAAATCAAACACAATACACACACATGCACCTCTAGGGTAATCTCACTTGTTGCCTCGGAAAAATAGTCATGTCCCTCGAATATGGGCGTTTTAGCAAAGACCCTTGATAAAAGGTCGTAGTCCCTCGATGGCCCTCAATGTTGGCTTCGGTAAACAATCTAGTCCCTAAACGACATTGCTAAAATGTCCCATAGGTTGCCTTCTATGACTATACAAACATTCCACGCCCGCCCCATCACATCCAATGATGGGGATTCTTACCAAATCAATGGTAAGATAGCAACATCTAAAGGAGGAGGAAAATAACATTAATACCTTTTGAGTAGGTAGGATGCTCCTAGTTGTTCGCTTGCTCACAACAAAAACATTTCATGCACCAAACACTTTCATTTGAAACATTTTCAAAAGTTAAAACACTTTGTACGCATTCATATAGAAACAAGAATCATTACAAAGACATCTTTTCAAAATCACTTTCAATAACACATTCCACAAACACCTCTTTGAAATATTTTCAAAATAACACTTTGTACGCGTTCTTATAGAAACGAGAACCATTACAAAGAAGTTTTCAAAATACTTTCAAAACCCACACCACAAGCACATTTTCAAAGAAAAAATCAAGTGATCAAGCAAGCAACTTGTAGCGGTGAAAATCAGAGATCAAGTTATTAATTAACTTGACTTGCCAAAAGCAAGAGTTGCCATCGCGCTTTATCATTTCCAAGGGAAAAGGGAAAAGAGCGAAATAAAACCCTTAAATATGCAATGTAAAATAATACTTAAAAGTAATGAAAATACAATGCGTTTTTGAAATGAGATCTAGAGTTCGGGGGTTGGTTATGTAATGGGAAGGTATTAACACCCAATGCATCTGCGGTATTCCGCAGGAACCTTTTGAGATATCTGTTTTTTTGGTTTAAATTGTTCATTTTATTAAAATGGTTAGTTTGATAAAAATGGTTGTGGGTGGTATTTTAAAGATACGACGACCTAGTGTCGAAGTTTTGGCTTAAAAGGTGTGAGTTTGAAAATTGAGTCTTTAGGAAAATTATCTTAAGTTTAGCAAAATAGTAAACAAGGAAAAAAAATGAATGAGGGTATCCACACGATCGTACTGCTTATGAAGTTAGCAAAACACTTTCCTTGGAATTGAGACGAATGAAAGATATAAAGATTAAATGATCGAGAATAAAGTTACAGAAATCGAAAATGTCACAAAATCAACCAACATACGAAAATATAAATTTGAATAACAATAGAAACAATGATAATATAGACAATGAGAAACTAAATACAAAGATAAAGAAGAACCATGAAAAAAAAATCTAAATAAAATGAAAGTCATCTAAACTAAATTGAGATTTTAAAAGTACTAATTTAAATCAAAACTAAATTAATTCTAAACTAAAAATTCTAAAACTAAATTAAAATTCTGAAATTACTAAATTACATCTAAACAAATTTATTCTAAGATAACTAATTTAAATTTAAACTAAGTTTTTTAATAAAAGGGGTGTAAAGACAGAAAAATGGGGGGTTATGAGATAAAATCAGATGGGCTTAAGAATTGGGATAGGGCCAACTTTGGTTCTGTGAAAAGTGATGTTATATCCTTACTATACTGAAGAACGTGTTCCCACCAATCCGAATGATATGATGAAGGAGACTTTGACAATGCGGAAATTGAGCTCCAGCGACTTTGAAGAAGTGAAAAGGGGGGCAAAAGAGCCGTAGGCAATTCGGCGCCAGTCAACATCATCAATTTCCGGATCTCCACCGCTGAGCTTAACTTCGACGGCCTTGGTGCCATCTCCGGCATCGGGACTTCCAGAAGGTTCCGCGAAAAGGGAGACGCGGAGGGAGTAGGGTCTTGGGGTTTTGACGGAAGTGATGTAACAAGCGATGGACTGGTCATTGAGATGGATGATTCCGGAAGTGGATCGGGATTGAAGTGATAGAAGCTTGGTGGTTCAGTCTTCGGTTGAACCGGTGGTGGAGCAGAGGGAGAATATGATGGTGGTTAGCGTCAAGAATGTGAATCGTGATAGGTTAAGATGGGAAGCCATGGTTCGATTCGTGAAGCAGATTACTCGGTGAAGGGTTTTGATTTGGGATGGAGGAAGAGGGACGGTGATGATGAAGAGGTAATTGGTTCACTGTATTTCCTTTAAGTTTTCGATCTGGTTTCTTTTCTGTATCACAACTTAACAACATCAATTATTTTGAACGTTAACAGTTTCCAGGCAAGCAACAACAATAATCGATAGGGAGAAAGATGGGGAAATAAAATTACCGATTCGGAGCTCCTCCGACGGGCCTTCAAATTCTCAGGTATAATTTTGACACTCTCTTTATTTTCTGAAAATCAATTCCTCTCACTTGTTGTATGTTGTGGATGAACGCGTTTGATCGTTACGTTTGAGTTTTTTGCTCTGTTGTTGTTGGTATTCTGTTGCAGGAAGCTTAGAGGTGATCATTGATGGTGTGAAGCTTTGAACTTTGGTTTTCTTACCACGGCTATGAAGGTTGTTGTTGTTATCTGTCTCTTTTTCTCTTCTACTATGAATTGGCGTGGAAATATTTTATGTTATGTTAACAGAAACTGACAGTATTTTTGTGGTTCTTGTGAAAATTTTCTGATGTTTTCTAAGTTGTGTTAACAAAAGTTGATGGTAGGAAGTTTTTTTAGAATATGAAGAGGTTTGAGATGCAGGGTCCGGTTGTGAGTAGAGTGGGGTTGAAAATTATGAAGTTCTTGTTAGGTGTCTTTTTTTGAGATTTTTCTATGTTGCTGGTATATATATTTCTTTTGTGTTTTTTCTGTTAACCAAGTCTAAGTTTATAGAGAGAAGAAAAATGAAATTTTTGGGGGAAAAGGTTGGTGAAACATGAACGAATGCAGTGCCTTATTTCATCTCCTTTTGAATCAATTTTTTTATTATTCTACTTTTGTGCTACATTTGGACTGTTCTTGTACAGGTTTTTGGCAAGTTGTTGCAGATTTTGCATCAAAGCAGTAGCAGGGTGCAGCAACATGACCTCGCAGGTTTTGGGCAGCATTGCAGCATACTTTTGGGACAGTAATGCAGCAGGTTTTGAGCAGCATTGCAACATTTTTCTTGGCATTATTTGTGCAGAATTTTGACTTGTTTTTGGACTGATATGCAAGGTTTGGAGTAGCATACAACAAAAGTTTTTTTTGGCATTATTTGGCAGCAAGATAGTATCATAGAAACAGGATTATTTTGGTGGTTTAGCATAAAGATTTCATGTAATTTTAGCACTTTAGGACTTAGGAATTCATGTGTTTGTGTATGGTTTTATAATGAGATATGAAATGGTGATGATTTTGTAATGGAAGTATTTTGTAATCTCTTGGATCCACATGAATGAAAGTATGAATCTTGAATGAAATTCTTAAATAAATTCTACGCCAAATGATCTTGCTCTCTTAATTTAATCTCTAGTCCGAATTGACACACAATTTGATTCCAATTAAAATTTGTGTCGAAATTTGTCTTTGAATTTGAAATGCATGAATGATGAATGAAGTTGAATTCTTGAGAAAGGTCTTGAATAATTCTTGATATTTTGAACAATTCACATTAATGAACTTGCACTCTTGGAATATACTTCGGGAAATTGGAATGCATATTACTCAAGACATCAAATTCATAAACCTTCTTGAATCTCTCTTGCATATAAGAACCCTAATGTTATTTGACAAACTCAGATATTTTGGCTTCATGGTATTGGTTACTAGAAAGAAAACTTCACAACAATGAATTCAATCTTGATTCAGATCTCAAATCCAAGTTAACTTGCAAACCACAAGAATTCGAAGAATTCTCAACCCTAACTCGCGTCTTCACCTCATAGTAATTTGCAATACAGACCAATAGCGCAAATCGTGCCTTTAAGAAATTTAATCGACAATCCACCTTAATCCAATGATCTCTACAGTTCAATTGTGAAATAACTTGAAATAGTCCACAAGCAATCAAAGAATTATTGGACTAAAACTCCAGTTTCATGAATTATCCCAACAGAAAAAATCAAACGTCCTTGAGAAAATGTTTGTGGCATGACTTGGACCTTAATCTTCGAAGTGATCTCATAAATAACGCTATTTGTGATACTTTGCAAAATAATCTCCTCAGGACGTTGAAAATTGAAGAAGTTATGACCGTTTGAAATTTAACTTGCAAGAGTTGACTTTTGGTCGAAATTCTTTGAATCGACTTGCAAACTTGATCTTTCTTCGCATTCTAAAGCATCTTGATGCACATGTAAACCAGTGATGATGAAATCTTGACTGTGCTTTGGGGAATTTTGGAAGAAGCTTGAGACCACTTATCGAACAAGGCGTGGAAATAAACACACGATCTTCTCAAGATCCTCGAGATAGAAGCTATCATACTTGAAACAACTGTGATCAAAATAAGCCTGAACAAAGATTTAGAAGTCGTGTCTTGATGAATGAGTCTTCGAGAATCAATAAACAATTGTAATTCTGGCTTGAAGAACTCAAAACACTAATTGAAGCGCAACGCCTGATGTCCTTGATTCATATCTGTTTCCTGTAAATGAAATCAAAGAAACGAAAAACACACACTTCGTGCTTGATTAGGAGTTAGTGATACATAGGCTAAGAATGTTCAAAATACTTGACAATTTCTGCATAGTCAATGCTCGAAGGTGAGAGGTTAAAACCGACCGTATTTTGAGACCTTGACTTTTGTATAAAAATGCAAAAAATAAAAATGGGATTTTAGGTCAAAAATTGGGGTATGACACAACTAAGAGCCTGTAGATAACTGCAGATGAAAAGGGTGCTAATACCTTCCCTTTTCATAACCTACCCCCCGAACTCAAGAACTAATATCGAAATGTCTTTCATGTTCTTTTCAACCTTTCCTTATTGGATAAAAGAAAAGTCGGTGGCGACTCTTGCTATCGGCAACAATTGCGAACAAACACAAAACACCCAAGTCAGTTCTCCAACCGTGTTACAGAACTAGCGACTCTGTTGGGGACTTGTTTAAAAGTGGGGTTACCTTAGTGCTAGATCACCTTTACTTTATTTCCTTGTTTGACTTGTTTGATTTATATTATGGTTCTTTGTTTGGGCTTGTTTTGATCCTCCATCCGAATCTGGGGCACCTTTTAGGTAAGTAGCAATAGATTGCAGAAACTGTACAACATAGACCGATACAGTTGAAATAATGGCTATGTTAGTGTGACGCATTTGTTGGTACCAGTATCCCTTGTGTTGAATCGAGGATAATACGGAGCCGCTGAGCGGCATCATGAAGCACTAACTGACCTTAGAACCTTAATTGAACAACTTTGACATTAGGAAGTAGTGAGATAGTCGACTTTGGTTCTGACTGAAGATTGGTTGATACTCGATGCTACGCTCATTGAGATTGGACTTTTGGGATATCTTGGCCGCAATAAAAGATATTGAGATCCCCTAGAACCCGGTTACTTTCTAGGACAGGATGAGCCAACTAAACTTTAAGAGGGTACTTACCTATAAACTCCATGCAAGCCTAAACCTAAGGACTTGTCTGCTTTGTGTGTATATGACTATTTGTACATAAAAACTTGCTTGCTTTACATACTTGTACATAACATCATAAACATCATAACATCATAAGCATTCTCACTAACCATTTCAAGGATTTAGGAATTTATCTTTGTTTTG
Source organism: Vicia faba (assembly GCA_948472305.1). Classification (NCBI taxonomy): domain Eukaryota; kingdom Viridiplantae; phylum Streptophyta; class Magnoliopsida; order Fabales; family Fabaceae; genus Vicia; species Vicia faba. The sequence continues at coordinate 590,133,947 of OX451737.1, forward strand.
TTTTATAGGCCATGACTCTCATCCGAAGGAATACCATCTGAATCAGCTTCGTGAAAGCACACCCTCATCTCCAAGAATTAGCATCAAGGGTGCCTGGAGATTCTCCCTTCACTGAGAAATATGGTCGACTTCTCATCTTGTTTACCTCCAATTTCCAAGAAGAAATTATGTGTGTGCTCTTCCATTTCTTTGATCCCATGCATCATTGCTTCACCTTTCCTGACTATCAGTTGGTCCCTACACTAGAAGAGTTCTCTTAACTGTTAGGAGTGCCCATGCTTGATCAAATACCGTTAACTAGTTTAGAAGGGACTCCAAAGCCTGAAGTTATTGCCAAATCCCTGCATCTGAAGAGAGCCAACATTATAGAAAATTAGGAGACAAGAAGCGGAGTTAAGGGTTTCCTAGCCAAGTTTCTATTGGAGAAGGATCGTTCATTCTGGGAAGATATGGATTTCTAGGCCTTTGAAGATGTCTTGGCCCTTCTAATATATGGTTTGGTTCTATTTCCCAATCCGGACCAATTCATAGATGTGAATTCCATCAAAGTCTTCCTCTCTCATAATCCTATACCTACTTTTCTTGGAGACATTTTCCATTGTTTCCACACTCGCATCATGAAGAAAATAGGTACTCTATTGTGTTGCATTCCCTTACTCACCAAGTGGTTTACTTCACACCTACTTCGATCAATACTGAAGAACGAGCAAGGATTGACATGGTCTCAAAGGATAATGTCCCTCACACTCTCTGACATTTATTGGTGTTCTCGATCCTTGGAAGATACTACTATCATTGACCGTTGCGGGGAATTATATAATGTCCCACTCTTAGGCATTAGGGGAGGTATGACATATAACCATTCTCTTGCATTACGACAATTTGGGTATGCACGAAGAGATGGTCCTCACGATGCACTCATCCAAGGTTTGGTATTCGACTATGAGGGAAATAACCAAGGCTACTGTCAAAGGTTAATACGAGCTTGGAGAATGATAAACAAAGTGGATAGCAAGACATTAGGGCATAAGAACTCCATTCCTTTGGAGCCTTATCTTAAGTGGGTACGAACTCGTGCTCAAAGACTCGGTATGCCATACCCTTCCACTTTGCCTATCATCAAGGAGCCATTAGTTGAAGGAGATGTACCTTATGTTATCCTTCACCCTATAATGCCTACTTCTCCTGAAGACTTACAAAGAGCTTGGATCCAGCTGATGGAAGAATGAGACACCTTCGAAGCCCAATTCTACGAGAGTGAGAAGAAGGTTCTGGAGCTTACAAGACAGCCTAATGAGGAGCGAAATCTGAACGCCTACATTGCGCCAAAGAGGATGCGTTCGACCTTTTTGTCTTAGGAGTTTATTTTGTTTTATTTCCTCCCTTGTAAGTCCAAGGGGCGTGGTTATAATCAATTAAAATTATTAATACAATTGATGTTTGCTCCTTTCTTGTCTAAAACAAATTTAAATTTTCTAATTCCTTGAGAACATTGCATCCACATACCATGCATCATATCATGACAGACTTTTCCCACACAAGTCTCTCATATGCTTACTGTTTATTTCATTAGAGATGTCACTAGAGCATACTATCAAGGACATTAAGACTCAAAATTCTCAGTGTCGTACCCCAAATTATTCCTACCTCGATGATTTTATTTTTCGAGATTAAAATTGAGGAAATATTCAATTAAAGATGGTATATCAATATCTGATAGTCTGTCTTTATCCAACTATGGGGTGTACCTTAAATTAAGGAGAATGGGGCTATCTAAATCAGAGAGACTCATGTATCCGTAGGCCCATTCACGAAGCATGTTTGCCAATGGCCCATGCGATTCGAAAATGGAAAATTATTTCAAAAGTAATTATTAAGTTTAATTACATAAGCCATTTAGGTGTTAGTATTGCTAGTAAAAAGAAAAGGAGGTGCAATTATGAATAACAGACCCGGTGTATTTTCAGCAATCCATTTGTTGTTTTAATTAATAAAACCCATTTTAGTGTTATTAGTAAAAAAGGGGTATAATTGTAAATTACAAGCCCATTAAGATTTCTTATTTAGCTAACCCAGGATGGTTCTTTTTTTAGAAGAATGATTGTTGTGAAAAAAATATTTTGTTGGTTAGGGCCCAATTATTGGTCCATTTGGCATTTGTGAATTATAATCTGACCCATGTTTTATTAGTTAATTTATTGTTTACAGATTATTATTAGTTTTTAGAATAATCTATTGGATTGGATTAGATGTTCAAAGCCCTTTAGGCCCATTTAGCACTAAAAGAAAAAGTGTTATTGTAAAACAAAAATGTCTTTATAATAAAAAAGAAAGTATTGATTGTTGAGTTGAGATAATGTTGTGCCCAATGTCCATTTACGCATGGGCTGAACAAAAATTGCAACGCAAGGCTAACAAAAAAAAAGTAACTAATAGTTAATGTACCAATCATCCCTAAATCTAACACACGTTTTGCACAAACTAACACTGTATAAATCTAAACCAAAATTAGCGCATATGGTTGCTTCTTTACAACTACTTTAGAGATTGAAAATAGAATCAAATCAACAAATCTCAGCATTACCAAATCAAATCCTAAACTAAAAGTTGCAGAAATAAGATGAACAAAATCAATCATAATCCAAAATCCAATCTCATAATTTCAATCAAATCTTTTACAGCATATTACAGAAGCAAATCTCAAAAGGAAAAAAAATAATAACTTCTACAGAGCAGATCTAAATAATAAAATCAAATCCATAAAGTTGTCAATTACAACAAAATCAGTATATTACAATTAAGATTCCTATCCCTAATTCCTAATGATTATAAAAGCAAAAACAGATACAGAGGAGGGGTTTTTTTATTACAGAAAGAAGACAGAGACGGAAGAAGAATTCAGAGAACTAAGAAGAAGAGTTGAAAAAGAACAGGAAGGAGTCTTGAATTCGAAAAGTGGAGAAGAGGAAGCTTGATACCTTTCCCTTTGAAGATCTAACACAAGGATCGGTTAGGGTTTCAATCTCTGAAACCCTAACTGTGAAACGCCACCCTTAATTGCATCGCTATCACCATCATCATCGGACACCACCATTACCTGTTGTGATGCGGTGGGAGAACTGACTTGAGGTTTTGCGTTTGTGTTTGCAAATGTTGTGGTTAGAAAGAGTCGCCACCGACTTTTCTTTTATCCAAAAGGAAAGGTAAAAAAGCACAGGAAAGACCTTTGAGATTGTTTTTGAGTTCGGGGTGTAGATTATGAAAAGGGATGGTGCTAGCACCCTTTTAATCCATGGTTTTCCATGGAATCTTAGTTACTTGTTTAGATCACTTGCTTTGCTTTGAAATTGTTTGAAATGGTGTTTTGTGTGGTTTTGAAAGTATTTTGAAAAGAGGCCTTCGTTTAGGCAATCTTTGTAATAATTCTCGTTCGTGAGAATGTATACAAAGATGTTTGTCTTTTGAAAAATGTTTCAATGTTTTGTAAGATATTTTGAAATGTGTGTGTGTTTGTTTTTGAAAATAGCAAGGATTGTTTTGAAATGGTACAAGTAACTAGAAGCTATCTACCTACTCAAATGTCTTTCTTGTGCATTTTTATTCCTTTGATGTTGTTGATTTACCATTGATTTGGTAAACAACCCTATCTTTGGATGTAAACGGGACGGGTGTGGTTCATCGTATGACCATGATAGCAATATTGCCAAGTATCTTAGCATGTTTGAGGGACAAAAATCATCTTTGTTTAGGCAACCTTTTGATAGCGCCATCGAGGGACTATGATCTTATTTTGTTTTGTTTTAACAAGATACTTCGCGTGCGTAACTCGGCCATTTATTTAGGCAACCAAGTGGGAGAAACCCTAAGGGAGTTTGTGTGCAATGTGTGTCATTTTTCATGCATTTGTCTTGCATTAGGTATTTTCTATTTGTTTTGTTTTTGGTCTTGTCATGCAAACCCTAGTTTACTAAACATGGTATAAATGCGATAAATTGCGTAAATGTAAACTAAGCTATTACAACAATTATTATGGGAGGGGGGATATAAGTTTTTGAATGGAGATATTGCATAAAATAAACCCTAAAAATACTATTATAATCCAATTGAATATTGTGCGCATTAAATAAATAAACAAGTATTTAAAATGCAATGCAAATGTATTTATGCAAAAAATGTTTTGTATTTGATATTTTGTATGAGAAAAATGATTTATTTAAGCCCTAAAAATAAGAGAAAAAATATTATTATTTTTGAAAGGGTGAAACCCTAATTTTCAATTAAAATAAAATATATGTTCTATATTATTATTTTGTCCATTTTTTGTACAAGAAAATAATAAATAATATTATGTACAAATATTAAAAATTAAATATGTATGAGAAAATGAATATTTTATGTGTAAAATAATAAAATAAAAATGTATTGTATTTTTAAACATATTTACAATTTATTTAAGAAAATAAAGTATATTATTCGAATAAACTATTTTTTATGCAAAAAATAATAGAAAAAATAAAATAAAATGCAAAAAATAAAGAAATTATTTTTCATGATTTTTTATGATTCAGAAAAATAAATAAAAGCAATAAATATAAAAAATATGAGAAAATATGAAAAATATAACAAATAAAGTCAGGGGGTGCAAATAGTGGTCAGGGGGTGTGAAAATCAAAAACAACAAGCCCAAGGCGCCAAGGCCCAGAACTTCATACCTGTCCTCCAGCTTCTTCTCCTTGCGCGCGTTTTTTCTTCAAATTTGTAACTTGTTATTACTTGCATAAAAACAAAAACTTATAACACAAAACATGTAGCATTTTATCTCACGATTCCAATGATATAAAATTTGTAACCTAACTCTCAAAGATCAGGGAGAATTTTAATGGCCCTAAATCGTGACCAAGAAATTTCAGCATTTTCAAACTTTAAATTCTCTCAGCTCAGTTAATATAAATGGAAAGTATGCATATGTACAGCTTCACCATGCTAGGGACTACTTTTTTTATTCACAAATCGTGGCTTGAGGATGCCTAAATAGAGAGATAGAGTTTTAAAAAATACCTCCTTCAGCTGGATTTGGATATGACAATGTGGGGACTTTGAGTGAGGCCTGGGAATCGTGTGAGCTTCCTTGAACTTCCTTCAAACTATTCCAATACCTAGCTTGCTTTGTGGATGGCCAGAACTCTCTGTAGAAGTCAAGCTGCAAGCTCCAAGTTTGAAAATGGCAATGGCAGAAACAGGGGTTACAACAACAATGTAAACGCTTGGATAGCTTTAGTATGATGTGTAGAAGGAGTTTGAAGTGTCAAGCCACAAAACGCACGAGCCAACTCTGAGTTTGGGCAGAAATATAGTGTTTTTGAGTTTTGGAGTGTTTCAGATGTTAGGAAATCGTGTTTTGCATTGTGATCACTTTATGAATATGTATAGAAAGATACAAAGTCCACTCTTCCCTTGCTGTACCAGCTTTCCACCTTTTGGCAAACTTTCTTGTATCTTAAGCAAAGTGAAGTGACTAAAGCTCGCATGCTTGTACTGGCTAGTTTTAGAGCTGCAAAGAGCTTGTACACATTGCTTAAAACCTGTGTGAATTTCTTGCACCAAAGGGACAGGTCCAACGCTCAAGGTTGGCAAAGTTGTAAAAGCTCACCTTTATGAAAATGGCAATGTGCCCTTTATGCCATTAATGGAATTATCTCTTGTACAATGTTCCAAAAGCCAAAATAAAGCCTTTATCCTCCGAGTTAGCATTTAATTATGGAGTGTAGAATGAGTTTAGGACCTGTAATGCAAGGTACAAGCATCATGGATCAGATTTGCAACTTGATACACTTGTGAAAATGGCATGAACAAAAGTGATAAAATGCCAATTTCTCTTCTTCGATTCTCCCTAACCACAAATAATCTTGGAGAGTTCTTAGACATTTTAGAAATATTGTCATGTTATCTATAATTCATCTTTGAAATTCATTTTGAGATACCTCTTGGAACTAGGTGAAACATGTCCATGAAGTTGGGTCCAAAACCTGCCTAAATTAGGGCAAAATTTCACTAAGGTATTTAGTTCATGGACCCCTATTCACAAATTCATAACTTGATATCCAAGCATCTTTTGGGAAAAGTTTGTGAAGCAAAGTTGTAGATTTCATGGAGGACTACAACTTTCATGTTGGAAGTTTTCTTTTAATCAAATTGCATCATGGTGAAAAAGTGGTGGAAAGTTGGGAAAAAATAAGAAAATTTCCATACTTAGAAAAATTCTAAGTTATGAAATTTTTCAAATTCAAAACCCTAATTTTCAAAATTAGTTTTCTTGGTGAACAAGTTTTATGTTTTGACATATCTTGATGAATTATGATCCTTGGCACTTGATTTTGACCAAAAAGTCAAAGTTTGACTTTTCAGTGTACAGTTGACTCTTGATCAGTTGACTGTAAAATTCATCTGTCAATCCAATGAACTTGAGATCTTTTAAACTATGTAATTAGGTCAAGATGATGCCATTGAACCCCTGAAATCATGTTTGAACCTAGTTGGTCATTGGCTAGGTTAAAAATCATAAATTTCCCTTTCTCAGTCAAAACCCTAATTTTGACCATTTTGCCCTTTTGATGATTTAATCAAATTTCTTGAGGAGTTGTGATCCAAACTTGATCAAATGGTACATATGAGTCGTGAATGTTGTTGTGGATCAAAAATTATGAAGTTTGACTGTAAATTGGCCATGGTTGACTTTTTCCCCAATATAGCTAATTTTTAGGTCAACTGTCGAATTAACTGATCAAAAATGTGGTTCAAGGCTTGAAACTTAACATGAGAAATCTTAGGGGTCCAAGATGGTGTATGAAAGTCACATGAAGCATTCATGGTCCAAAAATCCTTGTGAAAACTCAAACCCTAATCTTGGGGTATCAGTGCAAGATGAAATATCCTAAGTTGAGCAAACCCTAATCCTGTCTTGAGTCCAAGAAGTTTTGTGAGAAAAGTCTTGATAAATGAGAGGGAAAATTTTGGGGTACAACAGTTGCCCCTGTTCAATCTTCTTGAACCTGAAGAGTTAGATTGGCGAGTTTTGTCGTTCGTGGCTCGAAGGTAAAAGATGATTGGACACTAGAGTGCCCGTAAATTTGCACTCGTCAAAATGTAGTTGAGGGAATGGGCTTAAAGATTCCATTTGGAGAGATGATATAATCTTGTTGGAGATGGGCTTGTAGATGCCATCCAAGAATGTTTGTTGAATTGCAAGTTGTAAGTCAGAAGAATAAGTATCAGAGTGGTGTCTGCGTTTGGAACGTATCTGAGCTGTATCTGGAGACTTGAAATCTGAATGAGAAACAAAATAGCATCCGTGTCTGGAGCGTATCTGAACTGTATCTGGGTGTTGAAGTCTGAATGAGTAGTAGAATAGCATCCGCGTCTGGAGCGTATATAAACTGTATCTGAACTAAAATTTGAATGTGTAACGGAATGACTTTCGTGTCTGGAGTGTATCTGAACTATATCTGATAGTTGAAATCTAAATAAGTGACAGAATGGCAACCATGTCTGGAGCGTATCCGTAATGTATCTGAGATTTGAGTAAGGGCCAGAATGGCATCCGTGTCTGGATCGTATCTGAACTTGAAAACTGAATGAGTAGCATAATGACTTCTGTGTCTGGAGTGTATCTGAACTGTATCGAAAGCTGAATCTGAATGAGTAACAGAATGACTTATGTATTTGGAGTGTATCCGTACTGTATTATGATTGCATTTTGTTAAACGGTAGTTGTTAATCTTATCCTGAAAAGGGTAAAATGTTAGCGGAAACACAAAGTTTTGTTGCATGAAATGTATGATGCAATATATGTACTTTATCAATGTTTATGATATATGGATGTAATGTATGCGTATGTAAGTTGATGCGCTGTATTGCTGAGGAAAATAAATCCTTCACTGCTGTCGGGGAAAATAAATCCTTGGCTACTGAGGATAAGAAATCTTTGGCGACTGTTGGGGATGTAAGGATCCTTCATGTCTTAAAGTTAGAGTATTTGACAAAAATTCTATTGTAAGCAATGCCATATACTGCCTGAGTAATCTGTTTGGGGAATCCAGGGAGTTTGATGACTTCTACTGGGGATTACACAATATAAATCCTATTCTGCTAGGGAACAAAGAAAACTCTGATGACTTCTGCGGGGAATTAAGAATGAGAATATTCATTCTGTTGGGGAGCAATGAAAACTCTGTGGGGAAGAAGGTTTACTGTTGGGGAGTAGGTTCAGGAGTTTGGGTCGTCTACCATTCTACTAGGGAATTATCCTAGGTTGGGGAGAGACAAAAGTTAACTGTTATTTGGTTGATTTTCAGGCTTCAAGATAACTTGCTGGGGAATTAAGAGAAACTAGATGGTTTTCACTGGGGATTGATAGTTAGAAGTTTTGGTTCCATTGGGGATTGAGAGTTTGAAGTTTTAACTCTGATGGGGATTAAGGGTTTGAAATTTTAGCTCCTCTGGGGATCTAGATGATGTACTGTAGGGATTGCTCATGGAATAGCCTAAAGACGTTTTCCTATCCTTTCAGTCTGTCAGTAATTGTTCTCTTCCATCCTGTTTATTTGTAAACAGTAATTATGTTCAAATGCATATGTTCACCAATAAATCATTGGACATTTTTGCAAATAAAAACACAAGTGCAAAGAAAAAGGTAAATAGTTTTCTATACTTTGAAAGAGATATCTTTGTATTTACTTTAAATAAGTGTTTTGTACAAAGGAGAAAGACATCCTAGTAAGAGGATGGTGTCATAAAAGTGAGAAAAATTTATACAAAGAAAGATGGCTATATGTAAAAATCCCATGGGGTTCCCATTCTCCTATAGCCTTCGTATCTCTGAATATCTTGTTTGTTCGTTGCTTTGTAGATGGTTGGATTGATCAGAAGCTCAGAGTTTTTCAGTGAAGAGATTGTCCTTAAAGTGATCCGACGAGACATAGTCATACGCTTTAATTCCCTAACTTTTGCCTGGACCGCCCTTTCGGGTTTTCAGTCCACCGGGAAACCATTTTTGCCCAAGTCGCCCTTTCGGGTTTTCAACTTGCCGGGTGTACAGATTTTTTATATTTTATCCCTAATTTTTTCCCGAACCTTCTTGGTTCGCCGGGATGCCCTTGTTTTGCCTAGGTGTGTCAACCTAGCGGGTCTCTTATGGGTAGTATCTTTTGACTATGTCTGCGTTCGCAGGGTGTGGCAGGTCGTCACCGTCCATGGTGGTTAAGATCATTTCCCCACCAGAAAATATGTTCTTGATTACAAATGGTCCTTCATAGGTAGGAGTCCATTTTCCCCTGGGATCACTTTACGGTGAGATGATGCGCTTGATCACTAGATCTCCAACTTGATATACTTGTCGTCTGACTTTCTTGTTGAAAGCCTTGATTATCCGTTTTTGATACGTATGACCATGGCAAACAATAGTAAGCCTCTTTTCATCAATTAAGTTAAGTTGATCAAGCCGGGTCTGGATCCAATCGTCTTCACTCAAGCCCACATCCATCATGATTCTCAAAGAGGGAATTTGAACCTCGATAGGTAAAACAGCCTCCATGCCATAAACCAAAGAATAGGGTGTTACCCCAGTTGACGTGCGTGCCATGGTACAGTACCCGTGGAGAGAAAACGGTAGCATTTCATGCCTGTCCTTGTAAGTGACTGTCATCTTTTGTATGATTTTTTTGATTTTTTTGTTAGCAGCTTCGACTGCACCATTCATCTTCGGCCGGTAGGGGGATGAATTGTGATGTTGAACCTTGAACTACTTGCACAATGCGGTGATCATAGTAATTTTAAGGTTTGACCCTTGTCAGTGATGATCCTTTCGGGGATACCGTACCGGCAAATAAGATTCTGCTTGATGAAGCTGGAAACAACATCTTAGTAACAGATGCGAAGGAAGCTGCTTCGACCCACTTGGTGAAGTAGTCCATGGCCACCAGAATGAAGCGGTGTCCATTGGATGCTGTAGGCTTGATCTCTCCAATCATGTTGATTCCCCACATAGCGAAGGGCCAAGGAGCTGTTAAGACATTTAGAGGAACTGGAGGCACGTGCACCTTGTCTGCATAGATTTGACACTTGTGGCAAGTCCGGGAGTGTTGATAGCAGTTAGCTTCCATGGTAGACCAGTAATAGCCTACCTGTAGAATCTTCTTAGCCATCGTATTCCCACTAGAGTGAGTGCCAAAGGTACCCTCATGCAATTCAGCCATGATCTTTTTAGCTTCAATCTTGTCCACACAACGGAGCAGAATAGAATCATGATTGCGTTTGTACAGGATGTCATTACTTAGGAAGAACTTAGCTGAGAATCTCCTTAAGAACTTTTTGTCATTGACTGAAGCTCCTTCAGGATACTCTTGAGTCTCGAGATACCTTTTGACTTCGTGGAACCACGACTGGTCCACTACTTCTTCGGTATTAATCTCGTGACAGTGTGATGGTTTATCCATATGTTCAATGGTGATTTGGGGAGCCTCATTGTTCCAATCAAGTTTAAACATAGATGACATCGTAGCTAAAGCATCTGCTAGCTGATTTTCTTCTTACGGGAAGTGCTCGAAGGTAATCTGCTCGAAATGTGGTAACAATGTCAAAACATGTTCTTTGTAAGGGATGGGGTTTGGATGCTTGGTGTCCCACTCTCCTTTGATCTGACTGATGACCAAAGCTGAGTCCCCAAACACATCTAAGGATTTGATTCCCAAGTCTATGGCAGCCTTGAGACCAAAGATGCATGCTTCATACTCTGCCTTATTGTTCGTACAGTTGAAGCAAAGTCTGGCAGTGAAAGGAGTATGGCATCCTTCTGGAGATATAAGCACAACACCGATACCGTTACCAAGTGCATTGGATGCCCCATCAAAGTACAGGGTCCATCGGGATCCTTGTCCAGGTTCGTCATATGGTCTGATCTCTTCACTGTTGTCCAATGTCATGATGTCTTCGTCAGGGAAGTCAAACTTCATGGACTGGTAATCTTCTACAGCTTGATGAGCTAGATGATCAGCTAGCACACTACCCTTTATATCTTTTTGGGTCGTGTACTGTATGTCGTATTCCGTTAGGATCATCCACCATTTGGCTATCCTCCCGGACAGAGCAGGCTTCTCAAAGATGTACTTTATCGGATCCATCTTAGATATCAGAAAAGTGGTATGAGTCAACATATATTTCCTTAGCCGGCGAGCAGCCCATACCAAAGTGCAACAAGTTTTCTCAAGCAGTGAATATATGGTTTCACAGTCGGTAAACTTTTTGCTAAGATAATAAATGGCATGCTCTTTTCGGCCAGACTCGTCATGCTGCCCCAGTATGCACCCCATTGAATTCTCTAAGATGGTCAGATACATGATTAGCGGTCTTCCCTCGACGGGTGGCATCAGGACAAGAGGTTCTAGTAAATACTCCTTGATTTTATCGAAAGCAACTTGACATTCATCGTTCCATCTGACTACCTGATCTTTCTTCAACAGCTTAAAGATTGGTTCACAAGTAGACGTTAGGTGAGAAATGAACCTGGAAATGTAGTTTAGGCGTCCCAAAAAACCTCTGACTTCCTTCTCAGTGCGAGGAGCATGAATTTCTTGTATAGCTTTTATTTTGGCAAGATCAACCTCGATGCATTTGTTGCTGACAATGAAACCTAAGAGTTTATCGGACCGGACTCCGAATGTACACTTGTTTGGGTTCAATCTTAGCTTGTACTCCTTCAACCTGACAAACATCTTTTGTAGGTGATCAAGGTGTTCTTCTTCAGTTTGTGATCGGGCTATCATGTCATCTACGTAGACCTCTATCTCATGATGTATCATATCATGAAACAAAGCTACCATGGCGCGTTGATAGGTTGCCCCTGCATTCTTCAGTCTGAATGGCATCACTTTGTAGCAGAGCGTACCCCACTGTATGATAAATGTAGTTTTCTCCATGTCCTTAGGTGACATTTTGATCTGGTTATAGCCCGAGAATCCGTCCATGAAAGAAAATACATTGTGTTGGGCTGTATTGTCGACTAGGATGTCGATGTGTGGAAGTGGAAAGTCATCTTTAGGGTTGGCCTTGTTTAAATCTATATAATCCACACACATTCTCACTTTTCCGTCATTTTTAGGCACGGGAACAATGTTGGCCACCCATTGGGGATAGGAAGTAACAGCCAGAAATCCAGCATTGAACTGTTTCATAACTTCTGCTTTGATCTTCTCGGACATGTCAGGTCTCATGCGGCTGACCTTTTGTTTTACTGGTGGACAGTCTTCTCTTGTGGGTAGACGGTGTACCACAATGTCTGTATCGAGTCCCAGCATGTCTTCGTATGACCAGGCGAAGATCTCAACATAATCATACAGTAGCTGAATTAGGCGCTCCTTAACACTCGGCTCTAGATTGGCACCTATTTTGATTTCCTTTTTATCCTCCTCTGTACCCAAGTTGATTGTATCGAACATCTCCTCATGAGGCTGAATTGCTCTTTCCTCTTGCTGTAATAATCTGGCCAATTCCCCTGGCACCTCACAATCTTCCTCACCTTCGTATTTGGCTTGGTAGATCAGATCCTCAGAGTCACTGAAGGCTATAGCAGTATCGTTACCCATGGGATCCGGAATGGAAGGGTACCTGCATTTGTGAGTGTGGGTGTGTGTATGGGTATAGCCATCTTAAAACAATAAAATGTAAAAGAAAGACAATGAGCACAAAAGGTTTATATATGAAAAAGCGTCCATGATTCATTGAATGACATATGTAGATGAAATAAAAACCCTTACAAATGGACCATTGTGTCTCGGGTAAGACACAAGGTTTTTAAAGTACGAATTGTTTGTGAATTATTACAGTCCAACAGAAATGTAAAAGATAGATTACTGAGATATGAAAGTTATCGGAACGAAGTCTCTGGCTTCCCAGTTGCGCAGTCCCCCGCTGACAGTAGGAAATATCCAATCTTCCAAGCTTCCCTCCTCTCCATTGTCATCTACGACATTAACGCTTTGGTTGCTAATCTTTACAACTGGCCCCCCAGCACGGGCATGGCGCACAGCCTTCTGACCAGTCGAAGTAAACCCCAAGCCAAACTTGTCTGATTTGTAAAGAATGTCTGGAAGCTTACCCCAGATTGTGAATCCCCCTTCTTCCACTACTTCCCTAGCATCCTTGAGAGATGACATCCAAGGCGAAGGTCTTGTGATCTTTGGAATCGAGGATACCGCCTTAGTCACCACTATTTCTTCAAAGACTTCTTCAAAATGTTGAAAAGAGGTCTCTATGAACTCGCCATCTAACTCCACATAATAGAAGGAATTCAGATGACTAATCATATACTCCTCCTCCCCATGGAGAATTATGATCTTCCCTTGGACGGGGTACTTGAGCATCTGATGCAAGGTGGAGGTGACATCTCTGGCATTATGGATTCAGGGGCGTCCCAACAGACAGGAATAAGAAGGAAGGATGTCCATCACGTAGAATGTTGAGTTGAAGACCTGAGTTCCCACTTTGATTGGGATGTCCACCTCCCTGTGGACCATCCTCTTAGAACCATCAAAAGCTCGCACCACTATGTTGCTGGGTTTTAGAGTTAGCCCCTCACAATCCAATTTATCAAGGGCTTTCTTCGGCAAGACATTCAGAGATGATCCCGTATCAACCAAGACATGAACTAGGGTTGTTCCTCTACACTCCACTGAGACATGTAGTGCATCGTTGTGTTTTCTCCCTCGGGGTGTCAACTCAGTATCGGAGAAGCCCAGGCCATTATCAGCTGTAAAACTGGCCACACAGTCCTGGAATTGGTCAGCAGACGTCTCTTGTGGAACGTGAGCTGTCTTTAGAAATTTTACCAAAGCTTTGGCATGTGCTTCAGAGCACAGCAGCAGGGCTAACATAGAGATCTTGGAAGGGGTATGCCCCAATTGTTCAACCACATCATAATCACTCTTCTTAATAATCCTCAGGATTTCTTCCATCTCCTTCTTGGATGTTTCAGGAATAGCTAGTGATTGAGCCTTCGTCAGGACAGGCTCCTCTTGAACGTTCTTTCCTTTATTCTCAGCAGTGGAAGTAGGGATAGGAATTGTATTTTCTTTGTTGGTGGGTACGCTTGCCGGTACAATCACTGGTGTAGAGGTATTCTTCGAAACAGCCACAGGTCCAAAGACTGCTGTTGGAGGAGCAATCTCTGGAGAGAAGATCCTACCACTGTGGGTGATCTTGCTAGTTCCAACAATGTTGCTAATGTTGGGACTGTCTTCTTCGGAGCTTTCTTCTTCTGCAGTCAGTTCAATCTGTTTAATACCATGGTAGTAGATTTCTCCACCATAGTTCCATGGTACTGTTTTATCTGAACTGTATGGGGTCGGCCCGGGCATTCTAATCTTAAGCGGAGCAGTCTTTGGAGCAGGTGTAATCCTAACGGGTCTTTTAGGGTCCCTGGAAGGATTCGCGTAGATGGTTATTATTGAAACTTCTTTCACTGGAACGGGTGAAACAGGAGCATTCTCAAACAAAATTTCTTGGTTATCCATCAGTCGTTGGATACCTTTTTTCAACAGAGGACTATCAAATGGGGAGGATAGGCAAACATGGCAGTCTTTGTCACAACCTGGGAAGATGCCAGCCTTCAACAAATTCAACTTGATAATCGGGAGCGGAGTTAACAGTTTATCCACTGTAGCAACAAATAGATCTTCTTCAAAAGCGTTGGCATTGTGACCATGCCTGGGCATTGGGGCGGAAATAACATTTGGTTTCTCAGGCGCTTCAAATTCAACTTCCTTTGCATCAATCAGATCTTGAATCTTATTCTTCAGAGCCTAACAGTTGTTGGTGTCGTGCCCTAGACTTTCAGAATGGTATGCGCATCTGGCGTTGGGATGGTAATGTGGAGAAGTAGTATTAGGATTTTTTTGAGCCTCTTTCAAAGTGGCTAGATTCAACTTCAATATATGTGGTAGAACTTGGGCTGGAGTCATGTTAATCTTGGTAAATTTCCGTACTGGCATTTCTACCCTTTGCTGATTAGTTCTTGGTTGGTCTGATGCAGGCTTCAGAATCATAACGGCCCCCACTGTTGGTCGACGCTCGGTTCTTCCCTGGTTCCTCTGTGAATAGATAGCAGACACTTCCTTTCTTCCCATGAAGGGTTTTTTTACAGCTGTTGAGGCAGACGCGTCCTTTTGAATCTTCCAACTTCTTATACCAGCCTCTACCCTTTCGCCGGTTAAGATCAATTCGGTAAACCCTACAGAAGAACTTCCAATCAGATGATTGGTGAAGGGGCCTAAAAGAGTTCTCAAGAACATGTCCACCAACTCCCTTTCAGATAGAGCAGGTTGCACCCTTCCGACTAGGTCTCTCCACTTTTGCGCGTAATCTTTAAAGCCCTCATTGGAAACCATGCCCATACTCTGTAGCTGAGTACGAGTTGGCGCCAAGTCGGGTTATATTGATACTGTTTATAGAAAGCGACGGCCAGGTCTTCCCAATTGTGGATTTCGTCCCTCTCCAACTGGTAGAACCAATCAAGTTGCATTCCTGATAAACTATCTTGGAAAAAATGGACCCACAAGTCTTTGTCAGCAGAGTGTGGTTGCATCTTCCTGACATAGGATCTGAGGTGAATTTTAGGGAAATACAACCCATCATACTTGGCAAACAGTGGCACCTTAAACTTTGGAGGGATTATAATTCCTGACACCAACCCCAACTCTTCAAAATCTAACCCAGGTACTCTCTGGATTTCCATAGTGTTGAGTCGCTCTTCAAGGTGTTTGTATTTGTCATCGGCCGGAGGGTATTGTTGTTCAGAGTAGTCCTCTTCTTCCTCTTCTTCTGCTTCAGAATCTGATGATACTGCCGTTTCCTTTCCTTTTCTTTCCCCCTCATCAGAAGTTGTTGGAAAATCTAAGGTTCGTCTGGCTTGTCCCTGAAATCTTCTACCCTTGATAACCACACCATTTGGCTTCTTCTTCTTTTTATCTTTTTCTTTTTCTAGAAAAGTCTTCAGCTCCTCCTTCCCCTTGGCTAGGGTCATGAGCAACTATTGAAATTGTGAATTCTGAGCTTTCAAATCTTTGACCGTTTGTTCAAGATCCATCTTGCTGAAATAAACAGCAGAGAGATGAGGAAACTTGGTGTGAAGACCTATTTATGCTTATGATGAATGATATGTATTCATGCAATGCTTTCAAGGATTCAGAAATTCAAATTTGTTTTAAACAAAAAAGAAACACACGTCATATTAATAAGATAGAATTGTTAGTACATCAATTCCCCTTGGGAAAAATAATACAATATTCTAAGGTAAAAAGACGTTTTGCATCCACTTTGGTGCAATGTAGGTGTTGAGAGTCTGCTCTTCATGAAGTATCCGAGTGAGTTCCAAAACCTTTTTCTTGCTTGCGTAGAATTGGGCTTCGAAAGTATCATGCTCTCCCTTGAGCTGTATCCAACTCCTTTGTAGGTCTTCGAGTGATGTTGGCATGTCAGGATGTAGGATGGTGTATGGAACCTCTCCTTCCTTACCAGGCTCTATAATCACTGGGAGAATGGAGGGATAAGGCATCATAAGAATTTGTGCGTGGGTTCGTACCCACTTGAGGTAAGGCTCAAGAGGGATGGAATTATTGTGTCCCAAGGTTTTACTATCTACCTTGTTTGGCATTCTCCAAGCTCCGATGAATCTCTGACGGAGTCCTTGGCCGTCGTTGTCGAAGTCGAAAATCAATCCTTAAATCAGCATATCATGTGGGCTATCTCTTCGGGCATAACCTAACTGTCTTAGAGATAAGAAAGGGTTGTAGGTGATGCCTCCCCTAATGCCAAGTAGATGGACATTAGGGAATTCCCCACAATGTTCGACAATAATGACATTCTCTTTGGATCGAGAACACCAATGAAAATCTGAATGTTGAAGTGTCATCAACCTTTGTGACCACCTCAAACCTTGCTCATTCTTCAAGACTGATTGGAGAAGATGAGAAATAAACCATCTTGCCAGAAGAGGAGTGCAACACATAAGAACACCTCTTTTCCTCATTGTACGAGTGTGAAAAGAGTGGAGGATATCCCCAAGCAATGTAGGCACTGGGTTGCGAGTCATGAAGATTTTGACAGCGCTTACATCTATGAGTTGGTCAGGATTAGGGAACAAGACCATCCCATAGATGAGAAGAGCTACAATCTCCTCAAAAGCTTGCAAGTCTAGAGAATTCCAACAGCTTTGGGCCTTCTCAAACAGAAACTTTGACAAGAAACCTTTGACACCACTTCTAGTTTCCCAATATGTTGTGACATCAGATGGGTGCTAGTGCGGGGCTTGAGCAATCTCTTCTGGATTTGGATCTCTTTCCGTACCGTTGAAGGGTAGTTGATTGAGAATAGGAATCCTCAGAAGTTGAGATAATTCTTCCAAAGTGGGCACAAGTTGATAGTCAGGAAATATGAAGCAATGATGCAAAGGGTCAAAGAACTGCAAAAGAAATTTCATCATGTCTTCCTCTGTGTTGGAAGTGACTAAGTTGAGTAGACGACCATGTCTCTCGGTGAATGGAGAATTCTCAGGAATCCTTGAAGCTAGCTCCTTAAGTTGTGGAGGAATTCTCACAAGGTTGATTTGGATAGTTTTCCTGCGAAGTGAATCCATAACCTACAAAACAAGAACAAAGATGAATTTCCAAAATCCTTGAAATGGTTAGTAAATACATATGATGTTCATGATGTCCATGATGTTATGCACAAGTATATATGTACAAGCAAATCAAACAAGTTCCTAGTTTAGGCTTGCATGGGGTTTCATAGGTAAGTACCCTCTTGAAGTTTAGTTGGCTCAACCTGTCCTAGAAATAGTAACTGGGTTCTAAGGAGCTCAATATCACTGGATTGTTTCCTTTTTCAGTATTTCAGTTTAGCCTCTTTATTGGCGACCAAAATATTCCAAGGAACCAACCCTCAATGAGTGTAGTATCGAGTATCTACTAACTTCGGACTGCACCAAAGCCGATCATCTCACTACATCCTAAAAGGCCAAGTTGGTCAAGTAAAGGTTCTAGAAGTTCATTAGTGCTTCATGACATCACTCAGCGGCCCCGTATTCTCTTTGATTGACTCAAAGGCTACCGGTACCCACAAATATGTCACACTAACATAGTTATTGCTTAGACCATGTCGGTATACCCCGCACAGTTTCCATAACGTATTGCTATTTACCTATAATGTTTCCCAAATCCGGGTAGAGGATTCAAACCCAAACAATAGAACCAAAGTGTAAAGCAAACAAGTCAAACAATTGTAAGCATGTAAAGGTGATCTAAACCCTAAGGTAACCCTACTTTTAGAATATTTCCCAACAGAGTTGCCAGTTTTGTGATGCGGTGGGAGAACTGACTTGAGGTTTTGCGTTTGTCTTTGCAAATGTTGCGGTTAGCAAGAGTCGCCACCAACTTTTCTTTTATCCAAAAGGAAAGGTAAAAAAGCACAGGAAAGACCTTTGAGATTGTTTTTGAGTTCGGGGGGTAGATTATGAAAAGGGAAGGTGCTAGCACCCTTTTCATCCATGGTTTTCCATGGGCTCTTAGTTACTTGTTTAGATCACTTGCTTTGCTTTGAAATTGTTTGAAATGGTGTTTTGTGTGGTTTTGAAAGTATTTTGAAAAGAGGCCTTCATTTAGGCAATCTTTGAAATGATTCTCGTTTGTGAGAATGTATACAAAGATGTTTGTCTTTTGAAAAATGTTTCAATGTTTTGTAAGATGTTTTGAAATGTGTATGTGTTTGTTTTTGAAAATAGCAAGGATTATTTTGAAATGGTACAAGTAACTAGAAGCTATCTACCTACTCAAATGTCTTTCTTGTGCATTTTTATTCCTTCGATGTTGTTTATTTACCATTGATTTGGTAAACAACCCTATCTTTGGATGTAAACGGGACGGGCGTGGGTCATCGTATGACCATGATAGCAATATTGCCAAGTATCTTAACATGTTTGAGGGACCAAGATCATCCTTGTTTGGGCAACCTTTTGATAGCGTCATCGAGGGACCATGATATTATTTTGTTTTGTTTTTCCAAGATACTTCGCGTGCGTAACATGGCCATTTATTTAGGCACCCAAGTGGGAGAAACCCTAAGGGTGTTTGTGTGCAATGTGTGTCATTTTTCATGCATTTGTCTTGCATTAGGTCTTTTCTATTTGTTTTGTTTTTGGTCTTGTCATGCAAACCCTAGTTTACTAAACATGGTATAAATGCGATAAATTGCGTAAATGTAAACTAAGCTATTACAACAATTATTATGGGAGGGGGGATACAAGTTTTTGAATGGGGATATTGCACAAAATAAACCCTAAAAATACTATTACAACCCAATTGAATATTATGCGTATTAAATAAATAAACAAGTATTTAAAATGCAATGCAAATGTATTTATGCAAAAAATGTTTTGTATTTGATTTTTTGTATGAGAAAAATGATTTATTTAAGCCCTAAAAATAAGAGAAAAAATATTATTATTTTTGAAAGGGTGAAACCCTAATTTTCAATTAAAATAAAATATATGTTCTATATTATTATTTTTTCCATATTTGTACAAGAAAATTATAAATAATATTATGTACAAATATTAAAAATTAAATATGTATGAGAAAATGAATATTTTATGTGTAAAATAATAAAATAAAAATGTATGGTATTTTTAAACATATTTACAATTTATTTAAGAAAATAAAGTATATTATCCGAATAAACTATTTTTTTATGCAAAAACTAATAGAAAAAATAAAATAAAATGCAAAAAATAAAGAAATTATTTTTCATGATTTTTTATGATTCAGAAAAATAAATAAAAGCAATAAATATAAAAAATATGAGAAAATATGAAAAATATAACAAATAAAGTCAGGGGGTGCAAATAGTGGTCAGGGGGTGTGAAAATCAAAAACAACAAGCCCAAGGCGCCAAGTCCCAGAACTTCATCCATGTCCTCCAGCTTCTTCTCCTTCCGCGCGTTTTTTCTTCAAATCTGTAACTTGTTATTGCTTGCATAAAAACAAAAACTTATAACATAAAACATGTAGCATTTTATCTCACGATTACAATGATATAAAATTTGTAACCTAACTCTCAAAGATCAGGGAGAATTTTAATGGTCCTAAATCGTGACCTAGAAATTTCAGCATTTTCAAACTTCAAATTCTCTCAGCTCAGTTAATATAAATAGAAAGTATGCATATGTACAGCTTCACCATGCTATGGACTATATTTTTTATTCACAAATCGTGGATTGAGGATGCCTAAATAGAGAGATAGAGTTGTAAAAAATACCTCCTTCAGCTGGATTTGGATATGACAATGTGGGGACTTTGAGTGAGGCCTGAGGATCGTGTGAGCTTCCTTGAACTTCCTTCAAACTATTCCAATACCTAGCATGCTTTGTGGATGGCCAGAACTCTCTGTAGAAGTCAAGCTGCAAGCTCCAAGTTTGAAAATGGCAATGGCAGAAACAGGGATTACAGCAACAATGTGAAGGCTTGGATAGCTTTAGTATGATGTGTAGAAGGAGTTTGAAGTGTCAAGCCACAAAACGCACGAGCCAAAAATGAAATGGCTATGATTTTGCAGCAACTCTGAGTTTGGGCAAAAATATAGTGTTTTTGAGTTTTGGAGTGTTTCAGATGTTAGGCAATCGTGTTTTGCATTGTGATCACTTTGTGAATATATATAGAAAGATACAAAGTCCACTCTTCCCTTGTTGTACCAGCTTTCCACCTTTTGGAAAACTTTCTTGTATCTTAAGCAAAGTGAAGTGCCTAAAGCTAGCATGCTTGTACTGGCTAGTTTTAGAGCTGCAAAGAGCTTGTACACATTGCTTAAAACCTATGTGAATTGCTTGCACCAAAGGGACAGGTCCAAGGCTCAAGTTTGGCAAAGTTGTAAAAGCTCACCTTTATGAAAATGGCAATGTGCCCTTTATGCCATTAATGGAATTATCTCTTGTACAATGTTCCAAAAGATAAAATAAAGCTTTTATCCTCTGAGTTAGCATTTAATTATGGAGTTTAGAATGATTTTAGGACCTGTAATGCAAGGTACAAGCATCATGGATCTGATTTGCAACTTGATACACTTGTAAAAATGGCATGAACAAAAGTGATAAAATGCCAATTTCTCTTCTTCGATTCTCCCTAAACACAAATGATCTTGGAGAGTTCTGGGACATTTTGGAAAGCTTGTCAAGTTCTCTATAATTAATCTGTGAAATGAATTTTGAGATACCTCTTGGAACTAGGTGAAAAATGTCCATGAAGTTTGGTCCAAAACCTGCCTAAATTAGGGCAAAATTTCATTAAGTTATTTAGTTCATGGACCCCTATTCACAAATTTATAACTTGAGATCAAAGCATCTTTTGGGAAACTTTTGTGAAGCAAAGTTGTAGATTTCATGGAGGAATACAACTTTCATGTTGGAAGTTTTCTTTGAATCAAATTTCATCATGGTGAAAAAGTGGTGGAAAGTTGAGAAAAAATAAGAAAATTTCCATACTTAGAAAAATTCTAAGTTATGAAAATTTTCAAATTCAAAACTCTAATTTTCAAAATTAGTTTTCTTGGTGAACAAGTTTCATGTTTTTACATATCTTGATGAATTATGACCCTTGGCACTTGATTTTGACCAAAAAGTCAAAGTTTGACTTTTCATTGTATAGTTAACTTTTGATCAGTTGACTGCAAAATTCATCTGTCAATCCAATGAACTTGAGATCTTTTGAACTATGTAATTAGGTCAAGATGATGCCATTGAACCCTTTAAATAATGTTTGAACCCAATTGGTCATTGGCTAGGTTAAAAATCAGAAATTGTCCTTTCTCAGTCAAAATCCTAATTTTGACCATTTTGCCCTTTTGATGATTTGATCAAATTTCTTGAGTTGTGATCCAAACTTGATCAAATGGTACATATGAGTCTAGAATGTTGTTGTGGATCAAAAATTATGAAGTTTGACTGTATATTGGTCATGGTTGACTTTTTCCCCAATACAGCTGATTTTTAGGTCAATTGTCCAATTGACTGATCAAAAATGTGGTTCAAGGCTTGAAACATAACATGAGCAATCTTAGGGGTCCAAGATGGTGTATGAAAGTCACATGAAGCATTGATGGTCCAAAAATCCTTGTGCAAACTCAAACCCTAATCTTGGGGTATCAGTGCAAGATGAGATGTCCTGAGCTGAGCAAACCCTAATCATGTCTTGAGTCCAAGAAGTTTTGTGAGAAAAGTCTTGTTAAATGAGAGGGAAAATTTTGGGGTACAACACCTGTCAATAAGAAGAAAAAGAAGGGCAAGCGCGAGTTGATAGGAACTCAATTTGAAATCGAAAGGGGTAAGCACACTTAGCTTTGTGTGTTCTTTCTTTTAATTATTGGGTTGGGGTTTGATTGATTTACGATGGGATGAGAGGCGAGATGGCGCCGCCGCCGGTGGTTAGTGGAGAAGGGTTTGTGCGAGGAAGATGAAGGGTTTGATGCTAGCGTGCGAGAGGGAGGAAGACAACTTGGCTACTGTAAAAAGGAAGAAAGACAAAAATGAAAATGATAAAAACCAATTTTGTAATCCGTTAAGATCCCATACGCGCGCATACATAGTAATGATCATGCACCTTCAATCTCGCCCACGCGATTCTCATCAGACGGCCATAGGCCAAGTCTGCACCATAGTAGCGTACACCCTCACCACACTCAATCTATCAGACCTTCCAAGTTTGTGTATTGGGCCAAGCTCATTTATTCTAACACCCCCTTTTTGCTATATTACTAAAACCACAAACCAATTCTTACTCCCCCTGCCTTGACTCATGTCTGGGCCTAATTCAAGTTATTTACAACACCCCCTGCTTTTAATTATTAATTAGAAATTGCACCCCCCTGAATTTAGTTTATTTATTTTCTTTTATAATTCTTTCAAATTTTTTACACACACACACACACACACACACACACACACACACACACACACACACACACACACACACACACACACACACACACACACACACACACACACACACACACACACACACACACACACACACACACACACACACACACACACACACACACACACACACACACACACACACACACACACACACACACACACACACACACACACACACACACACACACACACACACACACACACACACACACACACACACACACACACACACACACACACACACACACACACACACACACACACACACATATATATATATATATATATATATATATATATATATATATATATATATATTATTTATAATAATTGTTATTATTATCAATATTGATTTTTTTATTATTATTATATCTTAATTATTATATCTTATAATTATATTTTGTATTTACTATTCTTAGATTTTATTTACTATCTAAATATTATTATATGATCAAATAAATTATTTTATATCAAAATTGCATATATTATTGTCTATATTATTTGCGTTAAAATATTTTCTAATCATGCATTAATCAAGATCTTCGCAATTAACACAGTTAAAAAACACAAACAAATCATTAAACTATCTTTTCGCGATAAACTAAGCTAATCAACTGTTTTTTGCAAAAGGGTTTCAAACTGGTTTTGACTTACTGTGCATTCAGTCAAAATCTCTGCAATCATCACTCCCGACCAAAGTGCGAGGTGATTCAAAATATGTTTGTAAACCCCTAAAAAACACCAACATCATACGAACTACGAATTGGGACTCCGATTCCTTATAAGAAGATATGTAGGCATACGATCAAAAATCATAGTGAGTTCCCCTATGAAAAAATTAAGACACTTTCCCCTATTAAAGCTTAAAAGCCTGTTTACCCCAAACCTAAACCTAAAACCTGATATCCTTGCGAACAAGGTAGATGAAAGGTGCCTAACACCTTCCTTTCGTCTAATAAGAGTCCTAAACCTAGAATCTTTGTCTGCGAATTAGGGTTTTCTGTTAGATTCTCTTCCCAGGGATAAAAACTCATAGTGGTGACTCTAATTTAAAAACCAATCGCAACAGTTTGCGACTCAACTGGGGACTCTCCTTAACCCTAGATTTAGGTATTTTTGGGTTTTTATTTTATTTGCTTTATTTATTTATTGCATTTATCTACTTTATCACATTTATTTATTGTCAATTTCTCTTATCATCATATATTTGCTGCGTGGCGGGATTTTCTATCTCAAAAATATTTTCAATATAACCCTTAGAAAGAAGGTTCATCTATTAGCTTAGGGGGTACATCATCTCCGCGAGTTTATGTGACGACTTCGCCTAGAGTCGGTGGACTTTTGAAAAAGGAATACTTATTGAGAGATATCCTCTTAACGAGTAGGACTTTGGAAGGACACCCATGACTCTTTGTAATGGCCTTAACCTAAAATCTCATGACGAGACCTTTCAGGACTTTGAGACGAAAGTCTTAGTCCTAAAGAGGCTCCAGCTAAGGGAAGCCCTTGTGCCTTTCCCTCTGGTGTTATTCATGACACCCTTAAGGAAGCCACCTTTTGGGAGGGTAAACCAACCGTAGGTCAAAATTAAGGAGCTTACCTTCTAAGGGTACTTATCACAAAAACCTCATCACAAAATCTCGTCATTCAACCTTACATCCGTGCATTCATACATGCATCATATGTCCCTGTTATTTGTCTTATTCACAGGGTAAAAAAACAAAAAGATAATAAAATCAATATTTTGGTGATTATTTTTGAAAATGGATACCAAAGAAAATAACTTGTCTGCGTCAATGTGCCAAAACGTGTCTGAAATCAAAGCTACAAAAGGGAAATAATATGAAAGAGCTCTAAAGATGTACACTCGCCACTATAGGAATACCCTTAAGCTTAAGGATGTTGAATACTTTCTCAAGATTTGTCAAGCAAAGGTGGACGATTTCAAAGCAGACATTTGCAAGCGCACCTAGAAGACTTATTTCCCTTGGCTTAATCTCACGCAAATAAGTTTTGGTTTAAGATTGTAATATTTTTCAATATCTGAATTATGTTACCTTCAATAAAGGAATTTTGTTTCCATATCTCATTGGCGTATCTATTTTTACATACCCAGGTGAATAAGACATTCAAAACAAGTAACTATTTCATATTCATACATATTCATTTGCACGCATGCATCCATGAACACCTGCATATCATGTCAAAACTCATTTTTCAAAAACATCTCTCCAATTGAGCCATTGGTAGAAGAAGACCTCCACCTCCTTGGCCTCCATATCAAACAAGGGCCCATCAAAAAAAGAAATGGAACAAATCGAGGAGACTCAGGTTGCGTTCAAAGAGGATCTCGACCAAGTAAAGGGTGATATAAGTTCAATGAAAGGAGATTTGAGTCAAGTTCTCCTAGCTTTGTAAAACATTGTTGACAGGAAGGACCAGATTCCTAGGGTAGCTTTCGGAGAAGTAGCCTAGACTATCAGTGCATCAATCGGTCACCAACTAAGGAAAGAGTCAGAGGCAGGACTCCAGAAGTCCGTCATGGCCCAACAAGAAGCTGAAACTTAAGAGTTTGTCCCACCGTCACCAAAAGAAGGGGAATCATGTACCCTATAGATTCCAGTCAACAATACAGACAACTACTTGGACCTACAACATGGAGACCACGGCCCAGAGGACGCCAACCAAGCGCCCTTAAAGACGACTGGTACTTATGCTGTTGATAATCCACTGGTGATGAATCAGTACAAAGCTCTAGAAGAAAGATTACAAGATGTGGAGGATTTTGAGGCTTTCGAAGTAGACGCTCTTGAAATGGGCCTAGTTCCTTATGTGGTAATTCCGCCAAAATTCAAAGTACCTGACTTTGAAAAATACAAAGGGCTCACCTGTCTAAGAAATCATTTGCGCATATATTGCAGGAAGATGCATGCCCACGCCCACAACCAGAAGCTGATGATTCACTATTTTCAAGATAGCCTGAGTGGGTCATCTTCATACTGGTATATGCAATTGGAGCGAACGCATATTCAAACGTGGGCAGATCTTGCTAATGCTTTTCTAAAGCATTATAAATATAACCTGGGAATGGTGCCTATCCGCATGCAACTCCAGAACCTGTCCCAAAAGAAAGAAGAGTCCTTCAAGGAGTATGCTCAGAGATGGAGGGAGTTGGCATCTCGTGTGCAACCACCACTATTGGAGAAAGAATTAGTAGACACGTTCATGGGGACTTTGCAAAGGCTGTATTATGAGAAGATGATTAGAAGTATCTCTTCGGGGTTCTCAGACCTAGTGACTATCGAAGAAAGAATCGAGACTGTAATAAAAAGTGGGAAGATATCAGTGGGGCTATCAAATGCTCCCTACAATTCAAAACGGCCTGCTTCAAACTTCCCCAAAGGAAAAGAGGGAGAAATTAATGTTGTAGCGTCACAACCTAGGGTACAACAACCATTAGTAATCCCACTAGGGCAGCAGCAAGGCAGAAGGCCACCTGGGAAATTTAATCCACTCCCTATGCCACCTAGCCAATTATTGCAACAGCTAGTTAAGGCATTCTTAGTGGAACTCAAGCCTCTAGCTCCTCCAATTGGGCCACTCCCACGAAGATACGATGCCAACACCAGATGTGAGTACCACGCTAATTCTCTTGGACATACCATAGAACAGTGTTGGCCATTTAAACACAAGGCGAAAGATTTGTTGGAATCTCAGGACATCACATTTGAGAAGCCAAACATCAAATCAGACCCTATGCCTTTGCACAATGGGGCGACGATAAATGCAATTGAAATAATCACTAACTCTGGGGCAAGCAGACAAGTAAAAACCCCAATAAACTCGCTGAAAGAGTATTTATTCGAATGTGGGTTCCTGTTGGAGCATAATGAAGCCTTCTAGAAAACTCCGCTAAAGCTAGTGGACCAGGGGATAGTCCAGTTCGGACAATACCCTGAAGAAAAATATAAAGCTACTCTGAAGGGCGAAGCACATTTTCCTCCAATCCAGGAGACCTATATCACCAATGGAGTAGTGCATGGCGGACATGGGGCAAAAATATCCAACAAAGCCAACACCCCAGGGGCAACTGAATTCATCCAAGAATGCGCCCTAGAAGAAGAACTCAAAAGATGGACCGTCGTGGAGATTCCTGAGATCTTTTTCTTTCCTAATTAATTTTTCTTATTTTCGAAAGAACCTATATCAAGCCCGGGGCATAGGGGTTGCTTGTAAGGGTTCCCCGTTTTGTTTCAGACAATACTTACAATTAATAAAAGTGATATTTTGTTTCCAATTAAGATCCTTGCTTTTCTCTTGCATTTATTCCATAAATTTAAAAATGACAACACTTTCTTTGCATATGCATTTTCAAATCTCATATACTAAATATGCACCAAAACATGATAAATGTGCAAATTCATGCCCAAATCCACCGATAATGTTACTACTGCGACCTGATAAAATTTTGATGCTCCTATCAACCAAGCTAAAAGGAAGATGATAAAGATCTTGAACTCTCTGAGAAAATGGAGAGGGAAATAAAATGAAAGGCTAAAAATATACAACCATATCAAGAGACTATTAAGACCACTAATCTGAGCATAGGGGGAGATTTGGAAGAAATCAAGCTAAGGGGAAATGTTAGAGCGGAGCCATAAAGAAGTTGATCAAATTATTGCACATATTTGCTTGTTCCTATAGAATCAGGCCAAGGTTAAATACAGACAGTGCTGGAAAAATAAGCAACTACGAAATACCAGGACCTACGAATAACCCGAGCCAGGGGCACGTTGGACATTCACGTTCGCCGGGGCTTTAAATACATTGGGGAACGATATAGGGGAAGTTCTGACTCCTCCAAAGAGGGCTCACGAGCCATATACCAAGTCAATGGAGAATGGGATACTAAATATCCAAAAGTGATCCCATATCGGGATCATGATTTAAAACTGACTATGGAATTCACAAAGATCATTTTCAGTCGCATCCCACGAAAAGGAAATCAAATGACAGACGCTCTGGAAACTATATCGTCTATGTTCAAAGTAACTTGGTCAAACCACGAACCACGCATCACAAACAGACACAATCAAGAGCCCGCACTTTGTCTTGCTATCAAAGAAATACCGGATGACAAGCCTTGGTTTTACGACATCAAGAAAATCCTCAAAAAACAAGGACATCCAGAAAATGCCTCTAGCACCGACAAACAAACTCTACGAAAATTAGCCTCGAAATTATTTCAGAGTAACGGTGTACTGCACAAGATGAACCACGACATGGTCTAGTACTCAAGAAGATTCTGCTACCTCGCTTTGAATCAAATGGTAAACGGACCCCTAACTACGAAGGTCCATACGTAGTCAAAATAGCATCCTCCGGTGGTAATCTTGTCCCCACAGTAATGGATGGGGAAGAACTACCACATCCAGAAAACTCATACGCACTAAAAAATACTACATATAAGAAGCTCGCTAAGCTCGAACCTCAAACGGGCGACTTAGGAAAAAAGGAGCGTCCCGGTGGATCGAAAACCATAAAGGGCGATCCAGGCAAAAATTAGGGGCATATAACAAAAAATTATCCCGGTGGATTGAAAACCCGAAAGGGCAATCCAGGAAAAAAATTAGGGATCATTCAAAAAGAAATAAAGAACAAAAAGATCGCGATCTAAGAACTGCGACTACGAACCACGAAGGGAGAGATAAATATGAATCATACAACTCATAAGCAAAGGAGATAAGGTCATTAAAAGGATATTAGGGAACATCAGTAGCAATTATCATTTTTTATTTCCATTTACAGTTTCAAAAGCTTATGTAATTACCTCTTTCTAGGAATTGCATCTTGTATTCTCGCCTATTCAGAGGCATATCAATAAAATAGTTATTTTCTTTGCATCTCTCAAATTGCGTTTTTTATTTTCTTAGACTTGTTTACAAAATAATGATCATTACTTGTGAATATTGTCTTGAAATCATTTCGGGGAATTAACAGAGTAAAAGCATTTGACAAAATCTCGAAAAAACGTTTTGGTTAGAAAAATATTGAAATAAAATCCACGTCTACGTCCATGCACACACCTATGTCTACGCTCACGATGCAAAAAAGGATACGTCCACACATACTCCTGCGCCTATGCTTGCACTCAACAATACAAAGTGTACGTCCATGTCAGCGCCTATGCCTACACCTACAACACAAAGTCTATGTTCGCACGCGTCCATGCACATGTGTACTCCTGTAAATTCTATGCATATGTCTACACTTACGCTTGCGCTTATAACATACGAATCTACGCACGTCTACGCTTGCGCTTATAACATACAAATCTACGCATATGCCATTACATACGTCTACATCTACGTCTACCCCTGCACTAACAATACAAAATCAATGTTCAAATTTTGCTAACATTGTCCACTGTGTCCAAGTCCAACAATGTTACGATGATACAACATACAACGCCAGGGAATTGGTAACTCTAAGCCAATGGTTTAAAGGAGAGAATGCTAGAAATAGTCTTCATAACATTTCAAGGCATATACGCATCTTACACACATTTCACACATACATTTTTCATATCTAAAGCATACATACACTATACATTTCAACATTCAATACGAATACACTCAAGGTTTCACACATCAAACATTATACATTTCACATATATACTACATTCAATAAGCATGCATACGCATGTGTCACATAGCAAACAAACAAACAGTCTCGCCCTCGATCTAGCTATCTAAGGGTCAACCAACGAAATACTTCTCCTACGATTCAACCGTTACCTCAGTCTTCATGCTGGGACACGTTCAGCCCATCACCTATGTCTTCCCGCAGTGATGAGTTCCTTACAAACCCAGCACATTGCCTCTAAGCTGCAATGTATTCTCACAACTCATTACATTTACTCTAAGCCGCAATGTATTTGCAAAACCTAGATCATCGCCTCAGACTTCATGCATCGATGCTTGAAAACAAAACATAGCTTATCGCCTCAGACTTCACACAACAATTTGCAATTCTAACCCATTGCCTCAAACTTCATGCAACGATGCTCGAAAATTAAATCTAGCTTATCGCCTCAGACTTCACGCAGTGATTTGCAAACCTAACCCATTGCCTTAGTCTTCATGCAGCAATGTGTTCCAAACTCCAGACCATCACCTCAGACTTCATGCAGCGATGCTCAAACATACAAATTTAGCCTATCGCCTCAGACTTCACGCAACAATTTGGGAACCAAGCCTATTGCCTCAGACTTCATGCATCAATATGTTCCTTTATTCCAAGCTCGAGATCATCGCCTCAGACTTCATGCAACGATGCTCGAATAATACAAAACCTAGCTTACCGCCTCAGACTTCATGCAACAATTTGCAAACTTATCCCATTACCTCATACTTCATGCAGCAATGTGTTTCTTCATTCCATAAAATCCAGCTTATCATCTTAGACTTCACGCAGTGATTTGCGAACCAAACTCATTGCCTCGTAATTCATGCAGCAATATGTATTTCCTTATTCCATAAAATCCATCATATCGCATCAGACTTCATGCAGTGATGTGTGAAAACAAAACTTTAACCAATTGCCTCAGACTTCATGCAACAATGTGTTTCTTTACTCTGTAACACAGACCATCGCCTCATACTTCATGCAACGATGCCCAAAAATACAAAACTCTAGCCCATCGCCTCAAACGTCATGCAGCGATTCGCAAACATAATCCATGGCCTCAGTCTTCAAGCAGCGATGTATCATCAATCATTATTGTGTTCATCCTCCAAATGGGGAATGATCAAAACCAAACCAAGACATACAGAATTGCGCTCTTAAGTTCAAAACCACCTGCCTCTTTGTCAAACCCTGGTAAGCGATACATCATCAACTTTGCCTACTTCCTTGAGACTTGAAAGGGTATGCTATATCAGTGTAACCTTATATTATCGGACAAATTTTGGGATACTTCAAGTATTCAATAAACTTCCAATCAAAATGCACAAGACTCGAGTTTTCTCACACTATTTGACTGGAAGATAATTGAATAGGGGAAGCTGTCGTACCCCAAATTTGTCCTACCTCGATGATTTTATTTTTCGAGATTAAAATTGAAGAAATATGCAATTAAAGATGGTATATCAATATCTGATAGTTTGTCTTTATCCAACTAGGGGGTGTATCTTAAATTAAGGAGAATGAGGCTATCTAAATCAGAGAGGCTCATGTATCCGTAGGCCTATTCACGAAGCATGTTGGCCAATGGCCCATGCGATTTGAAAATGGAAAATTATTTCAAAATTAATTATTAAGTTTAATTACATAAGCCATTTAGGTGTTAGTATTGCTAGTAAAAAGAAAAGGAGGTGCAATTACGAATAACAGGCTCGTTGTATTTTCAACAGTCCATTTGTTGTTTTAATTAATAAAACCCATTTTAGTGTTATTAGTAAAAAAAGGGTATAATTCTGAATTCTAAGCCCATTAAGATTTCTTCTTTAGCTGGCCCAGGATGATTCTTTTTTAAGAAGAATGATTGCTATGAAAAAAATCTTTTGATGGTTAGGGCCCAATTCTTGGTCCATTTGGCATTTGTGAATTATAATCTGACCCATGTTTTATTAGTTAATTTATTGTTTACAGATTATTATTAGTTTTTAGAATAATCTATTGGATTGAATTAGATGTTTAAAGCCCCTTAGGCCCATTTAGCACTAAAATAAAAAGTGTTGCTGTTAAACCAAAATGTGTTTATAATAAAAAAGAAAATATTGATTGTTGAGTTGAGATTATGTTGGGCCCAGTGTCCATTTACACATGGGCTGAATAAAAATAGCAATGCAAGGCCAACAACAAAAAAAGTAACTAACAGTTACTCTACCAATCATCCCTAAATCTGACACACGTTTTGCACAAACTAACAATGTACAATTCTAAACCAAAATTAGCGCATATGATTGCTTCTTTAAAACTATTGTAGAGATTGAAAATATAATCAAATCAACAAATCTCAGCATTACCAAATCAAATCCTAAACTAAAAGTTACAGAAATAAGATGAACAAAATCAATCTTTATCCAAAATCCAATCTCATAATTTCAATCAAATCTTTTACAGCATATTACAGAAGCAAATCTCAAAAGGAAAAAACAATAACTTTTATAGAGAAGATCTAAATAACAAAATCAAATCCAGAATGTTGTCAATTACGCCAAAATCAGTATATTACAATCAAGATTCCTATCCCTAATTCCTAATGATTATAACAGCAAAAACCCTAATTACAGAAGGCTATAAATATAGAAAAAACAGATACAGATGAGTGGGTTTTTTTTTTATTACAGAAAGAAGATAGAGAAGGAGGAAGAATTCAGAGAACCAAGAAGAAGAGTTGAAGAATAACAGGAAGGAGTCTTGAATCCGGAAAGTGAAGAAGAGGAAGCTTGATACCTTTCCCTTTGAAGATCCAACGCAAGGGCCGATTAGGGTTTCAATCTCTGAAACCCTAACCGTGAACCGCCACACCTAATTGCATCGCTATCACCATCATCATCGGATACCACCATTACCGGTCAACAACAACAAGAAGGGTAAGCGCAAGTTGATAGGAACTCAGAATTCAAAATTGAAAGGGGTAATCACACTTATCTTTACGCGTTCTTTGTTTTAATTATTGGGTTGGAGTTTTATTGATTTACGATGGGATGAGAGGCGAGACAGCGCCGCCTCTGGTGGTTGGTGGAGAAGGGTTTGTGCGAGGAAGATGAAGATTTTAATACTAGCGTGAGAGAGGGAGGAAGGCAACTTGGCTACTATAAAAAGAATAAAGACAAAAATAAAAATGATTAAAACAAATTTTGTATTCCGTTAAGATCCCATACACGCGCATACACAGTAATGATCATGCACCTTCAATCCCGCCCACCTGATTCTTATCAGACGGCCATAGGCCAAGTCTACACCATAGTAGCATACACCCTCACCCCACTCAATCTATCAAACCTTCCAAGTTTGCGTAATGGGCCAAGCCCATTGATTCTAACACCCTATTTTTTCTATATTACTAAAACCACAAAACAATTCATACCCCCCTGCCTGGACTCATGTCTGGGCCTAATTCAAGTTATTTACATCACCCCCTGCTTTTACTTATTAATTAGAAATTGCACCCCCTGAATTTAGTTTATTTATTTTCTTTTATAATTCTTTCTAATTTTTTTATATACACACACGTGTGTGTGTGTATATATATATATATATATATATATATATATATATATATATATATATATATATATATATATATATATATATATATATATATATATATATATATATATATATATATATATATATATATATATATATATATATATATATATATATATATATATATATATATATATATATATATATATATATATATATATATATATATATATATATATATATATATATATATATATATATTATTTATTTATAACAATTGTTATTATTATCAATATTGATTTTTTTTATTATTATTATTATATCTTAATTATTATATCTTATAATTATATTTTCTATTTACTATTCTTAGAATTTATTTACTATCTAAATATTATTATATGATCAAATAAATTATTTTATATCAAAATTACATATATTATTTTCTATATTATTTGCATTAAAATATTTTCTAATCATGCATTAATCAAGATCTTCTCAATTAACACAGTTAAAAAACACAAACAAATCATCAAACTATCTTTTTGTGATAAACTAAGCTAATCAATTGTATTTTGCAAAAGGGTTTCAAACTGGTTTTGACATACTGCGCATTCAGTCAAAATCTCTGCAACCACCACTCCCGACCAAAGTGCGAGGTGATTCAAAATATGTTTGCAAACCCCTAAAAAACACCAACCTCATACGAACTACGAATTGAGACTTTGATTCCTCATAAGAGGATACGTAGGCTTACGATCAAAAATCGTAGTGAGTTCCCCTATGAAAAAATTAAGACACTTTCCCCTATTAAAGCTTAAAACCCTGTTTACCCCAAACCTAAACCTAAAACCCGATATCCTTGTGAACAAGGTAGATGAAAGGTACCTAACACCTTTCTTTCGTCTAATAAGAGTTCGAAACCTAGAATCTCTATCTACGAATTAGGCTTTTCTATTAGATTCCCTTCCCTGGGATAAAAACTAATAGTGGCAACTCTGATTTAAAAACCAGTCGTAACACTCAGCTTCATGAAAAGTTCTTGAACCTATCCATGGGACAAGAAGAGGTGAAAGCGCTCCTCACTAGGGGCATGATCATGGGGAATCCTGAGGTCAACAAGGATGACCAGTTGGAAAGGCTACAAACTAAAATGGCAACAATGAAAGTCCAGATCATGGGACAACTGGTAGGCCAGATGGCTCTTATCCAAAACTTAGCTCGGGGACAAGAGGAGCTAAGAACCCTCGTCAACAAACTTCATCAAGACAGTTGCAACCGTATGAAACAAACCATCGAAATTAGGGATCAAGTCATCATTCAGCCTCCCATGAGGCAAGAAGCCGTTTGGTGGAGAGTAGACCTTCCCAAATTGCTGCCACGTCACGAGCCCAACAATAACTTCACCAACAACGACAGGGGAATCAGCGCAAAGAGGTCACACCTAAGAGACAATTTTTCCAGGATCGGCATGTTGCTATATCAGGTGCTACAACACATGTTGAAGGCAGAGCTAATTAGATTAAAGGCTTCTCCCGAGAATCCTAACACTGCTGCTCCTAGTTACCATCCAAATGAGAGGTGTGCATACCATTTTGATAGTCATGGGCGTGATACGAATGGTTGTTGGGCTCTGAAGAACATAATTCAAGACCTAACTGACGAAGGAGTGTTGGAATTTACACAAGATGACCAACTGGAGCTCTTCTACCACCCCTCAAGGGTATCCATATGGAAGTGACGGTCTGGACAAGGAAATTTTCTGTTTATTCGAATTTTCAGTTGTAATTTCTTTGTTTGCTTAAACACTTATCTTTATGTCAGACTTTGGTTACTCTCTTTAATGAATTAAATATGTTTGTCTTGAATTAATCCATTCATTTTCACTCTATTTAAACTATGCTTTTTACTCCCTTTATGATATTCAACTATTGTTTCAAAAAGTTACAAGCCTTTAGAGGGAGGATAACGAAAACAATTCCATAATCTCATACAGTATG
Source organism: Vicia faba (assembly GCA_948472305.1). Lineage (NCBI taxonomy): Eukaryota > Viridiplantae > Streptophyta > Magnoliopsida > Fabales > Fabaceae > Vicia > Vicia faba. The sequence continues at coordinate 590,169,188 of OX451737.1, forward strand.
CTTTTGGAAAGACCTTGCTGATGATGTACAGATGTTTCTTTCAATTCCTAAAAACAAGAGTTATAAGGAGGATAATCCCTAGTCAACCCCTTTGAGCCTAAGAAGTAGGAGTTTTCTTTTTTACATAAATTGAAACCTTTAATCAAAACCTGGGGCATGGTAGTCTCCCAGTTAATTCAAATGCGCGTGCAGTTACAAACTTTCACTTTGTATATCCCTCTGAATCAAAAAAGGGTGACGATGATGGTTCCCTATCCAATAGGCATTCATTATCTCCCAAGAGAAAAGCCCACTAAGTCAAAACCTACGAAGGAGACTTAAGAAAAACCGTGACATCTCGCTGACTATAATCTCAAAACAAGAACAATCAGGCAAAAAAACTCAGGGATAATAAATCAAAAAAGGTCACTACAAATCCTCGACAACATGAAAAATGTTGCAAAAGTGACTGCTTTCCAAAAAACATAACTTATCTCGAACAATCACAAAAATGTCATTCCATACTCAATTGGAGTTCAAACGCACAATTAACTGAGTTTAAAAGAACATAACGAAGAACAGGAGGGTACAAACACACTTTGAGCCTTATCATTTATTTCTTAAATCATGAACCAAGCCACGCTACAACCATTCAAAAGTCCTAATTCAAGCATGAGTTAGTTCAAAAGCATATTGTTACCAAGGTTATCCTGACTCCTGTAAGGCTTACTCTAAATCCTGAGTTGAACTCACATTTTTATAAAATTCTTTTATCTGCTAAAACGCATTTTCAAAACTTCAAGACAAGCATAGACTTTGCATTATTTGAATATCGCTGTTTGCATATGGCTATTTGTTTGACATCGGAGAAATTCACGCAACAAATATCCAACAAACAAATACTCTCTCAATGAACATAATCACTTCAAATAGGATGACACTTCCAATGACAAATCTCCTATAAATAATGGGGCCTGACATGTCACTGTCCAACTCATCTAGGGGCAGTCAAGTCAAGATTCCAAGAAATCTCTCAAGAAGTGATGAGTAACCAGGGGCAGGTCTGTATCAGAATCACTTGGGACATTAAACATGAACTCCGACAAAGGGTTATATACAATCAAGCAAACATTTCCTGGAAGTGCCACAAACACTTTCTACTTGGGGCAAAGATAAATCCCCCACAAATTTCCTTTTCATAGGGTGATCCCCAGCCAGAGTTTCAATCTCTGAAAGCTTCTCCCCAACTGAGTTGATTTCAAGAATCCTTGAGGAGTTCTGCCAAAAGAAAACACCTTTCCAACAAATTGGCGACATGGTTTATTACCCCAACAAACGGAAAGATTCCCCAACTTGAATTCTTCTCTCAGACTATCACAAATCAAGGGACCATAACTTCTCTTCCCCATTAGATTGCTCTACAAACCCCAGTGAGTTGATGTAAAACTTGGGAGACAACCAGACAACAGTTATTTTCTTTGTCCCCAATAAGTTGTTAACTCACTTTCTCTTCCATCAAGAGATAGCTCCCCAGTAGAGTAACGGACAGCCGAAACTCCTGAACTCTTTCCCCAAGCAGAAATCAACACTCTCCACAGAGTTTTCCTCTCAAGCAAAATCAACGTCCCTAGTGGATTTCTCCTCAAAACAACAAAAACGAGAATCCCCGGTGAAAACATTATAAATAAAGTTTGAAGATGCACATACTCTTCGTCTCTAACAACAGTCCCGCATTTAACTTAACTCCCCAACACTTGTCAAGGATTTATTTTCCAAGACAAAGTTACATTTCAATAACATTCATAACATATGCATATGAAACACAGATAACACAATCTCATTTATTTTGAGAAACATCATTACACCATGCATTTCATACATCATGACATTGCATACAACTAACTCTTTACCTTTTCAGGAAAAGATCAATAGATAAGTGTCATTAATTATCTGTAAACTTCTCCAAGACAAAATCAAGCTTGGATTTCTTTAACTTTTGGAGTATAATTGTCCAAGATTCCTTCATTATCTGCTAAAGTAGCAATCGTCAAAGATTCCTTCATTACCTTTTGGAGTAGCAATCGTCCAAGATTCCTTAATTATCTGCTGAGGTAGCAATCGTCAAAGATTCCTTCATTACCTTTTGGAGTAGTAATCGTCCAGGATTCCTTCATCATCTATCACCATCAAGCTTAATACCTGAAACCAGACATGACAATTATCTGTGAACAAATTGGTTGTAGATTAATTCTCGAAACAAGACGGGGTAACTATCTACATGACAAACACTTCTTTTACAAACCTCTGCTGGCTTAGTTTAAATCTATCAATGGTTTATCCTGATTCCTTTCCAGTAGACACTTCTTCTAGTTCAGATAAATCGTTCCAAAGATTTATTCTGATTCTTTTCCATACCTCTGCTGGTTCAGTTTAAATTGATCAATGGTTTATCCTGATTCCTTTCCGGTAGACACTTCCTCTAGTTCGAATAAATTTCTCCAAAGATTTATTTTGATTCTTTCCAATTAAAGCATATTTAAGACCTTTGCTGGTTCAGTTTAAATCGATCAATGGTTTATCCTGATTCCTTTTCGGTAGAAATTTTCTCTAGTTCAGATAAATCATTCCAAAGATTTATTCGGATTCTTTCAAGTTAAACAATATTCAAGACCTTTACTGGTTCAGTTTAAATCGATCAATTGTTTATCCTGATTCTTTTCCGGTAGAAATTTTCTCTGGTTCAGATAAATCGCTCCAAAGATTTATTCTTATTCTTTCCAATTAAAGAATATTTAAGACCTCTGCTGGTTTAGTTTAAATCGATCAATGGTTTATCCTGATTCCTTTCCGGTAGACATTTTCTCTGGTTCAGATAAATCACTCTAATGATTTATTATGATTCTTTCCAGTTAACGAATATTCAAGACCTCTGCTAGTTTAGTTTAAAACGATCATTGATTTATCTTGATTCCTTTCCGGTAGACATTTTCTCTGGTTCAGATAAATCGCTCCAAATATTTATTCTCATTCTTTCGAGTTAAAGAATACTCAAGACCTTTGCTGGTTAAGTTTAAATCGATCAATGGTTTATCCTGATTCCTTTCCGGTAGACATTTTCTCTGGTTCAGATAAATCACTCCAAAGATTTATTCTGATTCTTTCCAGTTAAAGAATATTCAAGACCTCTGCTGGTTCAGTTTAAATCGATCAATGGTTTATCCTGATTCCTTTCCAGTAGACATTTTCTCTGGTTCAGATAAATTGCTCCAAATATTTATTCTGATTCTTTCCAGTTACAGAATACTCAAGACCTATGCTAGTTAAGTTTAAATCGATCAATGGTTTATCCCGATTCCTTTCCGGTAGACATTTTCTCTGGTTCAGATAAATCACTCCAAAGATTTATTCTGATTCTTTCCAGTTAAAGAATATTCAAGACCTCTGTTGGTTCAGTTTAAATCAATCAATGGTTTATCCTGATTCCTTTCCAGTAGACATTTTCTCTGGTTCAGATAAATCATTCCAAAGATTTATTCTGACTCTTTTCCAGTTGAATTCAAGCTTAGACTTAGTCTAATTCCTGTCAACAACCACCTTTGGATGGCATAGATAAGCCCTTCTCCGAAAAATCTCCATCATCTCTCCATATGGCATCTTTAAGCCCATTCCCTACACAATCAACAACATTATCGAGTGCAAATTTCTGGGCACTCTAGTGTTTAATCATCTTCCATCTTTAAGTCACGAATGACAGACTCACCAATCTAACTCTTCAGGTTTAAGAAGATTGAACAGGGGCAGTTGTGGTACCCCAAAATTTTTCCTCTCATTTCTCAAGGCATTTCTCACAAGGTTTCTCAAAATTCAAGCTTGCACAAGTACAATTGGATTTTTCAGTATCAAATTAAAGAGGAAGCTGTTAAAAAAGGGGAAAGTAGATAAAAATAATATTTTGACAAAATTGGAGGAAAACAAGTCTTCTTTCGATTCACCTCCTTTGATTGGCCTTTTGGCCTCTTTCAATGTAAGCTTGGCTTGCATCCTTCGATTGAGCATTGGCCTCTGACACACTGGCGTTGATTTACAAGGCAGGAGATTCCTGCATGCAACCTTCGATTGCATCATTGGCCTCACATGATTCACAATATAATGGTGGCCTGCACACCTACTTCGATTGGACATTGATGCTTGCATGATTGTGTTGATTAGACAAATAATTCCCTCAATGCTTTCTTTAATTCACAAAATTGATGGCTAGCTGCATACAGCTTTTGATTGAGCCATAGCTTCCTTCTTGCATGCAAGAGGCGCCCACCAGGCCAGAAGGCACAAGGCAAAAAGCCTCCTATAGCCTCCTTCAATTCCAAGGCAAAAATCCTCCTTTTGGCATCCTTCGATTGCACAATTTTTCCTCCTGCACGCCTCTTTTGTTTGGGAACGTGGCCCTCATTTGATGCAAGCCTAGCATGCTTATTATGTTTTGGCATGTGGCCTCCTTTGTTGCAACTTTCGTTTGGGAATTTAGACCTCTTATATGCAGGCTTCGACAGGGCATTGGCTATGTTTATACTATCTTCGACTGGACAATATTTCCCATTGAAATAGTATGCTGCAATTCCACCCTTGACAACCTTCAACACACGTGGTTGGTGGCCCCCTTCAAAGGACATATATTGGAGGATTCGAAGGGTATACATAGGAGTCCCTTTCGAAGGATGTTCCTTACTAGCCCATTTGAAGAATAGCATAGTCCATTCGAAGGACACATTTGGCCCTTTCAAAGATACATACGTGACCTATTCAAAGGACATGCCTGGGGGTCCCATTCGAAGGACATGTTTGATGGTCCATTCGAAGGACTTACAAGGCCCACCTTAAGGCATAATTTGGTGACCCATCCAAGGGCACACATTCGGCTCCTTCGAAGGATGCACAAAAGTGACCCATTCGAAAGACACTTGTTGGGTGAAAATTAAATAATGTTGTTTGAAGGAGAATCTGGTCGAAGGGGGGTCAATACGAAAGGGTGAAATATTCAAAAGATGTTTGTTGCCAAGTTCAGGCCTGATACAATGGCCATAACGCTCCAAAACTGTTGCACAACAGTCCTGAAACACTGTCCAATTCTTGCACCAAAATGGCATACAAACACTGTCCCTCGAAAGCTACAAAAAGCAGTTTACTCAAATTGTTCAAATTGTTTTGTTTTCCCTCCTAAATCTCATCCATCTTTGCCTATAAATAAGAGGCTCCATAACATGTAAAAGGGGCTGGACAACACATCCATGGACTTTGGGGGCGTGGAGAAAAAAATTAAACACTCTTAAACACTCTCAAACACTCTCAAACACTTAAACACATATTCAAACCCATAATCTAAACACTTGCTTCTTTCGAATCTGAAGCAATCCCCACACTTTATTTTCCTTCGAATCAATTAGAAAGAACATCACACTTGTTCTTCTCCTTCGAATCCAGCATTAGAAACATCACCTTTGTTCTTTCCCTTTGAATCCAAAAGCATCTAGGCAACCAGTCAAGGTCCAACACACACGTTCCAACCTCAAGAAATGTAAGTTTCTCTAAACCTTGAACCTTTCGTTTCTAACATAACATGTGAATAATCTTTCCTTTCGTTTCAAACATGTACATCACATTTGTTTTCCTTTTCGTTTCCACACTTTTAATTTGTTTTCATGGCTAACCCTTTTAGTTTTTCTTCTTGTTTTATTAAACATGCGCTAAGAACTAACTTAGCCATAAGACCATGCTAGCATGGCCTCAGGTTATCTTGCTATTTAAAATCTCAAACGAAAGAAACAGGAGGAAAGAAGTATGAAACGGGGCCTTAGGCTTCCACACTGACTTCTAGGTCCAAACAAAAGAGGCAGCCAAAAGGACACCACACTGACTTCCAGGCCCCAGTCAAAAGAAGCAGAAAGGCAGACTGTATCTCATGCTGATTCCAGGCCCAATTGAAAGGCACACCTCACTACTTCCAAGCCCCAATCGAAGGAAGCAGACTGCATCTCATGATGATTCTAGGCCCAATCCAAAGGCACGCCCTCACTACTTTCAGGCCAAATCGAAGGGAGCCAGAGAAGCAGAATCAAAGGGTTCTGCTGCCCAAATCGAAAAGCCCATTTTCCTTTCTTTATTTTATTTTGGCTTTATATTTTCTTGCTATTCAATATGGTTGTAATAGTGTAGGATTTATTTTTCTGCATTTTTATTGCTTTTGTACAAATGTTAGTAATTAGGATGTATGGCAAGATAAAACCAACAAGTAGACAACCTTAAATTCAAAGACTAAATGCATACAAATCAAACACACTACACACACATGCACCTCTAGGATAATCTCACTTGTTGCCTCGAAAAAATAGTCATGTCCCTCGAATATGGGCGTTTTAGCAAAGACCCTTGATAAAAGATCGTAGTCCCTCGATGACCCTCAATGTTGCCTTCAGTAAACAATCTAGTCCCTAAACGACATTGTTAAAATGTCCCATAGTTTGTCTTCTATGACTATACAAACGTTCCATGCTCGTCCCTTCATATCTAATGATGGAGCTTCTTACCAAATCAATGGTAAGATAGCAACATCTAAAGGAGGATGAAAAGAACATTAAGACCTTTTGAGTAGGTAGGATGCTCCTAGTTGCTCGCTTGCTCACAACAAAAACATTTCACGCACCAAACACTTTCATTTGAAAGATTTTCAAAAGTTAAAACACTTTGTACGCATTCTTATAGAAATGAGAATCATTACAAAGACACCTTGTCAAAATCACTTTCAAAAACACATTCCACAAACACCTCTTTGAACTATTTTGAAAACAACACTTTGTACGCGTTTTTATAGAAACGAGAACTATTACAAAGACGTTTTCAAAATACTTTCAAAACCCATACCACAAGCACATTTCCAAACAAAAAAGAAAGTGATCTAGCAAGCAACTAAAAGTCCATAGATAACTACAGATGAAAAGGGTGCTAATTAATCTTGAAAGGTCTTTCCTGTTCTTTTCAACCTTTCCTTATTGGATAAAAGAAAAGTCAGTAGCGACTATTGCTATCCGCAACAATTGCGAACAAACGCAAAACACCCAAGTCAGTTCTCCCACCGTGTTACAATATACAACTATTGTGTAACGTTTGATCAACTTTCTAATTATGATACATCATAATTACAAGAAACTAATTATAGTCAATTATGACAAAATATTTTATTCTATCAAATATTAATACGCGTTCGGCCACATGTTCTTGAAATGACCGACGTTTTCTACTTCCCCAATGAAAAAGTGATCCTTTGGGGAGAACTCTTCTTCCTTTTCTCACACTTTAGTCAAACAGTTAGGATAAAATTGATTCATCATATAACAATCTAACCCACAAGTGTTAGGCTTATAGGATCGAGAGGATCACCCTCAATTCAGATACTCTAATACTTCTTTCGTCTTATAAAAAATATTTTAAATATGCTTTTTATCTCAAAATAATTATCTCCAATAAAAAGTATATTGATTTACTTTTATTCTACTTAATTATTTCATTAATTATGATTAATTAAAATATTTTATTAAATAATATTACTTTTATTATTAAAATTAATACCTTCTCATTATTTTGTTTAAAACCGCCCACAATTCAAATACACTATTTATGATAAAGAGGGAGTAGGTGATAGGTTGATAAAGTAACTATTTAGAAGTTGAATGAATATAGTGGTTAAATGTAAAAGCTGAAACATAAACAGAGGTTGGATACCGCGGGTAATTAAATGTTACGTAAGTTTTGGTACCAAATGAAAAGGAAACCATGCATCCATTTATTTCCACTATTGACTTGGAGGACTTTAAGGGTTGTGTGACTACATACAGACCATAGTTTGATGTGGAGGTGACATGTCTACAATGTGAGTACGTGACTAACTTAGAAGAAACGGTCTATAACATTGTCGATGAATTGAATCCACACGGCTTCAACTTTCAACTCCTTTGCAAGTCCAGGGAAACTTGGTGTATAGTCGCTGACAGGTCTTTGCCTCGTGGCTTTTAGTGAAGGTACACACATGCTGGTTCTTTGACTGGTTGATTTTTAGTGGATTGGTCGTTTTTCAATCACATCGTAGTGTGGATAGATACTTGCCTCATTTGTTATTTTTATACTTTCAACTTAATTAATTAAGGTTATAATCAATTTTATAAAATTATTTTTATTAGTGTAGAATAAAACACAAACTAATTTTTACTATTGTCACGAGCAGTTAAGTCCTTATCTTTTTGGATTAAGTTTGTACATACATTATATATATTTTTGATACGATGATGTCATTATATTCAAGTTATTTAATTAAACATATTAATTATTTACTGCTTTACCTAATGCATGATACCTTTATAATGTTTGTGAATCTATTCCCATCAACAAAAAAAAAAAAGGTTTGTGAATCTATAAGGTGTCAAGAAGGTCTCTTAGGTTTAGGCCACTCATAAATACTTTTATGTTTAAAAGAACTTGAATATTTATGACATAATTTGTGGATTAATTGAATGTTAATGTTGGATGAGAATATGAACTATGAACGATCTAAAAGAGAATGAATAAACCTTTTAAGTTAAAAATTTGTTTGAAAAGATTTTTATAAAAGTTTGTAAAGTTTGCATAAAAGAGATTATGCTTATCGATTAGAAGTTACGTGAATATACTTAAATAATTCAAAATGCAATCAAGTTGGACAATATAATTTATAGTGGTTTATGGTGGTTTCTCATATTCGTCATCGCTTTATGCTTAATTGACTTTTTAATGGTTGCCCATTGAAAATTTATTTTTCTTCCAATGTGATTTGTTCTAAAATTACAAGAGTTCGTACAATCACTAGTCTAAAAATAAATGCTGAAAAAATAAATATATTCTTCCTGGATCTTGACTTGTACACAACTTCATAAACTGAACTCTATGTAAAATATTTTTTGTAATTGGTTTCTTGAACCTTTCAGCCCCAACAACATGCTTATAAGTCTCCGTCTACATCAATTTCCACACATTTCTGTTGGCATCTTGAGCGATGCTCTGTTCGGAGATCGAAAAGAACTCATACGCTGTATGTAGGCTTTCACACAATACTACCAAGGTCAAGCTGGAGAGAAGACTCTTCTCTTTTTCTACTGGAATTTTCAGAACCAGTCACAACACCACACAATCTTACAAGCCTCTGAAATCTTAAACAAATCTTCAAAGAAACGTTAAATTTAAAACAAATATTTTTAATCAATCACGGATATTCCAATATGAGATTTGGATCCATGTAAAAATGAAAAAAAAACGAGATAAAAGATGAAAGGTATCATTTGCATGAGTTCGCAAAAGGTTCAAACTCTTTTGACAAAAGAAAGATCAAGTAGTTTGAGAGTTTTCAAATCATCAATGGAAAAATGTGTTTTATAACATTATTAAATATTTGAGAGTAAAAATAATTTATAGGTGCTCGAGATTAAGCACAAAATTAGTGAAAAAAATCATATTTAATTCGAGTCATGAACACTTGGTGATTTGAGTCAATTGACAAACTAGTTTGAAACAAGATCAACAATTAAAGAGAAACTCATTTTTTTGTGAATCGAGTCAAGCATATAACATGATTCGACTCACATCATGTTGTGATTTGAGTCATGAATAAGTCGTAATTCGACTCAAACTTGGCAGGGGATGAAGGAAGCTTCATTATTTGACTCATGTTGAAGATGTAGTTCGAAACACATACTGCATGATTTGAATCACGTGTAAGTTGTGATTCGAATCACATGCTTACACAGTTTCATATTTCTATTTGTTCAGTTTGATTTGACTCAAGGGATATTATGATTCGAACCACATCCAAAATCTCAAAATTGGACGTTTTCGAAGGTGTTTTAGGATTTCAGTTTTGACATGTTTTGAATCAATCTCAATTATGGTTCTTGTTCCAAAATCTAAACTAATTGACTTAAAGCATAATTTTCATACTCGAATATACACAATTTGAATCATGCATGCTAAAATACAGATCCAAAACTCGATCCTTAAAGATGCACAATTGAAGTGACAAGTAATAAAACCACATAGAGCCACCCCCCCCCCCCCCCCCCCCTCTAATGTAATAGAGACGTGGAACTTCACTCTTTCACTTTTTGATGTATGACAAGCTTTCACTTGGAATTGAGTCGAATTTAAGCAAAGGAAAAACATGATCAATTATTTCCTTTAATTGCATGTGTGCTCCTCTTGAAACATTGCATAATACACAACAACACATAACCCATAAACCAAATCTAGACTCACATTACAAATTTTTAAAGAGAAAAAGACAAGAAAAAGGGGTTTGAATTGGTTTTAAAAACTTTTCCCCTTTTTAAAACTATTTGATAAAACTAAAAAGGAATATAGAATACTAGAAATATAAAGAGACACATTCAGTTATCCAGGTTCACCTTTAACTAGGCTACTCGTGTCCACCCTCCTCATGTGATTTTACCTTCAATAAGGACTTAATTCAGTATATTCAAATCTGATTACACTTGTATGGACAACCGCCGGTGACTAACAACAACAATGATCAACAACCATTGACTCTTCAAGGTTTAGACCAACATGGTCCCAAGAAAGGATTTCATATACTATGACCACAACCAAAGTCTTCTCAAGTCTCATGATCTTCACTCGATCATTTGAGGAACACTACAATGATACATTCAGTGATCTCTACGAGATATAAAAATCATTGACCCACATAAAATTTGACCAACATGGTCTCCTAGAAAGGATTTCAGCCACGATGACCGTAACCAATGTCTTCTCAAGTCTTCTGATCTTCACTCGGTCACTTTTAGGCAACAACCAATTCTAAAAAAAATTATTTTTCTGAAGTGGTGCCCTGCGAAAAAACACACAGTCGCCACCGAACTCTATTTATCCTGAAGGAAGGAAAGATATCGAGAGAACCCCAAAGAAATGGATAAGATGGTCTTGCAACCAAGAGAAAGGGTACAAAAATCGGTTACACGAGAGGAAGGTATTAGAACCCCACGTGTCTGTGGTACTCCACATGATCCACTTTTGTTCACTCTAATATAAGGGTGTGTAAAAATCTATGTCTAAAGCTTAATGCTAAAAGGGAATGCATGTGAAAGAAAATATGGGGAAAAGAAAGAATATTTACAAAGTTTTACTCGCCTAGGTCCCGCGACCTAATGCCTACGTATCCCTTTCGAGGAATAAGAGCGCCATAGTTCGGCTCACATGTTTTGGTTTGTTGTATATTTTTTACCTTAAAAAAGGGTTTTTAAAAGAAAAGCCAAGTGGAAAAATGAAGTTTGAATTTGTTGGTGTTGTTTACCTTGAAAAGGGATTTTTTGTAGTATTAAAGTGTTTTGAAGTTGAAAGAAAAAGAAGTTTTAGTTTTAATGTGAATGGAAAAGAGAAAGGAAAAGGTCTAAGGGAGAATAGAAAAATAAGCCTAGAGTTGCCATGCAAAATTGTTCCTATAGTTAAGGATAAAAGGGAAATTTATCTAGTATTGACATACATGGTTTGAAACCTAAGGTCTATCTCAATTCACTTCCTAAGATTGAATCGAGAAATCCTATGGGAGCATGTAATCATGCAATAAAAAGTAAACACACGAATCTTAAAGAGTATCCACTCGCTCAAGTAGCACACACCTAACCGATGTATCATGCTACCAAGGAAGGAAATGGAGAGGGATCATGCCTAACCATGATATTGTGTCATCGAGGTAGGACAAGGGAGAAGGGGCACCTAACCATGATATCAAGCCATAAAGGTAAGATGAGTGGAGGCTTAACCAATATATCGAATCATCGAGGCAAGCAATAATGGGGGAATATGTAGTTCTTAACCATGATAGCACATCAGCGTGGCAAGAAGAATAAGAGGCGTCAACTCTTAACCAATATATCATGTTATCTAGGCAAGAGAAGAACTAGAGTGAATTGTCATAAGCGACTAAACACCTAACCAAGATATCATGTTATCGATATAGGAGATAGAAGACAATAATGAGATCACATCAGAGCGTCAACATGCACGGCGTAGCATCGACGTACGATGCGAGCTACGAATGACACGTGGACGGGAAATTATAGGGTCGATTACATACCATTTTACACTTGTCTTCTTTGAGGATTTATGAAGGGGTATTGGGAATGGGACGCCTTCATCGAGGTCTTTGGCACAAATGTAAACACATAAAATAGTAAACAAACAAGCACAAGTAGGAATTTCCTTCTAAATGTCTTTTAAAACAACATTGCCAGTCTAAAGTAGGGACTGAAGAAGTGAAAAACACAAGAAGGGGGGGGGGGGGGGGGTGAATTGAAACTTAAAAAACAAATGCAATAGACTCAATATTTTTATCCTGGTTCGCTTGATCTCAAACTACTCCAGTCCATCCGCCAAGGTGATTTCGCCTCTGTCCAACGTGGACTTAATCCACTAATCAAACAGATTACAAATCTACTTTGACAACTGCCAAAGTCTTCTTGAGTATGACCACAACCCGGTTTATCTCAAAGAACAATATCTTAAACAAAGAAAGATTTACTGTGTACTACTTTTTTTCTGTTACAAAAACTGTATCACTACTGTGATGTATTACACAATTTAAGTATAGAGTGAATATGAATATTTGCAGCTTTTTGAGATGTATAGAGCAGTTGTTAGCAAAAATCGTAAACAATTTACCCTTTGAGCTTGTTTATATAGGCGTGGAAATCTGTCCAAATTGAAACGTGATAATGGACACTTAATGCACTTTCCATACTGAGAAGATTCTTGTCTGAATGAAGTCGTTGCAAATGGTACTGTCTTAATGGAAAAGTAACGCTTCAGAACTTGGAAATCTTGCATGCTGCTTTACTTCAGAACTTTGATAACTCAGAGACATGAGGATCTGATGGTGCGTTAGACTTTTGTTCAAAATCAGAATATCTTTTACTTTTACGCAGATTCTGATCATCACTCTTCAGAACATTATGATTGCTCAGCTTGAAAGCTTCTGTGGCTTAACTTCTAATGTTGTTTCAGTCAGAAGTTTTGTACAACATACAACACAAATTTAGAGTGCATGTTTGTTCTTTGTGTTTGTTATCATCAAAACTCTTATAAGGGTTGTAGAATCAAACTATGTTATAACAATCTCCCCCTTTTTGATGATGACAAAAACTAGGATTTTCAATAAAAAATATACAGAACAAAAAGCTTAAGAGAGTCTCCCCGGAGTTGAGTACTCAAATAGAGATGAGTTACTTCCCCGAGGTTCCTTCTCATCAGAGCTTTTGATGCATCTCCTTCTGTCTTTATCATAATATATTCCTGTTCATGCTTTCAGAGAAAAATAGAAGTTAAGATATTCATAATGTTTGAGATTTTGTCCCGGTATACTGTTATTGAAAATATCTTACGTTCTCCCCCTTTTTGTCAAGTATCAAAAAGCAATATAATTAGAGTAAAAAAGATGATGATTTGTATTGAAAACAATCTGCAATGACATTTTTAAGAAACAAAAAGGATAAGATGAAAAATACAAAAATAAGTTAAAGAAAATCTTAGATGGAGGGGGAAGTCGTGTGAACAACGCTTCCAGCAAGCTCTTAATCTGAGTGCTTGATTCTTCCTGCTTTCCCAGAATATCCTTGATTTATTTTGTTGTATCTTCTTGCTTGTCCAATATATCCCTTATTTCTTTGTTTGTGTCTTCTTGCTTATCCAACCTTGCATGGATTAAAGCATTCTCCTTCTTCAACTCTTCCAGAGTTTGCATGACTAGAGACGAAGATAGTGTATCTTCAGAGGTTGCAAGTCGTTCAGAACACTCTACAGCCTCTTATGATTGAACAACTTCTTCTGTTGCAATTTCCTTTTCTGGAGCAGTAGTCAGAGGGTGACTATCAGAATCTGGTTCAGTGGCTTCTGCAGGTTGGTGCTCTTTCTAGGGAGCATTTTCCAGCAGAAGAATTTATTTCTTGTCCCAGTGACTTAGAACTTGGTCTTTGAAGGCTTTCAGCTAATCACTAAAGTTCTGCTGAGCCATCTCATAGCTCAATTCTTTCAGCCTCTGGGCTTCAGAGTTGAACCATTTTCTGAATCTATCCCACAAAGAATCAGAAGCAACAGGATTATAATTCTCTTAACTTGCTTTCTTCAAAGAAGTAACCCATTCCTGTATTTCTGTTTCAAAAACCAACAAGTTCTTACCAACATCTGATTTGGTTAAGGTTGGTTTTGGTTTGGGAATGGAAATTTTATTTGAGGTAGAAGCTAGATGGTCCAGTGCTTCTAGATCAATGATAGTTCTGAGATGATCAGCTAGACGGTTAATTGGTGAGGGAGTGGGAGAATTAGAAATCAGGATTGGTGAGTGAAGAGTGTTTGGTGGTATGGAATCATATGGTGAAGGTATTTCTAGAATATCATGGATGGAGAGAGGTAAGCGAACCATAAGAGGTTATGTTATTCTAGGAATTGGGGTAGTGGTATCAGAGTCTGTAAGGGAGTCTTCTGATTGGTTTGCGGTAGCGTGTTGATTTTCTAGTTCAGGTGTTTCCGAATTTGGATTTTTAGATTGAGGAGTGAGAGGGTTTTCATTTTCTGGTTGAGGTGAGTTGAGGTTTTAATGTTCTGATTGTGGAGAGTGTGGGTGTGGAGTTTCTGGTTGTTGAGACTGGATATTTTGATTTTCTGGGATTGGTGAGTGAAAGTCTTGATCAAACAGTTCAATATCAGAGATAACTCTTGCAAGTTCTGGTTGATTTTGTTCTAGATTTGGATTGGGGGAGTGAGGTTCATTTAAGAAACTACCTAGAGTTACAGATGGATCAAACTCTATGTCAAAATCCTCAAATGTTTGTGGTGAGGGATTTTCTGTTGGTTGAGGGGGAATGGTTTCAGATGTTGGAAAAACTATAGATTCTATAATAGAAACAAAAGATGTGTTACCTTTCTTTTTCGCAGCTTTGGGTGTCCTCTGAGAGGATCCTTCTCCTGCTGCCTTCCTCTTTCTGGATTTCTTCAGCACAACCTCTGGAGCTACCTTGTTCAGGTCACAGATGTTGATTTCTAGAATAGTCTCATCTTCCTTGCAAGCTTCAAGGTATCTGACCACAATCTCTGGAGAAGCATCTATCTCAGAGAATAATGGAAAATCCTTAAGAGGAATTATCCTAGATGTGATGACCTCATGAGAAGAAATTGTTGGTTCCTTCTTAACGCTTTCAATAATCTTCATTTTCTTCAGATTCTTGGCATTTAGTGGTTTCCCAGCAGTTGCTTCCAGAGTGCTGATCTCTTGAGCCTCTGTCAGATGTTCTATCAGCATGTTTTCCATCAGAATATCTGAAATCAATCTTCCCAGAGGAATCCAATCTCTCTTATTTTTTTCTTCTTCTCTTGTCTCTTTCACACTTGTTCTCAGATGGTTGAAGAGCAAATGTGGAAGATTTATTTTGGTCTTCTTTGCAATGAAGTATAACAGAAACTGCTGATCAATGTTGATGTATTCAGGAGAGCTTGTAGGCTTCTTGTGATTGATACATCCCATAATGATCCTAGCACAAATTCTATAATAATCTTTCAAGTCTCTTATCTTGCTGGATGGCTGTCTAGAAGTGAAAATGACCCTAGCAATAAATTTTAGGTCAGAACACTTGTCAGCCATATCAATGCTTCTGACTCTGCCGCCATTGTACCCAATAAGTTTCCCAATCAAGTCTTCTGTAATCACTATCTTCTTCCCCATAACATATTACGTAACCTGGTGGTTGGATGAAGCAGCATGGATCCAAAATTATTTAACAAGAATAGGAAATGTTGGACCCAACAGATGATCAAAGTATTTGTTCCATCCCTGTGTCGTTACATCTTCATACAAATCAAAACCATTTTCCTTTAAACTCTCAAAATCGATGATCAATTCACATAGAACTTCAAGGTTATCCACCAGAGTGAACAATTTTCTAATGGGCTCCTCATACTGTTCTGTTGACAAAGAACCAGGAGCACTGTTGAGATTCTTGAGGCTTGATGAGGATGCCATTGTTCACACAGATTCTTTGAAGAAAAATTGATAGAAAGGGTTTTTGAAAAACTAGAGCGAGAGAGAATAGTGAAAGCAATAAGAAGTGAATGAAATAGTAAATTGAGTTTATAAACACTTTTAAAAACTTAATCAGTAAGAAAGAGAAAATGAGTAATGATTATACTGAATTAATGAAACCTGAAATTAGGAGATTTCGTGTAGATACTGAACAGTTACCATTGACAAGTGTCTCAATGCATCCAATCAGAGCCTTGGACCCTTCAGAATTTGAACGCGTGTCCATCCTCAGAAGGTAGCTTGTGAGAGGATGACAGATGTTTGATGGTGTGAATGGCACACCTCTATCTTTGAAATGAAAAGTTCAGATCTTCATAGATAGATTCTGAGGCAACTGTACTCCTAACTTTTGAAGACAAGTTGATCAGATGTCCACAAAAAAAATAAAATTCTGAGGGTTAGAATATGCAAATAAAACATTTTATTCTGGACATAATTTCATGCTGAGATGTTTCAAAATGAAATTGAATCTATCTTCAGAAAGGGGTTTTGTAAACACATCAGCCCATTGATGGTCTGTGTCAATAAATTTTAAAGTGAGAATTCCTTTCTGAATATAATCCCTAATAAAATGATGTTTTATTTCTATATGATTAGCCCTAGAATGCAGAATGGGATTTCTGGATAAACAGATAGCAAAAGTGTTATCACAGAAGATAGGGATGTTACTCTCAAATATGTTGAAGTCTTCAAGCTGACTTTTCATCCAGAGCATCTGTGTGCTACACCCAGCAGCTGCTATGTATTTAGCTTCTGATGTTGACAATGTAATTATGGACTGTCTCTTGCTGGTCCATGAGATCAGATTGTCTCCCAAAAACTGGCAGCTTCCAGAAGTACTTTTACACTCTACTCTGTCTCCAGCAAAATCAGCATCACAGTATCCTACTAAGCTGTATTCCTTGGATTTTCTATAAAACAAACCCAGGTTAGTAGTACCTTTCAGATACTTGAAAATTCTCTTAACTGCTGTTAAGTGAGATTCTCTAGGATCTGATTGGAATCTAGCACATAAACAAATGCTGAATAAAATGTCAGTCCTTGAAGCTGTCAGATAAAGAAGGGAACCAATCATACCTCTGTAGATCTTCTGTTCTACCTTTTTACTTACCTCTTTCTTTTCCAGAATGCATGTGGGATGCATCGGAGTCTCTGAGGGCTTACATTCTGAGAGGTCAAATTTCTTCATAAGTTCTTTGACGTATTTGCTCTGGTGAATGTAAGTTCCTTCTGGAGTCTGGTTGATCTGAATTCCCAGAAAGAATTTAAGTTCCCCTATTAAGCTCATCTTAAACTCTTCCTACATGCACTTAGCAAATTCTCTTCCCATAGAAGGTTTAGTAGATCCAAAAATAATGTCATCCACGTAAATCTGACAAACTAAAATGTCATTCTTAAATGTCTTACAGAACAGGGTTGTGTCCATTTTCCCTCTGGTGAATTCCTTTTCTAACAGAAAGTTACTTAGCCTATCGTACCAAGCTCTGGGAGCTTGTTTCAGACCATAAAGTGACTTTTTTAGTTTGAAAACATATTCTGGGTGTTTGGAATTTTCAAACCCAGGGGGTTGGTGCACATATACCTCTTCATCAATGTAACCATTTAAGAATGAACTTTTGACATCCATCTGATACAGAGTGATGCCATTATTTACAGCAAAAGAGATTAAGAGTCTGATAGATTCTAACCTGGAGACTGGAGCAAATGTTTCTATATAGTTTATCCCCTCTTGCTGACTATAACCTTGTACCACCAATAGAGCCTTGTTTTTGATGACTTCTTCTTGCTCATTCAGTTTGTTTCTGAACACCCACTTTGTTCCAATGATGTTGAATCCTTTTGGTTTAGGAACCAGATCCCATATGTCATTTCTGGTGAACTGGTTTAACTCCTCTTGCATTTCCAGAATCCAGTCATTGTCCAGAAGAGCTTCATCAATTGTTGTTGGTTCAATCAGAGATACCAATCCCATAAGGGATTCTTTAGATTTTCTGAATGTTGATCTTGTTCTGATTGGATCATCCTTCTTTCCCAGAATCTTATCTTTTGGGTGAGTTATGCTGCTTCTGGATAACTTTTTATGGAGTTGATCAACAGAAGGTACTGGAATGCTTGTGACATTTACTTCTGACGTTGTTGGAGCATCTCTGTTGGGAACTTCTGATGTGTTGTCTTCAGCACCTGTGAATTCAAATTCTATATCTACAAAGTATTCATTCTTCTTTGACTTTTGAGGGTCAAGCTTATCATCAAATCTAACACTGATTGACTCTTCAACAATCTGTGTTTCTGTATAGTATACTTTGTACCCTCTTGAGCATCCAGAGTATCCTAACATAATACACTTCTGTGCTTTAGAGTCAAACTTGTTCAGATGATCTTTAGTATTCAGAATAAAACATGTACATCCAAAAGGATGGAAATAAGAAATGTTGGGCTTTCTGTTCTTCCACAGTTCATATGGAGTCTTTTCCAAAATAGGTCTTATAGAGATTCTATTCTGAATATAACACGCTGTGTTAATTGCTTCTGCCCAAAAGATCTTAGCAATCTTAGTCTCATTGATCATGGTTTTGGCCATTTCTTGCAATGTTCCGTTCTTTCATTCTACAACTCCATTTTGTTGGGGAGTTCTAGGACAAGAGAAATCATTCGAAATGCCGTTTTCATTAAAAATGTTTCAAATTTTTTGTTTTCAAACTCTCCACCATGATCACTTCTGACTTTGACAATTCTAAGATCCTTTTCATTCTGAACTTGGTTACAGAAAGCAACAAACACAGAATGTGACTCATCCTTGTGTCTTAATAACTTTACCCATGTCCATCTGCTATAGTCATCTACGATCACTAACCCATACTTCTTGCCACTAACAGACACAATTTTCACTGGTCCAAATAAGTCTATGTGCAGAAGTTCTAATGGCCTAGAGGTGGAAACAACATGTTTAGCTTTAAAAGCATGTTTTGCAAATTTGCCTTTCTGACATGCTTCACACAGAGCATTTGAGCTGAACTTCAGATTAGGAAGTCCTCTGACCAGATTGAGTTTGTTAATCTGAGATATTCTTCTCATATTAACATGCCCCAATCTTCTGTGCCAGACCCATTTCTCGTTGTTAACTGAAAGAAGACATTTTAAATTCTGACTTTTTAGTTCAGAAAGTTTTATCTTATAAATGTTTTTTTTCCTCTTTCCTTTAAACAGGATAGTTCCATCTTTCTGACTAACAGCTTTGCATGAATTTTGATTAAAGATTATATCATAACGGTTATCACTTAATTAACTTATGGATAACAGGGTATGCATCAATCCATCAACTAATAGCACATTATTAATATAAGGAAGATTGCCATTACCTACTGTTCTAGAGTCAATGATCTTCCCTCTTTGGTTGCCTCCAAAGCCCACGTAGCCTCTAGGTTTAAGTTCCAGGCTTTGGAACATATGCTTTCTTCCCGTCATGTGTCGAGAGCATCCAGAGTCCAGGTACCATGAATGGTGTTTTAGCCTTGCTGCTAAAGATATCTGCTACATATATAATTTTATCCTTAGGTACCCATATCTTTTTGGGTCCTGGTTTGTTAGTTTTACCAAAATTCTGTTTGAATTTTGGTTTGGCAGAATTATCATTTCTAGTGTATTTCAGATCATGTGTGTGCCCATATGTGAAGTGTGATTTTAGTGGTGTGCGTTTTATTACTAGGTCCGTGACTTTCTTAGGTGGAGATACCTTACCTTGGTATCCTATTTCTTTTCTGCCATTTCTGCTAACTCCATAGATCATTAAAGCTATCTTGCTTCTATCTATGTTTTTAGCCAGAAACTTCTGAAAGCCGTGATCATATTCTTTTATGATTTTATCCGCACTACTGGGACCTCTGAGATTATTTCTTTCTGAGAGTTTTGTAAATCAATTTCTAGTTTTGAAATCTTTTCTTTTAGCTCAGAATTTTCTAACCTAAGACTCACAGTTTCTTCAGAGTCAGAGGCAGGATCCCTTTTCAGGTTCTTGAATTTGACTCTGATGTGCTGATACCTTTCCAGAATCTCATTCAGGCTTTCTGCTAGTTCAGCTTTAGTGAAATTAACAGTAAAATCAGGAAATACCTCTTTTGTGTCTGATTCTGAGTCTGACTGAGATGCTTCGCTGTCTTCTATCACATTAGCCATAAGAGCAATGTTGGCTCTTTCATCATCTGATTCTGAATCTGCGTCAGAAGTATTTGAATCATCCCATGTTGCCATGAGACTTTTCTTCATCTCCTTGAAGAACTTCTTTTTGGGCTTCTCCTTTTGAAGCCTTGGACAATCACTTTTGTAGTGTCCCTATTCATTGCACTCATAGCAGATGATGTCTCTGTTGTTTGACTTTCTGTGACCAGACAAAGCTTTAGATCTTCTGTGTCCATAAAAGGGCTCATACTTTCTATATCTGGAGGAGGATTCATTCTGATTCCCTGACCTTTTGGAATTTCTGAATTTTCTTTGCCTCTGCTTCCACAACTGATTGACCCTTATAGACAGAAGAGACAATTCATCTTCTTTTGATGAGGATCCATCAAAGGTTTCTTCCATTGCCTGTAAAACCTTAGAATCATGTTTTTTGTTAGATTTTAATTCTAAAGGCTTACCTTGCTTCTGAGGCTCGTCAGCTTCATGTAGATAGTCACCCTGGCTTGTTTCGGGAATTGATCTATAATTGATTTGTTCATAGACATTTTCCTTGTTTTATTGTAAATATGATAATAATTTTCTGTTGGTTGATCTTTCCTGAAAAAGGTAAAGAGTTAGTTGTATGTGATGCCATGATATATGAAATGCATAGTGCAATGGGATTGTGATATATGCATTTATGTCATTGATGCTTATGATGTATGAATGTGATGTATACGCATGTAGGCTGTTATGCTGCTATGTTGTTTGGATTAGGGAAAATAAATCCCTGACTGCTGCTGAGGATGAGGAGTGTAAGTCTTCATGTTCTGTTTGAAGTTGAAGTGTTGATGGATGGGTTTCCATAACCAGAGAAGTAGACTCTGCCGGGGAAGAGAAACACCGCATATTTCTTGTAGGCCTTATGAAATCTTGCTGGGAATTCCTGAGAAGCTGAATGACTTTTGCTGTGGAAACTTTGAGGTGGCAACTGGAAGTTTCGCCCCCTCAGGGATATGAAGGTAAAAGACACCAACATGCTACATGATGGGGATAAGACGAAGATCCTGTAGCGAGATGTTTGTGCTTCTTCCTCTATTAGGGAATGTATCTGCGAGGCTTTCATGGAATGGACCATAAATGTTGTCCTATTTCTTAAAGCTAATAGTAATTTTCTTTCTAGTTTAGTTTTCTTTTTTACGAGTTCATTTATAAACAATAATTACATTTAAATTCATATGCTCAAAAATAAATACTGGATGTTTGCGTACACAAAACAGGAATATTAAAAGAAGAAACAAATAGTTTTGCACTTTCAAAGGAGTATCTTTGTATTAACTTGAATAAGTGTTTGTACAAAGAGACAAACATCCTAGTAAGAGAATGTTGTCGTAAAAAATGAAAATTGATACAAATAAAAGAGTAGCTATTTGAAATAATCCCATGGGGTTCCCATTCTGCTATAGCCTTCATGTCTCTCAGCGTCTCGTCCATTTGCTGCTTTGTATGAAGCTGATTGGATTTATTTGTACCGTTTGAGTTTGACGATTGATGATGGAGATTAGTTGTAAGGTAATCTAACGGGACATAGTCATACGCTTTGAATCCCTAACTTTTTCCTGGACCTCCCTTTCGGGTTTTCAGTCCATCGGGATACCCTTTTTTTCCCAAGCCGCCTTTTCAGGTTTTCAACTTGCCGGGTGTATAGATTTATTTGTATTTTATCCCTAATTTTTTCCCGAACCCTTTTGGTTCGCCGGGATGCCCTAATTTTTCCTAGGCCAATCGACCTAGCGGGTCTTTGTTTATGCGTAGTATCTTTTAACTATGTCCGTGTTTACAGGGTGTGGAAGATCCTCTCCATCCATAGTGGTTAAGATCAATACCCCACCAGAAAATATGCTCTTGATCACAAAGGTCCTTCGCATGTAGGAGTTCATTTGCCCCTGGGATCACCATGTGGTAGTAGGATACGCTTGATTACCAGGTCACCAGCTTGATATGCCTTACGTATGACCTTCTTGTTGAAAGCTTTAATCATACGTTTTTGGTACATCTGACCATGGAAGACAGCTGTAAGCCTCTTCTCATAAATCAAGTTCAACTGCTCAAGTCGAGTTTGAATCCATTCATCTTCACTCAAATCCGCATCCTTTACGATTCTCAAAGAAGGTAATTGTATTTTATTTGGTAGAACATCTTCCATGTCGTATACCAAGGAGAAGGGAGTTGTCCCTGTCGATGTGTGCGTCGTGGTACGGTAACCGTGGAGAGCGAATGGTAACATCTCATGCCAGTCCTTGTAGGTTACTGTCATTTTTTGTATGATCTTCTTGATGTTTTTATTAGCGGCTTCTACAACACCATTCATCTTTGGCCGGTAAGGAGAAGAGTTATGATGCTGGATCTTGAAATGCACGCACAGTGCAGTGATCATAGTATTGTTCAGATTTGTACCATTATCTGTGATGATTCTTTCCCGAATACCGTATCGACAGATAAGATTCTGCTTGATGAATCGGGCCATAACATTCTTGGTGACAGAAGCAACGGATGTTGCCTCAACCCATTTAGTGAAGTAGTTAATGGCGACTAAGATGAAGCGGAGTCCATTAGAAGCTGTAGGTTTGACTTCTCGAATCATGTTGATGCCCCACATCGCGAATGGCCAAGGAGCAGTCAGGATGTTTAGAGGAACTAGAGGCTCATGTACTTTTCCAGCATAGATCTGACACTTGTGACAAGTTCGTGAATGCTGGTGACAATCTGCTTCCAAGGTAGACCAGTAGTACCCTGCCCGTAGGATCTTTTTAGCCATCGTGTGCCCACTAGAATGGGTGCCAAAAGTGCCTTCAGGTAGATCATCCATGATCTTGTATGCCCCACTCTTGTCTATGCATCGAAGCAAAGTAGAGTCGTGGTTGCACTTGTAGAGAATGCCATTACTGAGGAAAAACTTAGCAGAGAATCTTCTCAGGAATTTCTTGTCGTTGACTGAAGCTCCCTCCGGATACTCTTGGGCCTAGAGATATCTCTTAATTTCATGGAACCAAGGCTTGTCCCTACTTCATCAGTATCAATCTCGTTACAGTAAGCTGGTTCGTCCATTCTCTCGATGGTGACCTGAGGAGCCTCATTATCCCATCTGACTTTGAACATGGATGACATAGTTGCCAGCGCGTCTGCTAGTTGATTTTCCTCTCGTGGAAATGCTCAAAGGTAATTTATTTAAAATGTGGGATCAATGCCAACACATGTTCTTTGTAAGGGATGAGATTAGAGTGTGTTGTACCCCAAAATTTTCCCTCTCATTTATCAAGAATTTTCTCACAAGACTTCTTTGACTCAAGACAAGATTAGGGTTTGGTCAGCTCAAGACATCTCATCTTGGACTGATAACCTAAAATTAGGGTTTGAGTTTGCACAAGTATTTTTGGACCATCAATGCTTCATGTAACTTTCATACATTATTTTGGACCCCTAAGATTGCTCATGATAAGTTTCAAGCCTTGAACCACATTTTTGATCAATCAATTGGACAGTTGACCTAAAAATCAACTGTATTGGGGAAAAAGTCAACCATGGCCAATTTACTGTAAAACTTCATAATTTTTTATCCACATAAACATTTTAGACTCATATATACCATTTGACCAAGTTTGGATTACAACTCCTCAAGAAGTTTGATCAAATCATCAAAAGGGCAAAATGGTCAAAATTAGGGTTTTGACTGAGAAAGGGCAATTTCTGATTTTTAACCTAGAAAATGACCAATTGAGTTCAAGCATGATTTCAAGGATTCAATGGCATCATCTTGACTTAATTACATGGTTCAAAACATCTCAAGTTCATTGGATTGACAGATGAAATTTGTAGTCAACTAATCAAAAGTCAACTATACACTGAAAAGTCAAACTTTGACTTTTTGGTCAAAATCAAGTGCCAAGGGTCATAATTCATCAAGATATGTCAAAATGTGAAACTTGTTCATCAAGAAAACCAAATTTGAAAATTAGGATTTTGAATTTGAAAATTTTCATAACTTAGAATTTTTCAAAGTATAAAAATTTTCTAATTTTTTCTCAACTTTACACCACTTTTACACCATGATGCCTATTGATTCAAGGAAAGTATCCAACATTAAAGTTGTATAACTCCATGAAAACTAAAACTTTTCTTCGCAAACTTTTCCCTAAAGATGCTTGGATCTCAAGTTATGAATTTGTGAATACATGGTCATGAACTTCTTAACTTAGTGAACTTTTGCCCTAATTTAGGCAGGTTTTGGACCCAACTTCATGGAAATTTTTCACCTAGTTCCAAGAAGTATATCAAAATACATTTCAAATATGGATTATAGAGAACATTGCAAGATTTTCAAAATGTTCAAGAACTCTCCAAGATCATTTTTGAGTAGGGAGAATCGAAGAGAGGAAATTGGCATTTTCTCACTTTTTGTTCAAGTCATTTTCATAAAGAATCAAGTTGCAAACCAATCCTATGCTGGCTATTTCATGCTTTGAAGGTCCTAAACTTGCTACACACCCCTTAATTAAATTCTTACTCAGTTGACAAAGCCTCCATCCATGCTTTTGAACCTTTATCAAATTGATAATTCCACTTATGGCAAAAAGGTTCCATTGCCATTTTCATAAAGGGCAACTTTTGCAAACTTTGTGATCTTGAGCATTGGACCTGTCCCCTTGACACAAGCAAGTACCACAGACCAAAGGCAACTTGTAGGGAAGAAATACCAACCCTAAGCAAGCTGGTACAAGCATGAGAGTTTTGTCTTGTCATTTTTCTTCAAGTACAAGAAAAGTTGCAAAAAGGCTAGGGCTTGTACAGTTGACAGAGAGCTGACTTAAAACCATTTCTATACTAATATGCAAACAATATACAACACATAAAACACCAAGCAAAGGCCCGGAACACTTAGAGCAAGAAAAGCACCAAAAACTGTCCAAAACATACAGTTTTTGCACAAACATATCCAGCATCCATTTGGCTCGTGCATTTTGTGTTTAGATCATCCAAACATCTTACATACTTGATACCTAGTCAATCCGAACCATCATCCCTGTTTTGTAACCTCTGTTTCACCATTTTCCATTGTTAACTTTGAAGCTTGCAGTTGGACTTGGTCAGGGAGTTCTAGCCACTTTCAGAGCAAGGTAGGGGTTGGAATAGATTCAGGGAAGCTCAAGGAAGCTCAAGCAATCATCAGGCCTCCATCAAAGTCCCTGCATTTCCATACACGATTCCAGATGAAGGAGTTTTCATTTTTATGCAAGCATGAGGAAGTTACAGGTTGAACCGGTAATAGCGTTAGGAAGGAGAAGGCAGGACAGGGACGAAGTTGTATTGGGCTTTTTGGCTTCCTGGGCTTTTTGTTTTTGCTAGCACTACCACTGATTTGCTATCTCACCCCCTGCTAACTCTTTCATATTTTATTTTTTCATTTTTATATTTAATACTTTAAATTATTTTCTTTGATGATAAAAAACCCTAAAAAATAATTTAATTATTTTTACACTTTTATTTTATTTTTCTATTATTTCTCACATAAAAAATTAATTTATTTTGGTAGGATTTAATTTATTTTCTTAATAAACTCATAAATATAATTAAACATACTTAATATTTTTATTTTACATTTCATACTTACAAATACCTATTTTTTGCATATATTTAATTTTTAATATTTATATACAATATTATTTATTTTTTATACAAAAAATGCACAAAATAATAATATAGAAACATTATTTTCTTTTAAATAAAAAAATTAGGGTTTACCCCTTTTCAAAAAAATTAAATCTTTTTCTTATATTTTTTAGGTTTAATTTAAATATTCTTACATGAAAATAAGACATCAAAAATATCTTAACATGTACATTACATTGCATTACATTTTAAATATTGTATTATATTTATTTTAATTCGCACAAATTCGATTTGGTTGTAATAATATATTTAGCTTTATATTTGTGCAAATCCCCATTCAAACTTGTATTCCCCCCTCCCATAAAATTGTTGTAATAGCTTAGTATATTTACATTATGAAATTTATTGCTTTCATATGCCATGATTAGTAATTAGGGTTTGTATGACAAGAACAAAACAAAACAAAATAGAAAACCCTAAATGCAAGATCAAAAGCATGAAAATGATATACTTTGCACACAAGCACCCTTAGGGTTTCTCCCACTTGGTTGCCTAAAATAAAATGGCCATGTTACGCATGCGAAGTATCTTGGCAAAACAAAACAAATTTAAGATCATAGCCCATCGATGACGCTATTCAAAAGTTGCCTTACGAAATGATCTTGGTCCCTAAAAATGCTAAGATACTTTGCAAACATTGCTAATCATGGTTATACGATGACCCACGCCCGTCCCGTTTACATCCAAAGATAGGGTTGCTTACCAAATTAATGGTAAGTCAACAATGTCAAAGGAATAGGAAATGCATAAGAAAGACATTTGAGTAGGTAGATAGATTCTAAGTTACTTGCTCCATCTCAAACAAACAATCGTTTCTATTTTCAAAACAAACACACACATTTCAAAAACATCTTACAAATATTGAAAACATTTTCAAAAGACAAACATCTTTGTATACATTCTTACGAACGAGAATCATTACAAAGATTGCCTAAACGAATGGCCTCTTTTACAAAATACTTTCAAAACCACATCAAACACCATTTCAAACAAACCAAAGCAAGTGATCTAAGAAAGTAACTAAGAGCCCATGGAAAACCATGGATGAAAAGGGTGCTAGCACCTTCCCTTTTCAAAATCTACCCCCCGAACTTAAGAAAACATCTCAAAGGTCTTTCCTGTGCTTTTTCACCTTTCCTTTTGGATAAAAGAAAATTCGGTGGCGACTCTTGCTAACCGCGACATTTGCGACAAAATGCAAAACCTCAAGTCAGTTCTCCCACCATATCATAGGGTGCTTCGTGTCCCATTCTCCTTTGATCTGACTGATGACTAAAGCTGAATCTCCAAATACACTTAAGGACTTGATTCCAAAATCTATGGCAGCTTTGAGACCCAAAATACATGCTTCGTATTCTGCCATATTATTGGTACAGTTGAAACACAACCTAGCGGTGAAGGGAGTATGACATCCTTCAGGAGATATGATCACAGCGCCTATGCCATTGTTGAGTGCGTTTGACGCTCCGTCAAAAACCAAGGTTCATCGGGATCCTTGTTTAGGTCTGTCATATGGTCTTAGTTCTTCACAATTGTCTACCATCATGATGTCTTCATCTTGGAACTAGAACTTCATGGACTTATAGTCATCCACATCTTGATGAGAAAGGTGATCGGCTAATACACTTCCATTTATGGCTTTTTGGGTAGTGTATTGAATGTCGTATTTGGTCAGGACCATCTGCTATCTTGCTATTCTTCCAGAGAGGGCGGGCTTCTCGAATATGTATTTAATTGGATCCATCTTAGATATCAATAAGGTAGTATGGGTCAACATATATTGTCTTAGTCGGCGAGCAGCCCATGCCAGAGCGCAACAAGTTTTCTCGAGCAGTGAATATCTGGTTTCACAGTCGGTAAACTTTTTGCTCAGGTAGTATATTGCATGCTCTTTTCGACCAGACTTGTCATGCTGCCCCAACACACACCCCATTGAATTTTCTAAGACAGTTAGATACATGATCAAAGGTATTCCTTCGACTAGCGGCATCAAAATGGGAGGTTCTTGAAGATATTCTTTGATCCTGTCGAAGGCAGCCTGGAAATTGTCATTCCACTCCACCACTTGATCTTTCTTCAGTAATTTGAAGATTGGTTCACAAGTAGCTGTTAGATGGGAAATGAACCGAGTGATATAGTTCAGCCGTCCTAAGAATCCCCTAACTTCCTTCTCAGTGCGAGGAGCAAGCATTTCTTGTATTTATTTTACCTTTTCAAGGTCCACTTTGATACCTTTGTCGTTGACAATGAAACCTAAGATTTTACCAGACCTTACTCCAAAAGTGCATTTATTTGGATTCAGCCTTAGTTTGTATTTCTTCAGTCTTTCGAACAGTTTCTGCAGATGGTCAAGATGCTCCTCTTCAGTTTGAGACCTGGCTATCATGTCATCCATATAGACCTATATTTCGTGATGGATCATGTCATGAAATAAAGCTACCATGGCATGCTGATAGGTTGCCCATGCGTTCTTCAACCCGAATGGCATAACTTTGTAACAGAATGTAACCCACTGTGTGACGAAGGTCGTTTTTTCCATGTCCTCAGGTGCCATTTTGATTTGGTTGTATCCTGAGAAACTGTCCATGAAAGAAAATATTTTATGTTGTGCGGTGTTTTCAACCAGAATATCGATGTGGGGAAGCGGGAAGTCATCCTTAGGGCTCACCCTACTCAGATCTCTGTAGTCCACACACATGCGCACCTTACCATCCTTTTTAGGCTCTGGAACAACATTGGTGACCCATTGTGGATAGGAGGTGACAACTAAGAATCCAGCGGTGAACTGCTTCATGACTCCGATCTTGATTTTCTTTGACATTTCTGACCTCATGCGACAGACTTTCTATTTTATTGGAGGGCAGTCTTCTTTTGTCGGCAGACGATGGACCACGATGTCAGTGTCGAGTCCTGGCATGTCTTCATATGACCAAGCAAAGATCTCAACATAGTCATGTAGTAGATGAGTTAAGCGCTTCTTGACGTCAGGCTCCAGGTTTGCACCTACCTTGACCTCTTTTTTGTCCTCTTCAGTACCTAGATTAACTATTTCCACTGGCTCTTCGCGGGGCTGTATGGTCCTTTCTTCTTGTTGCAATAACCTGGCTAGTTCCCCTGGTACCTCACAATCTTCCTCACCTTCGTCTTTGGCTTAGAAGATTGGATTTTCAAAGTCATATTAGGCCATAGCAGAATCGTTACCCATGGGATCTTGAGTGGATGTGGATCTGCATTTTGATATGTGAGTGTGTGTAAGAGCATAGCTATCTTTGAAAAAACGATAAAGGTTAAAGAAAAAAAACAATGAGCGTAAAAATTTGCATGTAAAAACGTCCATGATTTATTGATGACATATGAAGATGAAGTAGCAACCCTCACAAATGGACCGTTGTGCCTTGGGTAAGACACAAGTTTTTAAAAGTCTAAATTGTTTAATTATTACAAATCTGACGAAAATTGAAAGACAATTACTCTTGAAGAAAAGTAATAGGGATAAAATCTTTGGCTTCCCAATTGTTGAGTCCTCCGCTGACGGTTGGGGAGATCCACTTGTCTAGGTCACAATTACTGTCACCGTCTTCCACCGTGTAGACTCCCTGATTGCTGATACGCAAAGGTGCCCCCCCCCGGTGCGAGTCCGTTGAATAACCCTTTGTGCCTCCGAGCTAAAGCCCAAACCAAATTTATCAGATTTGTAAGGAATATACGGGAGTTGACCCCATATAGTGCATTCACGTTCTTCAATTGCTGCTCTAGCATCCTTCAACGAGGCCATTTTCGAAGGTGGTCTGGTAGCTCTTGGAATTTTGGTAGCAGTCTTGGCTGTTGCAACTGTTTGTGAGACCTCCTCGAAATGCTGACATGGAGTTTCGATGAACTCACCATCCATTTCCATGTACCTGAAAGAGTTTAGGTGAGTGACCATATATTCCTCCTCCCCGTGAACAGTGGTGATCTTTCCCTTGATCGGGTATTTCAACATATGATGTAACGTAGAGGTGACGACACCAGCGCCATGGATCGAAGGTCGGCCTAACAGATAGGAATAGGAAGGGCGGATATCCATTATGTAGGAAGTTGAATCGAAAGTCTGAGAACCAACTTTGATGGGGATGTCCATCTCCCCGTGCACCATTCTCTTCGAATCATTGAAGGCCCTTACCACTATGTTGTTGGGTTTTAAGGTCAAACCTTCACAGTCTAGTCTATCTAGAGCCTTCTTAGGAAGCACGTTCAATGTTAAACCAATATCTATCAGGACATGGGCCAAAGTAGTGGCTCAACATTCGACAGAAACATTTAGCACATCATTGTGTTTTCTCCCTCTGGGTGTCAAATCAGCATAAAAAAAGCCCAAACTGTTATCCGCTGTCAGACTAGGCACACAATCTTCGAATTGATCAGCAGAGGTTTCCTGTGGCACATGGGTAGTTTTAAGAAATTTCACCAAATCCTTCGCATGAGCTTCGGAGCATAACAGTAAAACTAGCATAGAAATCTTTGAAAGGGTCTTCCCTAGCTGTTCGACTACATCGTAGTCGCTTTTCTTTATAATTTTCAAAATTTCTTCCATCTCCTTCATGGAAGCCTCTAGGATAGATAATGGCTGCGCCTTCGTCCGGACAGGCTCAAACAAAATGTCTTTGCCCCAAGTCTTGGTCAACTCGGTGATAGGGGTGTCAGCATGGACAATCACAGGAAATGTAGTAGTAGTATCAGCAGGAACAAAAGCAGGAATGACCACAGGAACAATAACAACTTTCAGAGGAGAAATCTAAGGGGAGAACACTCTTCCACTTCTGGTTACTTTGCTTGTTGTTACAGTGTTGCCAATGTCGGGGTCAACCTTCTCAAAGATTAAGTCTTCATCAGCCAACCAATCTCGCTTAATGTCGTGGTAGTAGACGTTACCCCCATAGTTCCAGGGAACAGTTTTATCTGAGGAGTATGGGATTGGCCCTAGCATAGTAATTATCAGTGGAGTCACCTTTGGAACAGATGTCATACTGACGTGTCTTTTGGTGGAGACCCTGTTAGGATTGGCGGAATGGTTATTATTGAAACATCCTTGTAAGAAATGGTTGAAACGAGAGTCTTTTCAAACAAAATCTCTTTGTCATCCATCAGGCGTTGGACACCTGCCTTCAATAAATGGCAACCAGTCGGTAGAGATAAACAGAGGTGGCAACCTTTTCCACAGCCCGAAAATAAACCGTCCTTCAACAGGTCCCTCTTGACAGTTAGGAGAGGAGTAACAAGTTCATCAACAATAGTAACAAATACATCATCTTCAATGGCGTTAACACTACGACCGTTCTTGGGCATAGGAGCAGTGATAACATTTGGGATATCAGGGGCGTTAAATTCAATTTCCTTTTCCTCGAGAAGGTCTTGCACCTTGTTTTTCAAAGCCCAGCAGTCGTTTGTATCATGACCTGGACTTTCTGAATGGTAAGCACAACGAGCATTTGGATTGTAACGGGGAGAGGCAGTGTTGGGATTCTTCGGAGCTTCCCGCAAGGTTACCAAATTAGATCTCAACAAATGTGGAAAGACTTGAGACAGCGTCATATTCATCTGGGTAAACTGTCTTACCGGTCTTTCTGTTCTCGGCTAACTATTCCTTTATTGAGTAGGTGCAATCTTAGAGATCATGACAGCCCCTACCGCTGGACGACGTTCACTTCTGTCCTGATTCCTTTGATGGTACACATCACCAACCTCTTTCTTCCCAACAAATGGTTTCTTCAACATGCTCGAGGATGCATCTCTTTGAATTTTTCCACTTCTTATACTTGCTTCTACTCGTTCGCCAGTCATGATTAATTCCGTAAATCCAACTGAGGAGCTTCCGATCAGGTGTTTGAAGAAAGGGCCAGATAGCGTGTCTAAGAACATATCCACGAATTCCCTGTCAAATAGAGGGGGTTGGAAAATTCCCGCGAGATCCCGCCACTTTTGAGCATAGGTTTTGAAACCTTCACCTGTACCCATGGACATGCCTTGCAACTATGTTTGAGTTGGAGCTAAGTCAGCATTATACTGGTATTTTTTGTAAAAGGCGGAAACCAAGTCTTCCCAATTGCGAAGATTGGTTCCTTCCAACTTATAGAACCAATCCAATTGTGTCCCTGACAAGCTTTCTTGGAAGAAATATACCCATAGGCCCCTATCGGCTGTATGGGGTTGAATTTTCCTGACGTATGACCTTAAATGTAACTTTGGACAAGAGACACCGTCATATTTAGCGAAAGTAGGGACCTTGAATTTCTGTGGTATAACAACCCCTGAGACAAGTCCTAACTCCTCAAAATCCAAACCTGGTAGCCTCTGGATCTCCATAGAATTTAGGCGATCTTCCAACTGTTTGTATTTGTCGTCAGCTGGAGGATACTGCTGTTCAGAGTAATCAACCTCTTCTTCCTCCTCATATTCTGGATGGTCAGTCACTTCCTTGTTTTTCCCTTCTTGATTGTCCCCTTTACCTGATGATGTTGTGAAGTCTAGGGTCCGTCTAGATGGTCCTTGGAACCTTCTTTCAAGATTCAAAACACCGGCGAATTTCTTTTCTTTCTAATTCTTTTCTTGCTCAGCATAGTTTTCAACTCCTCTTGTCCTTTTGCTAGGGTCAAGAACATTTGTTGAAATTGAGCGTTCTGCGCCTGAAGATCTTTTACTGTCTGTTAAATATCCATCTCACTAAAATAAATAATAGAAAGATAAAGAGACCTGTTGTAAGAAACTTGTTGGTGTTATGATGAATGACGATGCATATGCAAATGATTTCAAGGAAATTATGGATTTAGATTTGCTTTAGACAAAAATGGAACACACGTTATATTAATAAATCCATGTTTGAGGACATCATGCCATCTTGGGCTTACAAAAATCCTATGATAAAAAAGTTGAACGCATCCTCTTTGGTGCGATGTAGACGTTCAGATTCAGTTCCTCATGAAGTTGCTTGGTGAGTTCCAGAACTTTCTTCTCACTGGCGTAGAATTGGGCTTCAAAAGTATCTCGCTCTTCTTTAAGTTGGATCCAAGATTTCTGCAGCTCCTCAAAATTAGTTGGCATATCAGGATGAGGAACAACGTAAGGAGTGTCTCCCTCAGCGGCTGGCTCCATAATCATAGGTAAGATGGCGGGGTACGACATCATAAGACATTGAGCACAAGCTCGCACCCATTTGAGGTAAGGCTCAAGAGGGATATAATTTTTATGCCCCAGTGTGTTGCTGTCAACTGTGTTTATCACGCCCCAAGCTCGAACGAACCTTTTGCGATAACCCTAAACATCATTCTCATAGTCGAAGATGATTCCTTGGATGAGTGTATCATGAGGACCATCCCTTCTAGCATAACCAAACGGTCGCAATGCTAAACATGGATTCTAAGTAATCCCCTCCCCCTCTAATGCCTAAGAGAGGGACATTAGGGAATTCCCCATAACGATCAATGATGGTAACATCCTCCGAGGATCGTGCACACCAATGAATATCTAAATTTGTAAGGGACATCAACCTATAAGACCATTTCAAACCCTGCTCATTATTCAAAGTAGACCGAGGTAGGTGCGAAATAAACCACCTAGCCAATAGAGGAGTGCAACACAGAAGGGTCCCTCTTCTCTTTAGAGTGCGAGTATACAGAGAGTGTAGAATATCCCCAAGTAAGGCAGGCACCAGATTATGCGACAGAAAAATCTTAATTGAGTTCACATTTATGAGTTGGTCCGTGTTATGGAAAAGTACCATCCCATAGATGAGAAGGGCCAGAACCTCCTCAAAATCTTGTAAATCCAGGCTATCCCAAAAATAGTGGGCTCTCTCAAATAGAAAACTTAGGTGGAAATCCTTGGACACCTCTTCTGGTTTCCAAATTTGCCACTACGTCAGACCGTTGTAAAGACCGAGCTTGATCAATCTCTTCAAGCTTTGGGTCTCTTTCCTTACCATTGAATGGTAGCTAATTAAGGATAAGTACCCTCAATAACTGAGAAAACTCCTCCATAGTAGGCACTAGCTGGCAATCAGGAAAAGTGAAGCAGTGGTGCACCAGGTTAAAGAACTTAAAGAGCACCTTTAACAATTCTTCAACAGCGGTGGAAGTGACCAAGTTGAGAAGTTGACCATGTTTTTCAGTGAAGGGAGAGCTTTCAGGAATCCTTAATGCTAACTCCTTGAGTTGAGGATTCACTTTCACAAGGTTGATTTGGATAGTGTTCCTGCGAGTGGATGTCATGTCCTACAAAATAAATTCAAAGATAAACCCTAAAAATCCTTTAAATGGTTAGTATGATATGCCATGTCATGATGTCATGATTATTCTAAGAAATCACAAATATATCAAGCACAAGCAAATCACACAACAGAACTTAGGCTTAAGGCTTGCATGGGTTTTAATGTAGTACCCTCTTGAAGTTTGATTGGTTCAACCTGTCCTATAAATAGTAGTCGGGTTCTAAGGGATGTCAATATCACTGAACTTTCCCACAAGCTTCGTTCGATAGGCGATTGACTCGCAACCAAACAAAACTATGGAGTCAAGTCTCAATGAGTGTAGCATCGTGTATCTTCCGACTTTGGGAATACACCAAAGACGGCCATCTCGCTACGTCCTAATGGCCAAGTTGTTCATTTAAAGGTTCTAAGGTCAGTTGATGCTTTATGACACCACGTAGCGGCTCCGTATTCTCGTTGATTAACTCAAGGTCTACCGATACCAACCAAAGTGTCGCATCAACGTAGCCATCGCCTTAATCGTGTCAGTATACCCCACATAGTTTCCACGATCTATTGCTACTTACCTAATAGGTTTTCCCCAGATCTGGGTGGAGGATCAGAACAAACCCAAGCAGGGACCCAAAATGTAAAGCATGCAAGTTAAACAAGGAAAGCTAGTAAATGTGATCTAACCATAAGGTAAACCCACTTTTTAAGTATATCCCCAGCAGAGTCGCCGGTTCTGTGATACGGCGGGAGAACTGACTTGGTTGTTTTGCGTTTGATCGCAATTATTGCGGTTTAGCAAGAGTCTCCATCGACTTTTCTGTTATCCAATAAGGAAAGGTCGAAAATAACAGGAAAGTTCTTTAGAGATGTTTTCTTGAGTTCGGGGGGTAGATTATGAAAAGGGAAGGTATTAGCACCCTTTTCACCTGTAGTTATCTATGGGATCTTAGTTGCTTGCTAGATCACTTGCTTTTATTTGAATGTGTGCTCGTGGTGTGGTTTTTGAAAGTATTTTGAAAATAAATTTGTAATGGTTCTCGTTTCTATAAGAACGCGTACAAAGTGTTGTTTCGAAAATAGCTCAAAGAGGTGTTTGTGGAATGTGTTTTAGAAAGAGATTTTGAAAAGGTGTCTCCTTTGTAATCACTCTCGTTTCTATAAGAACGCGTACAAAGTGTTTGTCTTTTGAAAATATTTCAAATGAGTGTGTTGGTGTATAAAATGTTTTTGTTGTGATCAAGCGAGCAACTAGGAGCGAATCTACCTACTCAAAAGGTCTTAAATGTTCTTTTTTCTCCTCCTTTAGATGTTACTATCTTACCGTTGTTTTAGTAAGAAGTCCCATCATTGGATGTGAAGGCACAGGCGTGGGACGTTTGTATAGTCATAGAAGGAAACCTATGGGACATTTTAGCAATATCGTTTAGGGACTAGATCGTTTACCGAAGGCAACATTGAGGGTCATCGAGGGACTACGATCTTTTATCGAGGGTCTTTGCTAAAATTCCCATGTTCGAGGGACATGACTATTTTTCCGATAGGAAAAAAGTGAGATTAGCCTAAGGGGTGCATGTGTGCAAAGTGCATTTGATTGCATGCATTTAGTCTTTGATTTTATGGTTGTCTATTTGTTGTTTTTGTCTTGCCATATACACCTAATTACTAGAAATATATGAAAGCAATAAAACGCGGAAAGATAAAGTCCTACACTATTACATCATTGAGGGGATGGGGTGTACAAATTTACAATGGGGATTGCGAGAAATTAAGGTCCTAGTTATCTATTACAACAATATTGAAATAATGTACAAGATATGTAAAATGGACTAGCTTTGTTTTTGTTAAAAAGAAATAAGTTTGCATAAGAAAACATTTTCGATCTTTGAATTTTTGAGTTTTAAAAGGGATAAAATAAAGTATGTAAATATAAATGTTTTTTGGTATTTTTGGTTATTAAGAGCTAAAATAAGATAAATAAAGAAAAAAGGAGTCAGAATCAGCATATTGCTGGAGCGAGAAGGAACTGAAGTTCTGACTCTGATGCGCTGCAAGAGAGAAAATGTTAGTAGGAAATTAAAAGGTCAGAAATTCTGGGTCTGGGTACACCTAGTTCTGAGGTTGCTGGGAACAAAGGAAAATCTAAAAGTTCTGATTGCTGAGGGAGTCTAGGAACTCTGGTACAGTTGGGAATCTAGAAGTTTTAATGTCACTGGAAGATCAGAAGTTCTGGCTATTTGAGAGAGTGAGGTGATAATGCTGTTGGGTAAGATTGTCTAGAAGTTATGATTTAGGAATATTGTTTGAAAGATAAATAGGTGAAAATTTCACTAAATAAACCTAAAAAGATGCTTCTGGGGCTAGAACCCAGGACCCTTAGCTCTAATGTCTTATGCGTACACACTGTCTACCACTGGGGTGGCTGTACATCCGGTATTAGAAGCAAAAGCATAAACATGTATTATAAAGTAAACTCTGATGATAAATTCCATCTCTTTCTTCAAGATAATCAGAACATCTGCAACTTAGTCATTTCTTAACAGAACATAAAACACAAACATAGCAGTTATGGCAGGTTTCCATCATGGTTTCAGAAACATAAAAAAAATGTCAAGACTGTAAACTAGAAACAAGCATGTATCTGCTAATCCTAGTTTCCTTAAGAAGTTCTGAACTGATGTTCTTCCTACTTAGGTAGACAAATACATGAAACCTCAAAATATGTACAACATCAGAATCAGGATGTCTACATTGTATTTTGGACATGCAAGTTTAACAATGCCTAAGTGATATGATGAAAGTCAGCAAAAGTTTACCTCGCAGCTGGAGAAGGTCATGTGAATTGGAGCCTGGTTCTGACTGCTTGTAATGTTCTGATCCGCTTCCTCACGTACTCAGTAGGCTGGAAAAACCTTTAACTTGGGTTACGAATGGCTGGAAAATTCAGAAGTTGTATGGATGATTTGGTCAAGAAACACTTAAGGGAAATTGGAGTTTGAATGCAAGAATAAAAAAACTAGCAGGTTTTGTATTTGTGTTTGAAGTTTCGGATTCCTGGAATTTTTAGCAAGGTTTCAAAGCTTTTTATTTTCAGTTTTTCGACTGGGCCCTTCTCAGTTGCAAATGAAGTTCAATTTATAGGCAATAACTTTGTAGCTTAGAAAAGTCAAAAGTACCACCATCATGCTAGCGTGCTGGCTTGTTCTTGAAGCAAGTTAAACAAGTATGGTGGTTAGCAACTTTTAGTCGTGCCTAAGCTGGATTTGTAAGCATGAATTAAGGAAAAGTACCCTCAGAAGCAAAAGCAAAGCATGGGTCCAACATACTCATTGTACAAAAGTTTTCTTTTTCAAGGACAACAATGTACTTCTATGCCACACGTGGGGAAATCCTTTGGATGAAAACTCAAAAGTGGTTGTGAGAATTAAATGATGATGAGATTTATCAAACCAGAAATCCTGCAATGTGAGATTATGCATCATAGCTTAATTTTGGTCAGAAGTTCAGCATCCGCGCAACTTAGAACAAACATCAAACTTCTGATCCTTGAATCTTTTTGCTCCAGCATGTTCTGAGTGAGTTCTCAGACTTTCTAGAAAGCTTATAAAATGCTTTATAAACCCTCTTTGAATTGCTCTTGCAAATTTTGACTGAAACTATGTGAAAACTGGCCTAGAAGTTGTAGACAACTTTTGATTTGAAAATGCTCAGAATTTACTAAGTGTTTAAGTTTCAGGGACGTGACTTTGAAGTGTATAACTTGAAATCCCAGCATTTATAGAAGAAGTTCTGTTCTGCAATGTTTTTGGTCTCATTGAGATCTAAAACTCTTGAGTTATAATTTTTTCCAGAATTAGCTTGCATCATGGTGATAATATGGCCAGAAGTTCTGAACTTGTCATATTTCTTAAACACTTAGAAATATTCTAAGTATTTAGAATTTTGACTTTTCCAAAGTAATTTTGAATTTTGAATTTCTTGATGAAACAAACTTCATATTTCAATATGTCTTGATGAAATACGATTCTTGAAACTTGATTTTGATCCAAAAGTCAAAGTTTGACTTTTCAGTATGAAAATGACCATTTTGTCCTTGTGAATGACTTTCTTGGAAAATTTGTTATTCAGGGCTTAGAATTGGATGGAAGAAAACTTGAGGGTCCAGGATGATCCTTTGAGAAACGAGAGGGAAAGTTTTAGAGTACAACAGCGAGGAGTTCCCAAGTCCTATGAATGCCGATGTAGTCAAGAAATACTTTGCCTAAATAAATAAAAGAAAATCTCGCTAAGTCGAAAATCCGAAAGGGAGATTTAGGCAAAAAAGAATGTCTCGGCAAGCTGAAAACCCGAAAGGACGGTCTAGGAAAAAGTAAGAGACATAAACAGAATAGATTCTTCCCGCTAGGTTGAAAACCCGCAAGGGAAACTTAGGAAGAAGTTAGGGATTTCTTGGCAAGTAACTGCGTCAGACGAGACTTGATCATTGAAGCAACAATCTTTGCCATACTTCGACAGAAGTCACTGCTCAGGAATTCAAAGTTTTTAGGGAGAATAATTGTCATTGTATTTCAATGTATGTTTTCCAATATATTATCATTTTCCTAACTTTGTAATCATTTATGGGGTCTCGCTATTCGCAGACTACCATTCTATTAATAAAGTTTGAGCTTTTATCCAATTCCTTGCAACTCTTATTTTATTCTGCTTACAAAGACTCCATTTATTATTGATAGTAATTTTAAAAACAAAAATATTAAATAACAAAAAATTTTTTTGAAAAGAATTTACAAATCACTTTCTACTTTAGATTTTGTGACTCAAGAAAAACAAAAACAGTGATTCCGGGGATGGACGAACTCTGAAGTAAGTATTCCCCAGGAAAGTTCTTTCAGGTTGCTTTCGATGATATGCGCATGATCTTCTTGTTGTTTCTCAAATAGTTGGAGATGATACCAATTGATGTGTGATGCAGTGTTGGGTTTGTAATCCCATTTTCCGCAGTCAATTCTTGGTTCAGTTTTTCCTCCAGGATATTTATATTGATTTCTGGTATTGCATGGTTTGAAGCCTCTTTCCCAGATTCCTCGGTGAGGTCTTCACTCCCATGACGGAAATCCATTTTCCCTTTATGTGATAAGTTGGAATCATTTGCAAAACATCGCCCTTTACAGTGTTGCCATTATTGTTGTTGTTTGGTAACTAGACAAGGGTAATATCTGTTCTAAGAAGTGTTGAAAGAACTTTTAATTTTTTGGGTTTTCTCTCGCCAAGTGTTGGGTCTGATTTAAAATCCCCATAATTTTTTATTTCTTACTGTATTATTTGACTTCTTGAATCCCCAAGTAAAGCTGGGATAATGTTTCTCTCTGAAAGTTGTTATCCCCATGTGGTTTCATAATTTCTCCCCAAGGAAGTTTGTGTAATCTTCACTCTTGGTATTGAAGAATGTATTTTAGGCTCCTCTCGATGATGTGGTATTTTCCTCCCCATTGAATTCAGCACGAGATCCCCGTTAATATCTCGACGACGTGGTTTTCATCTACTCTAATGAAGTCAGTATTATAATCTCTAGTGGAAGTCTAGACATTGAGACATTGTGTCCCCCATTAAAGTCCGTGTGATATTCCCCGGTGAAGATTGGAGGAAGATGTTATACCCCTAAAATTGTATTGGTTTATTGCTATCAGATTATGCTTTGATTATTTTCAAACCATTTTTCTTCCTAGAGGAGTTAAGCCGTGAGATAGGAATTTGTTTCCTCAGTTGGTGCTTACTTTCTTATGAAATATTCCTCCTGGATGTGAGTTAGCCAAATATTGACTTTACCCAAGCTAGTTTTGTCTGGTTATTCCCAGTGTTGTATGTCTGTGTTGTCAGCATATACATGATAACACTCGTACATACATCATGCATAACGGAATTTAACATTTATTGGTCATTTGCATATTTTCTTATCTTGCAAGGTTATGTTACCCTCTCTCCAATAGAGTGTCGACCTTAAGTAGAAAGTGTATATTTTTTTCAATTTCCCTATTGAATTATCCCTCGTGAAATAATTTTTCTTTAGCCTTCTTATTTGGCTCATTATCTGGTTAGATCCCTTTTTCCCTTTTGAGTTTATTTCTCATTGGGTGTTGTCTTGGTTGACTGGTTCACTCTAGTTTATTTCTGGTTTGAGATTGTGGTCCTTAGCGATATTATTATTATGTTTTCTACAGACTTTGAGCCCTGGTTTTAGAATGTGAATTTTATTTTGCACGAGAAGACTTTATCTCCTCAGTAAGACTATACTGGAATTTCCCTAGAGAATCCAAGATTCATTTCTCGGCAGCATTGTTGCACTTCCTTCTCATAATAGCAAGTGGCAAGTCTCTTTTTTTGAGCAACCTGTTATTCTCAGTAAGTATGCTATTTCATAGAGAAGGTTCATTTTATTACTCTGATGAATGGTAGTCTCATCATTATGAGAGATAGGTCGTTGTTAAGATTTTGTTATTCTAATGAATGGCAGTCTCGTCATTATAGGAGATAATTCATTGTTGAGATTTTGTTACTCTAATGAATGGTAGTCTCGTCATTATAGGAGATAGTTTGTTGTTGAGATTTTTTTACTCCAATGAATGATAGTCTCGTTATTATGGGAGATAGGTTATTGTTGAGATTTTGTTACTCCACCAAATGGTAGTCTCGTCATTATGGGAGATAGTTTGTTGTTGAGATTTTGTTACTCCAATTAATGGTAGTTTCATCATTATGGGAGATAGTTCGTTGTTGAGATTTTTTTACTCCAATGAATGGTAGTCTCGTCATTATGGGAGATAGTTCATTGTTGAGATTTTGTTACTCTAGTGAATGGTAGTTAAAACCACCCATAGAAAACACATAGCTGCCACCGAACTTTATTTATCCGGAAGGAAGGGGAAATATCAAGAAAACCACAAGAGGATGGATAAGATGGTCTTGTGACTAAGAAAATGGGTAAGGGAGTCGGTTATGTGAGGGGAAGATATTAGCACCCCTCACATCCGTTGTACTAAACGAGATCCATTTTGTTTGTTTGTCTCTAAGGGTGTGTTTATCTACAACTATACTTACTTAAGGGGAAGGAAATGGTTTTTATTAGTGCGTTCGTGAGGGTTTTGCAACCCTTTTCCTACGTATCCAGTGAAGGAATTATAACACCGTAGTTCCTCTAGAAAATGTTGATTTATTGGTGTTTTTTGTGGATGATGTTAACACACGCATTCTAGCAATAGGAATGGCCGGTATCACGGTATAACTGAGATAACATGCCCTTTGGGGGGAGTTTTGATTTGTTGAGTGTTTTGCGAATTTTAAAATAAATTTAAGTAATGATTAAGTGTTTTTGGATTTTTGATTTGTGAATGTAAGTTTTAATTACAAAAGAAGAAAAAGGTTAAGAGGAAGACTAGAAAAAACCCTAATATGGTTATGTACAGGTTCCAACTTAAGGTCTAATAAGCTCGCATCTTGAAGAAAAGGAAACTAACATCATAAGGGAGCATGTTATAAGTAAAAGGAGGCATTGTTTGTGAAGAGTGATCGTGCATGGTGATCATGGAAAAAGTGGCGACAAGATGAATAGTATGAAATGCTCAGTGTATGGGGATTGAATCAGGTTATGATTAACCAAGGGGTGTACTTGATTAATCTCGTGAGAGTCGGTGCTCCTACCCTCAACTATGAGACCCTTTGTGCATGGAAACACTTGGTATATAGACCAAAGTGGTTGATTCCGGTTATGGTTAACCAAAGGCAAAAATTGGTTAACCTCATGAGAACGGCCATGCCTAAACTCAACTATGAGACCCTTTAAGAAGATGCTTGGCGTGTGAACCAAGGGGGAGAGAAATTTCTTTAATGGATAAGATGAAAAACCCATACAAGGTGGCTATTTGCATGCTCCTAACAAGTGGGACTAGCGTGGCGCTAATATTCTAAACGACCAATTAAAACAATCCATCGAATAGTTGTCACTGTAGAAAAGCCCAGGACCAAACTATGAAATGTGTGCGGGTGTGCATTTTGTCAGTAGATACCTGTTCATTGATGATGAGCCCAAGAGGAGCTCGTGTGTTCTAATTGGACAATTATGCGTAATTAGCATGTTAAACATACAGAGAAAAAATAACAAAAGAACAAAATTCTAATTTATTACAGACCATATGGGGATGGGGGTACAAGTTTTAATGAATGGGGATGAATCAGATTGAAAGTTCGACTAAGAATCCAAATAATCAAGAAATACAACCAAATCGAAGACTAACAAATAAACTTGAATTATCTACAAAAATTGACTATCCTAAATGACTATTCAAAATAAAATAAGAAAAACAAATGAAAAATTTAGTTTAATAAGTTAAAAAAGGTAATCAATTTTTTGTGTTTTTTGTATTAAAGAAAATATTAAAAGAAAATTAATAAACTAACCCTAAATATATTTTTTATGATTTTCATCAAGTAATATAAAAGAAAGTAATAGATTTTGATTTTTTATGAAAATAAAATATTAATGCCTAATTCTAAACTAATCTAATATTTATTTTTTTTATAAATTGTATTTTGGGTGAAAATTAAAATTAAACTAAATATATTAAGTTAATAAACTAAAAAATTTATTAAATTAAAATAAACAACAAGAAAGGGGTATCTGGACCAAAGTGATGGTGTGTACAGCTAGCATTTTCGGAATGGGCTAAAAACAATTTCGCAAAGCCCAAAAAATAAAATTTATGAAACAAAAAACCAAAAAAAAAACAAAAATATATATACCAAAAAAAATGCGTTGGGCCGGACCGGGTCAGAGAGGTCCAGACCCAGCCCCCTTCTAAACACGATGGGTTGAGATGAGAAAAAAACCCTAATTACTGAATCAACACCTCTTCCTCTCTACGCTATACTTCTTCCCCCTTTTCTCTATGCTTCACCATAAAAAAACACACTCCCTAAACACTTACCATAGACCTTCCACCACTGAAGCGATGTAATAGAGGAAGAGGAAATTCCACTGCAAGCGAGTAAACACTGAAGAGACTCCATGGTCAAAGATTATGGAGGTTCTGTTGAAGTTGAGATTGAAGAGATGTGGATAAAGGAAGATCGAAAAGCAGCAACAAACAGAGGGGAAGAGAAATATTGATGGATTCAGTTCCCAAATGGAACTCTTAAAAACGACTTTCATTGGCGTTTATAGTTTCTTGTTTGAAAGATGCATGAAGAGAGAATGAAATGTGTTTCCATTTTCGTTTGGATCTGAAGTAAACCCTAGATCATGATTCATTGTGATTGCAAGAAAGTCGATATTATGAGAGGAGGTCTAAAACGGATCGGTGGTTGGATGTTGTTGGTTCTGTTGG
Organism: Vicia faba; assembly: GCA_948472305.1. Taxonomy (NCBI): domain Eukaryota; kingdom Viridiplantae; phylum Streptophyta; class Magnoliopsida; order Fabales; family Fabaceae; genus Vicia; species Vicia faba. Next base: position 590,212,815 of record OX451737.1, read on the forward strand.
AATTTGATGGCGCAGGTTGTTGTAGGAATGAGGGAGTACGAACGGTTGTTGGGAGGAAGATGGAGATATCGTGGGTGGTTGTTCGGTTGAAACAGAGATCGATTGGTTGTCGACAAGTAGAAGTAGGTCGTGGAGTATGAGATGGAAGGGAGGACGAGGGAGTATGTTGATGTTAGCAGAAAGGAATTATGAATGGAATTAATTGGAGTTCTCTACTGAAGAATAACTACTGCTTTCAAAAACTGAAAATGGGTTGTGGAATACTCTATGGTAAGTCTCAGGTCCAACGATTTTCTCCTCTCCCATGTTCTATTTTTGTATGTATTAACCACAAGACTCTCACACTCATAAGTTTATGATAGATAATAATAACAATAACTTAACAGTTCGCAACAGTTCACAAGCTTACGATTTGGATCAAACAATGGCGGCAAAGGATAAATAGGAAAGAAAAAAATGGGCTTGGTAAGCAAACAAGACAGGGCTGTATGATAAAAGAGATTATGCAGAGATGATGGGAAAAGTGATACCTGTTGGAGTTCTACAAAAAAAGTAAGTTCCACTCCTTTTTGCTTTCTCTTTCGTCTGATTCTGTCTGAAACTATGTGTTGCTCAGTTGTTTACTTTTTTTTCTGTTGATGCTCTATATTGCGTTGTGCAGGTTGATGAAGCAAGTTGGATGGAAATTTTGGGTTGTTGGAGGAAGAGTTATGTTGCAAGTTTTTGATAGAACTTCAATACATTTTCTTCCTCTTTGCGGTTTATTGGCTGTGTGTTGTTGGGTTTCCGTGTTCTCTCTTTTTCAGTTTTTCTGGATCTTGGGGTGTTGTTGGGTTTTTTTGTTCTCTCTCTGGTTTTTTTACTTGGTAAAATCCCGCTTCTTTTGGTCAATAGAACAGTGGCTTTATATTGATATCAGGGTGAAAATTAGAGGGAAGGTTTTGTAAATTTAAACAAAATTGTATGTTGAATTGGTGGCCTTTTGAGTACAGGATTTGGTTATGTCTATTTTGGTGCATGGATAGCATAGCAGCATAGCAGATGTTTTGACTATTTTGCAGCAGGTAGTGGGCAGATTTAATGCAGGTTGTGTAGACTGTTTGGACTGTTTTTCTCTGGGTGACCTCTTTCTAAATCATGTCTCTTTTCCTCTTTATCTTTAAATGATGCAAAACTATTTTGAATTTTTTCTTGAAATTTTCTGAAGGTTTTGCAATATTAGGAAAATGATGACACAATAGGGTTTTGTCAGCTATTTGACAGCTTGTATTATTTATAATCCACTGCTGTTGACTATTTGGCTTGCTGCTTTGGTTTTTAGCTGTGCTGCCTTGTTTGTTTCTGTTTGCCGCGTTGCTGCTGTTTTGTTTGGCAGCTTTGTTGTTGCGCTGTTTTTGTGCTACTACCTGCTATGTTTGGAAGCCTTGCTACTTTGATGTTGTTGTTTGCATATCTCTTTTGGGCTATTTCTTTGACAGCGATGAGCAGAGCAGCATGCCTGACTTTAGCAATGCTTTTGACTTTGTTTTTGTAGTGAACTAGTTTTGAATTTCCTTTCCCTTTTGTGAACCAAAGCTTAAACTTTGTGATTTGAAAAATAGGAGAAGATAGCCCATGATTGGAAACACCCCTTTTAATTTATGATTTCAAATACAAATCCTAAGGACGAGATACAAATTTCTTTTAACGATTAATTCTTTCTTGGAATTTTTTCACATGTTGATTGTTTGATAACTTTCTCTCTTCCTTGTTTCATGATCAATGAGGATTGGACGGTTAAAGCGAGGTTGAAAGATGAAAATTACATGGCTAGCAAAGAGTGTGGAAAAGTTTCTTGAAGATGAAGCAAAGAGACTTGAAGAAGAAACATTATTTCTTTCTTTGTAAACAAAACAATTGTAGTTTGTATTTTAACTTGTAATTCGTTTTGTAAATTGTCCCAAAAATGTAACTTGAATACAAAACTTGAGTGAATTTTATGAATGATGATTTTGTTATATGGAAACCAAACAACTCTTGAATCTTGATTGAAATTAGAAATTTCCACTTGAATGGTTTGAATGATATACATCACTTTGTAACTTAAACTTCAAGAAAACACATATGACCTTCATAACTGGTATTTTAAGTAAACCACGTGCTTTGTCTTTCAGTCTTCGATCTTCATATCACGTCCAAACCAAACTTGCACTCTCAATAAGAACCATAACCTTGATGTCCAAACCACAAGTAACTTGTAACTGAAGCAACAAAAACATTCCTTGATTATCATGAACCTCCAACCTTATTTCTTGCGCCCGGATTCCATATTTATCGGTTTAAACTTCAAACTCTTGTCTTGGTGACTTAGAGATTCTTGACAAACAAATAGGGAATAAACCCTAATCCAGGCTCTGAGGAAATTGAGTGAGAAACAAACTTGTAATTTGATGAGAAAGAAACCCAAGACACCTCAGAACTTCAATCTATGATCCACTGCTCAAGACCCAGATGAACTTGTCCTTAACTTGATGAGGAAACATCAAAACAAAATTAGACATAAAGATGGCACAACCCTAATACTTCAAACCAAAGTTCCTGATTCAATGAGATGCGGGATATGCAAACGACTTAGTAAAAATGATTCAAATGGGATGCAAAGTTCAAAGCCAGAAAAAAGTAAAAAAAAAAGGTAGGGAAAATTTGGGGTACGACAACTGTCCCTATTTAATCGTCTTAAACCTGAAGGTGAGATTGGCGTAAGCCTTTCGAAAGTTCAAGGTAGAAGGTGATTAAATACCAGGACCAGAAATTTGTCCTGGAGAGATGGTGTGAGTGCTATTTATTTGTGACGTCTGCTGGGGATGAGAAAAATTGGTTTTCTGGTGAATGGGTCACGATGGATAAACATGGTTGAATAATGATATCTTGTTTTGGGGGAAACGGTGCCAATGCAAGGTTCTCAGGGAAGTGGATGTTAAAGTGACTGAAAAGATATGGTTGACGATGTCGTGTTGACTGAAAATAGGATTAATAACAACATGATGACTTAAAGACGATGGGTAGAACTCGACAACAACAGTGAATCTATCATGTAGGATTCATGACCCAAAAGAAAAGTAAGGACGACGGGTAAAGATTGACGTATGATCTATGAATTGAGAGAAAGGAGGTCATAAGGGTAAGACCAGCGAGCGACCTACGACCCAAGAAAAGACAACACGAGGGTAAGATCTATGGACGACCTATGACTCAAGAATGATAGCCCGAGGGTAAGATCTACGGACGACCTACGACCCAAGATAAAGATAACGTGAGGGTAAAGTCTACAGATGACCTACGACCCAAAAACAGATAACGTGAGGGTAAAGTCTAAGGGAAAGCTACAACCCTAAAATGATAACGCGGAGGTAAAATCTACAGACGACCTACGACCTTAAAACGATAACGTGAAGGTAAGATCTACAAGCGACCTACGACCTAAAAAGATGATACGAAGGTAAGATCTACGAGCGACCTACGACCTTAAAAAAAGATAACACGAGGGTAAATTCTATAGACGACCTCCGACCTTAAGAGAGATGGCGTGAGTATTGGTAGTTGGGGAGTACAATGTACTGGCACCATGGGTTATTGGTTGGTAGTGTAATAACAGATGTTAACTGGGAATTATAAGGATGGTATTCTTTATGGGGATGTTTTGTTGACATGGGATTGATTTGGGGCTTTCGGGCAATGTACCAAATATGGCTCATGCTTCATATGCATTTTGAAATGTGGCATGATGATCCATGGATATGCTATGCGTTTGAGGATGTAATGTAATATGCAGTGACGATTATTGTATGCAAAGTGCCAAATGTTAGGCTCATTGGGATCCGTTGCCCATTGTCTTGGGATACCAAAACGGATTGGTGCTTGAAAACTGAGAGAATTAAGTTATAGCCTTGCAGAGTTCACATGAGATTAAGTCTTGCAGAGGAGGAGTAGCTTGACCTGACTTTCTTCACATGTTGGACTTCATGTGAATGACTGAGCAGAGACATGGATCTCATCAACTGCCCCAAGTTTCTCAGTGGTGGAGAATTGGGTGCTCAAACGTCTGTAAAGAGGTGACGAGGATGAAAGCTTGGTCGAGGTGACCATTATGACTTGCTACCTGCACAAAAAAACAAACACTTAAACGCCGTGACATTCCCTTGGGATGCCTTCATATCCATGTAATGTCATGTTTCTTATCTTAGCTCATGTTTATTATTGTCTTATTGTTTTCAATGTAATGCTTAATAAAGAATTTAAACCATAATTCGGATACGAAAATAGAGTAAAAGGACATAACAAAGACATTTTGGTGGAAGGGCAAATTTTTATTAATGAGTTTGGCATGTGAATAGGCATTCGTACCTGAAGACAACTCCTAAATGAGGAAGTTGCAAAGAAAAGACAAAATACAATGGGTAAAATGGAAATAAGAAAATCTCGAACTTCCATTAAAACTGATATTGCTATAGTTCCCCTATCCTGGATCGTCCTAGTCTTGTGCTTTCGAAGGATAATAGTTGAATTGATTTATCTCGTGTTAGTAGGGTGTACTTGTCATTTGGAAGTGGAACATCTTACCCATGCATGTTTGTCAGGATTAGAGAACCTCCTGAGAAATCTTTCTTCACGATGTATGGCCCCTCATATTCGGGAGTCCACTTGCCTCTTGGATCAGTGTGGATTGGGAGAATCTTCCTTAAGACCAGGTCACCTATGTGGAAATCTCGAGGTCGAATCTTCTTGTCAAATGCTCTCTTGAGACGTTGTTGATATAACTGACCATGACAAATGGCTGCTAGGAGCTTTTCTTCGATGAGATTGAGTTGGTCGAGCCTTGTTTGAATCCATTCAGCTTCATCAAGTTTAGTATCCATCAGAACCCTTAATGAAGAAATCTCCACTACAACTGGGAGCATCGCATCCATACCATAGACTAGTGAAAAAGGAGTTGCCCCAGTGGAAGTGCGCACATAAGTTCGATAGTCGTGCAGGGCAAAAGGAAACATCTCATGCCAATATTTGTATGTTCTCGCCATTTTCTGGATGATCTTCTTTATGTTCTTGTTAGCGGCTTCGACTGCCCCATTCCTCTTTGGTCGATAGGGTGACGAATTATGGTGCTCAATTTTGAATTCTTCGCGCATCTCCTTCATCATTTTGTTGTTGAGATTCGACCCATTATCAATGATGATCTTGTTTGGAGTTCCATACCGGCATATGATTTCTTTCTTGATGAAACGGGTAACAACTTGCTTGGTAACATTCTCGTACGAAGCCACTTACACCCACTTCGTAAAGTAGTCAATAGCAACGAGAATGAACCTATGTCCATTTGAAGCCCTTGGCTCAATTCTTCCAATAATATCAATGCCCCACATTTCAAAGGGCCATTGTGAAGTCATCACATTCAAAAGAGTGGGAGGAATATGTATCATGTCTGTGTAGACCTGACATTTGTGGCACATCTTTGCATACACATAACAGTCACTTTCCATCATTATCCAGAAATAATCTGCTCGTAGGATTTTCTTAGCCATGGAATGTCCACTGGCATGAGTCCCAAAAGATCCCTCGTGTATTTCTCATATGATGAATTCTGCTTTGTGTCTATCCACGCATCTGAGCAGAACCGAATCATAGTTTATTTTATACAGGACGTCTCCCGATAGTAAAAAAATTGGAGGCTAATCTTCTGAGTGTCCGCTTATCACAAATTGTAGCACCCTCGGGGTACTCTTGCTTCTCTAGATATCTTTTGATGTCAAAGTACCACGACTTTTCGCCCGACACATCTTCAGTTGTGAGACAATGAGCAGGGAAAATGTGTGTTCGCTCCTTGAAACGAAAGATTCTTATATTACGTGCATGATTCAGATAGATGGCTTTGAACATGGCTGCTAAAGTGGCCAGAGCATCTGCCAGTTGATTTGCTTCTCTAGGAATGTGCTCGAAGGTGATCTCAGCAAAAGCGGACAACAACTCTAACAAGTAATCCCGGTATGGGACTAAATTAGGGTGTCGTGTATCCCAATTGCCTCGTATTTGATGTATTACTAAGGCAGAGTCCCAATAAACTTCAAGAATCTTGATCTTCAAATAAATGGCTGCTTTAAGACCCATTACACAAGCTTCGTATTCTGCGACATTATTCATACAATCAAAACATATCCTGGCTGTGAAAGGTATGTGAGTATTGCATGGAGAAGTCAGAACTGCCCCAATACCATGGCCCATGGCATTTGATGCACTGTCGAACATGAGAGTCCATTGGTCCCCTGGTTTAGGTCCTTATTTATCATCAAGTTTCATAATGTCCTCGTCTGGAAAATCGAACTTCATTGACTGATACTCTTCCAATGGCTGGTGAGAGAGATGATCAACAAGAATGCTACCTTTGATAGCCTTTTTTGTAACTACTGGATGTCATACTCAGACAAAAGCATTTTCCACCGAGCCAATCTCCCTGTAAGTGCTGGTTTCTTAAAGATGTACTTTATCGGATCCATCTTAGATATCAGAAGTGTAGAATGCGTCAACATGTACTGCCTCAAACGTCGAGCTTCCCATGTAAGAGCGCAACAAGTCTTCTCAAGTAATGAATACCTTGATTCACAATTAGTAAACTTCTTTCTCAAGTGATAGATGGCGTGTTCTTTTCGTCTAATATCATCATGTTGGCCGAGAACACAACCCATAGATCCTTCAAGCACAGTCAAATACATAATGAGAGGTATCCCTGGAACTAGAGGTATGAGTATTGGTGGTTCCTAAAGATACTACTTAATCTTCTCAAAGGCTAGTTGACAACTTTCATCCCAACGGACATCTTGATTCTTGCATAACAATTTAAAGATGGGTTCACAGGTAGCAGTAAGGTGAGAAATGAACCTGGCTATGTAATTCAACCTTCCAAGGAAACCTCGTACTTCCTTTTCATTTTTTGGTGCTGGCATATCCTGTATTGCTCTTACCTTGTCTGGATCTACTTCAATTCCTCATTGAATCACGATAAAACCAAGTAACTTGCCCGATCGGACCCCAAAGTTGCACTTGTAGGGATTAAGCCTTAATCTGAACTTTCGTAGACGATCAAACAACTTCTGCAAATGAGCCAAATTTTCTTCCCCAGTTTGTAATTTGGCGATCATATCGTCCACATACACCTTGATCTCTTTATGAATCATGTCGTGAAAGAGAGTCACCATAGCATGCTGATATGTCGCACCAGCATTTTTGAGACCAAAAGTCATGACTCTGTAGAAAAAGGTACCCCAAGGAGTTATGAAAGTTGTTTTATCTATGTCTTCGGGAGCCATCTTTATCTGATTGCAACCCGAGAATCCATCCATGAAGGAGAACACTGAAGACTGAGCAGTATTATCAACCAATACATCAATATGAGGCAACAAGAAATAATTCTTCGGGCTTTCTCTATTCAAGTCTCGGTAGTCAACGCACATATGTACCTTACCATCTTTCTTAGGTATAGGCACAATGTTAGCAATCCAGGGCGGATATTTTATCACGGATAGGAAACTTGCATCAAGCTGTTTCTGAACTTCTTATTTGATCTTCAAGGCCATGTCGAGTCTGGCCCTTCTCGGCTTCTGCTTTATAGGAGGAAATTCTGGCTTGAGTGGCAATCTGTGCATCACTATATCAGTGTCTAAACCGGGCATGTCTTCATATAACCAGGCAAAGATGTCAGCATACTCTCGAAGAAACTCAATCAACCCCTTATTTTCTTCACTTTGCAAGGCAGCACCTATCTTGACTTCTCTCTTTACCTCTTTAGTACCGATATTGATAACGTCTGTTTCTTCATGATATGTCTGGATGACCTTCTCTTCCTGTCTCAAGATTCTTTCTAGTTCTTCAGGGACTTCACAATCTTCCCCACTATCTTTGTTAGCATGGTCAACTGAATTCTCGAGGATATAAGGAACCATAGCACTATCATTTCCAATGGATTTGGAGACAGATCTGCATGATTGATGATTTTATGTTTTATTTTAGAAAGTTCAAGAAAATATTTATAATATGAAAGGAAAAACATTTCCATTCTTTTTATTTTGAAAAAGTAAAAGTAATAGAAGAGACAGGGAACAAAATTGTATGCGAAAGTGCAATTTTTCATTCAATTTTAAACGGAGATTGAAACAAAAGGGGCCCATTCTACAAGCTGTCACTATGCCTTGGGTTGGGCATATGGCTTAATGGAAACATAAAATTACACATCAAGTAAAACAACTTCAGGGATGTCCACAACAGTTCAATTTCTAAGCTTCTGGTCCAGCGCAACTTTATAGATAAATCTAGAAACATCTTCATCTATCGAGAGAACTTGTCCTTATTTGCTTATACCAGCATTGATGAACACTTCAGAAATTGGGGGAACCTGCCTTCCTTTGAAAGGAAACCAACCAGCTTGGATGGAGGACAATGGCTTATACCCAAGACCATAGCGATCTTTCTTCTCCAATACTTCAATCACTTTTCCCCAACTATCATGGGGAGACCTAGCTTCTATAAGGGCTTTGGTATCCTTCAAAGAGGCCATGGATGCTTCAAACTTCTTACCTTCCATGAAGGGGAACTTGTCAACAATAACGATTTCCAGAGCTTGAAAGGGAAGTTCATACACCTCACCTTCCACTTCCATATAACGGTAGGTTGTTAAATTGTTAATCACTATATCTTCTTCTCCACAAACGACGACAACTTGGTCATTTACAATGAATTTCATGCGTTGATAAAGAGTAGATGTCACGGATCCTGCTACATGGATCCATGGATGACCCAAAAGGCAAGTATAGGATGGACGAATGTCCATAACATAGAATGAAAAATAGAAAGTGTGGGGGCCAATCTTGACAGGAAAGTCCACTTCTCTATCCACATATCTCCTTGAACCATCAAATGCTTGAACACTTAGTGTGGAAGGCCTCATCATCACTTGATCCATGTTCAGCTCAAATAGAGTAGCCTTAGGCATCACATTGAATGAAGAACCCGTATCTACCAAAACTCGAGATAAAACCAAATCCAAACACTTCATAGAAACATGCAATTCTTTTTTTTTGAGCCCTGCCTTCAACTGGAAGCTCATCATCACAAAAACCCAAACAATTTCCCAAAACAATATTGGTGACGATTCCTTCAAATTGGGCCACAGAGATGTCTTCAGTAACATGAGTTGAGCACAAAATCTTCAGTAAAGCATTGTGGTGAGTCTCAGAACACAAGAGAAGAGACAAGATGGAGATCTTGGACGACATCTGGTTGAGTTGATCCACCACTTTGTAATCACTTCACTTAAGAATCCTCAAAAGCTGCTCCGCTTCTTGTCCTACAGAAGGTTCAGGCTAACTATCAATCACTTGCATGCCCCTAGCCTTAGCCAGAGCATCACTGTTACTCTCTTTGGGAGGCGGTGGTGGGCGAGAAAAGATCCTGCCACTACGAGTCATGTTACTGGTTCCTGCAATGTTGGTAATATTCTTGTCAACCACTGGAGGACACTCGTACTTCTTCCCATGAATATAGACCACATTATACTACCACAAGACTGATTTTGAGTTGTTGCACGAAGGAGGAATAGAAGCTTGAGTTGTTACAGGGGTAGCGGGAGCTTGAATCATTACTGGGGTAATAGGAGATTGAATTGTCAATGGGATACTTGGTGTTGCTGAAAATCTTCTCGGATAATAAGGAGTTTCCAACACATCAATCTCTTCTTCTCGGAATATCTTCTCTACCTGTAGGACACCTTCATCCATTAGTTGTTGGATAGCTGTCTTCAAACTAGTACACACTTTAGGTTTAGAGGAACATGTTAAGAAAAATCATGGAGTTCTTGCAGCACCTCATGCTCCAACAAGTGATCTCTAATAGTTCCTAATGACATCTTGATCTCGTCAACCTTGGTTACCAGAGTCTGTTCACTACTTTCTTCAATAGTATTGACCGCTGCCCCTAGGTGAGGAGGCATGGGATTATTATGAATATTGGGACCAATAGGGTTGAAATTTATGGCCTTCGCATCGAGGAGGTCTTGAACTTTACATTTGAATGCTCTACAATTCTCAATCGTGTGGCTTGGGACTCCAGAATGAAATTCACAATGAGCGTTAATGTCATACCCCCTGGGGAGAGGATTAGGTGGTGGAGCAAGTTCACGTAGTTGAACCAAATGATTGGCAAGTAACTAAGGGAGAAGCTGAGCAAAGGACATATGAATGGGATCAAGTCTTCTTTCATACGCTCTTTGTCTCAGTGAAGCTCTCAGACCTTGAGGTGGCTGATTTTGTTGTTGATAAGTCATAGGTGGTACAAATTGTTGTTGTGGAAGATATTGTGGTTGAGGAGTGAAAGGCCGTTGTTGGGCCATCTAGGTTGCTGGAGTTGTAGCAGCATACACTTGAGGAACAAAAATGATCAGGAACAACAACAGGTGTTGGAAAATTAGGAAATCGGACTTGAGGATATGCAGGAGCTTTCCCTTGGTTGATGGTGACGAGACTAGTCTCACCCTCTTTCTTCTTGATGAAACCAGAAAACAGCTTCCTACCAATGCCAGTATTGTTGTTAGTATTGTTAGGGATACCTTGGATCATCCCAGCCTTAATACAAGTTTCAACATGCTCTCCAATAATGACCATATCAGAGAATAAAGTAGAGGTACTGCTGAGCATGTGTTAGAGATAAGGACCTCATAGAGTACCCATAATCAAATCAATTAGTTCATGATCCAAGATAGGAGGTTGGACCCTTGCAACCAGTTCACGCCACCTTTGAGCGTACTCTTTGAACGACTCTTCAAATTTATGTATCATCCCTTGAAGCTGAGAGCGGCTAGGAGCCATGGCAGTATTATAATGGTAATGTTTCAAAAAGGTGTCAGCAAGTTCTCCACAAGTACTGACATGAGTTCTTTCTAGTTGCATATACCAGTCCAACGGTGCCCCGGTCAAGCTATCTTGGAAGAAGTGCATGAGTAATGGTTCATTTTCAGCATAGGCCGCCATCTTGCGAAAGTTGGAACGTAGATGAGTCTCTGGGCAGGAAGTGCCTTTGTATTTGTCAAAATCAGGAACTTTGAACTTTGGAGGGAATACTACCCCAGGAACGAGACACATTGCAGTAGTATTGAATCCAGAAGCTATGATACCCTACATGGCTTTGAGACGTTCTTCGAGAGCATGGTACATTTTTGCAGTTTCGGCAAATCCAGCAGCAAGATTCACCTGAGGTTCATCAAGATCAATGACATTGTGATGATCATCGACATCATTCTGAGGTGCTCTGGTAGGGGTCTCAACATTTTTATTATCATTCCTCCCATTAGTAGAAGTGGAGGGAGCAGCAGTAGAAAGTTTGGCAACACTTTGATGTAAATCTTCTTGACCCTTGATAACAGTATGAAGGGTTTCCATAAGCTGATCCATGCGAGTGCCCATGGTGTCCATATCTCAGTGGAGAGCATTCTGATTCTCTTCAAAAAGATCCATAAGTCTTCGTTGGTTTCTTCTTGTACGATAGGGATGTGGAGAAGTCATCTTTGCTGTTTACTGAAGTCTTTGTCGAAAAAGGGACCCCTATTAGTTTTTATTATGAAAAATGAATGCATGATAGTATGAAGGAATGTTTTATCTCTATTTCTGAGGAAGCCCAAAGACTCATCTATCTTTGAAAATTTTATGTTCCTTTTAGAAAAGGTCTACCAACGAGACTTGTCATTGGACTTCCTTAGATATGAGACATATATACATGATAATATGATGTCATGGTATGCTAGGGCATGAAGCTCCAGCTCCACATATTCTGGATAACCGCTCTGTAGTCCTTTGCATAAGTTGAAAGTAACAGGATCAAAAGTCCGACATCACAGGTATGGAGTCAAAGTAACCACCCATAAGGTATGTACTAGGGGTTTATCACCTGCCGAACAAGGTTCTAAGGAAACCTCAGAGTCCACGCTCTTCCTTTGGATATTACCAACATCCCAATTACTCGGTAATCGGTAATACTCGCAGGAAAAACTCGTCCGAGTGCAGCATCGCGTGATAACTACTTTTGGATTACTCCGTTATAGTCTCCGCACTGCACCTAAAAAGGACAGGATGGGTTAATGGTTCTACGGTCCTCAGCTTCTTGAGTTCCCAGTTTGAAAGTGACAATGTCTCCCCAATTACTAGGTAAACACCGCTACTTTCAAGGGGACCTCCATTGAGTGGGGGATTTTTATGCCTCCTTCTTTGGGGTTACTCTCCCAAAGTTTGCATGACTATACTGAAGAAGTGAAAAACACAAGAAGGGGGGGGGGGGGGGGTTGAATTGAAACTTAAAAATCAAGAACAATAGACACGAGATTTTTATCCTGGTTCGCTTGATCTCAAACTACTCCAGTCCACCCGCCAAGGTGATTTCGCTTCTCTCTAATGAGGACTTAATTCACTAATCAAACTGATTACAATTCTACTTTGACAACTGCCAAAGTCTTCTTGAGTACAACCACAAACCGGTTTATCTCAAGGAAAATAACTTAATCAAAAGGAAAGGTTTACTGTGTACTGTTTGTTTTTTGTTACAAAAAATGTATCACTATTATGATGTATTACACAAATTTAATGTAGAATCCTTTTGACATTGTGTGGAGCAGTTGTGTGAAATCGTAAACGATTTTACCTTTGAGCTTGTTTATATAGGTGTGGCAATCTGTCCAAATTGAAACATGATAATGGACACTTAATGCACTTTTGATACTGAGAAGATTCTTGTCTGAATAAAGTTGTTGCACATAATACTGCCTTAATGGAAAAGTAACGCTTCAGAACTTAGGAATCTTGCATGCTGCTTTACTTTAGAACTTGATAAGTCAGAAACATAAGGATCTGTTGGCGCGTTAGTTTTCTTTTCAAAATCAGGATATCTTTATCTTTAGCGTAGATTCTGATCATCATTCATCAGAACATTCTGATTACTCAGCTTGAATGCTTCTGTGGCTTAACTTCTGATGTTTTTTCAGTCAGAACTTCTGTACAACATAAAACACAAATTTAGAGTGCATATTTATTCTTTGTGTTTGTTATCATCAAAAATCTTATAAGGGTTGTAGAATCAAACTATGTTCTAACAATCTCCCCCTTTTTGATGATGACAAAAACTAGGATTTTTCAATAAAAAATATACAGAACAAAAAGCTTAAGAGAGTCTCCCCCTGAGTTGAGTTCCCAGATAGAGATGAATTACTTCCCTTAATTTCCTTCTCATATGAGCTTTTGATGCATCTCCTTCCGCCTTTATCAGAATATGTTCCTGTTCATGCTTTTAGAAAGAAAAAAATAGAAGTTAAGATATTCAGAATGTTTAAGACTTTATCCCGGTATACTGTTATTTAAAATATCTTATGTTCTCCCCCTTTTTGTTAGGTATCAAAAAGCAATATAATCACAAATTATTAGAGTAAAAAAGATGATGATTTGTATTAAAAAAATATTGCAATGGCATTTTTCAGAAACAAACAAGATAAAAGGAAGAATACAGAATACAAGTTAAAGAAAATATAAGATGGAGGGGGAAGTCGTGTGAACAACGCTTCCAGCAAGCTCTTAATCTGAGTTCTTGAATCTTCCTGCTTTCCCAGAATATCCTTGATTTCTTTTGTTGTATCTTTTTTCTTATCCAATATATCCCTTATTTCTTTGTTTGTGTCTTCTTCCTTATCCAACCTTGCGTGGATTAAAGCATTCTCCTTCTTCAACTCTTCCAGAGTTTACATGACTAAAGATGTAGCTGTTGTACCCTCAGAGGTTGCATGTCGTTCAGAACACTCTACGGCATCTTCTTATTCAACTACTTCTTCTGTTGCAATTTCCTTTTCTAGAGCAGTAGTCAGAGGGTGACTATCAGAACCTGGTTCATGGCTTTTGAAGGTTGGTGCTCTTTCTAGGGAGTATTTTCCAGCAGAAGAATTTCTTTCTTGTCCCAGTGACTTAGAACTTGGTCTTTGAAGGCTTTCAGCTGATCATTGATGTTCTGCTGAGTCATTTCATAACTCAATTATTTTAGCCTCTGGGATTCAGAGTTGAACCATTTTCTGAATCTATCCCAAAGAGAATCATAAGCAGTAGGATTAGAATTCTCTTGACTTGATTGCTTTAAAGAAGTGACCCATTCCTGTATTTCTGTGTCAAAAATCAGCAAGTTTTTACCAACATCTATTTTGGTTAAGGTTAGTTTGGGTTTGGGAATGGCAATTTTATTTAAGATTGAAGCTAGATGGTCCAGCGCTTCTAGATCAATGACAGTTCTGAGATGATCAGCTGGATGGTTAATTGGTGAGGGAGTAGGAGAATCAGAAATCAGGATTGGTGAGTGAGGAGTGTTTGGTGGTGTGGAATCATATGGTGAAGGTATTTCAGAAATATCATGGATGGAGAGAGGTAAACGAACCATAAGAGGTTCTGTTATTCCAGGAATTGGGGTAGTGGTATCAGAGTCTATAAGGGAGTCTTCTGATTGGTTTGCGGTAGCGTGTTAGTTTTCTGGTTCAGGTGTTTCAGAATTTGGATTTTCAATTTGAGGAGTGAGAGGGTTTTCATTTTCTAGTTGAGGAGAGTTGAGGTTTTGATGTTCTAATTATGGAGAATGTATGGTCGGATTTTCTGGGATTGGTGAGTGAAAGTCTTGATCAAACAGTTCAATATCAGAAAAAACTCTTGCAAGTCCTGGTTGATTTTATTCTGGATTTGGATTGGGGGAGTGAGGTTCATATAAGAAACTGCCAAGAGTTACAGATGGATCAAAATCTATGTTAAAATCCTCAAATGTTTGTAGTGAGGTATTTTTTGTTGGTTGAGGGGGAATGGTTTCAGATGTTGGAAAAACTATAGATTCTACAACAGAAACAAAAGATATGTTACCTTTCTTTTTTGCAACTTCGGGTGTCTTCTGAGAGGATCCTTCTCCTGCAGCCTTCGTCTTTTTGGATTTCTTCAGCACAACATCTGGAGCTGGCTTATGTAGGTCACGTATGTTGAGCTCTGGAATAGTTCCATCTTCCTTGCAAGCTTCAAGGTATCTGACCATAATCTCTGGAGAAGCATCTATCTCAGAAAATAATGGAAAATCCTTCAGAGGGATTCTCCTCGATGTGATGATTTCATGAGAAGCAATTGTTGGTTCCTTCTTAATGCTTTCAATGATCTTCATTTTCTTTAGATTCTTGGCATTTAGTGGTTTCCCAACACTTGCTTCCAGAGTGCTGATCTCCTGATCCTCTGTCAGACGTTCAATCAGCCTATTTTTCATTAGAATGTCTGAAATCAATCTTCCCGGAGGAATCCAATCCCTCTTTGTTCTTTCTTCTTCTCTTGTCTCTTTCGCACTTGTTCTCAGATGGTTGAAAAGCAAATATGGAGTATTTATTTTGGTCTTCTTTGCAATGAAGTATAACAGAAACTGTTGATCAATGTTGATGTAATCAGGAGAGCTTGTAGGCTTCCTGTGATTGATACATCCTAGAATAATCCTAGCCCAGATCTGTAATAGTCTTTTAAGTTTATTATCTTGATGGATGGCTGTCCAGAAGTGAAAATGACCCTAGCAATAGATTTTAGGTCAGAACACTTGTCAGCCATGTCAATGCACCTGACTCCGCCGCCATTGTACCCAATAAGTTTCCCAATCAAGTCTTCTGTAATCACTATCTTCTTCCCCATAACATATGACGTAACCTGATGGTTGGATGAAGTAGCATGAATCCATAATTACTTAACAAGAATAGGAAATGTAGGACCCAACAGACGATCAAAGTATTTGTTCCATCCCTATGCCGTCACATCTTCATACAGATCAAACCCATTTTCCTTTAAACTCTTAAAATCAATGATCAATTCATATAGAACTTCAAGGTTATCGACCAGAGTGAGCAGTGTTCTAATGGGTTCCTCATACTGTTCCGTTGAAGAAGAATCAGGAGCACTGTTGAGATTTTTGATGCTTGATGAGGATGGCATTGTTCACACAGATTTGTTGAAGAAAACTGAGAAAAGGGGTTTTGGAAAAACTAGAGCGAGAGAGAATAGTGAAAGCAGTAAGAAGAGAATAAAATAGTAAATTTGAGTTTATAAACACTTTTGAAAACTTAATCAGTAATAAAGAGAAAATAAGTAATGATTATACTGATTTTATGAAACCTGAAATTAAGGGATTGTGTGTAGATACTGAACAGTTACCATTGACAAGTGTCTCAATGCATCTAATCAGAGCCTTGGACCCTTCAGAATTTAAATGCGTGTTCAGCCTCAGAAGGTAGCTCGTGAGAGGATGACAAATGTTTGATGGTGTGAACTGCGCACCTCTATCTTTGAAATTAAAGGTTCAGATCTTCATAGATAGATTCTGAAGAAACTATACTCCTAACTTCTGAAGACAAGTTGATCAGATGTTCACAAAAAATAATATTCTGAGGGTTAGAATATGCAAATAAAACTTCTTATTCTGGACATAATTTCATGCTGAGATGTTTCAGAATGAAATTAAATCTAGATTCAGAAAGGGGTTTTGTAAACACATCAGCCCATTGATGGTCTGTGTCAACAAATTTTAAATAGAAAATTCCTTTCTGAATATAGTCCCTAATAAAATGATGTTTTATTTATATATGCTTAGCCCTAGAATGCAAAATAGGATTTCTGGATAAACAGATAGCAGAAGTATTATCACAAAAGATAGGGATGTTACTCTCAAATATGTTGAAGTCTTCAAGCTGACTTTTCATACAGAGCATTTGTGTGCTACATCCAGCAACTGCAATGTATTCAGCTTCTGCTGTTGACAATGCAATTTTGGACTGCCTCTTGCTAGTCCATGAGATCAGATTGTCTCCAAGAAACTGGCAACTTCCAAAAGTACTTTTACGTTCTACTCTGTCTCCAGCAAAGTCAGCATCACAATATCTTACTAAGTTATATTCATTGGATTTTCTATAAAACAAACGCAGGTTAGTAGTACCTTTCAGATACTTGAAAATTCGCTTAACTGCTGTTAAGTGAGATTCTCTAGGATCTGATTGGAATCTAGAACATAAACAAATGCTTAATAAAATATCAGGCCTTGAAGCTGTCAGATAAAGGAGAGAACCAATCATACCTCTGCAGATCTTCTGCTCTACCTTTTTACTTACCTCTTCCTTTTCCAAAATGCACGTGTGATGCATTGGAGTCTTTGAAGGCTTACATTCTGAGAGGTCAAATTTCTTCAGAAGTTCTCTGACGTATTTGCTATGGTGAATGTAAGTTCCTTCTGGAGTATGATTGATCTGAATGCCCAGAAAAAATTTAAGTTCTCCCATTAAGCTCATCTCAAACTCTGCCTGCATGCACATATCAAATTCTCTTCCCAGAGAAGGTTTAGTAGATCCAAATATAATGTCATCTACATAAATCTGAAAAACTAAAATGTCATTCTTCAATGTCTTACAGAACAAGGTTGTGTCCACTTTCCCTATGGTGAATTCCTTTTCTAACAGAAAGTTACTTAGCCTTTCATACCAAGCTATGGGAGCTTGTTTCATACCATAAAGTGACTTCCTTAGTTTGAAAACATATTCTGGGTGTTTGGAATTTTCAAACCCAGGGGGTTGGTGCACATATACCTCTTCATCAATGTAACCATTTAAGAATGCACTTTTGACATCCATCTGATACAGAGTGATGCCATTATTTACAACAAAAGAGATTAAGAGTCTGATAACCTGGCGACTGGAGAAAAGGTTTATGTATAGTTTATCCCCTCTTGCTGACTATAACCTTGTGAAACCAGTTGTGCCTTGTTTCTGATGTCTTCTCCTTGCTCATTCAATTTGTTTCTAAACACCGATTTTTTGTCCAATGATGTTGAATCCTTTTGGTTTGGGAACCAGATCCCATACGTCATTTATGCTGAATTAATTTAACTCCTCCTGCATTGCCAGAATCCATTCGTTGTCCAGAAGATCTTCATCAATTGTTGTTGGTTTAATCAAAGATACCAATCCCATGAGGGATTTTTCAGATTTCTGAATGTTGATCTTGTTCTGATTGGATCATCCTTCTTTCCCTGGATCTTATCTTCAGGGTGAGCTATGCTGCTTCTGGATAACTTTTTCTGGAGTTGATCAACCGAAGGTATTGGAGTGCTTGTGACATTTCCTTTTGACGTTGTTGGAGCATCTCTATTGGGAACTTATGATAAGTTGCCTTCAGCATCTGTGAGTTCAACCTCTATATCTGCAAAAGATTCATTCTGCTTTGACTTTTGAGGGTCAAGCTTATCATCAAATCTAACACTGATTGACTCTTTAACAATCTGTGTTTATGTATTGTATACTCTGTACCCTCTTGAGCGTTCAGAGTATCCTAACATAATAAACTTATGTCGTTTAGAGTCAAACATGTTCAGATGAGCTTTAGTATTCAGAATAAAACATGTACATCTAAAAGGATAGAAATAAGAAATGTTGGGATTTTTGTTCTTCCACAATTCATATGGAGTCTTTTCCAAAATAGGTTTTATAGAGATTCTATTCTGAATATAACACACTGTGTTAATTGCTTTTGCCCAGAAGATCTTAGAAATGTTAGTCTCATTGATCATGGTTCTAACCATTTCTTGCAATGTTCTATTCTTTCGTTCTACAACTCCATTTTGTTCGGGAGTTCCAGGACAAGAGAAATCATGAGAAATTCAATTTTCATTAAAAAATGTTTCAAATTTTTTGTTTTCAAACTCTCCATCATGATCACTTCTGACTTTGATAATTCTAAGATCCTTTTCATTCTGAACTTGGTTACAGAAAGCAACGAACAAAGAATGTGACTCGTCCTTGTGTCTTAAGAACTTTACCCAAGTCCTTCTGCTATTGTCATCTACGATCACTAACCCATACTTCTTGCCACTAACATACGCAGTTTTCACTAGTCCAAATAAGTCTATGTGCAGAAGTTCTAATGGCCTAGAGGTGGAAACAACATTTTTAGCTTTAAAAGCAGGTTTTGCAAATTTTCCTTTCTGACATGCTTCACACAGAGCATCTGAGCTGAACTTCAGAGTAGGAAGTCCTCTGACCAGATTAAGTTTGTTAATCTGAGATATTCTTCTCATACTAACATGCCCCAATCTTCTGTGCCATACCCATTGCTCGTTGTTAACAGAAAGAAGGCATTTTACATTTTGACTCTTTAGTTCATAATTTTTTATCTTATAAATGTTGTTTTTCCTTTTTACATTAAACATGATAGTTCTATCTTCCTGACTAACAGCTTTGCATGAATTTTGATTAAATATTATATTATAACCGTTATCACTTAATTGACTTATGGGTAACAGGTTATGCATCAATCCATCAACTAAAATCACATTATTGATAGAAAGAAGGTTAGCATTACCTACTGTTCTAGAGCCAATGATCTTACATCTTTGGTTGCCTCTGAAACCCACGTAGCCTCCAGGCTTAAGTTCCAGGCTTTGGAACATATGCTTTCTTCCCGTCATGTGTCGAGAGCATCTAGAGTCTAGGTACAATGACTGGTGTTTTAGCCTTGCTGCTAAAGATATCTGCTACATATATAATTTTGTCCTTAGGTACCTATTGTACCCCAAAATTTTCCCTCTCACTTATCAAGAATTTGCTCACAAGATCTCCTTGACTCAAGACTACACTAGGGTTTGATCAGCTCAAGGCACCTCCTTGAGCACTGATGACCAAAATTAGGGTTTGAGTTTGCACAAGGATTTTTGAACTTCCAATACCCCATATGACTTTCATGGATCATTATGGACCCCCAAGATCACTCATGTCAAGTTTCAAGCCTTGGATCACACTTTTCCTCAATCAATTGAGCAGTTGACCTAAAAATCAACTATATTGGGGGAAAAGTCAACTATGGCCAATTTACAGTCAAACTTCATAATTTTTGATCCACATCAACATTTTAAACTCATATGTATTATTTGATCAAGTTTGGACCATAATTCCTCAAGAAATTTGATCAAATCTCCAAAAGGGCAAAATAGTCAAAATTAGGGTTTTGATTAGGAAAGGGCAATTTCTGATTTTTGACCTAGCAAATGGTCAATTGGTTTAAGGCATGATATCAAGAGTCTAATTGAATCATTTTGACCTAATTACATGGTTCAAAACATTGCAAGTCCATTGGATTGACAGATGAATTTTTCAGTCAACTAATCAAAAGTCAACTGTATACTAAAAAGTCAAACTTTGACTTTTTGGTCAAAATCAAGTGCCAAAGATCACAATTCATCAAAAAATGTCAAAATATGAAACTTATTAATCATGAAATCAAAAATTCAAGATTTCATTTTGAAAAGTCAAATTTTCTAAACTTAGAAATTTTTCTAAGTGTTGGAAATTTCTTATTTTTTCATAACTTTGAGCAACATTTTCACCATGATGCAAGATGATTCAAGAGAAACTTCCAACATGAAATTTGTAGATCTCCATGAAATCTACAACTTTTCTTTACACAACTCCTTCCAAAAATGCATGGATCTCAAGTTATAAATTTATGAATATGTGGTCATGAAACTAAACACTTAGTGAAATTTTGCCCTAATTTGGTCAAGGTTTTGACCCAACTTCATGGCACTTTTTCATATAGTTACAATGGGGATCTTAAAAAGAAATTCAAATATGGGTTGTATAGCACATTGAAATCTTTCCAAAATGTCCAATAACTCCTTAAGATCATTCTTGAGTAGGGAGAATCGAAGAGATGAAGTTAGGGTTTTATCACTTTAATTACAAGTCATTTTAGTGATGAACAAAATTCAAATTCAAACTATGATGCATAAACACTACTTTGTAGGCCTCAAACTTGTTAGGCACTCCATAATTAATAGTTTACACAGCTATTAGAGGTCTCACTTCAAGCATTCAATGCATGGACATGCTTTATATCCATTTTTGGAAGAAAGGTTACATTGCCATTTTGATCAAGTGAATTTTTGTACAAATCTTGTTCTTGAGCCTTGCACTTATTCTCTTCTGATCAAACAAGTCCTATAACTCATGAGAAATGGTTTAGACACTTACAATCACCCATCCCATGCTTGTACCTCCTCTTGAAACTTGTTTCCCTCTTTTCTTACCAATCAAGTAACCTAGCCAAAAGCTAGAAACTTGTACTTCTGATTGTCCAAAGCTTTCAAACACTTTTGTTTATACATAGACAAACCTTAGACCATAAACACACGAATTCCCATGCCCTGAAAACACCTAGAACTGATAATCACACTTCACACTTCCATTTTCACACAAATTGACCAAAAACTTGAAAATCATAATCTACTCGTGTGTTTCTTGGCCTTTTGGTTTCTAAAGATTCTAAATATCATATAGAATTGATCCCCGCCCTGTTATAGATTTGTAACATGATCGAGACTTTATGAGTCTGTCGGGATACTAACTGCAAGTATACAGTTCAGTCGTTCTAGTTTTAAAAGATTATCGAACCCACAGAGACTGAGGATCAATCGCATACGATCTAATGCTACAGTTTGTTTAACTAAGCGATGAATATTCAATTTTTGGGGGGAAACAGTTTAATTAAAAATAATAGTAATATTTATACCGGTATGTGATAGTCGGACTTCGGGAATTCGGTCAATCGCTTGGCCTATAAAGTATTTCGGTAAAAACTAATTGTTTAAAAACCTGAGACATACACTCTCGTGTTCATGAAATAAGTTATGCTACTAAACCTAGTGGATGCACTTTAAATTTAGTAACACTTTTTGAAAACAATTTGAGTTTAATTAATTTATTAAAACACTCTCGTGTATTTAAAAATTAATGTTTCGTTACCACTATCTGGGTTGAACCCCAGCTCTCGCATGCAGGTTCTTACCTTAATTAATTTGCCACTCTCGTGGCAAAATCGTGTTAATTAACCTCTCACTCTCGTGACAAGGGTAGTTAAATTAATCTTGGAAATTGGAAACCAGAAATTGTTTTATAAATAAATATTTTTGGCCAAGGTATCACTGAATTCTTTCGGTTCTTAAGAGTCACATACCGGTACGAATAATTTAGCCGGACATAATAGATTTAACAACAATGCAATTCAAAATATAATTCATAAAAATAATTGGCATAATGCAAAAAATGAATAAATATTAATTGCAATAAAAACCTGGAATTAAAGTTGCTATGGTAATCTTGAAGTGTTACAATATTCCTTGCAGCTTGATTGAAGTAAATAAATTGTGTTAATTCTTGAATGAAGAATTAACACCTAAAACTAAAACTTGGAAATAATACTGGAAGTAGGAATTACAATACGTAGAAATTACTCTGAAACAAGGGAATAAAAACAATTGCAAAAAGTAATAAATTTGTTCTGGGAAAATTCCTTCGACCCCCACAGCTTTGCACTACGACACATATATATAGCAGAGGAAATAGCAGTTGAAAGTGTCTTGAGAAAAGGTTGAGTGGAGGAAATATAGGGAGTATGGTTACTGAGTGGAGGGAAATAGGAGAACGAGTCAGCCCTTGCGTTGCCCACGTCTCCACCCATTTACAACGTCCATCTTCACGTGTGTGATGGTCGCCACAGGTGGGTGACGGTCGTAACACACTTAAATAGCGCATTACGCTCGTCAGTGATGTGTGACGAGCGTTATTCCAAGTTGGGGGGCGTTACGCCTGTCACAAGGGTGTGACGACCGTCACTGCTCCAAAAATCCAAACTTTGCATTTTTAGTTCTTTTTCTCTCTGTTTATTGTCTAGCCTTCTTCATGTTGTCTTTTTCCATTGGTTTGAGTTGACAAATGTTATACCTGTAAAAAGACAAATAAACTCGGAATAATTGGGGGTTAGACGACTTAATGTAATATAAAATCGGTAAAAAGCGTAGTAATTATATGATACGTTTTCTCGTTATCAAATTCCCCCATACTTAAACCTTTGCTTGTCCTCAAGCAAATAGTCATTTGAAAGGTCGGACAAGTTTTGTCAAGCGCATAAGCATGACATACCTTGGATTTTTAAAGTAATTTCGGGAAATCCTCGTCGGTTCGGCCAATACTTGAGTGAAACACTAAAGATACGCTAATGACACAAGCAATAAGCTTAGTCATAGGCTTCCATTTCAAACGAGCTATCCAACAGTTCCGTTATAATTCTGCCCAGAGTTCCTCGTATCTATTTCACCCGGTTTTGTTCTGGCGCAATCACATTAAGCCCTTTGTCTTAGCACACACGTAGTGGAGTAACCGGTTAGTGACTTTGATCCTTTTAGAACGGGGTCTGGTACATAAATGTGGAAACCCTACATATGTTTATCCAAGTTGGAGGTTGTGGGGGATTGAGCCATAGCATGCCCTACCGAGTTCAGAACCAGATACCTCTGAACCAACCTACACTGGATTCCTTTGTTATTTTCTCAACTCTTGTATGTGACCGTATATTTTGGTGCACAAAATTTCTTTTCTTTAGCAGCGAGATAGGAAGGATATTTTAATGATCAGGCATCAAACACTTATATTCATCGATTCTCCACGTGGTTTGTGTCAAGACGGTGCTGACTGCTAGTATAAACTACTAGGGGTTACTGTAGAACTAAAAACTCTAGATGTCGGTATAATGGTTATTGAAACAGATCGCGTATATAGGAAGTCTACGGTGTCATAACCGTATCAATCTTGTTATGTCGTTATCGGCTTCCCTAACTGGGGATTTCGTTAGAATATGTATGTCGGGCTAATGCGAAGATAAAATTTTTTGGTATGGCTGAGTAAAGTGAAGAATTTAAATCGAGATGTATCATAAAAATTACTAGTTTATAAATGAAGGAAAGGTACCTCTCCCACACTAAATCCGACATTGTCCTCAATGTTGTGGTGTATAGGCGGGGAAGTACAATTACAAAAACAAACGGAAAGGAAATGAAACAGAAAAAATAAGAAACTACATAAAAAATAAAGAAAAACTACTGGTGACCACGTTCTCTACTCCTGGTGCGAGAGCGTATGGTAGGAGTGGCTTATGTGTCAGTGTCTTAGAAACCAAGGGTGCTGATGTCCATCCTTAAGGCGTTGAGCTCTGACAGGGCCTCATCTAACCTCTCATTCATGTTGCACTGCCCAGTCAAGATCTGAGCGTTTTGAGCGCATAGAGACTCAAATTGCTCATGTTGCCTTCTTTCAAGTGCTGCGTTCATTTGGTTTTGCATATGGATGGCACGGAGGATGTCTTCAAGATTAATAGGAGGAGGTTGGTTTATAAAGGGAATGGTTGGAACGGTTCTGTAATAGCCGTTCTGATACATTGTATGCGTGACGGTCGTCACGAGGGTGTGACGGTCGTCACAAGGAAAAAAGGCGTGTTACGCTCATCACGAGGGTGTGACGGTCGTAACACGTTCAATGTTATTAATGAGAAGACCGTTACAGGACCGTTGGAGATGTTTATGTATTTATATAATTTTTTTTATTTATTATTTTCTTAGTAATAAAGTTTGAAGTATTTTAAGTTTTGAAATATTTTAATTAATTAAAGTTTTGAATATTAAAGTATTCTAATAATTAAAGTTTTGAATATTACAGTTCTGTAATATTATTTACCAGCACATAATGAAATAATAATATTTGCGGGAAATATAAACCGTAAATTAAAAAAAATAAACAGTATGCTGAAAATGAAAAGGAATGAAAAATAAAATAAACTTGGTACTTGATAAATAATTGAATTAATCCATAAAAATTATTTCGAAATAACTAAAGAATAAAAATGATAAAATGCTAAAATAACTAGAATCCCTCCCACACTAAAACTAAACAGTGTCCCCACTGTATGTACAAATGCGAGAGAAAAGAAGAAGATAACAACGGCAACTCTAGCCACGGGGAGGTGGAAACATATGCTGGTGCATGAAATCCAGTTGATCGGTCACCAAATCCATGAAAGCGATGAATTCCACCCGGAGAGATGTAAGCTCGCCCCGCATGTCAGTAATTGCCTCATGCAAAGAGTGCAGGGTAATAGTAGGTGAAGGCGGTGGAATCTCTGGAGCCTGGGTGGCGGTCTCAGTGGAAGCAGCCTGTTGTTCCCATGGATCAGGGAACTCATGGTATCCTGGTGGAGTGGCAGGGTTTTCATCAGCATTAGAAGTATTGGGTACTTTGTAAATGTCAACAGTAGAAGGAGATGAAGGCGGTGTAGCAGGATGGTAGAGGTCAAAAATCCAGTTAGCTCTATTATGCACACTAGTGATAGGGTTCGGGAGCTTAAATTGGTGGACAATCTCATGATTAATTAACAACTCAAATTGATCTGGCCCAAGGTTCCCGATAAAGATAGTGTTGAAGCAAAATTCAATGTTCATCAGCTTTATTCCATAAAGGGGGGCTGATCCTAGCACAGGCCTGCAGAGTCCAATTGCATTTGATAGCATAGTGACTAAACCACCCAACAGGATTGGTGCATTTGGAGTCTGGATGATACGCTCCATGTTAGCTAGCATATAAGCGACACCGTTTACCGGACGGCTCTGGGATGCATAGTACATAATGAAGAGCTCATCGCGGGATACATATGTAACATTCTGCTGTTTACCAAAGATGGTGTGGGCGATGATCTTGTGAAAGTACCTGATAGCCGGGTTATGGATGCACTCAGAATAAAGATCAGACGGCTATAGATGGTTATTGCCAGCGATGCTTCCCCAGAAAAAATCAAGATCAGAATCAAGCAAGAGGTCCTCCTGCGTCATAGTGATAACATCAGGTCCAAAAGGGAACCCTAGCAGGGGGCTAAACTCCCTGAGGTTATAGGTGTAGTCCATGTCAAACATCCTAAAAGTGATCAACCCACGGTTGAATCCTATGCCATGATTTGGAATGAAGCTCAGGGTGCTCAGGAACTCAAGGGTCAGCTTCTTGTAAGTACAGTACCGTCTCGGATAGGAGCAGTGTCCCAGCCAATCTGATGTAGCAAATACATGACACTCTCACGAATGCCAAGAGTGGTCATAGCATGGTCATCAGCGTAGATTGTAGGGCACATTTCCCGCTCAGCCAGATCTTCAAAGCGTCTTCTTTGGTGTCTGCTTCTCAAAGTGAAATTCATGAAGTTTACACGTGCCATAGCGCTAAATATGAAAGAAAAAGAATTACCCCCTGAAAATATTTAATAAATGTTTGAAAAAAAACTAAGTTAGTATTTTCAGGTTAAGAATTTGCCGAAGTTAAATCAAAAAGAAAAAGAAAGTTTAAAGGGAAAATAAAAATAGAAGAAAATAGAAAGGAGTAAGAGATGCAATCATGAAAATTTTAAAGATTAAGAAAAAGAAAAGAAAAATAAAAAAAAAACATGTTAAAACAGTAAAAATAATTAAAATAAAACATGGGTTGCCTCCCACGAAGCGCCTCTATTTTATGTCGACGACTCGACATATAATACCTATTCAGTTAGGTATCGGGGTAGGCGGCTCACTTAGCTGAAGATAAGCCGAATAGTTGATATTTTCGACGTTAAAGTAGTGCTTTAAGCGCTGGCCATTGACTATGAATGGTTTGATAGAATTTCCTTTAATTTCTATCGCACCACTTGGGAAAACTTTGTTAATTTCGAATGGTCCGGACCATGTGGAACGTAATTTTCCCGGGAAAAGTTTCAGTCTAGAGTTGAATAGGAGTACGATGTCTCCTTCCTTAAATTCTTTCTGCGAGATACGCTTATCGTGCCATTTTTTGGTTCTTTCTTTATAGATTCTAGCATTTTCATAAGCGTCTAAACGGAATTCTTCTAATTCATGGATATCTAATACTCGTTTCTCACCAGTGATCTTGTAATTTAAGTTAAGGGTTTTAATGTCCCAATAAGCTTTATGTTCTAATTCTACTGGCAAATGACAAGATTTTCCATAAACTAACTTAAACGGCGTTGTTCCGATAAGGGTTTTAAAAGCTGTCAGATATGCCTAAAGAGAATCATTTAGCTTGGAGGACCAATCTTTCCTAGATGTGGCTACGGTTTTCTCAAGGATTTGTTTTATCTCCCTATTTGACACTTCCACTTATTCGCTCATTTGAGGATGGTATGGTGTGGCTATGCGATGTTTAACGCCATATTTTGAAAGTAACTTTTCGAAGATTCTAGAGATAAAATGGGACCCACCATCACTGATTACTAGTCTTGGTACACCGAATCGTGGGAAGATAATATGCTTGAATAGTTTTAGTACCACGCGTGTATCGTTTGTGGGTGCGGCGATGGCTTCAATCCATTTTTATACGTAGTCAACGACTACCAAAATATACTTATTTCCAAAAGATGCGGGGAATGGTCCCATGAAATTAATTCCCCATACATCGAAAATTTCTACTTCGAGGATTCGTTTTTGTGGCATTTCGTCGCGTCTAGATATATTTCCTGTGCGTTGACATATATCGCAGTTCATAATTGCTACGTGGACGTCTTTCCATAAGGTAGGCCAAAAGAAGCCAGCTTGAAGTATTTTTGGACAAGTTTTCGACGTACTAGCGTGTCCACCATAAGGGGCAGAATGGCAATGGGAAATGACGTCGTCTATTTCATCGTTAGGAACGCAGCGACGGTAGATACCATCGGTGCCTCTTTTAAAGAGTAATGGTTCATCCCAAAAGTAGTGTTTAAGATCATGGAAGAATTTCTTCTGTTGTTGGTACGTTAAGTCAGGTGGT
This sequence comes from Vicia faba, assembly GCA_948472305.1. NCBI lineage: Eukaryota > Viridiplantae > Streptophyta > Magnoliopsida > Fabales > Fabaceae > Vicia > Vicia faba. Next base: position 590,240,566 of record OX451737.1, read on the forward strand.
AAAACACCGGCAACTAAATAGTTGACGAAATCAGCGTACCATGGTAATGTGGTGTTGGTACAAATGGCTTTTACTACCGCGGTTGTTAAAGGTTCATTGTGTTGATCTAAACTGTCGGTAGGGTCTATCTCTAGCTTGGAAATAAGGCGTTCATAAGGGAAATCTTCGTTTATGGGAACACTCTCGGTTTGGATTCCATCTAATCTTGATAAATGGTCAGCTACCACGTTTTCAGTTCCTCTTTTGTCTTTTATTTCCAAATCAAACTCTTGTAGGAGTAAGATCCATCTGAGTAGTCGCGGTTTGGCGTCTTTCTTGCTTAGTAAGTATCGGATTGCGGCATGATCCGTGTAAATAATGATTTTGGCTCCTACTAAGTAGGAACGAAATTTATCAAATGTGAATACCACAGCTAAGAGTTCCTTCTCCGTAGTGGCGTAATTCATTTGTGTGGGATCGAGTGTTCTGCTCGCATAGTAGATAGCGTGAAGCTTTTTATCTTTGCGTTGTCCTAGGACTGCGCCTACAGCATAATCGCTCGCATCGCACATTATTTCAAATGGTAGGTTCCAATCAGGAGGTTGCATAATAGGTGTATAAATTAAGGCTTCCTTAAGCGTCTCAAATGCGTTCAAGCATTTATCGTCGAAAATAAACTCAACCTCTTTCATTAATAATTCAGTTAGTGGCTTGGTGATTTTAGAGAAATCTTTTATAAAACGTCGGTAAAAACAAGCGTGTCCTAGAAAACTTCTTATTTCTCTAACTGTTTTGGGTGGTTGAAGGTTTTTGATAATTTCGATTTTTGCTTTGTCGACTTCAATCCCTCTGTTTGATATAATGTGACCCAACATAATTCCTTGTCTCACCATGAAGTGACATTTTTCCCAGTTGAGCACTAGGTTGACATTGACACAGCGTTTCAGTACTAATTCAAGATTTGATAAACATCCGTCAAAACTTTCTCCACAGACAGAGAAATCGTCCATGAATACTTCCATAATTCCGTCTAAAAAATCTGCGAAAATCGCCATCATGCATCGTTGGAAAGTTGCAGGTGCGTTACATAGTCCAAATGACATTCTTCGGTATGCAAAGGTACCATAGGGACATGTGAACGTGGTTTTATCTTGATCGTCAGGATGAATGGGAATTTGGAAGAATCCTGAGTATCCGTCAAGATAGCAGAAATGGGAATGTTTGGCTAAGCGCTCGAGCATTTGATCAATGAATGGTAATGGGAAATGGTCCTTGCGTGTAGCTTTGTTCAGTTTTCTATAATCGATACACATTCTCCATCCTGTTTGGGTACGTTGTGCTACCGATTCGCTTTTCGTGTTTGTTATAACTGTAACACCTCCTTTCTTAGGCACCACGTGAACTGGACTGACCCAGTTACTATCTGATATTGGGTATATGATGCCTGCCTCTAGTAGTTTCTGCACTTCTTTCTTAACGACTTCACTTAGGATAGGATTTATTCGTCTTTGATATTCTCTAGAAGTCTTGCAGTCCTCCTCCAGCATAATGCGGTGCATACAGAGAGAAGGGCTTATTCCTTTTAGATCTGATATATTATAGCCTAATGCGGTTGGATACTTCCTTAACACACTAAGAAGTTTTTAGGTTTCGACCTTTCCTAATTTGGCATTAACTATAACTGGCCGTTCAAGTTCTTTATCTAAAAATTCATACCTAAGATCTTCAGGTAATGTTTTAAGTTCTATACCAGTTTTCTTATCAGTCGGGGCAGGATCGGGTGTTAAGGCTAAACATTCGCTTAGGTCGGCATCCAAATGTTCTTGTTTCCAGTCATCGTCTTTGAGGATAGTTGGTGTCTGAATTTTCAGCATCTCAGAATAGGTGTCTTCTTGGCTTTCAAGTTCTTTGACACATTCATCAATAATATCTAGGAGACAGCATGAGTCATCTATAGCAGGGGCTTTAAAGAATTGGGAAAGAATGAATTCTACTTTTTCTTCTCCTACCTCGAAGGTAAGCTTTCCTTTATTAACATTAATGATGGCTCCTGCAGTAGCTAAAAATGGTCTTCCTAGTATGATGGGAATGTTTGAATCTTCCTTGATGTCCATTATTATAAAATCAGTCGGTATGTAAAATTGTCCTATTCGGACAGGAATGTTTTCTAGCATACCAACATGGAATTTGACTGATCTGTCGGCTAGTTGTAGGGACATCTTGGTAGGTCTCATGTCACCTAATTTGAGCTTCTCTCAAATAGATAAGAGCATTAGACTAACACTGGCTTATAAATCGCATAGAGCTTTGTCTATGACAGATTTTCCAATTACACATGGTATGGAGAAACTACCAGGATCTTTTAGCTTTGGAGGCATGTTATTTTGAATTATGGCACTACATTCGGCAGTTAGCATAACGGTTTCGTTTTCAACGATTTTTTTCTTATTAGACAATATTTCTTTTAGGAATTTAGCATATGACGGTATTTGGGTTATAGCTTCTGTAAACGGAATAGTAACGTTTAATTGTTTCAGAAGTTCTACAAATTTCTTGAATTGTCCCTCGTTCTTGGATTTTGCAAGTCTTTGGGGGTATGGAATTGGTGGTTTATATGGTGGTGGAGGCACGTAAGGTTTTTCTGAAGCCTCTCTGTTCTCATTCGCGTTTTCCTCTACATTTTTAGATTGATCTGTCGACTTCTCTACTTCTTTTTTAGGTTTTTGATACATGGTCGGGTTTTGGAGTTTAGGATCTACCGGTCCATCAAGGGCTGTCCCACTTCGTAGAGTGATAGCATTTGCATGTCCTTTAGGATTGGGTTGTGGCTGTCCAGGAAATGTACCAGCAGGTGCGGCAGAACTAGCTTGGTGTTGTGCTACTTGGGAGATTTGAGTTTCTAACGTTTTATTGTGAGTTGCTAGGGCATCTACCTTATTTGCTAATAGCTTCAACTGTTCACCGGTGTGAACGTTTTGATTGAGGAATTCTTTGTTTTGTTGGGCTTGATTAGCGATAAAATTTTCCATTATGATTTCAAGGTTAGATTTCTTAGAAATGTTAGGAACATTAACAGCGGGTTTTTGATAACCTGGAGGTACAACAGGTGCTTGGCCAGGTGCATATAAAGCGTTATTGTTCTTGTATGAGAAGTTAGGATGGTTCTTCCAACCAGGATTATAGGTATTAGCATAAGGATTACCTTGAGCGTAATTTACCTGATCAACTGATATTCCTGCTAAGATTTGACATTCGGTTCCAATATGACCAGGAACTCCACAAACTTCGCAGCTTGGGGTAACTGCAGCCACGGTAGCTGCAGGAGGTAAGGTCAAGCTTTCTATCTTTTGGGTAAGAGCATCTACCTTAGCATTAACTTTATCTAGGCTACTAATCTCGTACATCCCACCTTTGGTTTGAGTTTTCTCCACAGATGTTCTTTCTCCTCCCCACTGATCGTGGTTTTGAGCCATGTTTTCAATGAGTTGGTTAACTTCGTCATAAGGCTTGTCCATCAGTGTACCACCTGCGACGGCATCTATAGAGAGTCTTGTGTTGTACAAGAGTCCATTATAAAACGTGTGGATGATCAGCCATTTTTCTAATCCGTGATGTGGGCACATTCATATCATATCTTTGTAGCGTTCCCATGCATAGAATAGCGATTCAGTATCCTTCTGCCTAAATCCGTTGATTTGGGCTCTTAGTGCAGCAGTCTTGCTCGGGGGAAAGTATCGTACTAAAAATACAATCTTCAGTCCTTCCCACGTAGTGACGGAATTTGATGGCAAGGATTGCAACCAAGCCCAAGCTCTATCTCTTAGCGAGAAAGGGAAAAGACGTAATCTTATTGCATCTTTACTAACACCATTTGCTATAACTGTGTCGGCAAATTGAACGAATTTTGTAAGATGTTCATTTGGATCCTCAGAAGGATCTCCAGAGAATTGGCGTTGTTGGATAGCTGATATCAATGACGGTTTCAACTCAAAATTGTTTCGGTTTACTGTTGGAGCAGCAATGTTGTTGTGGGGTTCTTGTTGTGATGGAGCTGCGTACTCCTTCAGTGGACGGGTCCTTTGTTCTTCGGCCATGTCTAATTCTGGATTGGTTTCGGTCTCAGAGGAAGAATTAGAATCTGTTTCAGAATCAATCTTGATTTCGGGTTTGGGTAAACGAATAGCGTGATTTATACAGTAATCCCTGACTGCACGTCTTACGGAAAGAATGCGTTCAGGTTCGTACGTCGATTTGTCAAGTGGTTCGCCTTGTGATCGAGTCCTTGGCATATAAATCGAAAAAGGGTATTTGTTGCCTAGTCTAAACGCGCAACAGAAGAATCGTAATTAATTGACTACCAGTCCCCGGCAACGGTGCCAAAAACTTGATCGAGACTTTATGAGTCTGTCGGGATACTACCTGCAAGTATACAGTTCAGTCGTTCTAGTTTTAAAAGATTATCGAACCCACAGAGACTGAGGATCAATCGCATACAATCTAATTCTACAGTTTTTTTTAACTAAGCGATGAATATTCGATTTTTTGGGGGAAACAATTTAATTAAAAATAATAGTAATAGTTATACCGGTATGTGATAGTCGGACTTCGGGAATTCGGTGAATCGCTTGGCCTATAAAGTATTTCGGTAAAAACTAATTGTTTAAAAACCTGAGACATACACTCTCGTGTTCATGAAATAAGTTATGCTACTAAACCTAGTGGATGCACTTTAAATTTAATAACACTTTTTGAAAACAATTTGAGTTTAATTAATTTATTAAAACACTCTCGTGTATTTAAAAATTAATATTTCGTTACCACTATCTGGGTTGAACCCCAGCTCTCGCATGCATGTTCTTGCCTTAATTAATTTCCCACTCTCGTGGCAAAATCGTGTTAATTAACCTCTCACTCTCGTGACAAGGGTAGTTAAATTAATCTTGGAAATTGGAAACCAGAAATTGTTTTATAAATAAATATTTTTGGCCAAGGTATCACTGAATTCTTTCGGTTCTTAAGAGTCACATACCGGTACGAATAATTTAGCCGGACATAATAGATTTAACAACAATGCAATTCAAAATATAATTCATAAAAATAATTGGCATAATACAAAAAATGAATAAATATTAATTGCAATAAAAACCTGGAATTAAAGTTGCTATGGTAATCTTGAAGTGTTACAATATTCCTTGCAGCTTGATTGAAGTAAATAAATTGTGTTAATTCTTGAATGAAGAATTAACACCTAAAACTAAAACTTGGAAATAATACTGGAAGTAGGAATTACAATACGTAGAAATTACTCTGAAACAAGGGAATAAAAACAATTGCAAAAAGTAATAAATTTGTTCTGGGAAAATTCCTTCGACCCCCGCAGCTTTGCACTACCACACATATATATAGCAGAGGAAATAACAGTTGAAAGTGTCTTGAGAAAAGGTTGAGTGGAGGAAATATAGGGAGCATGGTTACTGAGTGGAGGGAAAATAGGAGAACGAGTCTGCCCTTGTGTTGCCCACGTCTCCACCCATTTACAACGTCCATCTTCACGCGCGTGACGGTCGTCACAGGTGGGTGACGGTCGTAACGCGCTTAAATAGCGCATTACGCTCGTCAGTGATGTGTGACGAGTGTTATTCCAAGTTGGGGGGCGTTCCATCCGTCACAAGGGTGTGACGACCGTCACTTCTCCAAAAATCCAAACTTTGCATTTTTAGTTCTTTTTCTCTCTGTTTATTGTCTAGCCTTCTTCATGTTTTCCTTTTCCATTGGTTTGAGTTGACAAATGTTATACCTGTAAAAAGACAAATAAACTCGGAATAATCGGGGGTTAGACGACTTAATGTAATATAAAATCGATAAAAAGCATAATAATTATATGATACATTTTCTCGTTATCATAACACCATTAACACCATCCTCCATTTAAAAAAATAGAGTTCTGCGCATTGACTTCTCCAGATCATTTCAGCCACCCATTGTTCAAGCTAATCATTACATTAGCTTCTTGGGACCTCAAGGAAGCTAACCTGATCATGACCATCACTTGAAACAAGCTCAAACTCAAAACACAATTTCTAGTTTTGAGGTAAGTTTTCTCAACTTTGAACTCTTCATACAGGCATCATCAATGATTTATTTGTGAACAAAACATGTAGATATCATTGCCCTAAAGCTAACCGTGTCCATAGTTTCCATTAATTTTTCTTGAGCTTAGAGAATTTTGAGATTGAAATTTTTGAGATTTTTAGGGTTTAGATTAGGGCCATTAAAATTCATGCTTATCTTTGATCTATAGTTTTAATGCTTTACATTTCTGAAACCGTGAGGAAATTTGCTACAAGTTTCATGTTTACAGTTTTCATTTTTGATGAGAAATGAGCAAGTTACAGTTGGTTTGGCTGGAGGTTGAAGATGAAGTCATCAGGGCGCGCTTTTCCTCATATATTTATTATTTTACTTATGTTAACGGATGTATAGCCACCCCATTGGTAGAAGCGCACGCCTGTAACCTTTGGGACCTGGGTTCGAGCCCCAATGGTACCCTTTTGCAATTTTTTTACATGTTTTGCATTTCTCACTTTTTTTTTGCATGGTGCTGGGCCTCTTTGGGCTTGTTTCATTTTTTTTGTTTTTGCTAGCTAACCCCCTGTTTCATTTGTACGCCCTTGGCCCAGTTTATTTTATTTTCTTATTTTTTATTTCATTTATTTTCTTAAATATTTTTTCTAAATACTAAAAAATCATAAAAATACAAAAATAATAGATTTATATTTTGACATAGTTTATTTTATTTTTCTCACAAAAATAATTTATTTAAATATACTTTATTTATTTTTATTAACTAGTCTTGTAAACTTAAATTAAAACTAGGTTATTATTTATTTTTCTTTCACACTAACTAAAATATATATCATTTTTGATATCAAAAAGTCTAAAAATATTTTATAATACTATAAATATTTTCAAGACAAAAATACCAAAAAAAGCACTTTTCTTATAAACTTATTTTCTTTTATTTTAATTAATAGATTTAGGGTTTTGTTTAAAAAATATTTTATTAACAAATTTAGGGTTTACTTTTCATTAATTATTTTTCTTTTAATTAATTATACTAAGATAAAATCCCTTTTCTCTAAAAAATCCAAACAAGTATCCATTTACTTCACATTTTTGCATTTTGTACATTTTTTCATTTTGCATATTGTATTCATTTAAATTCCGTGTACATTGATACCCATTCAATATGGTTGTAATAGACTAACTAGGATTACATTCTCGCAATCCCCACTTAATTTGTATACCCCCCTCCCCACAAATGTTGTAATAGCATAGTAACTTTAAATTCTGTAATTTATCGCTTTTATATACAAATGCTAGTAATTAGGATTTGTATGGAAATACTAAAACCAATACTTAGAAAACCCTAATCCAAGACAAAAACAAGCATGAACGCAATACACTTGCACACAAGCACCCCTAAGGTTATTCCACTTGGTTGCCTTATACAAAATGGCCATGTTACGCATGTGAGGTATCTTAGCAAAAACAAAGAAAATACAAGATCATAGTCCCTCGATGACGCTACCTGAGTTGCCTTTCAAATGATCTTAGTCCCTAAAAAATAATGCTAAGATACCTTGCAATATTGCTAATCATGGTTATACGATGACCCACGCCCGTCCCGTTTACATCCAAAGATAGAGTTACTTACCAAATCAATGGTAAGATAACAATGTCAAAGGAAAGGAAAAATGAACAAGAAAGACTTTTGAGTAGGTAGAATGCTCCTAATTACTTGCTCAATTTCAAAACAAACATCCTTGCTATTTTAAAAACAAGCAGCTACACTTTCAAAACATCTTACAAACTTGAAAACATTTTCAAAAGACCAACATCTTTGTATACATTCTTACGAATAAGAATCATTACAAAGATTGCCTAAACAATAGCCTCTTTACAAAATACTTTCAAAAACCACACCAAGCACAATTTCAAACAAAAGCAAGTGATCTAGCAAGTAACTAAGAGCCCATGGAAAACCATGGATGAAAAGGGTGTTAATACCTTTCCTTTTCATAATCTACCCCTGAACTAAAGAAACAATCTCAAAGGTCTTTCTTGTGCTTTTTCACCTTTCCTTTTGGATAAAAGAAAAGTCGGTGGAGACTCTTGCTAACCACAACATTTGTGATCAAACGCAAAACCTTCAAGTCAGTTCTCACACCGTATCACAGTACCCATATCTTTTTGGGTCCTGGTTTGTTAGTTTTACCAAAATTCTGTTTGAATTTTTGTTTCGCAGAATATTTATTGCTAGTGTATTTCAGATCATGTGTGTGCCCACAGGTGAAGTGAGACTTTAGTGGTGTGCATTTAATTACTAGGTCCATGACTTTCTTAGGTGGAGATACCTCACCTTGGTATCCTATTACTTTTCTTCCATTTCTGCTAACTCCATAGATCATTGAAGCCATCTTACTTCTATCTATGTTTTTAGCCAGAAACTTCTGAAAGCTGTGATCATATTCTTTTATGATTTTATCAGCACTACTGGGAGCCTCTGAGATTATTTCTTTCTGAGAGTTTTGTAAATCATTTTCTAGTTTTGAAATCTTTTCTTTTAACTTAGAATTTTCTAATCAAAGACTCACAGTTTCTTCAGAGTCTGAGACAAGATGCCTTTTCAGGTTCTTGAATTTGACTCTGATCTACTGATACCTTTCCAAAATATCATTCAGATTTCTGCTAGTCCAGCTTTAGTAAAATTAATAGTAAAATCGGTAAATACCTCTTCTGTGTCTGATTTTGAGCCTGACCCAGATGCTTCGTTGTCTTCTGCCACATTTGCCATAAGATCAATGTTTCCTCTTTCATTATCTGATTCTGAGTCTGCGTCAGAAGTATCTGAATTATCCCATGTTGCCATGAGACTTTTCTTCTTTTCCTTGAAGAACTTCTTTTTGGGCTTCTCCTTTTGAAGCCTTTGACAATCACTTTTATAGTGTCCCTGTTCATTGCACTCATAGCAGATGATGTCTCTGTTGTTTGACTTTTTGTGACCAGACGAAGCTTCAGACCTTCTGTGTTCAGAGGAGGGCTCAGACTTTCTGTATCTGGAGGAGGATTCATTCCGATTCCCTGATCTTTTGGAGTTTCTGAATTTTCTTTGCCTTTGCTTCCACAGCTGATTGAACCTTCTAGAGAGAAGAGACAATTTGTCTTCTTATGATGATGATCCATCAGAGGTTTCTTCCATAGCCTGCAAAACCTTAGAATCAAGTTTTTTGTTAAATTTTAATGTTATAGGCTTACCTAGCTTATGAGGCTCGTCATCTTCTAGTTCTATCTCATGGCTTCTGAGGGAGCTAACAAGTTCCTCCAGAGATATCTTATTGAGATCTTTAGCCAGCTTAAGAGCAGTGACCATTTGCCTCCATTGCTTTGTAAACTTCTTATGATCTTCTTTTCGTGATCAGCAATAGAATACCCTTTGTCAAGGACTCTCATCCCAACAACTAGGATCTGGAATCTTTAGAACATTGCTTCTATGGATTCACTGTCTTCCATCTTGAAAGCTTTGTATTTTTGAATGAGTGCAAGGCCCTTGGTTTCTTTAACTTGTATGTTGCCTTCATGCGTCATCCTCTGAGAGTCAAACATGTTTTTGGATGTCTCCCTGTTTGAGATCTTCTCATGCTCTGAGTATGAGATGGCACTGAGAAGAATTATTCTGGCCTTATGATGGTTTCTGAAATCACGCTTTTGTTGGTCAAACATTATTTTTCTATCTATCTTCTGACCACTTTCATCCACTGGATGCATGTCTCCATCAATTATCATATCCCATAAGTCAACATCATGATCCAGAAAGAAGCTCTCAATTCTATCTTTGCAGTAGTCAAAAATTTCTCCATCAAAGACTGGAGGTTTGCCGTTGATTCTGTCCTTGTCATCATGATAGTCATTGCTGATGTTTTGGTTTGGTCCCACCATAGTGTTTTTCTAAAGCTTGGATCTTGTACTGACACATTTAAGTGTATGAACTCAGAACCAGGCGCTCTGATGCCAATTGAAGAAGTGAAAAACACAAGAAGAGGGGGGGGGGGGGGGGTTGAATTGAAACTTAAAAATAAAGAATAATAGACACGAGATTTTTATCCTGGCTGGCTTGATCGCAAACTACTCCAGTCCATCCGCCAAGGTGATTTCGCCTCTCTCCAACGAGGACTTAATTCACTAATCAAACTGATTACAATTCTACTTTGACAACTGCCAAAGTCTTCTTGAGTACAACCACAAACCAATTTATCTCAAGGAAAATAACTTAATCAAAACGAAAGGTTTACTGTGTAATGTTTGTTTTTCGTTAAAAAAATTGTATCACGACTGTGATGTATTACACAAATTGAATGTAGAATGAAAATAAATTTTTGCAGCCTTTTGAGATTGTGTGGAGCAGTTGTGTGAAATCGTAAACGATTTAACCTTTGAGCTTGTTTATATAGGCGTGACAATTTGTCCAAATTAAAACGTCATAATGGACACTTAATGCACTTTCCATACTGAGAAGATTCTTGTCTAAAAGAAGCCGTTGCACATGATACTGCCTTAATGGAAAAGTAACGCTTCAGAACTTAGGAATCTTGCATGCTGCTTTACTTCAGAACTTGATAAGTCAGAAACATAAGGATCTGTTGGCGCGTTAGACTTCTGTTCAAAATCAGGATATCTTTCTCTTTAGCACATATTCTGATCATCATTCATCAGAACATTCTGATTACTCAGCTTGAATGCTTTTGTGGCTTAACTTCTGATGCCGTTTCAGTCATAACTTCTGTACAACATGAAACACAAATTTAGAGTGCATATTTGTTCTTTGTGTTTGTTATCATAAAAACTCTTATAAGGGTTGTAGAATCAAACTATGTTCTAACATATACCGCCCGTCCTAATCGTAGGTGTAACCAAAGTCGAGGTATAAGACTTATCAAATATAATCACCCAACCCAACATCACAACATATCCAGAATATGTGAGTAGCAACAACATAATGAAATATATACAAAAGAATACAATAAAGCAATAAATAAATAAAACAGTAAAGCAAAATAAAGCAAATAAATAAACACCCAAAAAGAAAAATAAACAAAACTAGGAGAGACTCGCAAAAGATCCCCAGCAGAGTCGCCAGCTGAAACCACCAGCAGAAAACATAGAGCCGCCACCTAACTTTATTTATCCCGAAGGAAGGGGAAATATCGAGAAAACCAGAAGAGGTATCGTGGTAGAACGGAGATAACATGCTCTTTGAGGAAAGTTTTGATTTGTTGAGTGTTTTGTGAATTCTAAAATAAAATTCAAGTAATGATTAAGTGTTTTTGGATTTTTGGTTTGTGAATGTTAAGTTTTAATTACAAAAGAAGAAAAGGTTAAGAGGGAGACTAGAAAGAAAACCTAATTTGGTTATGTGCGATTTCCAACCTAAGGTCTGATTAGCTCGCATCTTGAAGAAGAGGAAACTAACATCCTAAGGGAGCATGTTATAAGTAAAAGGAGGTGGTGTTTGTGAAGAGTAATCGTGCGCGGTGATCATGGCAAAAGTGGCGACAAGATGAGTAATATGAAATTCTCGGTGTATGGGGATTAAATCGGGTTATGATTAACCAAGTGGTGTACTTAATTAATCTCATGAGAGCAGGTGCTCCTGCCCTCAACTATGAGACCCTTTATGCATGGAAACACTTGGTATATGGACCAAAGTGGTTGATTCGGGTTATGTTTAACCAAGGGAAAAACTTGGTTAACCTCGTGAGAATGGCCATGCCCAAACTCAACTATGAGACCCTTTAAGAAGATGCTTGGCGTGTGAACCAAGGGGGAGAGAAATTGCTGCAATGGATAAGATGAAAAGCCCATACAAGGTGGCTATATGCATGCTCCTAAAAAGTGGGACTAGCGTGGCGCTAGTATTCTAAACGACCAATTAAAACAATCCATCGAATAGTTGTCACTGTAGAAAAGCCCATGACCAAACTATGAAGTGTGTGCTGGTGTGCATTTTGTCAGTGGATACCTGCTCATTGATGATGAGCCCAAGAGTAGGCCAAGTGTTCTAATTGGAAAATTATGCGTAATTATCATTTTAAACATACAGAGAAAAAATAGCAAAAGAACAAAATTCTAAATTATTACAGACCATATGGGGATGGGGGTACAAGTTTTTATGAATGAGGGTGAATCGAATCGAAAGTTCGATTAAGAATCCAATTAATCAAGCAATACAACCAAATAGAAAACTAACAAATAAACTTGAATTATCTACGAAAATTGACTATCCTAAATGACTATTCAAAATAAAACAAGAAAAACAAAAGATAATTTTAGTTTAATATGGTAAAAAAGGTAATCAATTTTTTGTGTTTTTTGTTTTAAAGAAAATATTAAAAGAAAATTAATAAACTAACCCTAAATATATTATTTTATGATTTTCATCAAGTGAGATAAAAGAAAGTAATATATTTTGATTTTTTATGAGAATAAAATATCAATGCCTAATTCTAAACTAATTTAATATTTTTTTTTTATAAATTGTATTTTAGATGATAATTAAAATTAAACTAAATATATTAAGTTAACTAAACTAAGAAATTTGTTAAATTAAAATAAACAACGAGGAAGGGGTATCTGGACCAAAGTGATGGTGTATACAGCTAGCATTTTCGGAATAGGCTAAACACAATTTTGCAAAGCCTAGAAAAAAAAGATTTATGAAACAAAAAGCTAAAAAAAACAATAATATATATACAAAAAAAACATGATGGGCCGGGCCGGGTCAAAGAGGTCCGGACCCAACCCCCTTCTAAACACGACGGGTTGAAATGAGAAAAGAAACCCTAACTACTGAATCAATGCCTCTTCCTCTCTACGCTATACTTCTTCCCTCTTTTCTCTATGCTTCACCATAAAAAAACACACACTCTCCTCCTTTCTCATCCGTAACATAGAGATATAATCATCTCCTCCCTGCCAATTCTAAAGGAAGCTAACTCGAACTCCCCAAACACTGACAATCTGACCATATACCTTCGACCACTGAAGCGATGTAATAGAGGAAGAGGCAATTCCACTAGAAGCGAGTAAACGATGAAGAGACTCCATGGTCAAAGATTGTGGAGGTTCTATAGAGGTTGAGATTGGAGAAATGTGGATAAAGGAAGATAAAAAAGAAGTAACAGATAGAGGGGAAGAGGAATATTGATGGATTTAGTTCCCAACAGAACTCTCAATAAGGACTCCCATTGGCGTTTACAGTTTCTGGTTTGAAATACACGCGAAGAGAGAATGAAATGTGTTTACATTTCCGTTTGGATCTGAAGTAAACCCTAGATCGTGATTCGTTGTGATTGCAAGAAAGTCGAGATTATGAGAGTGGGTCTGAAACGGATCGATGGTTGGATGTTGTTGGTTCTGTTGGAATTTGATGGAATAAGTTATTGTTTGAAGGAGGGAGTACGAACGGTTGTTGTGAGGAAGACGAAGATATCGTGGGTGGTTGTTCGGTTGAAACAGAGACGATTGGTTGTCAACAAGTAGAACGAGGTCGTGGAGTATGAGATGGAAGGGAGGACGGAGGAGTATGTTTATGTTAGAGGAAAGGAATTATTAATGGAATTAATTGGAGTTCTCAACTGAAGAATAACTACTGCTTTTAAAAACAGAAACTTGGTTGTGGAATACTCTATGGTAAGCCTCAGGTCCAACGATTTTCTCCTCTCCTATGTTCTATTTTTTTATGTATTAACCACAAGACTCTCACATTCATAAGTTTATGATAGATAATAATAACAATAACTTAACAGTTCACAACAGTTCACAGGCTTACGATTTGGATCAAACAATGGCGGCAAAGGAAAAATAGGAAAGAAAAAAACAGGCTTGGCAAGCAAATAAGACAAGACTGCATGATAAAAGTGGTTATGCGGAGATGATGGGAAAAGTGATACCTGTTGTAGTTCCACAAAAAAAGTAAGTTCTACTCCTTTTTTCTTTCTCTCCCGTCTGATTTCGTCTGAAGCTATGTGTTGCTCAGTTGTTTCCTTTTTTCTGTTGATGCTCTATATTGCATTGTACGAGCTGATGAAGCAAGTTGGATGGAAAATTTGGGTTGTTGGAGGAAGAGTTATGTTGCAATCTTTTGACAGAACTTCAATACATTTCTTCCTTTTGCAGTTTGCTGGCTTTGTATTGTTGGGTTTCTCTGTGTTCTCTCTTTTTTGGTTTTACTGGCTCTTGTGGTGTTGTTGGGTTTTTCTGTTCTCTCTCTGATTTTTTTACTTGGTAAGATCCCCCCCTCTTTTGGTCAATGGAACAGTGGCTTTATATTGATATCAGGGTGAAAATTGGAGGGAAGGTTTTGTGAATTTGAATAAAATTGTATGCTGACTTGGTGGCCTTTTGAGTACAGGCTTTGTTTATGTCTATTTTGGTGCATGGATAGTATAGTAGCATAGCAGATGTTTTGACTGTTCCGCAGTAGGCTATGGGAAGATTTAATGCAGGTTGTGTAGGCTGTTTGGAATGTTTTGCTCTGGGTGACCTCTTTCTAAACCCTATCTCTTTTCCTCTTTATCTTTCAATGATGCAAAACTATTATGCTTTTTTTTAAAATTTTTCTTAAGGGTTTGCAATATTAGGAAAATGATGAGACAATAGGGTTTTGTGAGCTATTTGACAGCTTGCATTGTTTATGATCTATTGTTGTTGACTATTTGGCTTGTTGCTTTAGTTTTTATTTATGATGCCTTGTTTGTTTTTGTTTGCTGCGTTGCTGCTGTTTTGTTTGGAAGCCTTGCTGCTGCGATGTTTTTGTGTCGCTGCCTGCTATATTTAGTAGCCTTGCTGCTTTGATGTTGTTGTTTGTGTATCTGTTTTGGGCTGTTTCTTTGACAACGATGAGAAGGGTAGCATGCCTGACTTTAGCAATGCTTTTGGCTTTGTTTTTGTAGTGAACTGGTTTTGAATTTGTTTTCCCTTTTGTGAACCAAAGCTTAAACTTTGTGATTTTGAAAAATAGGAGAAGATACCCCATGATTGAAAACACCCCTTTTAATTTCTGATTCCAAATCAAATCCTAATGATGAAATACAAATTTATTTTAACCATTAATTATTGCTTGTAATTTTTTTACATGTTGATTGCTTGCTAACTTTCTCTCTTCTTGTTTCATGATCAATGAGGATTGGACGGTCAAAGCAAGGTTGGAAGATGAAAATGCCATAGCTAGAAAAGAGTGTGGACGAGTTTCTTGAAGATGAAGTAAAGAGACTTGAAGAAGAAACATTATTTCTTTCTTTGTAAACAAAACAATTTTAGTTTGTATTTTAACTTGTAATTCGTTTTGTAAATTGTCCCAAAAATGTAACTTGAATACAAAACTTGAGTGAATTTTCTGAATGATTAATTTGTTGTATGTTAACCAAATAAATCTTGAATCTTGATTTAAATTAGAAATTCCCACTTGAATGGTTTAAATGATACACCTCACCTTGTAACTTGAACTTCAAGAAAACACGTATGACCTTCATAACTGGTATTTCAAGTAATCCACGCGCTTTGTCTTTCAGTCCTCAATCTTCATATCACGTCCAAACTAACCTTGCACTCGCAATAAGAACCATAACCTTGATGTCCAAACCACCAGTAACTTGTAACTGAAGCAACAAAAACATGCCTTGATTATCATGAACCTCCAACCATATTTCTTGCACCCGGATTCAACATTCATCAGTTTAAACTTCAAACTCTTGACTTGGTGACTTAGAGATTCTTTACAAATAAATAGGGAAATAAACCCTAATCCAGGCTCAAGAATTCGAGTGAGAAACAAACTTGTAAATCGATGAGAAAGAAACCTAAGACACATCGGAACTTCATTCCACGATCCACTGCTCAAGACCCAGATGAACTTGTCCTTAACCTGGTCAGGAAACTTCAAAACAAAATTAGACATAAAGATGGCACAACCCTAATACTTCAAACCAAAGTTCCTGATTGCATGAGATGTAGGATATGTAAAGGGCTTAGTAAAAATGATGCAAATTGGATGCAAAGTTCAAAGCCAGACAAAAGTAAAAAAAGGTAGGGCAAATTTGGGGTACGACAGTAGTCTCGTCATTATGGGAGATAGTTTTTTATTGATATTTTATTACTCCGATGGATGGTAGTCTCGTCATTATGGGAGATAGTTTGTTGTTGAGATAATTAGTCCAATGGATGGTAATCTCGTCATTATGGGAGATAGTTTGTTGTCGATATTTGTACTCTGATGGATGGTAGTCTCGTCATTATGGGAGATAGTTCGTCGTTGAGATTCACTTTGCTCTGAAGAATTCGTTTAGTTTTCAATCATAAGTACTGTTGCTGGTCATTTTTGGCTTACCCTATTATTGGTATTTGCTGTTGTTAGCCTACCATTTCTTCCCCCTGTGAGTCGAAGATACTGTTTTTTCTATCTTCTCAATGATGGATAGCTTCCAGTTATCAGTCGATCACTATTATCTTTTGTTTTGTCTCCTTAATATTTGAGTTATTATTGCTTTATCTCCTCCTTGGGCTTTACCCCAATAGAGTTGAGTCTTTTGTTCATCAATGATTTATTTTCCTGGTCAAATTTTCTTTTGATCTTTATTTTCTGTTTCCCCAGCGGTGTCCTTTATAACCTTTGGATTTGTTTGTTTGCATGCATAATCATAAGCATTGTGTGGTATCTTAGGGCCAAAAAATAGGATTTGTTTTATATTTAAGTATCTTCAATCACGTCGACATGAAGATTTTAACCTTCATATCTTCGAATAGAAGACAGTTAAATAAGGGCAGTTGTTGTACCCCAATTTTTGCCCCTAAGATTCCTCTATTATCTCATATCAATTCAACCATATCAAGATCACATTTGGGTTTGGTTCTTCTACCTATCTTTAGGTTGGATCATGAGGAATCACCAAGCACCTTGATTTGTATATTGTGGTCATATTTGACTTGTGTTGATTAACTCACAACTAACAAATACAATGAATGTTTACTCTAATTGGTTATCCTATAGGTGAAGGCACAATACATTTCATCCAATGGATTCATAGGTGCACGAGTCCATGACTTCTTCAATAAAACTTCATTGAGATTAAAGCTTCAACATTAAGATTACTTCAAATAAATATCATTATGAGGTCTATTATTCATCATACCTCAAATTTTCAAAGAAAGTCAAAGAATGCAAAGGTTGATTGAAGAGGTTTGACCTAATTGGAAAAGTCCTTGATTCATTGATCACAAGTGAATAATTCCATCATTTCTTAATATTTGCAAGTGGTTATGGTTGCTATGGTTTCTCATTATCATCTTCATCAACTTCTATTCACACGACAAAAGTATTTGTGCAAGAAAGTTTGTCAAAATTGAAAGGGGTTTCCAAGGCATTTTGTTGCTCTAGGAGCGAGGGTTTTGAACTTATAAGGGCTATATCTTGCTCATCTTTTGGTACTTTTGAGTGATTCCAAATAAATGCTTTTCTTTAAAAGGTTATCAAAAAATAACTTCAAAAGTTTCAAGAAAACTTTATGTGGAAGATTCCTAATGATGAAGAAAGATTACATGTCCTCTAGATAGGCCATCAAATTTCCTTATGTGACTTCAAAAGATCATAACTTGGTCAATTGTTTATCTCCTTGAGCCCATTAACTTTCCACAACGATATTAAGGATGTGAACTTCAACTCTTCTTTTATGTGAAAAGCTTGAAAATGAGTGGAGGATGACCTAAGAACCCAAAAGATTATAGGTCATCTCATGAATTTTCACCAACTTCACAAGTCCATAAATTTTTCAATACTTGGTATTTTTGAGTGATTCAAGTTTCATAATTCTCTTTGGGAAGTCTACTTCAAGCTAGAATCATTGATAAAATCTCAATTTTGGAGGAAATCCTTGGTTGAACTCAAAACATTATATGTCACTTTTGAAGAAACAACTTAGAATTTTTTTAAGTACAAAGAGTCAACATCTTTTTCTTAACTTTGAGTCATCACGACTCTTAGCTCAAGCATCCAATTTATCCCATTATTTGCACATTGTAAGGTTTGTGACCTTATCTTTCAATTGCTTAGAGAATCATTCCCTAAGACTCCTTGAGTTGTGAATACCATTGATTCAAAGTTGGTACCTTGAAATTGATTTTTTCCTCAAAGTCTGAATTGAAATGCATAATTCAGCTTCTAATCACTAAGTTGTTGCGATTTTTTACTTCTAATCATGGTTAAAAATCTTCCAGAAGTGGTTAACACCTTGAAATGTAAGTTTTCGCAGAGTTTTGAGCAAAATATGAGTCACACTTTTCATGCCACATGCTTGAGCATCCCATCATTCCACATGCTTAAGCATCCCGTTTTCTTCCCTATAAATAGAGAGTTATATCTCACTCATTTTCTCAATCTTTTTATGCCCAATTGACCCCTGTTCACATCCCATACGAACTCTAAATTTGAATTTCTGATTTCTTGCTTTCTCACTCTAAAACACCAAAAACTCCATTCAGTTAGCTTCATTGAAATTCACGGAAGCTAACCATACTCTTAACTTCAAGAATTGTAACCTACACTAATCTACAAAAGTCCAGTTTCAGTCCACCTTTTGCTATTTTGTTCAGGTAGATTTCTTGGTCAAATCGATCCAAATAAAAGAATAATCTACTCTTTGCATCCTTCTGATTCTCATGCTTTTTATAATTTTCAATTTTCATTGATATTTGAGTGAGATATTCTAGAATTTCGTGCTCCCTATTATTTATGTATTTTCTCAATTTAAGCCTTGCTCAGTTTATATGAATTTGGCGTGATAGTACCATTAGAATCATTGTGAAGAGACGAATCTAATGGTACCGATCTGGATTTCTAATTTTACAATTTGTAGAATTCGATTTGAGGTTGGCTGGAGGTTGAAGATGATGACAGTCCGTCTTCAACCAATGACATTTAGCCACGTTATTTTTTGAAACAAATTTGGTGTTTCATTTTACCATGCGTGCGTGTTGTGAGCCCTGGGATCTGATTACTTTAGTGAGTCAGACTCTATCCAACATGCCACATTTTAAGTTATTTTTATTTTATAAAAAATGATTAGGTATGATATTCAATAAAGTCCATGATATGCACAGCGCGCCAGATACACTGGATCTGTTTACCAACGCGTTTTGACAATGATCAGATGGTCCATATGTTTTTTGTTTGTTATTTTATTTTCTGATTTTTCATTTTATTTTAATGGATTTAAATCTCAAAAAATCATCGAAAATTCATTTTTGACTCAAAAATCATGAAAAAATTCACAAAAATAGTTTAAAATATTCTCTTTCTAATTCTTATTTTTTCAAGATTTTATTTTCATATTTGATATTTTTTTATAATTTTTCCTTTATTTTGACTTGTTTCTATTTATTTAAAATACTTTTTGATATTTTTTAAATTATAAATTTTTTTATAAAAATCATTTTCCTCATTTCTGACCTTTCCTGAAATTTTTCTAGAATTTTATTTTGACTTCTTTTATTTTCGATCTTTTTTTTAATTATTTGAGTAATTTTAACTAGTTTAAAAATACTTTTCTGTTTTAAAAAATTACAAAAAAATTTATAAAAAATATTTGAGATCATTTCTGACTTTTCTATGGTTTCTTCTAATTTTTCTTTGACACTTTGCATATAATTTTCTATTTTCCCTTTTATCTTCATTTTAAAAAAACAATTTAAAAATCATTTTCCTTTTTACTTTATTCAATAAATGCAATTTATTTTTTAATATATTCTGACTATGTGATTTTTGATTATAACTTCATTAATATCATTGGATCTTAGGTGTTGAGTTTAACTCCACCAAAATGGATGGATAATTTTAATGATAGTTTGATTAAATTTTTTGATTCAAATGTATCCCCTCCCTCTTCATCTTATCCCTTTCTCATGTGCTACATATTGTTAGAGGATGATCTACATATCATCTCTCCAAACATATGGCACATAAATTGCTATTGACTGACCTCAAAATAAGTGTGGCTTCTATATAAGTCCCCTTACGATTGCTTAACATAGCGCTAAAGTTTGTCCCGATTCGAGAAATGATCATCCGTGGTCCAAACTTACGTTTGTAAGCCCAAGTATGTTTAATTTGAAACCTTTGATACAATAACCTTGAGATTCATTTTTAGGAGGCTTTGGTCTTATCAATCCTATAATGAATCATCATAAATTTTGGACTAAGTAAATCATTTAAATATCGTTGATCATTTATTGTTGTCTTGAAATTTTGAAATGAATGATATACTTGACAAAAAGAAAATGAAACTTGTTGTTGAGAGGCTTTGATTTGATCAATCTTATAATTAGTTTTCAAATGAAAGTTTCAAGATGTTCATTTAACTAACCTCTAATTTCTAACAATTGGCTTTATTTTATGTTTTTACTTTATGCTTTTTACTTTAAGCACATTTTTTTTAGCATTTACATTTCATGTTATTTTCATCTTTGCTCACATGAGCATTTTACCTTTATGTCTTTTCATTTTGCTCACTTGAGATTTTCATTTTCTTTTTGAAGATACCTAATAACCAACTTGAACAATAAAACTTTAAGGTTACTTGGACTATTTGGTTACTATCCTTGGCATGATGGAGTTATGGACTTCTTGGACTTAGGAGTATAGACCTTGACCTACCTTGAGACCCTTGTGGCTTCTATTGTTATTTTTGTCTGGAGTTCTTAGGGTTTACTCCGAGACATTGGGTTGTTTTTTTTATTTGTGTGCAGGTTATTCTGATTATATGCTTTGTCCGTTTGGGAATTCACCTATATACAACTGTTATTCTGCCCAATTTTTGTGAAGACATAATGAATTTGAAACTTGGTATTCTTAAGAGGTTATTTATCTTTGCTTGTTTAGTTTCAATCCAAAGGATGGGAATTCTACATTGACTCATTATGTCAAGTGTCAGCTTCTTATTTGTTAGACTGTTCTTTTCCCTAGCTTTTACCTTATGCCTTAGGATAGTCCTTTCATCTCCTCCCACCTTCTTTAATTTCAAAAATCTTCTCCATCCTTTCAAAACTATTATTGTTTTTAAACTTGAACCACTTTCACAATAAACTTGGACTTAGGTCCATGCATTTTCAAAAATATTTTCTTAATCAAACTTTAAACAATTTAACAATACTTTGACCTTTTTGTGAGAAGACTAAAATTCAATCAATCTTAATCAAACCATTTTTGCCATTGTTAGCTTTTTACCTTAAAATTTTCTCTAAAGGTTAGACTTTTGTCAATCCTTGTAGTGATGCAAGCTACTATACTTCTACCATATATAGTGAAGTAAGATATTTTCCACTTGGGTGTTGAGTGAGGCTTTGTTAATTGTAAAATCTAATCTATATCCTCCACTTTGAGATGACGCAAATTCTCCTTCCTCATAATTGTGGGTAGTAAGTATGTTCTTCCACTCAGATAAGACGATGATGTTTCGTCTCTTAAAATTAACCAACACACTTGTGTTTTAAAATTTTTAAAGGTGAACTACGAGTACCCTGATCCCCTATTACATGGAAGGTGGTACGTAGTCACTAAAGGCTCACAACCGCGGCGGATGCAAAAATTGTAAAAAATATTTCTTTTCTCATCTCCACCATCTATTTTTTGTATACAACTCTTATAGCCAAAATACACAAATTTACAAATAGGTTCTTGCAGAGTACCGTAGATGTTTAGGGTGCTCATACCTTCCCTTTGCATAACCAACCCCCGAACTTAGATTATCTCCCCCTCTTTTGGGTTATTCGCTCTTTTTCCATTCCTTTGGAAACAATAAAGCGCGATGGCGATTTTTAGTTTAATCTGTGCTAGTTAAGTCAATCCAATGGCTTAGTGTCAACATTTCTACTGCTACACTTGGAACATCTGTAGGGGATGAGGAAGATTTTTGTAATGCTAGATGTGTCACGGTGACTGTCATGAGTTGCTACATGTACAAAGAAACAATGCTTGGAATCCTACGACACTCATTTGGGATGATTTTGTGTCGATGTAAAGTCATGTTTCATTTTAGCTTGAAATAATTATTCCTCGTGTTTTCAATGCAATGTTTAATAAATAATTAAACCATATTTCACATACGAAAAAAACGTTAGGACATCAATGATAATAAAGACAACTTTTTGGGTGAAAACAACTTTATTGATTAATAATTAGCCCGTAAATAAGAGTTTGTATAAGGAGGAAACTCCTAAATGAGGTAGTTGTGAAAAGGAAAAGAAAATACAATATGTAAAATGGCAATGAGAAATGCTTGAATTTCCATTAAAACCGGTATTACTACAGTTCCCATATCCTTGATAGTCTAAATGCCTTGTGTAATATGGTGGGAGAACTAACTTTACTGGTTTTGCGTTTTATCGCAAATGTTGCGATTAGCAAGAGTCTCCATCGACTTTTCTTTTATCCAACAAAGGAAGGGGTGAAAAGAACATGAAATACCTTTTTAAAGATTTTGAGTTCGGGGGGTAGGTTATGGAAAGGGAAGGTATTAGCACCCTTTTCATCTATAGTTATCTACGGGCTCTTAGTTTCTAGCTCACTTTGAAAATGTTTTTTGGTGTAAGTGCATTTGAAAATATTCTGAAAATATGTCTAAGTGCGGCGAACTTTGTAATGTTTCTCGTATCGTTGAGAACGTATACAAAGTGTTTTGTCTTTGAAAATATTTTAAAGAAGAGTTTGTGTATGTGTGAAAAATTGTTTATTTGTTTTTATGAGAAAGTAACTATAAGCGGTCTACGTACTCGAAAGATCTTTGTTCTTTTCCTATTTTCCTTTAGACAATGATATCTTACTATTAGTCAGTAGGTAGCCCTATCATTGGATATTTTGAGGGACAGGCGAGGGTCGTCGTACAATCACGAAGGAAACTCGTAAGATATTTTAGCAAATACCCTAAGGCATTAAGATCATTTACCGAGGCAATGTCTAAGGGTCATCGAGGGACTTATGATCTTGTAACCAAAGGGTATTTGCTAAAATTTCTCACGTTTGAGACACGTGACTGTATATTTTCGAAGGCAGGAGGTACCATAGAAGTGCAAGTGTGCAAGTGTGTTGTGTTTGAATTATTTGTCTTGGATGTTAGGTTTTCTAGCGTTTTCTTTTAGTCTTTCCATACAAGCCTATTAGCATACATCTAGCAGTTCAATATATACAAGTTTGAAAAATAAATGCGAGAATTAAGCTACGCTATTACATCGCTTTGGGATGGGGGGAATTACAAACCATAAATGGGGAAAATGTAAATGTCATAAATTAAGCTATTACAACCCTTTGGACAATTACATAATTAACAAAAATAATGCGAATAAAATAAATAAATGCACGAAGAAGAAAATAGAAAGATGAAAAAACCTAAAAGTTTCTAAGTGGTAAAAGAAACATTTTTGTTGTTTTATTAACATTTTTTTGTTTAGAAAAAATAATTAAAGAAACCCTAATTCTAATTAGTTTAATTAATAAAAAATGTGATTAAATAATTAATAAAAATTAATTTAATTAATAAAAACATAGATCTAATATTTTTGTGATTTTTGGATTTTTTATGATTTTTTAATAAGAAAAGAATTAGTTGAAATAAAAAGGAAAACAAAAAAAAACTAAAGCAAAAATTAAAATGGGCCATATTGGGAAAAAATAGTTAGGGGTGTGAATTGTCAAGCCCATTTCAGAAAGGCCCAGAATTGTGCTACAAAAAAAGTTAGGGGGTGCAAAGCCAGAAAATGTCTATCCCATTATCTTAGGCCCATGCATTTACACAAGATCCTGTATGGCCAATCTTGAGAGGTTCATGGTGGTAACGCGTGTTTGAGGCGCTGGATTTAAATCCAATGAAATCTGATGGTAAAAGGTGTGAGATGCATCATGCGTATGTTGGGAATGCTTGGTACTGGATCTGTAAGACAAGGATTAGAAAAGAATAAAAAATTTATTCCTGCCTAGATCGAACCCAGGACCTGGCAGGGGTATGCATTAAGAGTGTGTTTGTTACCACTGAGATCTGCTACTTATTCGTTATATTAATTAAAACAAAACAATATAATATAAGCGCAAGCCAAATCCAGATCAGCAAACATGCACGCACTCATTAGGACCCTAGATATTTGAATAAACCAATCAGGATGTTGTTTTCATCCACGCGTGTCCTTGCTGGAGTCAACAGAATTCAGGGACCCCAGAGTCAACCTCTGGTCGTCCTCTCCGGTCACACAAAAATCTGAACCTGCAAAAACAAACAAAATCAAAGTCCCAAATTCAACCTACCCCCTAAATCATATGATGCGAGTCTAACCATGATACTGGTTTGGTCTGAAACAGCCTGTAGGGTGAGATCCAAAACTCAAAAGTTCTTGAGCTCTAACGATGACAAAACTGGATACCTGCTTCGAAACCTGCATCTAATACGTCAAAAACTTCCTAAAGGTGTGTGTTAGTGATTATATGCAGTTAAACACGATTTATAACACATGGATTTAAGGATTCGAAAATTGAAATATTACCCAACCGGAGCTACTTGGTATGCGTGTTCTAGGGTGCTTCAAGCTTTAAGAAGGACTTAAATGAGTTCCTGGGAACTTCGGGGACACAAATGTGTGGTTGGTTTTCATTAAGGATGGCTCGAAGCTGCTACATGAAATTGCACCTCTCTTGGAAAATTTTGAGAATTTTGTAGTGATTCCTTAAGGCAGCTATGTGTGGTCCATTGCTAATGATTGCATGTCTTTATACAGAAGAGTGAGTGGCCTTGATCAACATGGAAGGAATCAAACCATTAATCATGGTTTTAAAACAAAAATCAAGTTTTGAAAAATAACCATATTTTTCATATCCTTGCCATTTTCGTTTTTGCAATGAACTTGGACATCTTTTATTGGTCTTGCACGAATTATTGGACTTCAAGCTGATCAGTCCAAGCCCAATATGCTTCATCCCATGTTTTCTTGTGTTTTTATTTAATTTATTTTGTTTTAAATGAAATAAAATCAAAATAAATATAAGTAAAAAACTAATCCATGTATAAATGGACTTAGAGGTCCTTTAAGATGTTATGAACATGTTTGAACATCAAAAACTAGGCTAATTGGTTAAAAATTGCAATTTGGCTCAATTTGCACTTCATGAATTTCTTCAAAATTTCCCAACTTGTGCAACTTATAACTTGCTCAATTTTAATCTTTTGAAGATGATATATGACTTTTTAGAAACCTCAAGATGTCCTCTACAATCTCTATGTTGATAATTTTTGCTTTTGAAAACTTTATCTTGATGTAAGTTATCTTGATAAAAAGTGTCTTTTGTTGACTTTTTAAAATGACCTATAATGTATTAACTCATATCTTCCAAATGAAGCATCTTTTGGAATTGACAATAATATCAAAGTTGTGAAGAATTGAATTTTCTTCAAAATAGGCTTTGGTTGGGGAAAAGTTGATGAAGCATGTGAAAGTTATGCCTGGTCAAAGTTCAGTTGACTTCTCTTGAGGAAACCCTAATTTGACAATTCTTGACTTTTGATGATCTGAGGACTTTCCTTGGGGAATCATTATCAACCCTTGATAAAGTGATGAATGTCACTTCAAAAAGTTGATGTTTACCAAAAATATTGAAGTTTGATTGTATGTTGACCATAGTTGACTTTTTGACCAATATAGTTGATTTTCAAACATTTGAGTCATTGACTGAGCAAATTTGTGATGTAGGGCTTGAAACTTGACATGAACCTTGTTGAGGACCCATGAAGAACAATGGAAGACACTTGAGACCTTTGAAAACCAAATTTATTTGAGGAACTCCAAACCCTAGTACTACACTTTTGGCTTAGGAGGAGCATCTTGACTAGTCAACCCTTGAGTGTCTTGAGTATTTTAGAAGTCTTGAAAGAATTTCTTAAAGAAAATGGGAGGGAAACTTTTAGGGTACAATATCTGCTCCTGTTAAATATTCTTAAACCTAAAGTGTTAGATTGGCATGTTCGCCATTCGTGACTTGAAGGTAGAAGATGATTGAACACTTAAGTGCCCAGAAATTTGCACTCGCCTGTGCAAGAAGTGACGTTGTGGGTTGATTATATCGGGAATGAGCTTATAGATTCCATTTGGAGAGGAGACGGAGATTCTTCGGAGATGGGCTTATAGATTCCACCCAAAGTAATTGTTGACTTCGACTGCAAGAAGAATCAATACAAATATTTGGGCGACTTAAACTGAACCAGCAGATGTCCTTGATTGTCTTTAACTAGATAAGAATCAGAATAAATCTTAGGGTCGATTTAAACTGAACTAGAGAAGTGTCTACCAGAAACGAATTAGGATAAATCATTAGTCACTTTAAACTGAACCAGCAAAGGTCTTGAATTGTCTTTGACTGGATAAGAATCAAAATAAATCTTAGGGTCGATTTAACTGAACCAGAGAAAGTGTCTACCAGAAACAAATCAGGATAAATCATTGATCGATTTAAAATGAACCAGTAGAGGTCTTGAATTGTCTTTAACTGGATAAGAATCAGAAAAATCTTAGGGTCGATTTAACTGAACCAGAGAAAGTATCTACCAGAAACGAATCAGGATAAATCATTGGTCAATTTAAACTGAACCTACAGAGTATTGAATTGTCTTTAACTGGATAAGAATCATAAAAATATTAGGGTCAATTTAACTAAACCAGAGAAAGTATCTACCGGAAACGAATCATGATAAATCATTGGTCGATTTAAACTGAACCAACTGAGGTCTTGAATTGTCTTTGACTAGATAAGAATCATAATAAATCTTAGGGTCAATGTAACTGAACTAGAGAAAGTGTCTCTAGGAAACGAATCAGGATAAATCATTGGTCGATGTAAACTGAACCATCAGAGGTCTTGAATTGTCTTTAACTGGATAAGAATCAGAAAAATCTTAGGGTCAATTTAACTGAACCAGAGAAAGTATCTACTAGAAACGAATCAGGATAAATCATTGGTCAATTTAAACTAAACCAGTAGAGGTCTTGAATTGTCTTTAACTGGATAAGAATCATAAAAATATTAGGGTCAATTTAACAAAACCAGAGAAAGTATCTACTGGAAACAAATCAGGATAAATCATTGGTCGATTTAAACTGAACCAGCATAGGTCTTGAATTGTTTTTGACTGGATAAGAATCAGAATAAATCTTAGGGTCAATGTAACTAAACTAGAGAAAGTGTCTCTAGAAAACGAATCAGGATAAATCATTGGTCGATGTAAACTGAACCATCAGAGGTCTTGAATTGTCTTTAACTGGATAAGAATAAGAAAAATCCTAGGGTCGATTTAACTGAACCAGAGAAAGTATCTACCAGAAACGAATTAGGATAAATCATTGGTCGATTTAAACTAAACCAACAAAGGTCTTGAATTGTCTTTAACTGGATAAGAATCATAAAAATATTAGGGTCAATTTAACTAAACCAGAGAAAGTATCTACCAGAAACAAATCAGGATAAATCATTGGTCGATTTAAACTGAACCAGCAGAGGTCTTGAATTGTCTTTAACTGGATAAGAATCAAAATAAATCTTAGGGTCAATGTAATTGAACTAGAGAACGTGTCTCTAGGAAACGAATCAGGATAAATCAATGGTCGATTTAAACTGAACCATCAGAGGTCTTGAATTGTCTTTAACTGGATAAGAATCAGAAAAATCTTAGGGTCGATTTAACTGAACCAGAGAAAGTATCTACCGGAAACGAATCAGGATAGACCATTGGTTGATTTAAACTGAACCAGCAGATGTCTTTTGAGAATGACCTTCTGAG
Organism: Vicia faba; assembly: GCA_948472305.1. NCBI lineage: Eukaryota > Viridiplantae > Streptophyta > Magnoliopsida > Fabales > Fabaceae > Vicia > Vicia faba. Next base: position 590,268,459 of record OX451737.1, read on the forward strand.
GAAAATGCTGAAATAGCCCTTCGTCAGATGTAGCCTTCGAGAGGATTGTCAGGTCATATAAGTAGTTGATGATGTTTGTCTGTCGATTGATATTTCTTGAAATGGTAAAGAGTCAGTTGTATGCAATGTCATGATGTATGAAATGCATTGTGTAATGATTTTCTCAAAATAAATGAGATTGTGCTATATGCGTTTCATATGCATATGTTATCATATTTTGTAAATGATGTATGAATGTGGAATGTTGTTGAAATGCATTTGTAAATTTGAGCAGCATCTTTGTCTGGGGAAAATAAATCCCTGACTATTGCTGGGGATGAAGAGTATGTGTATCTTCAATCTTCTTTGGATTGTTTCCGCTGGGGACTCATGTTTGCTGTTTGAGGAAACCTCGATGGGGAACATTGATTTTTGCTCTTTGTTTGAGGAAACTCGGTTGGAGAGTATTAATTCCTGCTTGGGGAGAAGAATTCAAGAACATTGGTTGTTCATTGCTCTATTGGGGAATTTATACCATGACTGGGGATGGAAGAGGTGGATAACCTTTCGGCTTATATGGGGAAGATAAGGTTGACTGGTATTTGATTTGATTCCAGGTTCTATAGCAAACCTTTTGGGATAGTGGCAACTCCACTAGGGAGAGAATTTTAGCCAGTGATTTATGGTAAAAGCATTCCCAAGCTGGGGAGTGTTAGAATAAATCTATCCCTTGATTGTATCTGAAGATCTATTGAATGAGAATCAGAATGATATCCATATCTGGAATGTATCTAAACCGTATCTGAAGGATATCCTGAATGAGTATCAGAATGAATATGTATCTTGATCGTATCTGAATTGTATCTAGAAGATATACTGAATGAGCATCTGAATGAATCTGTATCTTGATTGTATCTGAACTGTATCTGGAATAGAAATATGGAATGAGTGCAAAAATGAATATGTATCTTGATTGTATCTGCATTGTATCCAGAAGTTGATCTGGAATGAGTGTCAGAATGAATCTATATTTAGACTATATCTGAACTGTATCTAGAAATGGATCTTGGAATGAGTGTCAGAATGAATCTATATCTAGATTGTGTCTGAACTATATCTAGAAGATGATAAACTATTGGAGAAATAAACCCTATTGGGGAAATACTCTTGTTGAGGAAACTACCTTCTTAAGGAAATGAAATATGCTGGAGAATAAAAGTCTGAAAGGGGGTTTTACAACCTTGGAGGAACAAGCTCAATTGGGGAAGAGAAACTCCATGAACCGTACTGATTGGAACGCCATAGGTTGGTGATATTTCTGAGGAGAAAATCATACTCCTTTAACAGCCATAGTGATCTACCATGGCAATTACGGGGAATGTATGAACTTGTGAAGATTACTCTGTGGGGATTTGTGGATGACTCAAACATTATCCTAATTCCTAGAGTCTTGAGTAAATGCTTATTCTTGTTTTTATGAATTTGTTAACAGTCAATTGTATTCATATGCATATGCTCATTCAATTTTAGTTATTGGACACTTTGCAAACAAAAAAAAAAGAGTAAAACAAAATTTGGCTTTGAAATTGTATTTCATTGATAGTTTTGCCTATAAACAGGCGGTTTTTGTACAACGAGATGAAAATCCTAGTAAGAGGAAGCCGCCGAAGAAAAGATTTACAAAGTGAAAACATATAGCTATGTGGGAATAATATTGTCGGGTTCCAACCCTGCTATTTCCCTTATGTCTTTAAGCACCTCATCCCTTGTTGTCAGGAAAAAGTGAGTTGAATTGATCTGTACCATTTGAACTTTGACTTCAGTAATAAAGATCGTTGTAGGTGATCCAATAAGGACATATTCATACGCTTTAATCCCTAATTTTTTCCTGGACCACCCTTTCGGGTTTTTAGTCCACCGGGATACCCTTTTTTTCGCAAGCCGCCTATTCAGGTTTTCCACTTTTCAGGTGTACAATCTTTTTGTATATATCCCTGATTTTTGCCTGAACCCTTTTGATTCGTCGGGATGCCCTTATTTTTTCCTAGGCCGGTCAACCTAGCGAGTCATTTTTAAGCGTAGTATCTTTTGACTATGTCCTTCATAGAGTGTGGGAAATCTTTACCGTCCAAGGTGGTCAGTATCATAGCTCCACCAAAAAAATCTTCTTGATTAAAAATGGTCCTTCATAGATAGGAGTCCATTTTCCCATGGGATCACCTTGCAGGAGGATAATCCGCTTTATTACCAAGTCACTAGCCTAATATAATCGATGCTTGATCCTTATTGAATGCCTTGATCATGCGTCAAGCCTCTTCTCGTCAATTAGATTTAATTGATCCAACCTGGTCTGAACCCACTCGTCTTCACCCAAGTCTGCATCTTTCATGATTCTTAGAGAAGGAATTTGAACTTCGACAGGTAGGACAATGCCATAGACTAGAGAGAAAGGGGTTTCCATGAAAAGCAAACGATAACATCTCATACCAATCTTTATATGTCACAACCATCTTCTCTATGATCTTCTTTATATTCTTATTGGTGGCTTCCACTGTTCCATTCATCTTAGGTTGATATGGAGAAGAGTTGTGATGCTTGATCTTGAACTGCGTGTAGAGCTCAATGATCATCGTGTTGTTGAGATTGGTATCGTTGTCTGTGATAATCCTCTCGGGGATGCCATACCAACAGATAAGGTTGTGCTTAATGAACCGGGTGACCACATTCTTAGTAATAGAGGAAAATGAGGCTGCTTCAACCCATTTTGTAAAGTAGTCAATGGCGACGAGGATGAAGCAGTGTTCGTTAGATGTTGTGGGCTTGATTACTCCGATCATATCAATGCTCCGCATAGCGAATGGCCAAGGAGCAGTCATGACATTCAAAGGAACTAGAGGGACATGAACTTTATCGGCATAAATTTGACACTTATCACAAGTTTCTGAGTGATGGTGACAGTCAGTTTCCATAGTCGACCAATAGTAACCAGCTCTTAAGATCTTTTTAGCCATATCATGCCCACTGGAGTGAGTACCGAAGACACCTTCGTGCATATTTTGCATAATCTCTTCTGCTTCCTTCTTATCCATAAAACGAAGCAGGGTTGAATCATGATTGCGCTTGTATAAAATTCCATTGCTCAAGAAGAACTTGGCCGAGAACCTTCGTAGGAACTTCTTGTCATTGATGGATGCCCCTTCAGGGTATTCTTGAGTCTCAAGGTGCCTTTTCACCTCATGAAACCACAGTTTCTCCTCTACTCCATTTGTGCCAATTTCATAGCAGTGTGCAGGTTCATCGAATCTCTCAATGGTGATTCTGGGAGCCTCACTGTTCCATCTGACCTTGAACATGGATGACATGGTTTCTAGAGCATCCGCCAGCTGAGGCTCTTCTCTTGGTATGTTCTAAAAGGTAATCTCCTCGAAATACGGGATAAGGGTTAGTACATGCTCTTTATATGGAATGAGATTCGGGTGCTTCGTATCCCAATCACCCTTAACCTGAATGATCACCAAGGCTGAGTCTCCATACATGCTTAAGAACTTGATTCTCAGGTCAATAGCAGCCATAAGACCCATGATGCAAGCTTCATATGCCGTTATGTTATTGGTGCAGTCAAAGCATAATCTGGCGGTGAAGGGCGTATGGCAACTTTCAGGAGAGATGATCACTACACTGATTTTATTGCCAAGTGCATTGGAAGCTCCATAAAAAACCATGGTCCATCGGAATCCCGACTCAGGTCCTTCATACGGTCCAGGATCTACATAATTTATTACTAGCATGATGTTCTTCTCCTGGAATTCAAAGTTCATAGACTGGTAGCTGTCTACCGCTTCATGTGCCAAATGGTCAGCCAATACACTTCCTTTTATTGTCTTTTGAGTGGTGTACTAGATATCATATTATGTTAAGACCATCTGCCATCGTGCAATTCTTTCGGAGAGAGTTGGTTTTTCAAATATGTACTTGATAGGATCCATTTTAGAGATCAACAAAGTAGTATGGGTCAACATATATTGTCTTAGTCGGCGAGCAGCCCATACAAAAGCGCAACAGGTTTTCTCGAGCAGTGAATATCTTGTTTCATAGTCGGTAAACTTTTTGCTAAGGTAGTATATTGCATGCTCTTTTTGACCAGACTCATCATGCTACCCTAGTACACACCCTCATTGAATTCTCTAGCACTGTTAAGTACATGATTAAATGTATTCCTTCGACTGGTGGAATCGGAATGAGAGGCTCTTATAGGTACTCCTTAATTTTATCAAAGGCTATTTGACAAATGTCGTTCCATTTTACTACTTGATCTTTCTTCATCAGCTTGAAGATTGGCTCGCAAGTAGAAGTCAAATGCCAAATGAAACGCGAAATGTAATCCAGCCTTCCTAAGAAACCTCTGACTTCCTTCTCAGTACGAGGAGCTGGAATCTCTCGATTGGCGTTAAATTTCACAGGATCAACCTCAATAACCTTACCACTGACGATGAAGCTCAGGAGTTTACCAGATCTCACCCCAAAGGTGCACTTGTTCAGATTTAGCCTCAGTTTATACTTCCTCAGTCTTTCAAATAATTTTTGCAGGTGATCAAGATGCTTTTCTTCAATTTGTGACTTGGCTATCATGTTATCAACATAGACCTCTATCTCGTGGTGAATCATATCATGAAATAAGGCTACCATGGCACGCTGATAGGTTGCCCCAGTGTTCTTCAACCCAAAAGACATAACCTTATAACAGAAAGTGCTCCACTGTGTGACGAATGTAGTTTTCTCCATGTCTTCAGGCGCCATCTTAATCTGATTGTAACCTCAAAATCCATCCATGAAGGAGAACACCTTATGATATGCAGTGTTGTCAACCAAAACATCGATATGTGGTAGTGGAAAGTCGTCTTTGGGGATCACCCTATTCAAATCCCTGTAGTATACGCACTGTGATACGGTGGCAAAACCGACTGTTATACTGGTTTACATTTTGTATTCACAAATGTTGCAGTAAGCAAGAGTCGCCACCGACTTTTCTTTTATCTAACAAAGGAAAGGTTGAAAAGAACAGAAAAAGACTTTTTTCAAGATTTTCTGAGTAAGGGGGGTTGATTATGGAAAGGGAAGGTGTTAGAACCCTTTCCATCCTTGGTTTTCCATGGGCTCTTCGGTACTTACTGATTTTTGAAAATTGCTTTCGTGTTTGTGTGTTTTGAAAAGTTTTGTTTGCTTTATGATAAATCTTGTAGCAGTCCTCAAGAGTGTGATAAAGCGTTCTTGAAAAGGTTTTGAAATTTTGGTGTAAAAAGGAATTAATTTTGAGCATGTACTTAACAACTATCTACCTACTCGAAAAAGACGTTATTTTCCTCCTTTCCTTTAGATAGTGATATCCTATTATTAGTGAGTAGGTAGCCCTATCATTGGATGTTTGAGGGACTATCGAAAGGGACATCACGGTCACTAAGGCAACTGGGCAAGAACTCTTAGTAACTGTCCTAAAGTACTAAGATCACTTTTTAATCGAGGCAACAGTCAAGAGGGTCGTCGAGGGACTTGTGATCTCTTGAACACAAGGACAGTCACTAAAAATTCTCACGTTTCGAGAATTATGACCGTTCCGAAGGCAACCGAAGTGGGAGATACCCTAGGGGTGCATGTGTGGAATAATGTGTTTTTTTCCAAATATTTTTATCTTGATGTTCGTGATCTAAGATTGTTTGGTTAGTTCTTTCCATACACACCTAATTACAAGCAGTTTATATACAGGCATACAATATATTGTGGAAAGTGAAACCTACAGCTATTACAAGGCTTTGGGGCAGTTATAGTTATATCTGACTGAAATGTAAAGTGCGGAAAATAAAAATCCTAATTAGGCTATTACAATCCGGGAAACAGTTACAATAAATTGAAAAATGATAAAACGAAAAATAATAAGAGCGCGAAGATTAAGATGGAAATAAGTTTGAAACCCTAAAAATCTAAGTGCTTAATAAAAATATTTTTTTGGTATTTTATATGAAAAAAAATTGAGATTTAACCTAATTTCTAATTAATTTTAAATTAAAGAAAACAATTTAAAATCAATTAAATTAAATTAATTTGCAGGAATTAATTTTATTTAAAAACCTAAATCTATTTTTTGTGATTTTTTGTTGATTTTATGATTAAAAAAATGAATTAAAAAAACATAAACTAATTAAAAAAAGGAAAATAAAGTAAATTAAAAAAGAGGGAAATGGGCCTGGAGTAAGAAGCAAATTGGGGGGGGGGGTGTGAAATCAAGCTTTCCAAATGTTTTGATGAAGACAAGCTAGCATGCAAAAATGAATGGATCAAGATAGAAGATTTATCTCAAGCAAAGATTCATTGATCAAGATCAACATTTCAAGACTTATGGCTTAAGGTATATGAAATTTTTGATCTTATGCTCTTAGTGCTCAAAACTATTTTTAATCATGCAGTTACTTTATTAAAATAATATTTTGAGTATATACTATGTATGATTGAATAAGGATGTTTTAAATTGCTTAAAATCTTTGAAAATAATGACTTTTCAATTTTTGTACACAAGCAATCGATTGTCATGCTAGGACAATCGGTTGCATCCAAAAAACAAAAGTTTATGTTTGACATACAATCGGTTGTCATCTAGCAGCAATCGATTGTCATGTGTTCTGTTTTCAAATTTTTTGAACGTTGGCTTATGAGCAACTGATTGCTCCTCAATGACAATCGGTTGTCATAGTTATATTTTTCAAAAATTTTAAATATTGCTTTTACAGCAATCGATTGTTGCTTTAGTGCAACAGGTTGTTGTGCTTCAAATTTTGAAAAAAATTATTTTTCCAGCAACTTTTTGTAACACCTTTTCATGGAAATCTTTGTATCTTTTCAATTACATTTTGTTAGTAAAAATAGTTTAAACATTGCTATGATTCATTGAAGAGGTATTACTACACTATAAATTATTTTTATTTAGAATTTTGAAAATACAACAACAATCACTAACAACTATTATTTTCTATTCTTTGAATCATACTCTCTATACTCAAGATTTTTGTTCATCATTTTCATATGCATACTGAAAATTGTTCTTGAGCACATAAAAGAGTATTCCATCTTAAATTTCATATTGAATAGAAAAGATCAATCAAGTGATTGGAATTGCTCTTTCATTATTTAAATTCTTATACAAATCAAACAAACTATTGTATACTTGTTTTCAGGATTGTTGGAAACAATAAAGACACTTAGGGAGGATTGTTCTCTTTGTGGTCTTAGTGAAAATCCAAGAGGATTGTTCTTGGTCCAAGATGATTGTTCTTGGTTGTTAGGTAGTATTTGTACAAATTACCAACTATAAGGAAATCTCTTTCATGTTGAAAGGGGACTGAAATACTCTTGGACTGTGAGGGGAACTAAGATACATCTCTGTGTTCTTTACTTTCCGCATTTACTGCTTTCATCACTTATCAGAAAAAGAAAGAAAAGAAACTCGTGCAAAAAAATATTCATACAATTCAGAAAAAGTTTTAAAGAACCTAATTCACCCCTTCTCTTAGGTGCATCTCAACTAATAATTGGTATCAGAGCTGGTTATAGGTAACCTGTTCCTACTAGATCCAGAATGGCTTCCGCAAAAAATAATTCTATGTTCAGAGACGGTGGCAGTAGCAACAAGCCTCCTCTATTCTGTGGTGAATATTTTGATTTCTGGAAGATCCGTATGAAGGCTCATCTAGAAGCACAAGGAGAAGAAATTTGGGATGCTTTCCAAAATGGTCCTTTTGTTCCGGTAACTGTAGTAAACGGCGTTGGTTCATCAAAGCCTAAAACTACATGGGATGATGATGATAAGAAAAAGGTCCTGTATGACAAAAAGGCAATAAACCTCCTTCAAAGCACACTTAGTATGGATGAATTCTTCCGTGTCTCAGCATGCACAACGGTAAAAGAAATTTGGGATAAACTGGTTGAAACACATGAAGGAACAACTGAAGTTAAGAGATCGAGACTTAATACGTTAAGTCAAGAATATGAATTTTTCTGCATGTAACCCGGAGAATCCATTCTTGATTTACAAAAGAGATTTGTGCATCTAACAAATCATCTAAGAGCACTTGGAAAAACATTGACCAATGATGAGTTGAACCTAAAAGTGCTCAGATCCTTGACTAGAGAATGGCAACCAAAGGTAAGGGCAATATCAGAAAAGAAAATTCTCGCTACTATGACATCCGCAACCTTGTTCGGAAAACTTCAAGAATACGAGACAAAACTTGGTAGATTGGAAAAACGTGAAAATCAAGAAAAGAAGTCTAAAAACATTGCCTTGAAGATTGACTCCAAGGAAGACGAAAAGAAAGATAATCATAATGAAGATTAAAACTTAATGCTTCTCGTTAGAAGACTTGGAAAATTCTTTGGTAAAAATGACAAAGCCGTCTTGCACACAAAGAAGAAGAAACACTTCAAGAAGAAGGAAGGATCCTCATTAACACAAGAAGTTACTTGCTATGAATGTGGTAAACAAGGTCACATCAAACCGGACTGTCCAAAACTTTCAAAGAAAAGTGGCTAAAAAGGCAAGAAGGAATCAAAAGATAAGAAATCATATGTTGCATGGGAAGATGTTGAACTAAGTTCGTCATCCGACTCCGATAGCGACGAAAGTGCCAATCTTGCATTAATGGCCTCACACCACTCCGAAAGCAAAGATGATGAGGTTAGTAACGTATTCTCTCTTTTTGATAGTGATGCAAAAGGTGCTATAAATGAACTGTTAAATGAATGCAAAATTTTGTACAAAACTATCTCATCACAAAAGAAACAAATTTCATTGTTGGAAGAAAAATGTGGATCTATTGAAAAAGATCTCAAAGATGAAAAGCAAAAAGTTAGTGATGAAAAACAGAATTTTGTATGCACAAAGTGTGAATCTCTCTCTTTCCAAGTTATCCAATTGAAAAGGGTTATTGAAAGGTATGAAAAAGGACAAATTAGATTGGAAGGTGTTCTTAGCCAACAAAGATACTCAAATGACAAAAGTGGTCTTGGATACTCAAAATTTTCAAAACCAAGTACCAACAAAACCATCTTTGTCAAGGCTAGCGACCAACCAACCAAAGAGAAAGAAATCACTCCCAAAATAGTTCATCACTATCCTAAAAAGAAAATACCCTCTAAGAAGAAATCTTATCCTTCTAGATATAGAAGTAAATTTGAACCTACTTGTTTTTATTATGGTATTCGAGGACACACACCTAATGCTTATTATGTTAGAAACTTTGGCATGGCAAATGGGCATTATGTGTGGGTTAAGAAATGAACTAATTATGAAGGACCCAAAGCAACTTGGGTACCTAACAAAACCTAATCTTGTTTTGTAGGTAAGCTTGACGACCACTTCAAATCTATGGTATCTCGATAGTGGTTGTTCCAAGCATATGACGGGAGATATCGACAAATTTTCACATCTAACGCTTAAGGCCAAGGGTTATGTGACGTATGGAGATAACAACAAAGGAAAGATTCTTGGCATAGGCAAAGTTGGTGGTCCACATTTCACATCAATTGAAGATGTTCTTTATGTCGAAGGACTAAAGCACAATCTTCTAAGTATTAGCCAACTATGTGACAAAGGTTTCAAGATCAAGTTCACTAAAGATGAATGTTTGATAGAAGATGAAGTCACACATGAGGCTAAACTTAAAGGTAAAAGAGTAAATAATATTTTTATGATTTCCCTTAACGATTTGTCTTTGAAGGTTAAATGTCTCATGGCAAACAACAACGACTCATGGCTATGGCACAAAAGAATCGCTCATATTCATATGGAGCATTTAAACAAATTGATTAAGCATGACCTTGTTGTTGGACTGCCTAAGATAAAGTTCATCTAAGATAGACTTTGCGATGCATGTCAAAAGGGAAAGCAAACAAAATCAACTTTCAAATCCAAGAATGCGGTGTCCACTACTAGGCCACTACAATTGCTTCATATGGACTTGTTTGGCCCTTCTAGAACGAGGAGCTTCGGAGGTAATGTATACGCTCTAGTTATTGTTGATGAATTTTCTAGATATACTTGGACACTCTTTTTAGTGCAGAAAAATGATGCATTTAAGGAGTTCAAGAAATATGCAAAGCAAATTCAAAATGAGAAGTCACTATCTATTGCCTCCATAAGAAGCGACCATGGTGGAGAATTCCAGAATTCCTCCTTTGAAGATTTCTTTGAAGAACATGGAATATCACATAATTTCTCAGCACGAAGGACTCCTCAACAGAATGGAGTTGTAGAAAGGAAGAATAGGTCTCTTATTGAACTTGCAAGGACAATGCTTAGTGATTCAAACCTTCCAAAATACTTTTGGGCGGATGCTGTAAGCACAACATGCTTTGTAAGCAATAGAGTTAATATTCGACCTATCTTGAAGAAGACTCCATATGAACTCTTTCAAGGAAGGAAACCAAATATTTCATTCTTTCATTTCTTTGGCTGCAAATGTTTTGTCCTTAACAACGACAAAGACAACCTTGGTAAGTTTGATGAAAAATCAGATGAAGGTATTTTTCTTGGATACTCCTTATCTAGTAAAGCTTATCGTATTTAAAATAAAAGAACTTTAATTATTGAGGAATCTATTCACGTATCATTTGATGAATCTAACCCCTCCGAGGAGGATACTATTGTTTTAAATAATGATGATGAGATTTTAGATATTCCTCAAGAAGATGGCTCCAAGACCAACAATCAGAATCAATTAGAACAACAAGAAAAACAAATTCCGGATAAATCAAATGTCAATGATCTACCTAAGGAATGGAGAACCCGTAGAGATCACCCTATTGATAAAATCATCGGTGACATCAGTCAAGGCGTTTCAACAAGATTGAACCTCAAAGATGCTTGCTTGAACATGGAATTCGTTTCTCAAATCGAACCTTCCAAAGTCGACGACGCATTAGGAGACGACCAATGGATGATTGCTATGCAAGAAGAATTAAATCAGTTCGAGAGAAATCAAGTTTGGGAACTTGTTCCTAGACCAAGTGACAAACACATCATAGGTACAAGATGGGTGTTCAAAAACAAACTCGATGAGAACGGTATAATTGTTCGAAACAAAGCAAGATTGGTAGCCCAAGGATACAACCAAGAAGAGGGAATTGACTTTGAAGAAACTTTCGCTCCGGTTGCAAGGTTATAAGCTATCCATGTTTTACTTGCTTACGCTTGTTCATTGAATTTTCAGCTTTACCAAATGGACGTCAAAAGCGCATTCTTAAATGGCTACATCAATGAAGAAGTCTATGTCAAACAACCCCCAGGCTTTGAAGACTTCAAGAATCCTTCACATGTCTTTAAGTTGAGAAAATCTCTTTATGGCTTAAATCAAGCACCTAGAGCATGGTATGACAAACTCAGTACATTCTTATGCGAAAAAGGTTTCGAGAAAGGTAAAGTGGATAAGACCTTGTTCATAAAGAAGATCAAAGGTAACACTTTATTAGTACAAGTCTATGTCGATGATATTATATTTGGTTCAACTAACAAAGATTTGTGTGAATAATTCTCGTTGATGATGCAAGGATAATTTGAGATGTCTATGATGGGCAAGATGAACTATTTCCTTGGATTACAAATTAAGCAACTGAAAGATGGTATCTTCATCAATCAATCAAAATATTGCAAGGAACTTTTGAAAAAGTTTGATATGGATAATTGCAAATCAATGCACACACCAATGGGCTCCGGTACTTATGTTGATCAAGATGAATCCAGTATTTCCATTGATATTACTAAATATCGAGGCATGATTGGCTCACTGTTATACTTGACGGCAAGTCGTCCTGACATCATGTTCAGTGTATGTCTGTGTGCACGATTTCAAGAAAACCCGAAGGAATCTCACCTTATGGAGGTAAAAAGAATCATGAAATATCTCAAAGGAACAACCAATGTCGGCCTATGGTACCCAAAAGGTAATATATGCAATTTAACTGGTTATTCTGACGCTGATTATGCAGGATGTAAAATAGATAGAAAACGAATAAGTGGCACTTGTCACATTTTGGGAAATGCATTAGTCTCTTGGGCATGCAAGAAACAAGCTTGTGTGGCTCTTAGTACGGTCGAGGCAGAATACATTGCAGCGGGTAGTTGCTGTGCGCAAATTCTATGGCTCAAGCAACAACTCCGTGACTACGGACTCGACCTTGGATGCATTCCACTCCGATGTGACAACACAAGTGCAATCAACATTACAAAAAATCCGGTGATGCATTCTAGAACAAAGCATATCGACATTCGACATCACTTTCTTCGTGATCATGTACTTCAAGGAGATGTCGAAGTCACCTTTGTGGATACGCATAATCAACTAGCAGATATCTTCACTAAACCGTTGGCAAGAGAACCGTTTTTCAAGATCCGAAGAGAGCTAAGTATCTTGGACGAAAATGACATTATCTAATTAAGGTACATGGCTATGATCTTAATCTTAACTTTATGGTAATATATCATGATCCATGTTTTTATTACTAAATTTTTGATATATGACCATGAAATCCCAAAAAATTAATTATTTTTCATTTTTTCACTAATGACAATCGGTTGTCATAAAGTGACAATCGGTTGTATCTAAAATTTTTTAGATTTTGTCTTCACAACAATCGGTTGTCACTCCACGACAACCGGTTGCTTTCTCATTATTTTCCCCCATGTTTGCATTTTTCAAAGGATGCAATCGATTGTCATCAAACGACAATCGATTGCACAATTCAAAATTTTTTTTCTTTTTCAGTTACACTCTCTTTTATTCTTTCTCTTCCATTGCCATTACTATTATTTATTTTGTACAAGATTCTTATTCTCTTTTTGAATGTTTTAAGTGTTTGGTCAACAACTTTTTAGTGCTTAGTCCTTTCCTATGACACAATTTTTTTGGATACTTACACACTCAAGAATCTCTATGCTACAAGTCTTTATTGTTTTGTCTAAACCATTGAATGTCTCACCTATCCATTGAATGCCTATCTATCTATAAAAGCCCAACCAAAACCTAAACTTCATATATCCTCTTTTGTCTCCAGAAACCCTACAAACACCAAATACCCTTTCCTCTTCCAATTCTCTGGTATCAACATCAAAGAAGCCATGTCAACATCAAAGAAAGGCAAGTGAAAAGCTTCTTCCTCATCTCAAGGTGATGATATCTCAAAACTCATTCCATCAAGAAGCCAAAGGGAAAGATTTGTGTCTCACTTTCAGAAGATGAAGGTTCTTCTACCAAGGTTCGGTAATCTTGACAACTTCTATTCCGAATGCTTTAGTTTTCCAGCTTTATTTAGATCTCAAGGGATATACAAGTTGATTGGTGTTAATGAACCCATTTACCCCACTTTGGTTAGAATTTTCTACAGCAATCTAACCATTAGTAGAGGATGCATGATTTCAAATGTCAAAGGGGTTCCTATAGATCTCACAGTGCATAATTTTGGTGAAGCTTTGGGTATTCCACATGATGGTGTTTGCATTAAACTTCTCTCAAATGCAAATCTGCCTGGCTACAACAAAAGAGACTTCTACTATGGAATTGCAAGAATTCCCGAGCGTGATTTTATTCAGAAAAGGCAAAGGCTTATTGGTGGAACTCCGGAGAGGAACTCTTGGTCTGCAGGAATTCTCACTATTGATGATCCTTTGATCCACTACTTTTTGGCGTATGTGGTTATGCCAAAGTTTTCAAATATTTCCAATGTCAATGATTGTGAGATGCGGATTCTATATGCGATGAAGAATGGGATTCAAATCAACTGGTCTTATGTGATTCTACATCATATGGCACTACATAATGAAAATGCTTTTGCTCTTCCTTATGGCTCCTGGCTTACCCTTGTTTTTGAGAAGTTCAATGTTCCCTTGTCTGGTGAACACATGGTGCCTATAACTAACCCCAAACATGAAATCACTCCGAAGAAAGTATGTAATACCAAAATTGGCGTCAAATTTGATCCGATTAATAGAACCATCACATACATTCATAATCCTCCACAAAACCAACCTCCACAAGAACAACCACTTCAAAACCAACCTCCACAACAAATGGAAAACTCTTACAGTCAAGTTTTTGACTATCTTCAATACATGAACAACAACATGAACAATAAATTTGCTCATCTCTATGCCCATACCAATGTCCCTCCTTATGAAGCTCAACCCTATCATTACCCTTTCATTCAACCTCAAACCAATGAAGGCAATGATGGTGAAAATCAAGATGATGAAGACTTTGTTGAAGGCATGGATGATTAGTTTTTAAGTTATTATATTTCTTATGTTCTTATGTTTTATGTCATTTTTCTAGTTTCGTTTAAGACACTTCATGTATTGTGATCCCTTTCGTTTTGTGCACTTTGTTTATGTTATATCTATGTATGCAAACTTTATTTATGCTATGTTGTTTCTATGTGCAAAATTTTTATGATCTTCTTTCCCATTCCTTTTTGCTAATGACAAAGGGGGAGAAGACTTTGTAGTTTATTTTGTGTTTCTCTAACCCTAATTGCAGCAAGCAAGCAATCTTCAAAACCCTCATGCAATAGATAAAGGGGGAGTCTTTGACTTAGGGGGGGTTTTTAAACAACTTGATTAGAGAAAACCAAGATGCACTCCAAACTTCAAGAAATGGTTGTCATCATCAAAAAGGGGGAGACTATGAAATCAAGCTTTCCAAATGTTTTGATGAAGACAAGCTGGCATGCAAAAATGAATGGATCAAGATAGAAGATTTATCTCAAGCAAAGATTCATTGATCAAGATCAACATTTCAAGACTTATGACTTAAGGTATATGAAATTTTTGATCTTATGCTCTTAGTGCTCAAAACTATTTTTAATCATGCATTTACTTTATTAAAATAATATTTTGAGTATATACTATGTATGATTGAAGAAGGATGTTTTAAATTGCTTAAAATCTTTGAAAATAATGATTTTTCAATTTTTGTACACAAGCAATCGATTGTCATGCTAGGACAATTGGTTGCACCCAAAAAACAAAAGTTTATGTTTGACATACAATCAGTTGTCATCTAGCAGCAATCGATTGTCATGTGTTCTGTTTTCAAATTTTTTGAACGTTGGCTTATGAGCAACCAATTTCTCCCCAATGACAATCGGTTGTCATAGTTATATTTTTCAAAGTTTTTAAATATTGCTTTTATAGAAATCGGTTGTTGCTTTAGTGCAACCGGTTGTTGTGCTTCAGATTTTGAAAAATTTTATTTTTCCAGCAACTTTCTGTAACACTTTTTCATGGCAATCTTTGTATCTTTTCAAATACATTTTGTTAGTAAAAATAGTTTAAACATTGCTATGATTCATTGAAGAGGTATTACTACACTATAAATTATTTTTATTTAGAATTTTGAAAATACAACAACAATCACTAACAACTATTATTTTCTATTCTTTGAATCATACTCTCTATACTCAAGAGTTTTGTTCATCATTTTCATATGCATACTGAAAATTGTTCTTGAGCACTTAAAAGAGTATTCCATCTTAAATTTCATATTGAATAGAAAAGATCAACCAAGTGATTGACATTGATCTTTCATTATTTAAATTCTTATACAAATCAAACAAACTATTGTATACTTGTTTTCAGGATTGTTGGAAACAAGAAAGACACTTAGGGAGGATTTTTCTCTTTGTGGTCTTAGTGAAAATCCAAGAGGATTGTTCTTGGTCCAAGAGGATTGTTCTTGGTCCAAGACGATTGTTCTTGGTTGTTAGGTAGTCTTTTTACAAATTACCAACTATAAGGAAATCTCTTTCATGTTGAAAGCGGAATGGAGTACTCTCGGTCTGTAAGGGGAACCGGGATACATCTCTGTGTTCTTTACTTTACGCATTTACTGCTTTCATCACTTATAAGAAAAAGAAAGAAAAGAAACTCGTGCAAAAAAATATTCATACAATTCAGAAAAAGTTTTAAAGAACCTAATTCACCCCCCCCCCCCCCCCCTTCTTAGGTCCATCTCAACTTAAAGGGTGTTGACTGAATTTTTTGTTAAGGACCAGATCTGGTGGCCCATTACCCTTGCGTTGGATCTGGTGTTGTTATGTTTGGGAGGTTCAGCATGGGCAAGCACCCCAGAAGCGCTGGATCTGGAACAATGAAGATCTGATGGCTGGATCTGAGGGTGGAAGGTATACGCGTGGGATGGCAATGCGTTGGATCTGAAAGAAACTTGTTAGAAAAACAAAACTCCAGACCTGGGTATCGAACCCAGGTCCCTCCTTTTGCACACATTCCTCTTTACCACTCAGCCAACTTGTTAATCATTTATACCAATGACAAAGTAATAATATATTAGAAACACCAAAAAGATCCTGAGGTGTACACGCATACGCCCCAGTGGGGTCCTGGATATTTGAATGGACCAATTGAAAGAGTGGATCGTGCCACGCCTTCCTTCGCCTGAGTCAAAAACCTAGTGACACCGGATTCAACAATCCGGTCGTCTTCTCCGATGGACCGCAATCATCAAACATGCAAAATAGCCACGTTAAACGCAAAAGAAGGACCCTAACCCCCTAATTCGAGGGTTGCGAATCTAGTGGTGGTGTCCGTTTGGTCTGAAAGTCCCTGTACAGGGAGATACGAAGCTTACAGTTTACTATGCCTTAGTAATGGAAGATGGCTATTTAGCCATCAAAGCTCATCAACGATTGCCCAGACCTGTTCCTTATCATCTAATTATCATGTTAATGGGGTTAGAACAAATTGAAACGAGCTATGATTCAAAATATGATGGACAGAAAAATTATGAAAAATATGAGTTATATATGATGAATTTCAGTGTGTTATGGCTATGGATTATGATCCATACTTACCCAAGCTTACCTCAGGAATACTAAGGAACGGTTAGAATGCTTTGAAGCTGGCTGCAAAAGTGAATACGAGGATTGCACCACTCTTTGAAATTTTTTGAGAAGTGTTAGGGTTCTTTTGAGGATGCTGCGTGTATGTATTAGGTCTGGAATTTTTGTGCATATATATGAGACACTATTAGGTCAACAAATGTGGAAGAATATCCAAGCTTTCATGAAAAAATATTTTCTTTCAATTATGTGATTTTTTTGGCTTTTTTAGAACAAATCCAATCTCTCTTTTCTCCACGAGCTTCCCTTGATATGCCAACATATTTTTTCCATTATTTGATGAGAAAAAGATTCCAAATCGAATCCTACATTATTTTTATTATTTATTTATTTGATTTTGCATTTTAATGAATAAAATATCAAAATAAATAGTATAAATAATAAAATAATGTATGAGTGAGCTCAGAGGTCGTGGGCCATGTTAGAAACAAGTTTCAAGCATGAAAAGATAGGCCCATTTGGAAAAAAAAAATCAAGTTTGGTCATTATTGGCTTCATGCACTTTTCCAAAAATTGGTCAACTTTGGAAATGCATATCTCTCTCATTTTTAACCCTAAGAGGATATTTTCCTTGACTTTTTATAGAGCTTAGGATTTCCTCTAAACAACCCTTTTGGTTTCATTTCAATTGGATCTTCCATGTTCATGTAAGGAGCTTTGATCCAAAAGGTGTTTTTGTTGACTTTTTGAAAGGACCTATAATATATGAGCTTGTATATTTTAACTGGGGCATTTCTTGATCTTGATGGATGAAGATAAGTTGTAGGAAATTGGATTCTATTCAAAATGAGCTTTGGTGGAAAAATTTCTGATAAAGTATGAGAAAGTTATGCTTGGTCAAAGTTTGGTTGACTTTTCCTATAAAAACCCTAATTTGCCATTTTTTACTTTTGATGAGTTAGGAGCATTTCTTGAGGAATCATGATCAACCCTTGATCAAATGATGGATAGTAACTCAAAATGTTGATGTTGACAAAAGTCTTGAAGTTTGACTGTATATAGGCCACAATTGACTTTTGACCTAATATAGTTGATTTTCAGGCATTTGAGCAGTTGACTGAACAAACTTGTTGTGTATGGCATGAAATTTGGAATGGATAATCTTGAGGACACATTAGGACCATGGAAAACATTTAAGACCATTAGAGCTCAACCATCTTGATGAAAATTGAAACCCTAGTTTGAGGTTTATTGCCTTAGTAGGAGAATTTGTCTGGTCAATTCTTAGTCATCCTAGGGCAAGTTGGGGACCTCAATGGGCATGTGTTGAGTAAAATGTGAGGGCAAATTTTGGGGTACAATAGCTTCCCCTGTTCAATCTTCTTAAACTGGAGGATGTAGATTGGTTGGTCTGCCTTTCGTGATCTGAAGGTGGAAGATGATTGAACACTAGAGTGCCCAGAAATTTGCACTTGTCTACAGTAACACTATTGGTGGATAATATCAGGAATGGGCTTATAGATTCCATTTGAAAAATTTGACGGAAGATTATCGGAGATGGGTTTAAAGATGCTATCCAGCAAATATGACGAAGAGTTGTCAAAGATGGGCTTAATGATGCCATCTACAGAACCATATTGATTTTATGAGATATTCCTTTGTAGGGATTCCTATTCCTATTGTTGAGGAGGACTCCGCTAAGAAATATTGGTCTTTTTCTTGGGAAATAGAGTTTAGGAGATTCAGTTGTCCATTAATCTACTGGGGAGTCATCTATTAACTGGAAAGACAAAAGTGAACTGCTATCTGGTCAGGATCCAGGCTTCACAGCGACTTGTTAAGGATAATAAGGCTGACTACCATTTGGTTGTATTATAGGTTTCACAGTGACTTACTAGGGAATATGAAATTTACTTCTATCTAGTCAGACTCCAGGCTTTACAGTTTCTTTAACTGGGTAAAAATCAGAAAAATCTTAGTGTCGATTTAACTGAACCAAAGAAAGGTCTTGAATTATCTTCAACTGGAATAGAAATCAGAAAAATCTTAGTGTCGATTTAACTAAACCAGAGAAGGGTCTTGGATTATCTTTGACTGGAATGGAAATAAGAAAAATCTTAATGCCGATTTAACTGACCCAGAGAAAGGTCTTGGATTAACTTTAACTGGAATAGAAATCAGAAAAATCTTAGTGTCGATTTAATAGAACCAGAAAAGGTCCTGGATTAACTTTAACTGGAATAGAAATCAGAAAAATCTTAGTGCCGATTTAACTGAACCAGAGAAAAGTCTTGGATTAACTTTAACTGGAATAGAAATCAGAAAAATCTTAGTGTCGATTTAATTGAACTAGAGAAAGGTCTTGGATTAACTTTAACTAGAATAGAAATCAGAAAAATCTTAGTATCTATTTAACTGAACCATAGAAAGGTCTTAGATTAACTTTAACTGGAATAGAAATCAGAAAAATCTTAGTGTCGATTGAACTGAACCAGAAACAGGTCTTG
Source organism: Vicia faba (assembly GCA_948472305.1). NCBI lineage: Eukaryota > Viridiplantae > Streptophyta > Magnoliopsida > Fabales > Fabaceae > Vicia > Vicia faba. The sequence goes on from OX451737.1 coordinate 590,287,838, forward strand.
AATTATCTTCAACTGAAATAGAAATCAGAAAAATCTTAGTATCGATTTAACTGAACCAGAGAAGGTCTTTTGAGAATGATCTTTCTGAGGAAGATGTTGAAATAGCCCTTCGTTAGATGTAGCTTTTGAAAAGACTACCAGGTCATGTAAGTAGTCAACGATGTTTGTTGATTTTATCTTTCCTGAAAAGGTAAAGAGTTAGTCGTATACAATGTCATGAACTGTATTGTGTAATGATGTTCTCAAAATAAATGAGATTATGTTGTATGCGACATGTATGTGCATGCCATGATGTATGAATATGGAATGCTGTTGTGATATTTCCTAGTTTGGGAGAATGAATCCTTGACTTCTGCTGGAGAGTACTAGGAAGCTTAATCTTTCCTTTCCGCTAGGGATGATGAATGGAGATGATTTGCCGAGGATTTTCTCTTTTCGTTTGAGGATATTCTGTCGGGGATTTTTGACTCCTGCTTGAGAATGACTCTGTGGGGGAAGGATGCTCTGCGGAAGATTTTACCAATATAGAGAAATAAGCTCTGTTGGGGGATAAACCTCCACATCTAGAGAAATAAACTCTACCGGGTATAAGGCTTTATAAACTGTTCAAGATTATAAAAACTTAGCTGGGGAATACAGATTTCAGCTCTCTGAGGGAATTTGGCTGGAGGAGGTGATTCCTGTTTGGGGAAGAAAAGATCAAAACTTTGGTTATTTCTACTCTGTGGGGAACATATACATCACTGGGTCGTATGCTAAGGATGTAGTGGTGACTTTGTCTCAAAATGTCTCTGCCCATATACCTGTTGGAAAGAATAATTGTCAGGACTACAAATGGCATTTTTAGACTTTTCCCCGTTTCTTAAAGTCATTAGCAAATGTATTCTTGTTTCATATGAAAGTATTTGTAAACAGTAATCATATTCAAATGCATATGTCAAAAATAATCACTGGACATTTTTGAAAAACAAAATAGAAAAATAGAAAACAAACAGGCATTTTTGTACAAAGAGACTAACGTTCTAGTAGGAGAACACCGTCGTGAAAATGAAAACTATTCAAAATAGTGTACAAAGAGAAAACAGCTATGTGTAATAATCCCATTGAGTTTCAATTCTGCTATTGCCCCTTTGTCCTTGAGCGTCTCATCACTTTGCTACTGGTCTGAAGCTGACTGGATTGATTGGTATCGTTTGAGCTTGATAGTTGATACTGAATTCTAGTCGCAAGGTGATCCAATGGGACATATTTGTACGCTTTAAATCCCTAACTTTTGCCTGGACCTCCTTTTCGGGTTTTCAGTCCACCGCGATACCCCTTTTTGCCCAAGCCGCCTTCTCAGGTTTTCGACTTGCCAAGTGTATATATTTTTTTGTATTTATCCCTAATTTTTTCCCGAACCCTTTTGGTTCACTGGGATGCCCTTATTTTTTCCTAGGCCAGTCAACCTATCGGGTCTTTGTTTATGCGTAGTATCTTTTCACTATGTCCTCATTCACAGGGTGAGAAAGGTCGTCACTATCCATGGTGGTTTGAGTCATGGCTCCACCGGAAAATATACTTTTGATTACAAATGGCCCTTCGTACGTGGGAGTCCATTTACCCCTGGGATCACCTTGTGGCAGTATGATGCGCTTGATTACTAGATCACCCAATTGATATACCTGACGTCTGACCTTTTTGTTGAAAGCCTTGATCATTCATTTTTGGTACATTTGACCATGACAGACAACAGTAAGCCTTTTCTCATCAATCAGATTCAGTTGGTCAAGTCGAGTCTGAATCCAATCATCTTCGTTAAAACCCGCATCCTTCATGATCCTCAAAGAAGGGATTTGGACTTCAATCGGTAGGACAACATCCATACCATACACCAGAGAGTAAGGTGTTTCCCCTGTTGACATACATGCTGAGATGCGGTAACCGTGAAGAGTAAATGGTAACATCTCATGCCAGTCTTTGTACATCACCTTCATCTTCTGTATGATTTTCTTAATGTTCTTGTTAGCAGTCTCTACAGCTCCATCCATCTTCGGCCGGTAAGGGGAAGACTTATGATGCTGGATTTTGAATTTTTTACAGAGTTTGATGATCATCGTATTGTTGAGATTTGTACCATTATCTATGATGATTCTTTCTGGAACACCATACTAACAGATAAGGTTATGCTTGATAAACTGCGCCACAACATTCTTGGTAACAGTAACGAAAGAGGCAGCCTAAACCCACTTCGTGAAGTAATCAATGGCCACTAGGATGAAGCGATGCCCATTGGAAGCGTTAGGTCTAATCTCTCTGATCATGTCAATGCCCCACATTACAAAGGGCCAGGGAGCCGTCAAGACGTTCAGGGGAACCAGAGGTACATGTACTTTATCAGCATAGATCTGACATTTATGACAAGTTCGGGAATGCTGATAACAGTCTGCTTCCATAATGGACCAATAGTATCCTGCCCGTAGGATCTTTTTAGCCATGGTATGTCCACTAGAATGGGTGCCAAAGGTACCTTCGTGTAAATCTTCCATAATCCTCTCTGCTTCACTCTTGTCTACACACAAGAAGTAAAGTAGAGTCGTGGTTGCGTTTGTAGAGGATTCCATTACTAAGAAAGAACTTTGCGGAGAACCTTCTCAGAAGCTTCTTATCATTGACAAATTCCCCCTCAGAATATTCTTGAGCCTCGAGATTTCTTTTCACTTCATGTAACCAAGGTTTGTCCGCTACTTCTTCAGTATCGATCTCATAGCAGTATGCTGGTTCATTCAATCTCTCAATAGTGATATGAGGAGCCTCATTCTCCCATCTGACCTTGAACATGGATGACATGGTAGCTAGCGCGTCTGCTAACTGATTCTCTTCTCGTGGGAAATGTTCAAAGGTGACTTCTTCAAAGTGTGGAAGAAATGTCAGCACATGTTCTTTGTAAGGGATGAGATTAGGGTGCTTCGTGTCCCACTCTCCTTTGATTTGACTTATTACCAAGGATGAATCCCCGAAAATGCTCAAGAACTTGATCCTTAGGTCAATAGCAGCTTTGAGACCCATGATGCATGCTTCATACTCAACCATATTGTTGGTGCAGTTGTAACATAATCTAGTGGTGAAAGGAGTATGACAGACCTCAGGAGATATGATTACAACACCGATTCCATTGTCGAGTACATTGAGGCTCCATCCAAAACCATAGACCATCGGGATCCTTCCTCAGGTCCTTCATCCGTTCCAGGTTCTTCACAGTTAGTCCTTAACATAATATTCTCATCCGGGAATTAAAAGTTCATGGATTGGTAGTCATCCACAGCCTGATGATCCAAATGATCAGCTAATACACTTCCCTTGATTGCTTTCTGGGTTATGTATTGAATGTCGTATTCGATCAGGATCATTTTCCATCTCACTATTCTTCCGGAGAGAGAGGGCTTCTCGAAGATGTACTTGATATAATCCATCTTAGATATCAACAAAGTAATGTGAGTCAACATATACTGTCTCATTCGGCGAGCAGCCCATGCCAAAGCACAAGAAGTTTTCTCGAGCAGTGAGTATCTTGTTTCACAGTCAGTAAACTTTTTTCTAAGATAGTATATTGCATGATCTTTTCGACCGGACTCGTCATGCTTCCCCAACACATACCCCATTGAATTATCGAACATTTTTAAGTACATTATCAAAGGTCTTCCTTCAATCAGCAAAATAAGAATTGGAGGCTCTTGAAGGTATCTCTTGATTCTATCGAAGGTAGTCTGGCATTTGTCATTCCACTTTACCACTTGATCTTTCTTCAAGAGCTTGAAGATTGGATCAAAAGTAGCGGTTAGATGGGAAATGAACATGGCTATGTAATTTAGGCATCCCAAGAAACTTCTAACCTCCTTCTCAGTGCGAGGAGTCGGCATCTCTTGTATAGCCTTCACCTTTGCAGGGTCTACCTGAATACCCTTGTCACTGACAATGAAACCTAGGAGTTTACCAGACCTTACCCCGAAGGTGCACTTGTTCGGGTTTAACCTCGTCTTGTACGTCTTCAACCTATCAAACAACTTTTGTAGATGATCAAGGTGCTCTTCCTCAGTTTGAGACCTGGCTATCATGTCATCAACATAAACCTCTATCTTATGGTGAATCATGTCATGGAACAAAGCTACCATGGCTCCCTGATAGGTTGCCCCGGCGTTCTTCAATCCAAACGGCATCACATTGTAACAGAAAGTGCCTCATTGCGTGATGAAGGTTGTCTTCTCCATGTCCACGGGTGCCATCTTGATATGATTTTAACTAGAGAAACCGTCCATGAAGGAAAAGATCTTATGCTGTGCGGTGTTGTCAACCAGAACGTCAATATGGGGAAGCGGGAAGTCATCCTTGGGGATTTCCCTATTCAAATCTCTGTAGTCCACATACATCTGTACCTTGCCGTCCTTCTTAGGCACCGGGACTACGTTAGCAACCCATTATGGACAAGAGGTGACAGCTAAGAACCCAACATTGAACTGTTTCATAACCTCTGCATTGATCTTCTCTAACATTTTAGGGCGCATACGACGAACCTTCTGCTTTACTGGAGGACAATCTTCTTTAGTTGGTAGACGATGAACCACAATATCAGTGTCTAGCCCTGACATGTTTTCATAGGACTAGGCAAAGATCTCGACATAATCATGCAACATCTGTATCAACCGCTGTTTGACACTAAGCTCCAAATTTGCACCTATCTTGACTTCTTTTCTGTCCTCTTCTGTGCCGAAGTTTTTGTCTCAATTGGCTCTTCATGAGGCTGTATAGCCCTTTCTTCCTGATGTAATAGCCTGGCAAGTTCTCTGGGTACTTCACAATCTTCCTCACCTTCGTTCTCGGCTTGGTTGATCATATTTTCAAAGTCATAACCGACAATAACAAAACCGTTATTAAGGGATCCAGGGTGGATATGGATATGCAATTTAATACGTGAGTGTGTGTAAGAGCATAACTGTATTGATGAAGTAAAAAGCAGAAAAGAAAAATAAAGAGCGCACAATTTGTATAGAAAACGTCCAATGCTTTATTAATGACATATGAGATTGAAACATGATAACCCTCACAAATAAACCATTTCTGCCCCGGGTAAGACACATGACCATAGAGTTTATATTGTTTAATTATTACATATCTGAAAACAAGAAAGACAATTACATCTGAACAAAAGTAATCGGTACAAAGTCTTTAGCCGTCCAGTTATTAGGTCCACCGTTGGTAGTAGGGAGGATCCAGCTGTCCATGTCACAGCTACTGTCAACATCTTCTAAAGCATTGACCCCATGGTTGTTGATGCATAGGGGAGGTCCTCCAGCACAAGCACGATGAACAGCCTTTGAGCCCCTGAAGAGAAACCCAAACCAAACTTATCAGATTTGTATGGAATGTCAGGGAGTTGGCCCCAGATGGTACACCCACCTTCTTCAATAACTCCTTTGGCGTCCTTGAGAGAAGCCATTTTCAAGGGAGGTCTGGTGATCTTTGGCATATTGGTAATAGTCTCAGTTGTAGCCATGGTCTGGGGTACCTCTTCAAAGTTCTGACACGGAGTCTCGATGAACTCGCCATCCATTTCCACATACCTGAAAGAGTTCATGTGGCTTACCATGTATTCCTATTCACCATTTACCGATAATCTTTCCTTTCACTGGGTACTTCATCATCTAATATAGAGTGGACGTGACAGCTCCAGCCCCACGGATCCAAGGGCATCCCAACAAACAAGTGGTCGAATATCTATCACGGAGAAGGTGGAGTCAAAGGTCTGAGAACCAACTTTGATGGGGATGTCCACTTCCCCGTGCACCACTCTTTTCGAACCATCAAAAGCCCTCACTATAATGTTGTTGGGCTTCAGAGTCAAGCCTTCGAAGTCTAATCTGTCTAGAGCCTTCTTGGGCAGCACGTTCAACGATGAACCAATATCTACTAGAACATGGGCCAAAGTAGTGCCCCTGCATTCGGTGGAGACATGCAGCGCATCATTGTGTTTTCTTCCTCTGGGTGTCAGATCAGCATCAGAAACCCAAACTGTTATCATCCATCAAACTGGCCACACAATCTTCGAATTGGTCAGCGGAGGTTTCTTGTGGCACATGGGCAGTTTTGAGGAATTTCACCAAAGCTTTTGCATGAGCTTCGGATCATAATACTAGGGCTAACATTGAAATCTTAGAAGGGGTCTGCCCCAGATGTTCGACCACATTGTAGTCGCTCTTTTTAATTATCTTTAGGATTTCTTCCATTTCCTTCTTGGAAGCCTCTAAAATAGATTCTGAATATGCCTTCATCTAGACATGCTCAATCAATATGTCTTTGCCCCGAGTCTCGGCCGACTCAGTGGTAGGGGTGGCAACAGGGGGAATCACAGGAATTATGGTGGTAGTATCAGCAGGAACAACATTAGGAATAATCACATGAATAGTAACGACTTTTGGAGGAGAAATCTAAGGTGAGAACACTCTTCCACTTCTTGTTATTTTGCTAGTCCCAATGATGTTGCCAATGTCGGGATTAATATTTCCAGAAACTTCATCTTCAGCAGCCAACAGGTCTTGCTTAACGCCATGGTAATAGACACCATCCCCATAGTTCCAGGGAACAGCCTTGTCCGAGGAGTATGGGATTTGCCCTGGCATAGTGATGATCAGAGGAGCCAACTTCAAAGAAGATGTAATCCTGACGGGTATTTTGGTGGAGACTCTGGGAGGACTGACGGAAATGGTTATAATCGAAACATCCTTACAAGAAACAGTTGTGATAGGAGTCTTTTCAAATAGGATCTCTTTATCATCCATCAGGCGTTGAGCACCTGCTTTCAAAAAATAATAAACAGTCGGTAGAGATACACATAAGTGGCAATCTTTACCACAACCCAGAAATAAACTGGCTTGCAACAAATTCCACTTAACAGTCATGAGAGGAGTAACAAGTTCCTCAACAAAAGTAACAAATGTATCATCGTCAACAGCATTAACACCACGGCCGTGCTTGGGCATGGGAGTAGTTATAACATTGGGAATCTCAGGAGCGTAAAATTCAATTTAATTTGCCTCAGTAAGGTCTTGTACATTGTTTTTCAAAGCCCATCAGTCGTTTGTATCATGGCCTAGACTTTCTGAATGGTAAGCACAACGAGCATTTGGGTTGTAGCGAGGAGATGCGATGTTGGGATTCTTGGGAGCTTCCCTCAAGGTAACCAGATTGGATTTCAGTAAGTGAGGCAAAACTTGAGACAAAGTCATATTTATCCAAGTGAATTTCCTTACAGGTCTTTCTGATCTAGGTTGATTAATTAGTTGTTGAGTAGCTGCAGGCTTGGATATCATAACAGCCCCTACCGTTGGACGGTGCTCGGTTCTGCCCTGATATCGTTGATTGTAAACATCACTGACCTCTTTTTTCCTAAGAAAGGTCTCTTTCCTGTACTTAAAGAGGCATCCTTATGAATCTTGCCACTTCTAATCCCAACTTCCACTCTTTCTCCTGTCCAAATCAACTCAGTAAATCCGGCTGAGGAGCTTCCAATCAGATGATTGAAAAATGGACCAGATAAGGTACCCAAAAACATATCCACTAACTCCCTATCAGACAGAGGGGGTTGGACTCTTCCTGCAAAGTCCCTCCACTTCTGAGCATAGTCTTTAAAACCCTCGCTCGAACCCATAGACATACTTTGGAGTTGTGTACGAGTGGGAGCAAGGTCTGCATTATACTGACACTTCTTTTAGAAAGCAGCAACCAGGTCTTCCCAGTTATGAATATTGGTTCCCTCCAGCTGATAGAACCACTCTAGTTGAGTCCCGGATAAACTGTCTTGAAAGAAGTGGACCCATAAGTCCTTGTCAGTAGTGTGAGGCTGAATCTTCCTCAAATAAGACCGAATATGCATTTTGGGACATGAGATCCCATCATATTTAGCGAACACTGGAACCTTGAACTTCTACGAGATGACAATCCCATAAACCAAACCCAGCTCTTCAAAATCCAGCCCATGTACCCTCTGGATTTCCATTGCATTCAGACGATCCTCCAGTTGTTTATATTTTTCATCGGCCGAAGGATACTTATCCTCATTATAGTCAGTCTCATTATCAGAATCCCTTGGACTGGGGTCCTCCTCTCTTGTTTCCCCTTCTTGATTGTCTCCTTCTTTTGATGAAGATGCTATTTCTACAACTTGCCTTAACGGTCCTCTGAACCTTCTTCCCAAATTCACCACACCAGCTGGCTTCTTGGGTTTCTTGGTCTTTTCTTTGACAATCAGGGCTTTCAACTCTTCTTGCCCCTTGGCCAGAGCCATGATCATTTGTTGAAACTGAGCATTTTTAGTTTGTAGATCCTTCACTGTTTGTTCGAGATCCATTGCTGAAATAAATAGCGAAGATGATGAGAAACCTGCTTTGAAACCTGTTTATGCAATGATATGTATGATTTATACATGCAATGTTTTCAAGGATTTCTAAGACTTAAATTTGCTTAAACAGAAAGAGAACAAATGTTAATTGCATTAAGAAGTTTTATCAGTCACCATGATGCCTCTTGGGCTTACAAAGTAAGTAACAAAGCAAAAATAAACTCTCCAAGCAAAGAAAGACTCAAGCTTCCCACAGGTGCATCCTCTTTGGTGCAATGTAAGCATTTATACTCTTCTTTTCGTGAAGTAACCTAGTGAGCTCTAAAACCTTTTCTCGCTGGCGTATAATTGGGTTTCAAAGGTATCATGTTCTTCTTTGAGTTGGATCCAGAATTTCTGTAGCTCCTCGAAATCAATTGTCATGTCAGGATGAAGAATAATGTAAGGAGTGTCTCCCTCAACAATTGGCTCCATAATCACAGGTAAGATGGAGGGGTAAGGCATCATAAGAAATTGAGCACGAGCTTGCACCCATTTGAGGTAAGGCTCAATAGGGATGGAATTATTATGTCCTAGTGTCTTACTATCAACTTTGTTTACCATGCCCCAAGCGCGAATGAACCTCTTGCGATAACCCTAAACATCATTCTCATAGTCAAAGATGATTCCTTGGACAAGTGCATCATGAGGACCATCCCTTCTAGCATAACCAAACTGTCGCAACGCCAAAAAAGGATTATAAGTTATTCTTCCCCTAATTCCTAAGAGAGGGACATTAGGGAATTCCCCACAACGATCAATGATGGTAACAATCTCCAAGGATCGAGAACACCAATGAATATTCGACTGTGTGAGGGACATCAACCTATGAGACCATCTCATACCCTGCTCATTCTTCAAAATAGACCGAGGTATGTGAGAAATAAACCACCTAGCCAACAAAGGAGTGCAACACAGAAGGGTCCCTCTTCTCTTTAGAGTGCGAGTATGCAGAGAGTGTAGAATATCTCCAAGTAAAGTAGGCACCGGATTTGTGAGACAGAAAAACCTTAACCGCATTCACATCTATGAGTTGGTCTGAATTAGGAAATAGAACCATCCCATAGATGATAAGAGCCAACACTTCTTCAAAAGCTTGTAAATCCAAGGTATCCCAAAAATGGTGATCTTTCTCAAACAGAAACTTAGCTAGAAATCCCTTGATTCCTCTTTTAGTTTCCCAATTTGCCACTACATCAGATCTTTGTAAAGACAGAGCTTGAGCAATCTCTTCAGGATTTGGGTCTCTTTCCATACCGTTGAATGGTAACTGATTAAGGATAGGTACCCCCAATAACTGAGAAAACTCCTCCATAGTAGGCACTAACTAGTAATCAAGAAAAGTGAAGCAGTGATGTAACAGGTCAAAGAATTGAAAGAGCACCTTTATCATTTCTTCTCAGGGTTTGAAGTGACCAGGTTGAGAAGTTGACCATGTCTTTCAGTGAAGGGAGAGCTTTCAGGAATCCTTGATGCTAATTCCTTGAGTTAAGGAGGTACCCTCACAAGGTTGACTTGGATAGTGTTCCTGCGAGCGGGCGCCATGTCCTACAAGACAAGACAGAGATAAGCCCTAGAAAATCCTTAAAATGGTTAATATGACATGCCATGTTATGATGTCATGATTATGATAAGAAATCACAGATATAGCAAGAACAAGAAAATCATACAAAAACCTTAGGTTTAAGGCATGCATGGGTTTTAAGGTAATACCCTCTTGAAGTTTGATTGGTTCAACCTGTCCTATAAATAGTAACTGAGTTCTAAGGGATATCAATATCACTGATCTTTCCCACAAGTTTCATTCCGATAGACAACTAACTTGCCACCAAACAAAACTCGGGAGTCAAATCTCAATGAGTGTAGCATCGAGAATCAACTGACTTTGGGGATACACCAAAGACGACTATCTCACTACGTCTTAATGGCCAAGTTGTTCAATTAAGGTTCTAAGGTCAATTGATGCTTCATGACACCATGCAGCGGCCCCGTATTCTCCTTGAAAGAAGGTATTCAGTGTTTGATCGATGACCTTGCGATTCTTTTTGAGAAAATTACTTTTGAGAAGACTCCTTTTGTGGAGAGTACATCCCAAGACCTGAAGCTTGAAGGCGTGTCTACAATTTCCGGTACTCCTATAAGGATCACTTCTAAGGATCCTGTAAAGACTATTGCCGAACCTAGAGTTGCTCCTCTGCTCATTACTGAACCTGGGCCAATTCCATATTCCTCTGATAAGGCTATCCCTTTGACTTATGGAGATGATGTCTACTACCATGGCGTCAAGCAAGAATCATTGACTGACGAAGATGAAAGTTCTGAAGTTACTGATCCCGATGTTGTCAATATTGTTGGGACTAGTAAAATTACCAGAAGTGGAAGGGTTTTCTCTCCATAGATCTCTCTGAAGGCTGTTACTAAACCGGTTTGTATCACTACTACTACTACAGAGACTCGAGACGAAGAACATATGTCTGAGCCTGCCCAGACTGAGGCACCGAAGAAGGTCACTGTTGAAGACACCTCCAAGAAAGAGATGGAGGAAATATTAAAGATCATCTGAAAGAGTGACTACAAGATTGTTGAATAGTTGAGGCAGACACCCTCCAAAATATCTATGTTATCCATGTTGTTGTGCTCTGAAGCCCATGCTCAGGCTTTGGTAAAATTTCTGAAATCTGCTCACGTACTGCAGGGAATCTCTGTTGATTAGTTCAAAAATCATGTTGCTAGCCTGACAACTGATAATGGGCTAGGATTTTCTGATGCAGACTTAACTCTCGCAATAAGGAATCATAATAAAGACCTTCATGTCTCTATTGAGTGTAGGGGCACTACCTTATCTCATGTGTTGGTAGACACAGGTTCCTCGTTGAATGCTTTGCCAAAAGCTGCTTTAGACAAACTGGATTATGAAGGGATCGTGCTAAAACCCAGTGACATTTTAGTGAGAGATTTTGACGATTCAAAGAGAATGGTGAATGAAGAGGTTGATCTTCTAGTCAAAGTGGGTTCCCAGGTCTTCGACTCTACTTTCTATGTGATGGACATTCGTCCAGACTATTCTTGTTTTCTTGGACTCCCTTGGATTCATGGGGCAGGTGTCGTTACTTCTAACTTAAACCAGAAGTTGAAGTATCCTGTAAAGGGAAAGATCGTTATATTTTGCGGTGATGAGGAATTAATGGTGATCCATTTGAACTCTTTCAAGTATGTCGAAATGGATGGAGAATTCGTCGAGACTCCTTGCCATACCTTTAAAGTTATTTCTCAGACAACTCGGATTTATAAAGCTACTCCTGCTCTTCCTAAAATGGCTTCTCTGAAAGACGCCAGGGTTGTGGTTTAAGAAGGTGGTTGCACTTTTTGGGGTCAACTTGCTGATATTCCTTATAAATATGACAAATTTGGTTTGGGTTTCACCTCACAAGCTCAGCGAGCAGTCCGTCGTGCTCGTGCCAATTCTAGGAAATTGCTATTCTGCATCAACAATAATGGAGTTCACAATAATCATGTCAACACTGCGGAAGGCGCTGATAATGACTACGACATAGACAGTTGGATCTTCCCTACTATCGGCAATGGTGTAATACGATGAGAGAACTGACATAGTTTTGTGTTTTATCGCAAATGTTGCGGATAGGAAGAGTCGCCACCGACTTTTCTTTTATTCAACCAGGAAAGGGTGAAAAGAACATGAAAGACCATGCAGATTTTTAGTTCGAGGGGTAGGTTATGAAAAGGGAAGGTGTTAGCACCCTTTTCATCCGTAGTTATCTACGGGCTCTTAATCGCTAGCTTACTTTGTTTTGAAATTTCTTTGTGAATGTGTGTTTTGAAATATATTTTGAATGCCAATATGAGGAAACTTTGTAATGATTCTCGTATCTATCCTCGAGAATACGTACAAAGTGTTTTTGCTTGAAAATATTTTTTGAAGAGTGTTGTGAAAAGTGTTTGTTTTGAAATTTTTGTGAGAAAGTGATTACGAGCGTTCTACCTACTCACAGTCTTTCTTGTTATTTCCTTCAACTTTAGATAATTCTATCCTAACATTAGTTAGTAGGAAGCCCTATCACTGGATGTGAATGGACCGACGTGGGTCATTGTACAATCATCGAAGGCAACTTGTAAGGGCACTTTAGCAATTTCGTAAGGGACTAGATCATTTACCGATGGCAACATCAAAAGGGTCATCTAGGGACTATGATCTTTGATTTCGAAGGACAGTGCTAAAGCGTCCCCACGTTCGAGGGACATGACTGTTTTTATTGAAAGGCAACAAGGGAGGTTACCCTAGAGGTGTGAGTGTGAGAAGTGTGTTGTAATTCAGTTATTTTAATCTTTGATTAGGGTTAGCTATCGTTTGGTTTTAGTCTTTCCATACATAACCTAATTACTAATAGTAATATATCAAAAGTAATAAAGCAGTAAATGTGTAGAACATAAATGCGGAAAAATAAAACCCTAGACTATTACATGGCCTTGGGAGAGGTACATAATAGAAATGGCAGAAAATAAACCCTAATTACAATTACAAACTGTGAGCAGTTACAATAATAATTAAAAGAAAAGAAAATGCGAGAATAGTAAACCACGCGAAACGTAAATATAGAAAAGAGGGAAAGCAAACATATTTTTGATAATTTTTTGATAAAAAGAGTTTTAATGATTAACCTAAAAAAACCCTAGTTAATTTTAATTTTTAAAAAAAAGAATTTATTAATTAAATAAAAAAACTAAATCCTAATTTTGATTAGAGTTTGTAAGGTTTTAAGAAAAATTCAATTTGTAGAACAAAATTTTTTGATTTGGTGAATTTAGGGTTAGTAAGGTAATAGTGATAAGAAAATAAGGTTTCAAAAAAATAATTACCAGGGCTGGGTGTTGAACCCACGCCCTCAATCCTTTCAGCCAACACTTTCACCACCAGGCCAGGCGTGCACCTGTGTTAGGGAATGCAAGCCAGCGTGTTTTGTAATCCGCAAAAATATGAAACATCATAAAAATATCAAAATTCCAAAAGGCGGGGATCAAACCCACGCCTTGGCATAGTAGTGTCTTATCGCACGCGCTTCAACTACTTGGATGATAATACATCCTTTATCTTAAACAAAATTAAATGTATATAATGTAAAAACCATGCATGAACCGGAGAGGCGCCAGAGCCCTAGCTAAGATCGTCTTCTTTGGTAGCTCCTTTTCTTCAAACCTGCAAAACAATGAATATTAGCAAACTAGCAATATCCTACCCTCATAAATCAAGGCTTCCAGATTCAATGGAGTCATTATTTTGGACTGAAACATAGTGGCTTGTGAGGTATGATAAAGGAAACCCGGATCGATACAAATATAGCAAATCATGATTCGGATAGCATGAATGTCATGCGATTAACTTTTCCTGCATATGGAGAAATCATGAACACATTAACATGGTTAGTTTATCTTAAAACACAATGAAAATCAAGAATGAAAAAAATCATGCAATGATGGAATCGTGATGCATGATCGAGTGTTCCTAGCCATTTGGATCGAGGGCTACAAATAGGTTTTGCAAGTTGCCCTAGATTTGAGTATTTTTTTGTGATATTTGGAAGGCTATGTGGCTGCAAGGTTTCATTGCTTATTTGTCGGAATAACGGAGAATATATAGCTTGCATTTTAGGTCAAATAATAAGGGCTTGGACTTGTGTAGTAAGGCTTGTCTTATTTTATCTTATTTTATCTTATTTTGACTTTTAAAAATAATAAAATTAAAAAATATATAATAAACCAAAGGGAGGTGTATGAACAAGTCTTGAGGTGCATATGTAATGTAGAACATGTTTGAACTCTGAAACAACAGCCCAATAGCCAAAAAAATCAAGTTAGCTCAATTTGAACTTCATGTATTTGCTCAAACTTTCGCAACTTGCACTAGTAATAACTCTCTCAATTTTTATCATTTGAAGGTGATCTTGGACTTTTTGGAAATCTCAAGATGTCCTCTACAATATCTATTTTGATCATTTTTGCATTTGAAGAATTTATATTGATGTAAGTTGCCTTGACAAAAAGTATCTTTTTGTTCACTTTTGAAATGACCTATAATGTTTTGGCCCATATCTCTCAAATGAAGCATTTTTTAAACTTGATCTTAGAGAGACAAAGTTATAGAGAATTAAATTTACTTCAAAATGAGCTTTGGTTGAGTAAAATATGATGAATCATATGAAAGTTATGCCTGGTCAAAATTCAGTTGACTTCTCTTCAGGAAATCCTAATTTTGCAACTTTTGACTTTTAATGATTTGGGAGTTTTCTTGATGAATCATGATCAACCCTTGATCAAATGATGAATGTGACTTCAAAATATTTATGTTGACCAAAAATCTTGAGTATTGACTGTATGTTGACCACAGTTGACTTTTTGTCCAATACAGTTGATGTTTAGTCATATGTGCAATTAATTGAGCAAACTTGTGATGCAAAGCATGAAACTTGATATGAGCATCTTTACAGACATGTAAGAAACCATGAAATCCACTTGAAACCTTAGAAAACCAAACTTCCTTGTGAAATACCAAACCCTAGTTGTAAGTTCATTGCTTAGGAGGAGAACTTGTCTAATCAATTCTTGAGCAACCTTGAGCATTTAAGAACCCTAAGACAGTGCCTTGAGATAAATGGGAGGGAAAAGTTTGGGGTACAACAGATGCCCCTTTTCAATATTCTTAAACCTGAAGAGTTATATTGGCATGTCGGCCATTCGTGACCTGAAGGTGGAAGAGGATTAAACTCTTAAGTGCCTAGAAATTTACACTCGCATGTGCAGGAAGTTACTTTGTTGGTTGATAATATGGCTTGAATGGGATTAAATATGCCATTAGGAAAGGTGAAAAAATGCCGCCGGAGATGGGCTTTTAGATGCCATCAAAATGATTGTCGATAGGAGTATTAGAATGAGTCTTTGCATGACTGCATCTGAAGAATGCTTTCGAGAATGAAATTCTGGGGAGAGTGCCTGAGTAGATGCTTGTCAGATTTAGTCTCTAAAGGAAATGCTTGTCAAAATTCAGTCTCTGAAGAATGTGTTTTAGTCATGTAGATAGTTGCCCCGTCCTATTTCAGGAATTGATCTACAGTCCTCTTTGGTCGGTAAACTCGTCTTATTTCGGGAATTCATATCGCATGGTCGTACAGATAGTTGCCCTGTCCTATTTCGGGAATTAATCTTTGGACCTGGTCATATAGATAGTTTCCCTATCCTGTTTCAGGAATAAATCTATGACCTGTTTAAGAATTGTTGATGATATTCGTCAGTTTGTACACTTTTACTTGAAAAGACATAGTTAGTCTTTATGCAATGTCATGATGTATGTAATGCATTACGTAATGATGTTCTCAAAGTAAATGAGAGTGTGTTATATGTGTTTCGTATGCATATGCTATGATAATTGTAAATGATGTATGGATGTGAGATATTATTGAGGCATATCGGTAGCTTCGTATTACATCTTTGCCGAGGAAAATAAATCCCCGACTGCGGTTGGGGATATAGGATATGAATCTTCAATCTCGTTTAGAATATCTCCCCTTGGGATTCCTACTTTCTATTTTGAGGATACTCCACTGGGAATGTTTGACTTCTGCTCGGGGATAGAAGAGTTCAGGAACATTGGTCGTTCATTGCTCTACTGGGTAATTTAGTTCTTATATACCCTGACTGGGGATAAAAGTAAGGGATAACCTTCTGAGGTGTTGTATGACCAGGTTTCTGATATGGATACAAACTCTTCTAGGGAGCATGAAGTTATATGATGTCTATCCTAGTTTCAGATTTCGTAGCAACTCTCTAGGGATAATAGCCTTGACTATATTTTGCTGGAGAAGAGAATTTGTCGGTGATTTGCAGTAGTCGGAGAAATGAATCTTGCTTGGGAAATTAAATTACATTGGGGAAATAAACCCTACTGGGGAAATAGACCATGCTGGAGACACATACTCTGCTAAAGAAATGAGCCCTGCTAGAGAAGAGAATTATGTAGGACATTCCACAGTGTTGGAGAAATGAACTCAGTTGGGGAATTAAATTCTCGTGAATTGTACCGAGGAAGTAATTCTCTGGTGGGGATTAGAATTTCGTAGTTTGTGCGGGGGAAGCTTCCACTATATGATAGAGAAATAATTAACCTCCTTTATCCGCTAGGAGATCTGCTGGGGAGTATGATTAGGATAGTTGCTGGAAAATGCCTCAATTTCTGTCTTGAAGGCATATTAGACTTGTGGAGAATGTATCTTTGTTGGTGGCGAGCTTGTGAAGTTAGCTCTATGGGGATCTCCCAGTGGGGATTTGTGGATGACTTAGACGCTATCCCGACTCCTAGAATCTTTAGTAAATTCTTATTCCTTTTTTTATGCATATATATGTCAACAATAATCATATTCATATGAATATGTTCATTCAATTTAGTCATTGGACATTTTTGCAAACAAAACAGAAAAAGTGAAACAAATTTGAAATTAATTTGTATTGATAATTTTCCTATAAATAGGTGATTTTTTTACAAAGAGACAGAAATCCTAGTAAGAGGATATCGTCGTAAAAATGAAAAGTAAGGAAAAACATATAACTATATGTAAATGATCTTGTCGGGTTTCAACTTTGCTATTGTCTCTATGTCTTTGAGCATCTCATCCCTCGTTGTCAGAAGAAGTTGACTAAATTGATATGTAACTTTTGAACTTGATGTTGGTAATAAAGCTTACTGTAAGTAGATGATCCAACGGGACATAGTCATACGCTTTAATCCCTAACTTTTTCCTGGACCTCCCTTTCGGGTTTTCAGTCCACTGGGATACCCTTTTTTTCCCAATCCGTCTTTTTAGGTTTTCGACTTGTCGGGTGTACAATCTTTATATATATACCTAATTTTTGCCCGAACCCTTTTGTTTCGTTGGGATGTCCTTATTTTTGCCTAGGCCAATCAACCTAGCAGGTCATATTCATGCGTAGTATTTTTTGACTATGTTTGTGCTCACAGGTGAAAAAATCGGCTGAAAATCATCAAACAATAAAGTCGCCATCGAACGTCTTTTATCCCACATGGAGGGAAAGGTGAACATCGAGAAAACCTAATAAGGGAGAAGTCACGGTATTGCGACCGAGAGATCGGGTAAGGGAGTCTATTACGCGAGGGAAAGGTATTAGCACCCCACACACCCGTAGTACTCTACGGTATCGACTCTTGTTATCTATCTTATGGGTGTGTTCAATCTATGCTTACTATTTATTATACTACTAAAGGGAGAATGCATGCAAAAGAAAGGAGAAAAGAATGTAGGGAAAATAAAGTTGTACTCGCTTGGGCCCTACCCCAATGCCTACGTATCCTTTTTGAGGAATCAGAGCTACCGTAGTTCGGCTCACATGTTTTTGTTTGTTTGTGTTTTTTATGGAAAATGTTAATTCCGCCTTCTGCCGCAGCTCGACCTTTGGAGACTTATGCATTGACACTGAAATAAATTAATCACGTCCTTACCTGAAAAGGGTTTTAGAGAAAAGGTGCTCGAGCCCACAAAATGGTTTGAATTGGTTTGTGTTTTATTACCTTGAAAAAAGGGTTTAGGTATGATTAGCATGTTTTTGATTTGCTAAGAAAAGAAGTTTTAGTTTTGGATGCAAGGATGCAAAAAGGGGAAGAAAAAGAGTCTAAGGGAGACTATCCTATTTCTAATCTAATGTTATCATACAATGGTAGCCCTACGTCAAGGATGAAAGGGGAAATTTATACCTAATATTAGCATGCATGGTTTACAACCTAAGGTCTAACTTGCATCCGAATGGAGCAAGCGCATCCTAAGGGAACATGGTATGTACAAGGATATAGCAATCAAGATAATAAACTCATGAGAGCATACATAGGGAGATCCTATCTAGGTTAGCGTGCCATAGAAAGTCTAACAAAACTATCCTATAGGGAACATGCAATGAGAGCGAAGTCGTGATCTCAATTTCTAAATTGAGTGACTCATCAATCAACATGAAATAGAGAAAAGCAATAAAATCCTATAGGGAGCATGCACTGAGAGCAAATTCGTGATCTCAATTCCTAAATTGAGTGACTCGTTGATCAACAACCAAAGAGCAAACACAAGCACAACACATATAGCAAATGAAGTGCGAAATTCCCGCTATAGGTCTTTAAACAGCGACTTCGAGAGCACGCTCTTTATTTCCTACTTCTCATGGTATCTAGAAAGAAATAAAGCGTGAAATGAGGGATAAAATAAAGGTCACGATGATACTGAACGGAGAAAGTCCATTGCCTCTTCAAAACAACGCAAGCGATAAAAAAACTTTACAGAAGCTGCTCCGCACGAGTGATCAAAGAATAAATCTCCAAGCATCCCATATCACAAAATATTTTCCTCAATAGTGTCATAAACTCTCGACAACAATGGCAACAAAATGATTAGCAAACATCAAAATGATAATATAACTCATCAAAATTCTAAAAAAGAAGTTCTAAAGAGTTATATTAATATCTTTTTATTATTTTACCGTGTATTTCTATTACCAAATTATGGAAAAGGAAGTAAAAACTAAAATGTGATGAAAATAAGAATAAGAGAGCCAGGGGGTGCAAGGTCTAAATTAGATGGTGAGATCAACAATTCAGGCGCATAGGCCCGTCAGTTTGGATCCACAATGTGATTTTTTTTTACCAACAAACCAACTCACCAAAAAGAAAGGATATTGGGCTTGGCCAGTGATAGGGCTAACAAATGTGCCTCTTAAGCTTCCACGATCTTCTTCTTCACAGAGCCAAAACACCCCACTCGCAAGTCGTGTTATCTTCATCGTCGACTTCAATCTCTGTTCAGACGTGATGCTCCGATTTGCTTCGCTATCAACATTTTCGCCTGATTCACCATAGATTCATCTCTATTCATCTTTCTCCTTCGATTGTATCTTAACCGACCGCCATCATGACCATTCCGGAAGCCACCATGTTCATGTCTGTCATTTCTTCGCTAGCTTCTTCTCTGATCAAGACATCCACAATGCCATTGTGCATGTTCAATACTTTCGTTGTTCTTACCTTCATCAAATCGAATTCAAACAACTATGAAATCGGAAGCAAAACCCCGATGAAGTGATCAAGAAAACCAAGTAATCTCTTATGATTCTCCTCTTCTTTTTAATCAATTTGATTCTTCCTTTATTCTTCTTCTCCGATTCACTTCTGTGTTTTTGTTCTCTGAGTTTTGGTGTTGTGTTGTTGCGATAAAGAACACAGATGAAGAAGTATTGAATGGAGCGTGCAATACAGTTACCAATTTTATGTTGATGTTATGATCATGTGAAGCTGAGAGGAAGGTGAAAATTGCTGATTATTGAGGATGATAAAGTGAGATTGCAGAAGTTGTTGAAGCCGACAATGAGGAAGCTGTATTCAGAAGTTGAAGATGTGGCTTTTTTTTTTCAAAGATGAAGATTGTTGATGGTTCACTAATGATGATGATGATTGCTGAGGAGTATTGAAGAATTCTTGATAGAGGTGTTGAAACTAAAGATTGTTGAGGAGCTTTTTCCATAGAAAGCGTAGAAAGAAAAAAGTTTTCTGGTGAGTTCTTGAGAGAGATGAATATTTTAGGTGATTCTTCAGAGAGTGTTAAGGTGATTTTTTTTTGTGATTTTCTGTGGATAATTGTATGCTCTGAATAATAATTATGATTCCTCTCCCTCTCTTTCTGTTATATGATTTTCTCTCAGAAAAAGTTTGTTATAGATGTCCATTCTGTTAGAAATTGGTTAGGAAAAAGTTATGTTATGGTTAGTTAGGAGGTTGGCTTTCTGTTTAGAAATTTTTTATGGTTATAGATTGACAGTTAGAGTAGTTAGGGGTTTTTATTGGTTACAGGTTTTTTCTGTTAAATAGGGATGTTTGGAATGGGCTGTTAGAAAATGGTTAGAGGATATTTTGTTATCTGCTATTTTCTTTTCTTCTCCTCTTGTAATGGAAATTTGTCACAGTTATGGACAGTTGGAATCGGTTGGAAGCTTGTAGAGGTTAGTTGGGGAAGATGTTATGGAAGTTGGATAATGATTTTCT
Organism: Vicia faba; assembly: GCA_948472305.1. Classification (NCBI taxonomy): domain Eukaryota; kingdom Viridiplantae; phylum Streptophyta; class Magnoliopsida; order Fabales; family Fabaceae; genus Vicia; species Vicia faba. The sequence continues at coordinate 590,308,345 of OX451737.1, forward strand.
TTTGGTTTTGAGATTACTTGATGGATTGTTAGTTAATTGTTTACTTTGGATTTTATGAGCTGGCCCGTTTTGTGTTGCGGTTAACTTGTTTTTCTTCTGTTTGTTTCAAAATGGCAGGGCTGATTTGGGTGATAGGGACATGTTTTCATGGCAAGAGGTTTGAAGTAAATTATGAAAATATCATGGTTCAACACATAGTAGCGAGTGGTATGAAGAGTTGTTCGGAAGAAGAATTGGCCATGGAGCCGTTCTTGAAGAGTTAGGATAGGTTTATGCTTTGTTTTGCGTGTAACTTGAATGTAACTATGAATGTTGTAGATGAAACTTGAAGGATGTCAATGCAAACTTGAAGTATTCTTGTAATATACTTGAGTTTTCTTTTGTGGCATAATTGGAATGAAGTATTTGAAAACTTGGCAAGGTAAAAAAGTTCTTGAAACATGGCAACACACCGTAATCTTGTATTGTAACCTTGTAAATCCAAATGATACATTTTCCGAAACATCTTTCTCTTTCTAAGTTTCCAGCACTTTTCATTGGTTGACTCATGAAGTCTTGCTCTTTAAGAATGTAAGAGTACTTTCATCTTTCAAATGCTTTTATTTGACATTTCAAAACAATTTTCAAATTTCAACTTGCATAACCTTAATCTTTTTCCTCAACCTCACTATTTTGGATTCTTGAATGTCTTCAAATGAAATATTTTTGGTTCCTTCCTTGCTCATAACAATTTGAATGAAATCATGGATGAAAATCCAAAGATTCGTATAAGACATAGCAGGAAGACTTGTAACACCCTTAAGTTGATAGCACAACTGTAGTTCTGATTATTGAAGTAAGACACCTTATAATGATCATTAATCTCTAAAATTAATTGATCACTACAAACACCACGAAATGCATCCTTGTCCATGATCCCTGAGAGCTTTAGGTAAACATAAGCTCTTATAAGAAACCTTAATCCAATGGAACCTTAATTTGCCACGTATACCACCAAGTTTCCTTCAATAACTTTCACTTTGATGAAATCCCTTAAATGATGATATCCATTAATGAACTCAAGACTTCACAGAGAATTCCCCTTGAATAACACATTGATTAGGGAAATAAACCCTAATCAAATGATGATGATGAGTAAAGAAAGATGATGCTTGTAGAGTCTATATTCCCTAGCTCATGGTCCTTGGGATGAGACTTTGGAATGCCTTGTGCTGAAAGCAACCATGTAGTTCTTTCGCATGATGGATTAGCGAAGCCAAAGTATTGAAGAGACAAGAATCTCTGATGATGTACAGTAAAGTCGTGAGCATTCGTCGGATGTTATTGAGTATAAGGCATAAACCCTCATCAAGATTCTTGAGCTTTCTTAGTTGAAACAAACCCTTCAAAAGATATAGAAATCCTAATGTACTAGCGAAACCTTGATCTCCATGACCCTTGATTAAAATATCAAACCTTGATTATTAGTGTATGAACGATGCATTAGATGACCTAATGGAGGAGTATGTACATGACGATGCATAAGCCAGATAAAAGTGAGAGGGTAGGACAAATTTGGGGTATTACAACAGGGTGCGGAAAATATTCCCCATCCATGGTGGTAAGTATCATAGCACCTCCAGAAAATATCTTCTTGATCATAAATGGCCCTTCGTAAGTGGGAGTCCATTTGCCCCTGGGATCACCTTGCGGTAGAATGATGCACTTTATTACTGTCACCATCCTGATATACCTATTGCTTGACTTTCTTGTTGAAGGCTTTGATCATACACTTCTAGTACATCTGACCATGGCTAACAACCGAAAACCTTTTCTCATCAATCAAATTTAACTGGTCTAGCCTAGTCTGAATCCACTCGTCTTCATCTAAACATGCGTCTTTCATAATCCTTAGAGAAGGAATCTGGACTTCGACAGGTAAGACAACCTCCATGCTGTAGACCAGAGAGAATGGGGTTTCCCCAGTTGATGTACGTACTGAAGTGCGATAACCATGAAGAGAAAATGGTAACATCTTGTGCCAGTCTTTATAGGTCACTGTCATCTTCTGCAAGATCTTTTTGATGTTCTTGTTGGCGGCTTCCACTGTGCCATTCATCTTTGGTCGATACGGAGAAAAATTATGATGCTTAATCTTAAATTGTGTATAGAGTCCCGTGATCATAGTATTGTTAAGATTAGTACCATTGTCTATGATAATCCTTTCAGGGATGCCATACTGACAGATAAGGTTATGCTTAATGAACCGGGCCACGACATTCTTTGTAACAGAGGCAAACGAGGCTGATTTAACCAACTTCGTGAAATAATCAATAACGACCAGGATGAAACAATGTTCGCTAGATGTAGTAGGCTTAATATCTCCAATCATATCAATGCCCCACGTTGAAAACGACTAAGGAGCAGTCAAGACGTTTAGAGAGACCGTAGTCACGTGTACTTTGTCAGCATAAATCTGGAACTTGTGAGAAGTTCTAGAATGACGATAGCAATCAACTTCCATGGTTGACCAATAATAGCCCGCTCTCAGAATCTTCTTAGCCATCATATGCCCAATAGAATGAGTACCAAAGACTCTTTCATGCATATCTTCCATAATCTTCTCGGCTTCCTTCTTGTCTACACAATGAAGTAGAGTCGAATCGTGGTTGCGCTTGTATACAATTCCTTTGCTCAGAAAGAACATGGCAAAGAACCTTCGTAGAAATTTCTTATCGTTAATAGATGCCCCTTAAGGATATTCTTGAGTCTTGAGGTATCTTTTAACTTCATGGTACCAAGTATTTTCCTCCACTCCATCGGTATCAACCTCGTAGCAATATGCAGGTTCATCTAGTCTCTCGATAGTAATTCGAGGAGCTTCATTATCCCATCTGACTTTGAACATGGATGACATGGTAGCTAATGTGTATTCTAATTGATTATCTTCTCGTGGAATATGTTCAAAAGTGATTTCTTCAAAGTATGGAATTAATGTTAATACATGATCTCGATAAGGAATGAGATTTGGATGCTTCGTATCCCATTCTCCCTTGATTTGACTGATTACTAAGGATGAGTCCTCGTATACATTCAAGAACTTGATTCTCATATCAATAGCAGCCTTGATACTCATGATGCACGCTTCGTAATCTTCCATGTTGTTGGTACAGTCAAAACATAATCTAGCGGTGAAGGGCGTATGGAAACCCTGGGGAGAGATAATCACAACCCCGATTCTGTTACCAAGCGCGTTGGAAGCTCTATCAAAAACCATAGTCCATCGGGATCCTGGATCAGGTCCTTCATATGGTCCAGATTCATCATAATTTATAACTTGAATAATATTATCATCCGGGAACTCAAAATTCATAGACTATTAGTCGTCTACGGCCAGATGCGCCAAATGATATGCCATTAAACTTCCTTTAATAGCCTTTTGAATGGTGTACTAAATGTCGTATTCTGTTAAGACCATTTTCCATTGGGCTATCCTTCTAGAGAGAGCTGGTTTCTCGAATATGTATTTAATGGGATCCATTTTAGAGATCAACAAAGTAGTATGGGTCAACATATAATTTCTTAGTCGGCGAGCAGCCCATGCCAAAGCGCAGTATGTTTTCTCAAGCAGTGAGTATCTTGTTTCACAATCGGTAAATTTTTTGCTAAGGTAGTATATTGCATGCTCTTTTTGATTAGACTTGTCATGTTGGCCCAGTACACACCCCATTGAGTTCTCTAACACTGTTAGGTACATGATTAGAGGTCTTCCTTCAAGAGGTGGTATCAAAATTAGAGGTTCTTGGAGGTACTCCTTGATTTTGTCAAAGGTTATCTGGAAATCGTCGTTCCACTTTACTACTTGATCTTTCTTCAGTAACTTGAATATTGGCTCACAAGTAGTGGTCAGATGGGAAATAAATCGGGCAATGTAATTCAGTCGTCCCAAGAAACCTTTGTCTTCCTTCTCATTACAGGCAACTGACATTTCTTGAATAGCTCCGACCTTGGCGGGATCAACTTCAATACAATTACCACTAACAAAGAAACCAAGGAACTTACCAGATCTCACCCCAAAAGTGCACTTGTTCGGATTCAACCTTAGCTTGTACCTTTTCAACCTCTCAAACAACTTGTGTAGATGGTCAATATGGTCCTCTTTGGTCTAGGATCTAGTTATCATGTCGTTAATATAAACCTATATCTCGTGATGAATCATGTCATGGAACAAGGTTACCATAGCACGTTGATATGTCACGCCGATGTTCTTTAACCCAAAAGGCATAATATTATAGTAGAAAGTGCCCCACTGTGTCACCAAAGTAGTCTTCTCCCTGTCTACAGGTGTCATCTTGATCTGATTATAACCCGAGATACCATCCATGAAGGAGAATACCTTATGTTGAGCGTTGTTATCGACCAACACATTAATATATGGTAGTGGGAAGTCATCTTTGGGGCTTTCCCTATTCAGACATTTGTAATTTACACACATACACACCTTGCCATGATGTAATGGCTAAGAACCCTGCGTTAAATTGCTCCATAACCTCAACCTTGATCTTCTCGGACATCTCGGGACGCATACAACGAACCTTCTGCTTTATTAGAGAATAACCCTCTTTCATCGGTAGATGGTGAACCACAATATCAGCATTGAGCCCTGGCATGTCTTCGTATGACCAAGCAAATCTCTCAACATAGTCATGCAACATTTGAATTAACCTGTTCTTGACATCGTCTTCTAGGTTAGCACCTATCTTGACTTCTTTCCTGTCTGCTTCAGTACCCAAATTTACAACCTCACCCAACTCTTCATGCGGTTGTATAGCCTTTTCCTCTTTCACTAATAATTTGGCAAGTTCTCCAGGTATTTCACAATCTACCTCACCTTCATACTCGGCTTGGTAGATCGTATTTTCAAAGTCATAAGTGGAAATAGAAGAATTATCGTCAACAGGGTCCAAAGTTGTTGTGGATATGCAATTTATTATGTGGGTGTATGTAAGAACACATAGCTATTTTGAAAGTGATAAAATTAAAATAAAGACAAAGAGCACAAAATTTGAATGCAAAACGTCCAATGCTTTATTAAATGAAGATATGTTTATGAAATGACAACCCTTAACAAATGGACCATTGTGCCTCGAGTAAGGCACAAGGCTTAAAGTTATTGTTTAAAACAAATTACGTAACTGAAGCTTTGAAAGTAATAAAACATAAAGTAGCTATTACTCCTAACCAAGAGAGATTGAGATAATGTCTTGAGTCTTCCAGTTGCTAAGCCCATTGCAAATGGTCGGAAAGATCCAGCTGTCAAGGTCATAGTCACGGTCAACATCTTCTATAGCATCGACTCCATTGTTGCTAACACACAATGGCGGTCTTCCAGCACAAGCACGATGAACAGCCCTTTAAGAATTTATAGTGAAACCCAAACCAAATTTGTCATATTTATACGGAATGTAGGGAAGCTGACCCCAACAAAGAACAAAGATAAATCCCCTAGATCCTTGAAATGGTTATGAAAATGATATGATGTTATGATGTCATGTTTAAACAGATAACAAACACAAACAAAGAAAATAAGAGCCTTAGGTTGAAGGCTTGCATGGGGGTCCATAGGTAAGTACCCTCTTGAAGTTTAGTTGGCTTAACCTTTCCTAAACTAGTAAACAGATTCTAGGGATCTCAATATCACTGATCTTTCTCACAGGTTTTGTTTAGCACGACAACTGACTTTCTGCTAAAAAAACTGAGAGTCGAATCTCAATAAAGCGTAGCATCGAGTATCAACCAACTTCGGACTGCACCAAAGTCGGCTATCTCCCTACCTTCTAATGGATAAGTTGGGTCAATTAAGGTTATAAAGGTCTGTTAGTGCTTATGACACCATGCGGAAGCCTAGTATTCTCTCTGACTGACTTGAAGGACACTAGTACCAACCAATGTGTCACACTAATGTAGCCATCACTTCAACCATATCGGTCTACTTCATACAATTTCCATGATATATAGCTACTTACCTAGGGTTCCCAGATTCGAGTGTAGGATCTTTGCAAGAAATAAACCCGAGCAACCCTCAAATATGAAGGAAACAAGGAAAACAAGTAAAACAAGTAAAACAAGTAAAGTGATATAACCCTCAGGTAACCCCTCTTTTTCAATAACTCCCTAGCAGAGTCGCCAGTTTTGTAATACGGTGGGAAAACGTACATGGTTTTGCATTTTATTGCAAATGTTGTGGATAGCAAGAGTCGCCACCGACTTTTATTTTATCCAACAAGGAAAGGATAAAAAGAACAGGAAAGACCTTGAAGATTTTGAGTTCGGGGGGTAGGTTATGAAAAGGGAAGGTGTTAGCACCCTTTTCATCCGTAGTTATCTACGGGCTCTAAATCGCTAGCTCACTTTATTTTGAAAATTGCTTTGTGAATGTGTGTTTTGAAAAATATTTTGAATGCCAATATGAGGCAACTTTGTAATGATTCTCGTATCTGTCCTCGAGAATGCGTACAAAGTTTTTTTATTTAAAAATATTTTTTGAAGAGTGTTGTGAAAAGTGTTTGTTTTGAAATGTTTGTGAGCAAGCGATTACGAGCGTTCTACCTACTCAAAGTATTTCTTATTCTTTCCTTCTCCTTTAGATAATGCTATCCTATCATTAGTTAGTAGGAAGCCATATCGTTGGATGTGAAGGGACATCCGCGGGTTGTCGTACAATCACCGAAGGTAACTTAAAGGGGCGCTTTAGCAATTTCGTAAGGGACTAGATTGTTTACCGAAGGCAACAGCAAAAGGGTCATCAAGGTGCTACGATCTTTGATTTCAAGGGGCAGTGCTAAAGCGTCCCCACGTTCGAGGGACATGACTGTTTTTATTGAAAGGCAACAAGGGAGGTTACCCTAAAGGTGCGAGTGTGAGAAGTGTGTTGTGATTTAGTTATTTTAATCTTTGATTAGGGTTAGCTATTATTTTCTTTTAGTCTTTCCATACATGACCTAATTACTAACAGTAATATAGCAAAAATAATAAAGCGGTAAATGTGCGGAACATAAATGCAGAAAGATAAAACCCTAGACTATTACATGGCCTTGGGAGAGGTACACAATAGAAATGGCGGGAAATAAACCCTAATTACTATTAAAAACTATGTGCAGTTATACTAATAATTAAAATAAAAAAATGATATAATAGTAAACCGCGTGAAATGTAAAAATAGGAAAGAGGGAAAGGGAACGTATTTTTGGTAATTTTTTTATTAAAAACAGTTTTAATGATTAACCTAAAAAACCCTAGTTAATTTTAATTTAAAAAAATGATAATTTATTAAATAAAAAAACTAAACCCTAATTTTGGTTAGGGTTTGTAAGGTTTAAATAAAAATTGAATTTGTTGAACAAAAGTTTTTGGTTTGGTGAATTTAGGGTTCGTAAGGTAATAGTGATAAGAAAATAAGGTTTAAAAAAAAACAATTACCTGGGCTAGGTGTTGAACCCACACCCTCAATCCTTTTAGCCAACAATTTCACCACCAGACCAGGCGCGCGCCGGTGTTAGGGAATGCAAACCAACATTTTTTATAATCTGCAAAAACAAGAAACATCATAAAAATATCAAAATGCCAAAAGACTGGGATCGAACCCACGCCTTGGCATAGTAGTGTCTTATCGCATGTACTTCAATCACTGGGGTGGTAATACATCTGTTATCCTAAACAAAACAAAATGTATATAATGTAAAAACCATGCATGAACCAGAGAGGCGTTGAAGCTCTAGCTCCGGTCGTCTTCTCCGGTAGTTTCTTTTCATCAAACCTACCAAACAATGAATATTTGCAAACTAGGAATATCCTACCCCCCTAAATCAAGGCTTACAGATTCAATGGAGTCATTATTTTGGACTAAAACATAGTGGCTTATGAGGTATGATCAAGGAAACCCTGATCAGTGCAAATATGGAAAATCATGATTCATATAGCATGAATGTCATGCAATTAACTTTTCCTCCATATGGAGACCTCATGAACACATTAGCATGGTTAGTTTATCTTAAAATGCAATGAAAATCAAGAATGAAAAAATCATGCAATGATGGAATTGTGATGCATGCTCGAGTGTTTCTGGTCGTTTGGATCATTGTACATGATCCAACCTTACCCTATGATCTTCCTGGAATCGATGGGAGTGGTTGATGTGTGTTAAAAATTGCTGCAACTAGGTTTTGCAAGTTGCCTTAGATTTGAGTATATTTTGTGATTTTTGGAAGGTGATGTGGCTGCAAGGTTTTGTGGCTTATTTGTCTGAATAATGGAGAATTTATAGCTTGCATTTTAGGTCAAATAATATGGGCTTGGACTTGTGTAGTAAGACTTGTCTTATTTTATCTTATTTTGACTTTTAAAAAGAATAAAAATAAAAAATAAAATATAATAAACCTAAGGGAGGTGTATGAACAAGTCTTCCGGTGAATATGGAATGTAGAACACGTTTGAGCTCTGAAACAACAGCCCAATAGCCCAAAAAATCAAGTTTGCTCAATTTGAACTTCATGCATTTGCTCAAAATTTGCCAAATTTCACTAGTTATAACTCTCTCAATTTTCATCATTTGAAGGTGATATTTTACTTTTTGGAAATCTCAAGATGTCCTCTACAATCTCTCTTTTGATTATTTTTGCATTTGAAGAATTTATCTTGATGTAAGTTGCCTTGACAAAAAGTATCTTTTTGTTGACTTTTGAAATGACCTATAATATTTTGGCCCATATCTCTCAAATGAAGCATTTTTTAGACTTGAGCTTAGAGAGATATAGTTGTAAAGAATTAAATTTCCTTCAAAATGAGTTTTGGTTGAGGAAAATCTGATGAAGCATGTGAAAGTTATGCGTGCTCAAAATTCAGTTGACTTCTCTTTAGGAATCCCTAATTTGGAAACTTTTGACTTTTAATGATTTGGGAGTTTTCTTGATGAATAATGATCTACCCTTGATCAAATTATGAATGTGACTTAAAAATATTTATGTTGACCAAAAATCTTGAGGTTTGACTGTATGTTGACCACAATTGACCTTTTGTCCAATATAGTTAATTTTTAGTCATCTGAGCAATTGATTGAGCAAACATGTGATGAAAAGCATGAAACTTGGTATGAGCATCCTTGGAGACATGTAACAAACCATGAAATCCACTTGATACCTTAGAAACCAAAACTTCCTTGTGAAATACCAAACCTTAGTTGTAAGTTCATTGCTTAGTAGGAGAATTTGTCTGATCAATTCTTGAGCAACCTTGAGCATTTGAGAACCCTAGGAGAGTGTCTTGAGATAAATGGGATGGAGAATTTTAGAGCACAACAAGTGGGCTCAATAATTGTAAGACTGAAGACTTTAAACCAATCTCCTTTAGTCAGGAGTAAATGTTATTTTCCGTTTTATTGCTTTCAAGTTTTCTGGTTATGTAATTTAAACAATAAACTTTAAGCCTTGTGCCTTACCCGAGGCACAACGGTTAATTTGTTAGGGTTGGGTTGCGAATGTGGTCCTGGTACCTAAGAAGGTCGACAAAGTGAGTATGTGTGTGGACTATATGGATTTGAACAGGGCAAGCCCCAAAGATGACTTTCCGCTTCCACATATTGATGTTCTGGTTGACAACACCGCTCAGCACAAAGTATTCTCCTTCATTGATGATTTCTTAGGTTATAATCATATCAAGATGGAACCCAAAGACATGGATAAAACTACCTTCGTCACAAAGTGGGGCACTTTCTATTACAAGGTTATGCCTTTCAGTTTGAAGAACGTCGATGCAACATATCAACATGCTATGGTAGCTTTGTTCCATGACATGATCCATCACGAGATAGAGGTTTATATTGATGACATGATAGCCAGATCCCAGACTGAAGAAGAATATCTCGACCACATACATAAGTTGTTTGAGAGACTGAAGAAATACAAGCTGAGTTTGAATATGAACAAGTGCACCTTTGGGGTAAGATCCGGTAAACTCTTGGGTTTTGTCGTCAGTGGTAATGGTATTGAAGTTGATCCCGCCAAAGTCAAAGCCATTCAAGAAATGTTATCTCCCCATACTGAGAAGGAAGTCAGAGGTTTCTTGGGATGACTACATTATATTGCAAGATTTATTTCCCATCTGACCGCTACTTGTGATCCAATCTTCAAGTTGTTGAAGAGAGATCAAGTGTTGAAATGGAACGATGATTTCCATGTAGCTTTTGACAAAATCAAGGAGTACCTCTAAGAACCTATGATTTTGATGCCACCAATTGAAGTAAGACATATGATCATGTACCTAATAGTATTAGAGAACTCAATGGGGTGTATATTGGGGCAACATGACGTTTCTGGTCAAAAAGAGCATGAAATATACTACCTTAGCAAAAAATTTACCGACTGTTAAACAAGATACTCACGGCTCAAGAAATTGTTGTGCTTTGGCATGGGCTGCTCGCCGACTGAGACAGTATATGTTGACCCATACTACTTTGTTGATCTCTAAAATGGATCCCATAAAATACATATTCGAGAAACCCTCTCTCTCCAGAAGGATATCCAGATGGAAAATGGTCTTAACATAATACGACATTCAATACACCACTCAGAAGGAAATCAAAGGAAGTGTACTGGCGAATCATTTGTATTACCAATCTGTATACAACTATCAGTGTATGAAATTCGAGTTCCCAGATGAGAATATTATGCTAGTTACAGGTTGTGAAGAATCTGGACCATATGAAGGACTTGATTTGGGATCCCGTAGGACTTTGGTTTTTGGTGTACCTTCCAACGCGCTTGGTAATGGAATTGATATTGTGATTATATCTTCCAAAGGTTGTCATACACCATTTACCGCTAGACTATACTTTAATTGTACCAACAGCATGGTCGAATACGAAGCGTGCATCATGGGCGTCAAAGCTGCTATCAATATGAGAATCAAATTCCTGGTTATATATGGGGACTCAGCCCTAGTGATCATTCAGATTAGGGGAGAATGGGATACGAAACACCCAAATATCATTCCTTATCGAGAGCATGTATTGACCTTAATCTCGTGCGTCGAGGAAATCACTTTTGAACAAATCCCACGAGAAGAGAATTAACTGGAAGACGCATTAGCTACCATGTTATCTATGTTCAAATTCATATAGGACAATGAAGCTCCTCGAATCACTATTGAAAAGCTAGACGAACCGACACATTGCTATGAAGTTGATACTGATGGAGTAGAGGAAAAACCTTGGTTTAATGAAGTAAAAAGATACCACGAGGCTCAAGAGTACCCCGAGGGGGAATCTATGAATGATAAGAAGTTTCTATAGAGGTTCTTTGCCAAGTTCTTTCTGAGCAATGGAATTTTGTACAAGCGCAATCAGGATTCGACTTTGCTTCGTTGTGTAGACAAGAAGGAAGCAGGGAAGATTATGGAAGATATGCATGAAGGTATGTTTGGTACTCATTCTAGTGGGTACTCATTTCCATCATCATTCTAGAACCTGCCATAAATGCTAGATTTATGCTGACAAACTACATGTGCCTCTGGTTCCTCTGAATTTCTTGACTGCTCCTTGGCCTTTTGAAATGGGGGGCATTGATATGATTGGAGAGATTAAGCCTACGGCTTCTAATGGGAATTGTTTCATCCTTGTCGCTATTGATTATTTCACCATGTGGGTTGAAGCAGCCTCGTTTGCCTCCGTTACCAAGAATGTGGTGCCCCGGTTCATTAAGCATAACCTTATTTTTCGGTATGGCATCCCCGAAAGGATTATCACGGACAATGGTACTAATCTTAAAAATATTATGATCGTGAAACTCTGCACGTAGTTCAAGATTAAACACCACAATTCTTCTTTGTATCGTCCGAAGATGAATGGCGCATCGGAAGCCGCCAACAAGAACATCAAGAAGATCTTGCATAAGATGACGGTGACCTACAAAGATTGGTATGAGATGTTACAATTTACTTTTCATGGCTATCACACTTCAGTACAGACATCAACTGGGGAGACCCCATTCTCCCTAGTCTATGATATGGAGGTTGTCTTACCTGTCGAAGTCCAGATTCCTTCTCTAAGGATCATGAAAGATGCAGGTTTAAACGAAGACGAGTGGATTCATACTAGGTTGGACCATATAAATTTTATCGATGAGAAAAGGCTTGCGGTTGTTTATCACAGTCAGATGTATTAGAAGCGTATGATCAAAGCCTTTAACAAGAAAGTCAAACATCAGGTATACCAGGCTGGCGACTTGGTAATAAAGCACATCATCTTACCACAACATGATCCCAAAGGCAAATGGACTCCCACATACGAAGGGCCATTTGTGATTAAGAGGATATTTTCTGGCGGTGCTATGATACTGACCACCATGGACGATGAAAATTTCCCGCACCCCGTGGACGCGAACATAGTTGAAAAGTACTACGCATGAAAGAGACCCGTTAGGTTGACTGGCCTAGGCAAAAATAAGGGCATCCTAGCGAAACAAAAGGGTTCGGGCAAAAATTAGGGATATATATATATATATATATATATATATATATATATATATATATATATATATATATATATAAAGATTTTACACCCGGCAAGTCGAAAACTTAAAAAGGCGGCTTGGGTAAAAAAGGGTATCCTGGTGGATTAAAAACCCGAAAGGGAAGTCCAGGAAAAAGTCAGGGATTAAAGCGTACAAATATGTCTCCCTGGATTATCTACATACAATAAGTTTTGTTATCTACATCAAGCTCAAATGGTACAAATCAATTCAGTCAACTTTGTCCTACAGCGAGGGATGAGATGTTTGAAGACATAGAGGCAATAGCGGAGTTGAAACTCGACGAGATCGTTTCCACATAGTTGTTTGCTCTGTGGTGCTTTGTACTCTTTCCATTTTACGACAAATTCCTCTTACGAAGATTTTTGTCTCTTTGTATAAAACCGCCTATTTATAGGCAAATTATCAATACAAATCAATTTCAATGTTCAAATTTGTTTTACTTTCTCTGTTTTGTTTGCAAAAATGTCCAATGACTAAATTGAATGAACAAATGCATTTGAATATGATTACCGTTAACAAATATGTGCATAAAAACAAGAATAAGCATTTACTAAAGACTCTAGGAGTTGGGATAATGTTTAAGTCATCCATAAATCCCCACAAAGCAATCTCCACAAAAAAGTCTTCGTAGAGCTATCTTCACAAGCTCATCTCCGGCGGAGATATATTCCCCAACATGTATAATATTCCTTCAGGAAGAAATTAGGGAATCTTCCAGTAGTTCACATGATCATCTCCCCCATTAGGTCCCCTAGCTTATAAAGAAGTTTGACCATTTCCCCCAGCATACGATGGAAACTTCCTCCGCGCAGCCTACGGAATTCCAATCCCCATCAGAAATGATTCCCTCAGCACAGTTCACAAGGTTTATTTCTCCAGCAGGGTTTATTTCCCCAACAGTGTTTATTTCTCCAACAAAGTTCATTTCTCCGATTATTGCAAATTCCCGGCAGGATTCTCTTCTCCAACAAAGTGTAGTTAAGGTTTCTATCCCCAGAGAATTGCTACGGAATCTAAAATTGTGCCAGATATTGTTTAATGTTGTCCTCCCCAGAAGAGTCGGCATATGTATCAGGAAACTTTGTCAGACAATGCCCCAGAAGGTTATACATCTCTTTTATCCCCAGTCAGGACATATAAGAACTATATTACCTAGTAGAGAGATGAACGACCAATGTTCCAAAACTCTTCTATCCCCAAGCAGAAGACAAACATTCCCAACGGAGTATCCTCAAAACAGAAAGCAAGAATCCCCGACAAAGACATTCTAACAAGATTGAAGATTCATATTCTTCATCCCCAACAACAGTCATGGATTTATTTTCCCAGCCAAAGTCATCATACAAAACTACCGATACTCTTCAACAACATCTTACATCCATACATCATTTGCAAAATATCATAGCATACACATAAGAAACGCATACGACACTCTATTTTATTTTGAGAACATCATTACGCAATGAATTACACACATCATGACATTGCATGAAACTAACTTTGTTTCTTCCAGGATAGTCCACAAACAGACGAATATCTTCAGCAATTTTCAAATGGGTCACAGATTAATTCCCGAAATAAGATGGGGCAACTATCTATACGACCAGGCGATATGAATTCCTGAAACAAGATGGGTTTATCAATAAAAAGTAGGTCAGAGATTAATTTACGAAAAAAGATGGGGCAACTATCTATATGACCAGGCGGCATGAACTCTCGAAATAAGACGGGTTTACCAATAAAAAGAAGGTCAGAGATTAATTCTCGAAACAAGACGGGGCAACTAACTATGTGACCAGGCATAGATTAATTCCTGAAACAGGACGTCGAAACTATCGACATGCACAGGTGGTATGAATTCCCGAAACAAGACGGGTGTTATACCCCAAAATTTTCCCTCTCTTTTCTCAAGACATTTCTCATAAAGGATCATTGATAGCTTCAGGTTTGCACAAATGTTGACTAGGTTAAAACACCTCCTAAACATTGATGCCTTAAATTAGGGTTTGGATTTTCACAAATAAAATTGGACTTCTAATGCCTCAAATTACCTTCATGGATCATTATAGACCTCCTAGAATACTCATGTCAAGTTTCAAGTCTTGAATCACAATTTTGCTCAGTCAATTAATCAAATGATTGAAAATTAACTACATTGGGTAAAAGGTCAATTATGGTCAACTTACAGTCAAACTTCATGATTTTTGGCCAACATCAACATTTTAAGGTCCTATTCATCATTTGATCAAGTATTGATAACAATTCCTCAAGAAAAACATTCAATTTACTAAAAGGGCAAAATGGTCAAAATTAGGGTTTTGACTGTAATTGACTGATCATTGACTTTTTTACCTAATACATGATCCAATGGCTTGAAGCACAATCTCAAGGACTCAAATAAAACATGTTGGCTTATCCTCATGGCTCAAATCATCTTTCAAAAACCATGGATTGATAGTTGAATTTTTGGTCAACTAATGAAAAGTCAACTAATACACCAAAAGTCAAACTTTGACTTTTTGGTCAAGTTTGAGTCTTGTAACGCGGTGGGAGAACTGACTTGGTTGTTTTTTGTTTTCTCGCAATTATGCGGATAGCAAGAGTCGCCGCCGAATTTTCTTTTATCCAAAAGGAAAGGCTGAAAAGAACAGGAAAGACCTTTAGAGATGTTTTCTTGAGTTCAGGGGGTAGATTATGAAAAGGGAAGGTATAAGCACCATTTTCATATGTAGTTATCTACGGGCTCTTAGTTTCTTCCTAGATCACTTGCTTTTGTTTAAATGTGCTTGTGGGTTTCGAAAGTATAATGAAAATGTCCTTGTAATGGTTCTCGTTTCTATAAGAACGCGTACAAAGTATTGTTTTGAAAAATAGTTCAAAGATGTGTTTGTGGGATATGTTTTTTGAAAGTGTTATTGGAAAGATGTTTTTGTAATGGTTCTCGTCTCTATAAGAACGTATACAAAAAGCTTTTGTCTTTTGAAAATGTTTTAATATAAAAGTGTTGGTGGGAAATGTTTGGTTGTCAGCAAGCGAGCAACTAGGAGCGAACCTACCTACTCAAAGGGTCTTTAATGTTATTTTCCTCCTCCTATAGATGTTGCTATGTTACCATTGATTTGGTAAGAAACCCCATTGTTGGATGTGAAGGGACGGGCGTGGGTCAATTGTGCAGTCATAGAAGGCAACTTGTGAGACGCTTTAGCAATTTTCATAAGGGACTAGATCGTTTTATCGAAGGAAATATTGAGGGACATCGAGGGACTACGATATTTTTTATCGAGGGGTCTTTTCTAAAGCGTCACATATTCGAGGGACATGACTGTATTTCCAAGGCAACAAGCGAGGTTACCCTAGAGGTGTGTGTGTGAAAAAGTGTGTTTAATTCAAGTTATTTTGTCTTTGAAATTAGGTTATCTAGCGATTGATTTTGAATCTTGCCATACATGCCTAATTACTATACAGTATAAGGAAAACAGTAAATTGCAGAAATTAAATTTCTACACTATTACAGAGCTTTTGTGAATGGGGGTACAAATTTACAAATGGGGATGAATTAATACAATTAAATGTCTAAATAGGCAAACAATACAACCAAATCGAATCGAGCAATTAATCGAAATTATAATAAATTAAAGTAAAAATTAATTAACAAAGTAAAAAAAGGAAATAAAAATTCTTGTTTTTTCTATTTGAAAAGTTTGAAAACAAAAATCGAAAAATCTATTCTATTAATTAGCTAAGGAAATTAAATCAAATACATGTATTTTGTCTTTTAGGATTTTTTGTTATTAAGAAATTAAATAAACAAATTAAGACTTAAATACAAAAAAAAAATTAGTAAAAATATTTACAAAGCTTTTAAATTAGAACTAAGAACTAAACTAATTGAGAAAATTAATTAACAAAATTTATGAGTTATTAAATTAGTAGAAACAAGTAAAATTAAAACTACGTATAAAAACAAAATACAAGTGAAATGGTGGTGTAAAATATGAAATGGGGTGATGTTGTTTTTTTTTATCATGGGCTTTAGAGGTTAGAGCCCAAGAATCTTTTTTTGTTTCACAAAAGTAGAATGAAGCAAAATAGAAAATAAAAATAAAAAGGGTCCCAACAGGGGTTGAACCTGGGTTCCCTTGATTATGAACAATGATGCCTTGCCAACTGAGCTATTCCATTTATTAGTTATTTTTATGTTATTAATGAAATAAAAAGGGAAAAGAGATAGTGATTGGGCCAAACAAAGCCCAATGGGGTGACCCGGCTGGGAATGAGAAGAGGAAAGGGTTTGAAACCCTAATAACAGCAGGCGCCGCTTGGCCATTTAGCACAGGGAAGAGGAAATTTTTTGTTATTCCAATTAATGACCTATGAAAACAAAAATAAAGAAGTTACAGTAAATCATAACTCTCTCTTCTTCTCCCACACTCTAATTTCTCCCTCTTCTCCTTGTTCTTCCTCTCTTCACGTTAACAAACAAAAATAAAATAACACCTCTTCATCGATCCACCTTCCAAATCTCTCTCTTAGTTCCAAACAAACAACAACGATTCTCTGGTTCTGAAATTTTGGTTTCTTTCTCTTCTCGCGATTTTTTGAATCTCTCACGGTATCTCAAATTCATATTTCCACGATGAGACATCAACACCAATGAATCCACTCATTCTCTCACGATTTCAGAATCGACAGCAACAACATCAAGTTTCAATGGAAATTACAGCAATAACAGTAGGGTATGTAAAATAAAAAAATGAGTACTTATGTTTCGGAGTCGCTCCGACGGCTCTTCAGATGCAATAGCAAAACTAGAAACCCAACTAAGGTATATATCCCTCTTTGTGTTTTTTTTGTTTTGTACTTGATATGCTTCTCTGCGAGATTTCTGGCTCTATTTTAAAAATTTGTTTGTGTTGCTGTTGATGCGTCTGTGTTGGCACTATTTGTGTTTCAATCTGTTGAAGCTTTTCTTTCTGGTATGGCTTGATAAAAATCCTCCTCCTTTTACTGGTTTTTTGTTCTCTTGTTGGTTTTGCTGGCTCTTATACTTTGTTCTCTGCTGGTTGTTGGCTGTGTAAAATCTCTTGGTTTTTCTCACTGGTTTCCTGTTTTATTGGTTTGTATACTGTCTTTCCCTTTCCCTCTCTTTGTTTTACGAAACAGTGGCTTTGTTATATTGAAAATTAGGGTGAAAAGTGTGGGGGGGGGGGGAATTTGAGGGTTTTAAACAATTGTAGTATGCTGACCTTGGGCTTTAGAGTACATGTTAAGTTATGTCTATGTTGGTGCAAGTTTTTGCCTGCTTTGGATAGGTTTTTATGCAGGCTGTAGCAGGGCTAATTTTGTTATTTTATGGACTGGTTTAGACAGTTTGGTGAAGGTGGTATCTTTTCCTCTTTTATCTTTCAATGAAATGTAAAGCCATTTTTCTTTTCATTCAAATTTTGTGAAGGATTTGCACTTTTTTTGGAAAATGATGACAGGGTTTTGATAGCTTGCATTGCTACATTTGATGCTTTTGACCATTTGGCATGTTGCTTGTTGTTTTGTTTAGGCTGCCCATTTGTTGCTGCTTGCTGCCTGCTATTTGGAATTGTTGCCTTGTTATGTTATTTTGGTTCTGCTGTATTGCAGCCTGTTTTGCTGTTGCTGTAGGTTGCTACGCTGTTTTTGTTTGCTATTGTTTGCAGTTTGACCTTGCTATTTGGTTTTTGCGCTTCTATTTGGCCTTCTTTGGGCTGCTGTATTGAAAAATATTTAGCATCTTCTTTTCCCTTTTGTGAACCAAGAAAAACCATATTTTTTTTGTGATTTTCAAAAGTAGGAGGAGATATGTTATGATTAAAAACAAAACCTTTTAAAATTCTGATTCCAAAGTGCGAATCCTAATAATGAAATTTCTCTTTTAATAAATAATTCATGTTTGGAATCTTTTCTCATGTTGATCATTGCTAACTCTTTCTTTTTTTTATTTGTTACATGAGCAAATGAGAATTGGGTGGCAAAGGCATGGTCGAAAGGTGAAGAAAAAGTAATGGCGAGGAGTTAGGACGAGTTGCTTGAAGATGAAGTAAGAGAAACTTGAAGAACCAATATTTCCTTTCTTTGTAAACAAAACAATGTAACTTGTGCTTCACTTGTAATCCATTTTGTAAATTTCCCACAAAATGTAACTTTAATGATATTTCTTGAGTGAATTTTATGAATTAGGAATTTATTGTATGTAAATCATTCTTGAATCTTGATGAAATATGAAATTCCCTACTTGCATGATTTGAACATGCATCTTGCTTCGTAACTTGAACTTCAAGAAAATCCAACGCCCTTGAAATTTGTATTTCAAATGAAACCATGCGCCCTGTCTTTCAAACTCCAATCAAATTCTTGAACAAAATAAATGTTTAAGAATTCAATTCTACTTGGTTTACTCGAACTCAAAATAAATGGTTATTTAGATGAAAAATTTAAACTTCCTGTCATATCCAATTCAAACTCGCACCCTCAATAAGAAACTTAACTTGGATATCCAAACCACGAGTAATTTGTAACTGAAACATGCCTTGACTATTATGAAACTGTCAACCTTATTTTTTATGCCCACATTTCGCATTCGTCAACTTAAGCTTCAAACTCTCGACTCGATGACTTAGAGATCTTAAGAATAAAACTTGAAATGAAAGGAGATGAAATCCTTGACCAAATGCTCTGAACTTTGAGTTATCTTTGAGGCAGGCAAAAGAAACATCTTCAAAAACCGAAGATCCAAAACCATAACATCTTGACTAACAAATAGGGAAATAAACCCTAACTGCTGACTCATTGCCTATGAGGAGAATATGCCTGATCAAACCCTAAAACATTTTGAGTATTAGAGAAACCCAAAGATAGCATCATGAATGAAAAATGGGAGGGAAAATTTTGGGGTACAACAGCTTCCCCTGTTCAATCTTCTTAAACTTGAAAAGTGAGATTGGCATGTTCGCCATTCGTAGCTTGAAAGTAGGAGATGATTGAACACTAGAGTTCCCAGAAATTTGCATTCGCTGATGCACAAAGTAATGCTTTAGATTTATTGTATTGGGAATGGGCTTAAATATTCCATTTGAAGAAATGATGGATAGTTGTCAGAGATGGGCTTATAGTTGCCATCCAGAGGTGATTCTTGACAGAAAATGCACTAAGTCTGAACTTGATTTCAAATGGAAATGAATCAGAATAAACTTTGGAGCGATTTATCTGAAACTAGCAGAAGTCTTGTATTTTGTTGACTGGGAAGAATCAGAATAAATCTTGGAGCGATTTATCTGAACTAGAAATGTTCATTTGGAAAGTATCAGGATAAACCGTTGAGAGGTTTAAACATAACCAAAAGAAGTCTTGAATATTCTTTAACTGGAGAGAATCGGAGTAGATCTTTGAGCGATTATCTGAACCAGAGAAAGTGTCTACTAGGAAAGAATCAGAATAAATCATTGAGAGATTTATCTAAACCAGCAGGGATTTGGAGAAGAATCAGAATAAATTGTTGAGATATTTATCTGAACCAGAGAAGACGTCCGCGGGAAAGAGTCAGAATAAACCGTTGAGAGATCTAAACTAGACCAGCAGGGATTTAACGAAGAATCGGAATAAATCATTGAGATTTATCTGAACCAGAGAAGATGTCCATGGGAAAGAATCAGAATAAACCGTTGAGAGATCTAAACTTAACCAGCAGGAATTTGGAGAAGAATCAGAATAAATCATTGTGAGATTTATCTGAACCAGAGAAGAAGTCTGTGGGAAAGAATCAGAATAAACCGTTGAGAGATCTAAGTTTAACCAGCAGGGATCTGGAGAAGAATCAGAACAATTCATTGAGAGATTTATCTGAACCAGAGAAAGCGTCTTCAGGAAAGAATCAGAATAAACCGCTGAGATATTTAAACTGAACCAACAGGGATCTGGAGGAAATATCTGTTATGTAGATGGTCGACCAGTCCTTTCTCGGGAATTGATCTATAATTGACTTGTTGAAAATTTGACGATAACTTTTTGTTGATTGATCTTTCCTGAAAAGGTGAAGGGTTAGTTGCATGCAATGCCATGATGTATGAAATGCATAGTATAATGATGTTTCTCAAAATAAATGAGATCGTGTTGTATGCATTTGTGTTTTCAATTCTATAACGTATGGATGTAATGTATGGACACATTAATTGTTATGCGGCAGTGTTGCTGGAGTCGGGAAAAATAAATCCCTAAGTACTGCTGGGAATAAGGAGTGTAAGTCTTCATATTTTGAAGTTGGAGTGTTAATGGATGAGTTTCCATTTATTAGAGAAATAAACTATGTTGTGGAAGGGAAACGCCGTGCGTTGCTTGTGGACTTCGTGAAATCCTGATGGGGAATCCTGAGAAGTTTGGCAACTTTCACTGGGGAATCTTTGGAGCGGTAACTGGAAGTTTTGCTCCGTCGGGGATGTGAGAGCACTTGATACCATTAGGCTGTATAATCTTGTAGTAGGATGTCTTTGCTTCCGCTCTTGCTAGAGAAATTACCTGCGGGGATTTTATGGAATGGCCTATATATATTATCCTATTTCTTAAAGCCATTAGTAATTGTCTTTCAGTTTTCTGTTCCCCTCTTTCTTGTACTCATTTGTAAACAGTAATAACGTTCAAATGCATATGTTCAAAAATAATCATTTGATGTTTTTGCAAACAAAACAGGAAAATAAAAGAAAGAACAGATAGTTTTGCACTTTTAAAGGAATATCTTTGTATTAACTTGAATAAGTACTTTTGTACAAAGAAACGAACATCCTAGTAAGAGAATGACGTCGTAGAAAATGAAAACTGATACAAAGAAAATATAGCTATGTGAAATAATCCAATGGGGTTCCCACTCTGCTATAACCTTCATGTGTCTGAATGTCTCATCCACTTGCTGCTTTGTCCGAAGCTGATTGGATTGTTAGAACCAATTGAGTTTGTTAGTCGATACTGAAGGTTGTCTGTAAGGTGATCCAACGGGACATAATCATATTCTTTCAATCCCTGACTTTTTCCTGGACCGTCCTTTCGGGTTTTCAGTCCACCGGGATACCCCTTTTTGCCCAAGCCGCCCTTTTGGGTTTTCACCTTGCCGGGTGTACAGATTTTTTGTATTTTTTCCCTAATTTTTACCTGAACCTTTGGTTCGCCGGGATGCCCTAATTTTTTCCTAGGCCAGTCGACCTAGCGGGTCTTTATTCATGTGTAGTATCTCTTGACTATGTCTGTGTTTACAGGATGCAGAAGGTCGTCGCCATCCATAGTGGTTAAGATCATTGCTCCACCAGAGAATATGCTTTTGATCACAAATGGTCCTTCATATGTAGGAGTCCATTTACCCCTAAGATCACCTTGTTGTAATATGATATGCTTGATTACCAAGTCACCAACCTTATATACTTGACGTCTGACCTTCTTGTTAAAATCTTTGATCGTACGTTGTTGGTACATCTGACCATGACAGACAGCCGTAAGCCTCTTCTCATCAATCAAGTTCAACTGGTCAAGTCGAGTTTGAATCCATTCATCTCCATTCATTTCTGCATCTTTATGATTCTCAAAGAAGGTATTTGGACTTCAATTGGTAGGACGGCTTCCATACCATATTCCAAAGAGAAAGGAGTTGCCCTTGTTGACGTGTGCGCCGTGGTATGTTAACCATGTAGAGCAAATGGTAACATCTCATGCCAGTCCTTGTAGGTCACTGTCATTTTTTGTATGATCTTTTTTATGTTTTTATTTGCGGCTTCGACAACTCCATTCATCTTCGGCCGGTAAGGAGAAGAGTTATGGTGCTGAATCTTGAATTACGTGCATAGGGCGGTAATCATAATATTGTTGATATTGGTACCATTATCCATGATGATTCTCTCCGGGATACCTTACCGACAAATGAGATTTTGTTTGATGAATTGGGCCACAATGTTCTTGGTAACATAAGCGAATGAAGTTGCCTCGACCCACTTTGTAAAGTAATCAATGGCAACCAAGATTAAACGGTGTACATTAGAAGTTGTGGGTTTGATCTCTCCAATCATGTCAATGCCCCACATTGCGAAGGGCCAAGGAGAAGTCAGGACGTTTAGGGGAACCGGAGGCACATGTACTTTATCAGCATAGATCTGACACTTGTGACAGGTTCGTGAATGCTGATGGTAATCTGCTTCCATGGTAGACCAGTAGTACCATAACCGTAGGTTCTTTTTAGCCATCGTCTGCCCAATAGAATAGGTGCCAAAAGTGCCTTCATGTAGATCATCCATGATCTTGTCTGCCTCACTCTTGTCTATGCAACGAAGCAAAATAGAGTTGTGGTTGCGCTTGTAGAGAATGCCATTACTGAGGAAGAACTTAGCAGAGAATCTTCTCAAGAATTTCTTGTCGTTGACTGAAGCTCCTTCCGGATACTCTTGGGCCTCGAGATACCTCTTAACTTCATGGAACCAAGGCTTGTCCACTACTTCTTAAGTATCGATCTCGTGACAGTAAGCTGGTTAATCCATCCGCTCAACGGTGATCTGGGGAGCGTCGTTATCCCACTTGATTTTAAACATGGATCACATAGTAGCTAGCGCGTCCGCTTGTTGATTTTCCTCTCGTGGAAAATGCTCAAAGGTAATTTCCTCAAAATGTGGGATTAATGTCAACACATGTTCTTTGTAGGGGATGAGATCAGGGTGCTTTGTGTCCCATTCTCTTTTGATCTGACTGATGACTAAGGATGAATCTCCAAATACCCTTAAGGACTTGATTCCCAAATCTATGGAGGCTTTGAGACCTATAATACACGCTTCATATTCCACCATATTATTGGTACAGTTGAAACAAAGTCTTGCATTGAAGGGAGTATGACATCCTTCAGGGGATATGATCACGGCACCTATGCCATTTTCGAGTGCGTTGGAAGCTCCATCGAAAACCAAGGTCCATCGGGATCCTTGTTCATGTTCGTCATATGGTATGAGTTCTTGACAATTGTTTACCAACATGATGTCTTCATTTGGGAACTCGAATTTCATGGACTGATAGTCATCCACGGCCAGATGAGGAAGGTGATCGACTAGTACACTGCCCTTTATTTCTTTTTGGGTAGTGTATTGAATGTCGTATTCAGTCTGGATCATCTGCCATCTTGCTATTTTCCAGAGAGGGAGGACTTCTCGAATATGTATTTAATTGGATCCATCTTGGATATCAACAAGGTAGTATGGGTCAACATATACTATCTTAGCCGGCGAGCAGCCCATGCCAGAGCACAGCAAGTTTTCTCGAGCAATGAATATCTGGTTTCACAGTCGGTAAACTTTTTGCTCAGGTAGTATATTGCATGCCCTTTTCAGCCAGACTCGTCATGCTGCCCCAGCACACACCTCATTGAATTTTCCAAGACAATTAGATACATTATAAAAGGTCTTCCCTCAACTGGCGGCATCAAGACAGGAGGCTCTTGAAGGTACTCTTTGATCATGTCGAAGGCAGCCTGGCAGTCGTCGTTCCAATCTAACACTTGATCTTTCTTCAATAACTTGAAGGTTGATTCACAAGTAGTGGTTAGGTGAGAAATGAATCTGGCGATGTAGTTTAGCCGTCCTAAGAATCCTCTGACTTACTTCTCGGTGCGAGGAGTAGGCATTTCTTGTATTGCTTTTACCTTTGCAGGGTCCACTTCGATACCTTTACCGCTGACGATGAAGCCTAGGAGTTTACCGGACCTCACTCCAAATGTGCATTTACTCGGGTTCAACCTTAGCTTGTATTTCTTTAGCCTTTCAAATAGTTTCTGCAAATGGTCAAGATGTTCCTCTTCAGTTTGAGATCTGGCTATCATGTCATCCACGTAGACCTCTATCTCGCGATGGATAATATCATGAAACAGAGCTACCATGGCACGCTGATAAGTTGCCCCGGCATTCTTCAGCCCAAATGGCATAACGTTGTAACAGAATATGCCCTATTCTGTGACAAAGGTCATTTTCTCCATGTGCTTAGGTTCCATTTTGATTTGGTTGTACCTGGAGAAACCATCCATGAAGGAGAATACTTTATGTTGTGCGGTATTGTCAACCAGAATATCGATGTGGGGAAGCGGTAAATCATCCTTAGGGCTTGTCCTATTCAAGTCTCTGTAATCCACACACATGCGTACTTTACCATCCTTTTTAGGCACTGGAACAACATTGGCGACCCATTATGGATAGCAGATGACGGCTAAGAATCTGGCGTTGAACTGCTTCATGACTTCAGTCTTGATCTTCTCTGAGATTTCTGGCCGCATGTGACAGACTTTCTATTTTACCCGAGGGAAGTCTTCTTTTGTGGGTAGACGATGGACCACGATATCCACGTCGAGCCCTGGCATGTCTTCGTATGACCAGACAAAGACCTCAACATTGTCATGTAGTAACTAAGTTAAGCGCTTCTTGACACTAGGTTCCAGATTGGCACCTACCTTGACTTCTTTCTTATCCTCTTCAGTACCTAAGTTAACTGTGTCAACCGACTCTTCGTGGGGATGTATAGTCCTTTATTCCTATTCTAGTAACCTGGCTAGTTCCCCTGGCACCTCACAATCTTCCTCACCTTCGTCTTCGGCTTGGTAGTTCGGATTTTCAAAGTCACAATAGGCCATAGCATAATCGTTACCCATGTGATCCTGAGTGGATGTGGATCTGCATTTTAATATGTGAGTGTGTGTAAGAGCATAGCTATCTTTGAAAAAAAATGTAGAAAAAAGAAGAACAAACTGTAAAATTTTCATGCAAAAACGTCCATGATTCATTGATGACATTTGAAAATGAAGTAACAACCCTTACAAATGGACCGTTTTTCCTCTGGTAAGACACAAGGTTTTAAAGTCTAAATTGTTTAATTATTACAAGTATGACAAAAATTTAAAGACAATTATTATTGGACAAAAGTAATAGGGACAAATTATTTGGCTTCCCAGTTGTTGAGTCCTACGTTGATAGTTAGAAAAATCCATTCTTCCAGGTCACAGCTGTCATCACTATCTTCCACTGCGTTGACTCCATGGTTGCTGATCCGCAAAGGTGGTCCCTCGACACGAGCACGACGAACAACTTTCTGGGCTCCTGAAGTAAAACCCAAACCAAATTTATCAGATTTGTAGGGAATATCCGGGAGTTTTCCCCAAATGGTACACCCACCTTCTTCGACTACTGCCTTGGCATCTTTCAGAGAAGCCATCTTCAGCGGAGGTCTGGTAATCTTCGGGACTTTGGAAACAGTGTTGGTTGTCGTAATTATTTGTGGGACTTCCTCGAAATGCTAACACGGAGTTTCGATGAATTCACCATCCATTTCCACATATCTGAAGGAGTTCAGGTGATTGGCCATATATTCCTCATCTCCATGGACAATGATGATTTTTTCCTTGATTGGGTACTTCAACATCTGATGTAATGTAGAGGTGACGACACCAGTGTCATGAATCCAAGGTCGGCCCAATAAACAGAAATAGGAATGTGAATATCCATCACATAGAAAGTTGAATCAAAGGTCTGAGTTCCATCTTTAATGGGGATGTCCACCTCCCCGTGCACCATTCTCTTTGAACCGTCGAAGGCCCTTACCACTATGTTGCTGGGTTTTAAGGTCAAACCTTCACAGCCTAGTCTATCCAGAGCATTCTTAGAAATCACATTCAATGATGAACCAGTATCTATAAGGACATAGGCCAAAGTAGTGCCCCTGCATTCGATAGAGACAAGCAACGCCTCATTGTGTTTCCTCCCTTTAGGTGTCAGATCAACGTCAAAAAACCCAAACCGTTATCCGCTGTCAAATTGGCCACACAATCTTCTAATTGGTCAGCAAAGGTTTCTTGTGGCACATGGGCAGTTTTAATAAATTTCACCAAGGCCTTCGCATGAGCTTCAGAGCACAACAATAAAGCTAGCATAGAAATCTTTGAAGGGGTCTGCCCTAGCTGTTCGACTACATTGTAGTCACTTCTCTTTATAATTTTCTAAATTTATTCCATCTCCTTCTTGAAAGCCTCTAGGATAGATACTGACTGCACCTTCATCCGGACAGGTTCAACCAAAATGCCTTTGCCCCGAGTCTCGGTCGACTCGGTGGTAGGAGAGTCAGCAGGGGTAACCATAGGAACTGTAGTAGTAGTATCAGCAGGAACAAAAGCAGGAATGATCACATAATCGGTAACAGTTTTCGGAGGAGTAATCTCAGGGGAGAACACTCTTCCACTTCTGGTTATTTTGCTTGTTCCTACAATGTTGCCAATGTTGGGGTCAGTCTTCTTAAAAACCGGGTCGTTAAAAGCCAGCCATTCTTGCTTGACGCCGTGGTAGTAGACGTCACCGCCATAGTTCCAGGGAACAGTTTTGTCTGAGGAGTACGGGATTGGCCCTAGAATACTAATTATCAATGGAGTCACCTTCGGAACAGATGTAATCCTAACGGGTCTTGTGGTGGAGACCCTGGGAGGATTGGCGGAAATGGTCACTATTGACACATCCTTGTAAGTAATGGTTGGAACGAGAGTCTTTTCAAACAAAATCTATTTGTCATCCATCATGTGTTGGACATCTTCCTTCAATAAATGACAACCAGCCAGTAGGGATAAACAGAGGTGGCAGCCTTCACCACAGCTCGGAAATAAATCGGCATTCAACAGGTTCCTCTTGACGGTCAGGAGAGGAGTAACAAGCTCATCATCAACAACAACAAACACATAATCTTCAACAGTGTTAACACCACGACCGTGCTTGGGCATAGGAGCGGTGATAACATTTGGGATCTCAGGAGCGTCAAATTCAATTTCCTCTTCCTCGAGAAGGTCTTGCACCTTGTTTTTCAAAGCCCAACAATCATTTGTATCATGACCTGGACTTTTTGAATGGTACGCACAACGAGCATTTGGGTTATAACGGGGAGAGGTAGTGTTGGGATTATTTGGAGCTTCTCGCAAGGTCACAAGATTAGATTTCAACAAATGTGGCAAGACTTGAGACAACGTCATATTTATCCGGGTAAACTGTCTTACCGGCCTTTACGTTCTAGGCTGATTGTTCCTTTGTTGAGTAGGTGCAGGTTTAGAGATCATGACAGCCTCTACTGTTGGACGGTGTTCAATTCTGTCCTGATTCCTATGGTCATATGCAACACTGACCTCCTCTTTCCGGTAAAGGGCTTCTTTATCACGCTCGAGGATGCATCTCTTTGAATTTTGCAACTTTTTATACCTGCTTCTACCCGTTCACTGGTCATGATTAATTCTGTAAACCTGGTCGAGGAGCTTCCGATCAAGTGTTTGAAGAATGGACAAGATAGCGTGCCTAAGAACATATCCACCAAATCTCTGTCAGATAGAGGGGGTTGGACCCTTCCCGCGAGATCCTTCCATTTTTGAGCATAGGTTTTGAAACCTTTACCTGTACCCATAGACATGCCTTGCAACTGTGTCTGTGTCGGAGCTAAGTCAGCATTATACTGGTATTGCTTGTAAAAAGCGACCGCCAAATCTTCCCAATTGTGGATGTTGGTCCCTTCCAACTGATAGAACCAATCCAACTGCGTCCCTGACAAGCTTTCTTGGAAGAAATTCACCCATAGAATCCTATCTGCAATATGGGGATGAATTTTCCTGACGTATGATCTCAAATGCAACTTTGGACAAGAGACACTGTCATATTTAGCGAAAGTGGGGATCTTGAATTTCTGCGGTATGACAACCCCTGATACAAGTCCTAGCTCCTCAAAATCCAACCCGGGTACTTTCTGGATCTCCATAGTATTGAGGCGATCTTCCAACTATTTGTATTTGTTGTCAACTGGAAGATACTGCTCTTCAGAGTAGTCTTCCTCTTCTTCCTCTTCAGATTTTGGAGGGTCAGTCACATCCTTGTTTTTCCCTTCTTAATTATCCCTTTCACCTGACGATGTTGCATAGTCTAGAGCCTGTCTGGCTGGTCCTTTGAACCTTCTTCCCAAATTCAAAACACCGGTTGATTTCTTCATTTTCTTCTTCTTTTATTTGATTGGCAGGGTTTTCAACTCATTTTGTCCTTTTGCCAGAGTCAAGAACATTTGTTGAAACTGGGTGTTCTGCGCCTGAAGATCTTTTATTGTCTGTTCAATATCCATCTCACTGAAATAAACAGTAGAAAGATAAGGATACATGTTGCAAGAAACCTGTTTGTGTTATGATGAATGAAGATGCATATGCAAATGATTTCAAGGAAATTAGAGATTTAAATTTGCTTTAGACAAAAAGAAACACATGTTATATTAATAAATCAAATTTTGAGTACATCATGCCTCTTTGGGCTTACAAAGAAATAAAATATAAAACTCTAAGACAAAAAAGTTGAATGCATCCTCTTTGGTGCGATGTAGGCGTTCAGACTCCGCTCTTCATGAAGTTTCTTGGTGAGTTCCAGAACTTTCTTCTCACTGACATAGAATTAGGCTTCGAAAGTGTCTCACTCCTCCTTAAGTTGTATCCAATCCCTTTGCAAGTCTTCGAGATAGGTGGGCATGTTAGGATGAAGGATAGTGTATGGGACATCTCCTTCCACAACAAGTTATATGATAACTGGGAGAATGGAGGGGTAAGGCATTGCGAGACTCTGAGCGCGAGCCCGTACCCACCTAAGGTAAGGCTCAAGGGGAATGGAATTATTGTGCCCCAATGTCCTACTTTCCACCTTTTTTACCATCCTCCAGACTCGTATGAACCTCTGGAGTCAGTCTTGAATGTCACTTTCATAGTCAAACATTACACCTTAGATGAGTGCATCATGTGGACCATCTCTTCTGCGTACCCAAACTGTCGTAGAGCTAAGCAAGGGTTATAAGTGATGCCTCCCCTAATGCCAAGCAAAGGAACATTATGGAATTCCCCATAATGATCGATGATAGTAATGTCCTCCAAGGATCGAGAACACCAGTAGATATCTGAATTCCGGAGTGACATCAGCCTGTTGGACCACCTCAAACTTTGCTCATTCTTCATAACGGATCGGGGAAGATGCGAAATAAACCATTTAGCCAACAGAGGAGTACAACACATGAGGGTTCCTCTTCTCCTCATGGTGCGAGTATGGAGAGAATGCAAGATATCTCCCAACAAAGTAGGCACTAGATTGTGAGATAAGAAGATTTTGACAGCATTCACATCTATAAGTTGGTCAGGATTTGGAAATAGTACCAACCCATAGATGAGAAGAGCCAAAATTTCTTCGAAAGCTTGTAAATCCAGGTTGTTCCAACAGTCTTGAGATTTTTCCAGTAAGAACTTGGCTAAGAACCCTTTGACACCACTTCTTGTTTCCCAATTGGCCGTGACGTCAGATTGTTGCAAGTGCAAGGCTCGGGATAACTCTTCAGGGCTTGGGTCTCTTTCGATACCATTTAAAGCTAGTTGATCGAGGATAGGAATTCCCAAGAGTTGAGAGAACTCTTTTATAGTTGGTACAAGCTGGTAATCGGGGAAGGTAAAGCAATGGTGCAACGGGTTAAAGAATTGGAAAAACACTGTCATCATGTCTTCATCGAAGCTCGAAGTAACCAAGTTGAGAAGTCGTCCATGTCTTTTGGTGAACGGAGAATTCTTAGGGACCCTTGACGCTAAATCCTTGAGCTGAAAAGGTACTCGTAAAAGGTTGACTTGGATTGTGTTCCTGCGAGTGGGAGTCATATCCTACAAAATAGAACAAAGATGAATCTCAAAATCCTTGAAATGGTTAGTTTAAAATGCTATGGAATGATGTCATGATGTTATGTACAAGAATATGCACAAGTTGAATCAAACAAATCCTTAGGTTTAGGCTTGCATGAGGTTTCATAGGTAAGTACCCTCTTGAAGTTTAGTTGGCTCAACATGTCCTAGTAATAGTAACCGGGTTCTAAGGGATCTCAATATCACTAATTTGTCTTCTCGGGCATTGTTTTAGCGCAAGCCTCTCTCACATTGACCGAAATATCCCAAAAAGCCAAACCTCAATGAGTGTAGTATCGAGTATCTACCAACTTCAGACTGCACCAAAGCCGGTCATCTCACTATGTCCTAATGTCTAAGGTGGTCAAGTAAAGGTTCTAAAAGTCAGTTAGTGCTTCATGACATCACTCAGCGACCCCGTATTCTCCTTGACTACTCAAGGGCTACCGGTACCCACAAATATTTCACACTAACGTAGCTATTGCTTAGACCATGTCGGTATACCCCGCACAGTTTCCACAATGTATTGCTACTTACCTATAAGGCATCCCAAATATGGGTAGAGGATTTAAGCCCAAACAAAGAACCAAAATGTAAAGCATACAAGTCAAACAAAGAAAGAAAGTAAAGGTGATCTAGCCCTAAGGTAACTCAACTTTTAAGTTTGTCCCCAGCAGAGTCGACAGTTCTGTAATGTGGTGGGAGAACTGACTTGGTTGTTTTGCATTTTATCGCAATTGTGCGGATAGCAAGAGTCTCCACCAACTTTTCTTTTATCCAAAAGGAAAGGCTGAAAAGAAAAGGAAAGACCTTTAGAGATGTTTTCTTGAGTTCGGGGGGTAGATTATGAAAAGGGAAGGTATTAGCACCCTTTTCATCTGTAGTTATCTACGGGCTCTTAGTTGCTTGCTAGATCACTTGCTTTTGTTTTAATGTGCTTGTGGGTTTCGAAAGTATTTTGAAAATGTCTTTGTAATGGTTCTAGTTTCTATAAGAACACATACAAAGTATTGTTTCGAAAAATAGTTCAAAGATGTGTTTGTGAGATGTGTTTTTTGAAAGTGTTCTTGGAAAGATGTTTTTGTAATGGTTCTCGTCTCTATAAGAACGTATACAAAAAGATTTTGTCTTTTGAAAAGGTTTTAATATGAAAGTGTTGGTGTGAAATGTTTGGTTGTGAGCAAGCGAGCAACTAGGAGCGAATCTACCTACTCACAGGGTCTTTAATGTTCTTTTCCTCCTCCTTTAGATGTTGGTATCTTACCATTAATTTGGTAAGAAACCCTATCGTTGGAAGTGAAGGGACGGGCGTGGGTCAATTGTACAGTCATAGAAGGCAACTTGTGAGAAGCTTTAGCAATTTTCGTAAGGGACTAGATCATTTTATCGAAGGCAATATTGAGGGACATCGAGGGACTACGATCTTTTTTGTCAAGGGGTCTTTGCTAAAGCGTCACATATTCGAGGTACATGACTGTATTTCCGAGGCAACAAGCGAGGTTACCCTAGAGGTGTGTGTGCGAAAAGTGTGTTTAATTCAAGTTATTTTGTCTTTGAAATTAGGTTATCTAGCGAATGATTTTGAATCTTGCCATACATGCCTAATTACTATACAGTATAAGGAAAACAGTAAATTGCAGAAATTAAATTTCTACGCTATTACAGAGCTTTCGGGAATGTGGGTACAAATTTACAAATGGGGATGGATTAATACAATTAAATGTCTAAATAAGTAAACAATACAACCAAATGGAATCGAGCAATTAATCGAAATTACAACAAATTTATGAAGTAAAAATTAATTAACAGTAAAAATAAGGAAATAAAAAATCTTGTTTTTTTCTATTTGAAAAGTTTGAAAAGAAAAATAGAAAAATCTATTCTATTAATTAGCTAAGGAAATTAAATCAAATGCATGTATTTTGTCTTTTAGGATTTTTTGTTATTAAGAAATTAAATAAACAAATTAAGACTTAAATACAAAAAAAATAATTAGTAAAAATATTTACAAAGTTTTTAAATTAGAACTAAGAACTAAACTAATTGAGAAAATTAATTAACAAAATTCATGAGTTACTAAATTAGTAGAAACAAGTAAAATCAAATCTAAGTATAAAAACAAAATACAAATGAAATGGTGGTGTGAAATCTGAAATGGGGCGATGCTGTTTTTTTTATCATGGGCTTTAGAGGTTAGAGCCCAAGAAGATCTTTTTATTTCACAAAAGTAGAATGAAGCAAAATAGAAAATAAAAAGAAAAAGGGTCCCAACAGGGGTTGAACCCGGGTTCCCTTGATTATGAATAATGATGCCTTGCCAATTGAGCTATTCCATTTATTAGTTATTTCTATGTTATTAATGAAATAAAAAAGGGAAAAGAGATAGTGATTGGTCCAAACAGAGCCCAATGGGGTGACCCGGCTGGGAATGAGAAGAGGAAAGGGTTTGAAACCCTAATAACAGCAGGCGCCGCTTGGCCATTGTAGCACAGGGAAGAGGAAATTTTATGTTATTCCAATTAATGACCTATGAAAACAAAAATAAAGAAGTTACAGTAAATTATAACTCTCTCTTCTTCTCCCACGCTCTAATTTCTCCTTCTCCTTGTTCTTCCTCTCTTCATCGCTAACAAACAAAAACAAAATAACACCTCTTCATTGATCCTTCCACCAAATGACTCTCTTAGTTCCAAACAAACAACAACAGTTCTCTGGTTCTGAAATTTTGGTTTCTTTCTCTTCTCGCGATTTTTTCAATCTCCCACGGTATCTCAAATTCAGATTTCCACGATGAGACATCAACAACAATGAATCCACTCATCCTCTCATGATTTCCGAATCGACAGTAACAACATCATGTTTCAATGTAAATTACAACAATAACAATTACGTATGTAACATAAAAAAAGAGTACTTACGTTTTGGAGTCGCTCCGATGGCTCTTCAGATGAAATAGCAAAACTAGAAACCCAAATCAAATATATATCCTTCTTTGCGTTTTTTTTGTTCTGTACTTGATATGCTTCTCTGCGAGATTTTTGGCTCTGTTTTAAAATTATGTTTGTGTTGTTGTTGATGCATCCGTATTGGCACCATTTATGTTTCAATCTGTTGAAGCTTTTATTTCTGGTATGGCTTGATAGAAATCCTCCTCCTTTTGCTGGTTTTTTGTTCTCTTGTTGGTTTTACTGGCTCCTATCCTTTGTTCTTTGCTGGTTGTTGGTTGTGTAAAATCTCTTGGTTTTTCTCGCTGGTTTCCTGCTTTATTGGTTTGTATATTGTCTTGCCCTTTCCCTCTCTTTGTTTTACGAAACAGTGGCTTTGTTATATTGAAAATTAGGGTGAAAAGTGGGGGGCGGGGGATTTGAGGGTTTTAAACAATTGTGGTATGCTGACCTTGGGCTTTAGAGTACAGGTTAAGTTATGTCTATGTTGGTGCAAGTTTTTGCCTGCTTTGGACAGGTTTTTATGCAGGCTGTAGCAGGGCTACTTTTGTTATTTTATGGACTGGTTTAGACAGTTTGATGAAGGTGGTATCTTTTCCTCTTTTATCTTTCAATGAAATGTAAAGCCATTTTTCTTTTCATTCAAATTTTGTGAAGGATTTGCACTTTTTTTGGAAAATGATGACAGGGTTTTGATAGCTTGCATTGCTACATTTGATGCTTTTGACAATTTGGCCTGTTGCTTTTTGTTTTGTTTAGGCTGCCCATTTGTTGCTGTTTACTGCTTGCTATTTGGTAGCATTGCCTTCTTATGTGGTTTTGGTTCTGCTGCATTGTAGCCTGTTTTGTTGTTGCTGCAACTTGCTATGCTGTTTTTGTTTGCTATTGTTTGCAGTTTGACCTTGCTATTTGGTTTTTGCGCTGCTGTTTGGCCTTCTTTGGGCTGCTGTATTGAAAAATATTTAGCATATTCTTTTCCCTTTTTTTAACCAAGAAAAACCACATTTTTTGTGATTTTCAAAAGTAGGAGGAGATATCTTATGATTGAAAACAAAACCTTTTAAAATTCTGATTCCAAAGTGTGAATCCAAATGATGAAATTTATCTTTTAACAAATAATTCTTGTTTGGAATCTTTTCTCATGTTGATCATTGCTAACTCTTTCTTTTTTTTCTTTGTTACATGAGCAAATGAGAATTGGGTGGCAAAGGCATGGTCGAAAGGTAAAGAGAAAATAATGGCGATGAGTTAGGACGAGTTGCTTGAAGATGAAGCAAGAGAAACTTGAAGAACCAATATTTCCTTTCTTTGTAAACAAAACAATGTAACTTGTGCTTCACTTGTAACCCATTTTGTAAATTTCCCACAAAAATGTAACTTGAATGATATTTCTTGAGTGAATTTTATGAATTAGGAATTTATTGTATGGAAATAATACTTGAATCTTGATGAAATATGAAATTCCCTACTTGCATGATTTGAACATGTATCTTGCTTCGTAACTTGAACTTCAATAAAATCCAATGCCCTTGTAATTTGTATTTCAAATGAAACCATGCACCCTGTCTTTCAAACTCCAATCAAATTATTGAACAAAATAAATGTTTAAGAATTCAATTCTACTTGGTTTATTCGAACTCAAAACAAATGGTTATTTAAATGAAAAATTTAAACTTCACGTCATATCCAATTCAAACTCGCACCCTCAATAAGAAACTTAACTTGGATATCCAAACCACAAGTAATTTGTAACTGAAACATGCCTTGACTATCATGAAACTTTCAACCTTATTTCTTATGCCCAGATTCCGCATTCGTCAACTTAAGCTTCAAACTCTCGACTCGGTGACTTAGAGATCTTAAGAAGAAAACTTGAAATGCAAGGAGATGAAATCCTTGACCAAATTCTCTGAACTTTGAGTTATCTTTGAGGCAGGAGAAAGAAGCATCTTCAAAAACCGAAAATCCAAAACCCTAACATCTTGACTAACAAATAGGGAAATAAACCCTAACTGCTGACTCATTTCCTATGAGGGGAATATGTATGATCAAACCCTAAACCATTTTGAGTATTCGAGAAGCCCTAAGATAGCATCATGAATGAAAAATGGGAAGGAAATTTTTGGTGTACAACAAGTCTCAAAGATCAAAATTCACCAAGACATTCAAAAATATGAAGCATGATCATCAAGAAATCAAGAAAGTTAAAAGTCAATTTTAAAAGTCAAACTTTTCAAGATAAAAGTGTTTTGTACATGATAATTTCACTACTTCATGCTATTTTTTTACCAAGATTCAAGATGTTTCAAAGAAAACTTTCAACATGAAAGTTGTAGATCTTGATGAAATATACAACTTTTCTTTGCTGGTCAAATCCTAGAAGTGCTTATATTTTGATTTACAAATTCATGAAGTCATGCACTTTTTCTAAAAATACTTAGTGAACATTTTGATCAATTTGGTCAGAATTTTTCCCTAACTTCTTGGACAATTTTCACCTAGCTCCAATTTGATTGAGAAAAAATGGAAAACATTAAAGTTGTAGAGGATGTTTCAAGCTTTTCAGAATGTCCAAGAACTTGAAGAAATCATTTTTGAGCTAAGAGAATCGAAGAGAAGAAGTTGGGCTTCCAATCTTGCATTATAGGCCATTTTTCTGATGAATTCATAACAAAATCTCAAACCTAAGCTATGTGATCCCATTTTTCATGCCACTTAACTTCTAAATCTCACCTTGATCAGAGATTTACACAAGCCCTAAATGTATTACACAAATATTTAAGGCTTTGTCCAAGTCTTGATACCATTTATGGATGAAATTGCAAAAGGTAGCATATCCACTTTGATAAAGCAAGCTTAATGCTAACCACTTCATTCAATCAGGCTTATAACTTGTTCCAAAGATAACAAACAATCTTGATGATTTGGAAGCAACCTTATTGCATCTAAAAAGCAAGACAAAGTTCCTTGAATCACTCACTTTCTTCATCATGAAGCAACAAAGTCTTTGTATTTTGAAAACAAGCCAAAAACTTCAAAACTTCAGAACAGATTTTATCACTCATTTTAATCTTTTCTCTATAAATAGAAGTTCATTTTTTAAGCCATAACATGAATGAACAAGCATTGAAACTCCCTCAAACTCACTCAAATCAGAAATTGCACAAAAACTCCATTTTTACAACAGTTCTGACCTTGAACATCCATCTCTCATATCCCTTGTGTGTTTTCCATTTTTATCCATCAACATGCTTATAATACACATATAGTGGCAATCCAAATACCTGCAACACAACTGTAACACCATTTTTCTCATTTTCCATTTTTAAAAACAGTTTCTTGCAGGTTGACTTCTCTAGAACATTTCAGACACTCTCAGCTCAAAGTAAACATTGGAATAACTTTCTGGAAGTTCAAGGAAGCTAACCAGATCATTGTAGCACCTTGAAGTGAGATCTAACTCAAAACATGATTTCCATCTGAAAGGTGAGTTTTTCTGATATCTTAATTCTTTATACAATCATCATTTGGCTTCCATTTTAAAAAGATAAAATGTAGATATCATAGCCCTGAAACTAACCATGTCCTTAGAATTCATTTATGTTTCCTCAGTAGTGAGAAATTTGAGCCAGAACTTTCTGGAAAAATTAGGTTAAATTTGGTACCATTTAAAATCCGTGATAATCTTTGATCCATTGCTTAAGTTATTTACATATTTGAAACCGTGGTGAAATTTCTAACAAGTTTGATGTTCATAATTTTTTAAATGGTTGAGAGTTGAGAAAGTTAAAGTTATGGCTGGCGCAAGGAAGAAGATGAAGTACAATCATGGACTTGTTTTATCTTATATTTATTGCAACTTGTTTCTATAGCTTATGAAATAAACACCCCAGTGGAGAGAAGCGCACGCGTAAGGCATTACTATGGAAGGTCCTGGGTTTGAGCCCCAGTGAGACCTTTTGGTATTTTTTTACAATATTTCCTTGTTTCTTTTTGCACATAAGCATGCCTGGGCCCTTCAGCAATGGGCCTGATCATTTTTTTCTTCTTCAACTCCGTTGAGTATTTCACAACACAAAGCCCACTTCTTTTTTTTTTTATTTATTTTTTATGATTACATAAAAGAAAATCTGTTTGGGCCTAAACCAAACAAAAAACTGTTTTTGTTTTCTTTCAAACCTCCCAATTCATTTTAAAACCCCTCTGACTTATAATTTGTATTTTTATTTTCTTTTCTTTTATTTTCTTTTATTATTACTATTATTATTATTATTATTATTATTATTATTATTATTATTATTATTTTTAATTAAAAATACCAAAAATATTTTATTAAATACTTATACTAATTATCTTTTATTTTATTTCCATTTTATTTTATTCCCCTAAACATAAAACCCTAAAAAATATTTTCTTAACAAATTTAATTTCTTTTCTTAATTAAAATGAATTTAGACTTAGTTTTTATTTTTAATTTATTCTTTTAATTAAATCAAATTAGACCATAATTAATTAATTTCTTTATTTTTATTAATTTAATTAGGTTAACTTTAAAAACCTTTCATAACAAAACCATAAAAACAATTTTCTTTTCTTTTTATATTATCTCTATATTCTTGTACATTTTTTTCCATTATTCAATATGGTTGTAATGATAATTAGGTTTTAATTTCTCTCATCCCCATTTGTAATTTGTATCCCCATCCCCTAAATGATGTAATAGCGTAGAACTTTAAATTTCTGCAATTCATCGCTTTCCATATTATTGCTAGTAACTAGGGTTTGTATGGAAAGACTTAAAATCAACAAGTATACAACCTTAATTCAAGACAAAAATGCATGAAAACAAAAACACTTTGCACCTCTAGGGTTAACCCAGACTTATTGCCTTAGAATAAAACAGTCATGTCCCTCGAACGTGGGATACTTTAGCAAAGACCCTCAATACAAGATTGCAGTCCATCGACGGCGCTTCGATGATGCCTTCGGTAAACAATCTTAGACCCTTACGAAAAATTGCTAAGGTATCCTACAATGTTTCCATCTATGACTGTACGACGACCCACACCCGTCCCTTCACATCCAATGATAAGGTTTCTTACGAACTAATGGTAAGACAACACTATCTAAAGGAGGAGGAAAAGAACAAAGACTTCCTTTTGAGTAGCTAGGACTGTCGTAGTTGCTTGCTCACAAACTAAAACCATTTCCAAACTAACACTTGCAAAACATCTTTCCAAAAACAAAACATCTCTTTGAACTATTTTCAAAACCAACACTTTGTATACATTCTCGCCGAAACAAGAATCATTACAAATTTTTCCAAAACATAGGCGTTTTCAAAATATCTTCAAACTTACACCAAAAACAAAAACATTTTTACAAAGCATTTCAAAGTGAGCTAGAAACTTAGAGCCCGTAGATAACTACAGATGAAAAGGGTACTAACACATTCCCTTTTCATAACATACCCCCTGAACTCAAGAAAAAATCTCAAAAGGTCTTTCTTGTTCTTTTCACCCTTTCCTTTATTGTATAAAATAAAAGTCGGTGGCAACTCTTGCTATCCGTAACAATTGTGATCAAACGCAAAAACAACCAAGTTAGTTCTCCCACCGTATTACAGAACTGGAGACTCTGCTGGGGAATAACTTAAAAGTGGGATTACCTTAGAGACTAGATCACCTTTAAATTCTTTCATTGTTTGACTTGCTTGCTTTACTCTTAAAAGAGTGTTTAGGTTTTGTATAGATCCTTTACCCAGATCTGGGATCATTATTAGGTAAGTAGCAATAGATTGTGGAGACTGTACAACGTAGGCTGATATGGTTGAGACAATATCTACATTAGTGTGACACATTTGTTGGTACCGTTATCCCTTGTGTTGAATCAGGGAGAATACATGGCCGTTGTGTGGTGTCATGAAGCACTAACTGACCATAGAACCTTTAGTGGAACAACTTGGCCATTAGGAAGTAGTGAGATAGCCGACTTTGGTCAAAGCTGAAGATTGGTTGATACTCCATACTACACTCATTGAGATCGGACTTTCTGGATATTTTGGCCGCAAGAAAAGATTGATTGTGCTAAAACAATGCCCGATGAAGAAAGATCTGTGATATTGAGATTCCTTAGAACCTGGTTAATTTCTAGGATAGGTTGAACCAACTAAACTTTGAGAGGGTACTTACCTATCAAACCATGCACGCTTAAACCTAAGGTTCTAGTGTGCTTTGTTTGTGATTATTTGTTCATGACATCATAAACATCATAACATCATAAGCATTCTCACTAACCATTTCAAGGATTTAGGAATTTATCTTTGTTTTGTTTTGTAGGACATGGATTCTACTCGTAGAAATACCATCCGAGTCAACTTCGTGAAAGTGCCTCCTCAACTTCAAGAGTTAGCATGAAGTGTACCTAAAGATCCCTTCACCAAGAAATATGGTCGACTTCTCAACTTGGCTACCTCAACCTTTCAAGAAGAAATGATGTGTGTTCTTTTTTAGTTTTTTGATCCTATGCATCATTGTTTCACATTCCCCGACTACCAATTGGTGCCTACATTAGAAGAATTCTCTCAACTGCTAGGAGTGCTTGTGCTTGATCAAATACCACTCACCAGTTTAGAGGAAGCTCCAAAGCCTGAAGTTATTTCCAAAACCTTGCATTTTAAGAGATCCGACATTGTGGCAAATTGGGAAACAAGGAGTGAAGTTAAGGGTTTTCTAGCCAAGTTTCTGTTGGAGAAGGCTCAATTTTTTTTGGAAGATATGGATTTTCAATTTTTTGAAGATGTCTTGGCCCTTCTAATCTATTGTTTGGTTCTATTCCCCAATCCGGACCAACTCATACATGTGAATACCGTGAAGGTTTTTCTCTCTTTTAATCCCGTGTCTATGCTACTTGGAGACATTCTACATTATTTTCACATTCACACCATGAAGAAGAGAGAGACTCTTTTGTGTTGTATTCCTTTTCTATCTAGGTGGTTTATTTCGCACCTACCTCGATCAACGTTGAAGAATGAACAAGGCTTGACATGGTCTCAAAGGATGGTGTGTTCCAAGAAGAAGGAACTGATGTTCTATGGGATGTTAGAACATTATTTCAGTAGGTATCCAACTACCAGTTGAAGAACAGATACTTTGGGTGCTGAATAAAAATGTTATGAATACTTTTTGTTTGGAACCAACTCCTGATCTGGAAGAGGAGGCATCTGGTTTGTGCAGGTTAATCAAGACATAATCAATAGTTTATCTAATCCATGTGTCAATTTATTTCTGACCAAGGATTATGGGAGTATAGAGATTGAGCTCCATGTTCTTGAGAAGAACTCATAAAGTAATCTCCACCAAATCCTTTATGTATATGAGATGAGCTAGTATATGGAAGATCCTTCTGATTAAAAGAACCAAATTCATGGAATCCTGTTTGAGGCCATAGAACAGATTATGTTTGAAGAGGAGTATTGTGATCCAACCATAGTGTTTGATGCTCATGAGTATTATTTTGATTGCCCTTGAGGAAGAGAATTTGTGATTCTCTTTATGTGCCCTTAAAAGTTGTTGAAGAAGATCCCCTTGTCTAGGGTTGATATGATATCAGACAAAATGTCGTGACATCTTTGAAGATGTTAAAATTTGAAGGGCATTGTTTTTGAAGAATCAGGAGAAACAAACTTCTTTGAAAAGTCTATATAGATACCTAATAGAGGAAATCTCGTCTGTAGGTACAGACAATGGCATCCATCATCTCAAAGTCAAATAGGAGGTCTGAAGAAAATCTTATTGAGATGTGGCTCGTGCAATCCCCTGCATATGTTGGTAGTTTGATCCTGAAGATTGATCAGTTGTTATTGGTATACCTCCTTGTGTTTCCCCCACAAGAGTTGAGTATGAGTTACTATGGATGTTTCCCTCAGAACCATAGTAACAATGGATGATGTCGTAGAAGATGTTGGAATAACATCTCAGTTTCTTTAGCAATAAAAGTGACCTTTGATCAAGGATACACTCAAATTGAAGGAGTTGTTTTTGATGAAAACTTTGTTCTTGTGGCTAGACTTGAATCAATTAGACTACTCTTAGGAGTTACTTGCATTATGAAGTTTAAGCTGTTTCAAATGGATGTAAAGAGTGCCTTCCTAAATGGCTATTTGGATGAGGAAGTCTATGTGGAACAACCTAAGGGATTTATTGATCCAATTTTTTTCCTAACCATGTGTACACATTGAAGAAAGCTCTGTATGGATTAAAGCAAGCTCCAAGAGCTTGGTATGAGAAATTGATAGAATTTCTTGGTGAGAATGGATATAGGAAATATGGTATAGACAAAACTCATTTGGTCAAGGAAGAAGAAGGGAAGATCATGATTAGACAAATTTGTGTTGATGATATTGTGTTTGGTGGGATGTCAAATGAGATGGTTCAACATTTTGTCAAGCAAATGCAGTTAGAATTTGAGATGAGCCTTGTTGGTGAATTAACCTATTTTCTTAGATGGCAAGTGTGATACGGTGGGAGAACTGACTTGAGGTTTTGCGTTTGTTTTTGCAAATGTTTCGGTTGAGCAAGAGTCGCCACCGACTTTTTATTTTATCCTAAGGAAAGGTTAAAAAGCACAGCAAAAACCTTTTGAGATGTATTCTTGGGTTCGGGGAGTAGATTATAGAAAGGGAAGGTATTAGCACCCCTTCTATCCATGGTTATCCATGGGCTCTTAGTTACTTGCTTAGATCACTTTGCCTTTTGTTTTCAATTTGTTTGAAATGGTGCTTTGTGTGTGTGTGGGTTTGAAAATATTTTGAAAAGAGGCCAATGTGGTGGAAACCTTTGTAATGATCCATGTTGGGATGTATACAAAGGTGTATGTCTTTTGAAAAGGTTTTCATTTGTTTTTGAAAGTTTGTTTTGAAAGTGTCGTGAGGTGTGGTTTTTGAAATTAGGCAAGTGTTTTTGTTTTGCAAGTTTGATTCAAGTAACTAAGAGGTTATCTACTCCTAAATTTCTCAAAAGATTATTGCTACGTTTTAACCCTTTTTAACAAGTTTGTTCCACCATTGAATTTGGTGGACAACCTTATGTTAGGATGTGAAAGGGACAGGCGCGGGTCATCGTTTAGACCATAATTGCAACGGCGTTAAATGTCTTTGGGCAATTTTCTTTAAGGGACTTGATCATTTGTTTTTGTTTGTTTTGAAAAAAGTTTTATCGAGGGACTATGATCATTCAATTTGTTTGTTTTGCCCAAAGAAGTTCAACATGTAATATGGCCCAATTTTGAAAGGCAACAAGTGGAGTACCCTAGGGGGTGCAAGTGTGATTTGTGTGTCCATTTTCATGCTTGTTTATCTTGAGATTAGGTCATAACTATTTTTCGTCGTTTTTTCGCATACAAACCCTAATTCTAACATGTTATCATTAGAAAGCAATAAATGCGAAAATAAATTTACTAAGCTATTACAAAACCAAATATGGGAAGGGGGGTATAAATGTTCAAATGGGGATATTGACAAGAATTTAAATCTAAATTATTACATCATTTTGAATATTTGCAAAATAAATAAATTGCATAATTAAATGGAAATTAAATAAATATGCAAAATGCAAAAAAGAAAGTTTTTTATGTATGAGAAAAGTATGGTTTATGTAAAATAAAATAAGAAAATAAAAAGGTATTATTTTTGAGTATTTTTAACTTTTAGGGCAAAAACCCTAATTTTAATGAAAATGGATATTAATTGATTTAATACAAGTATTTATTTATTATGTACAAAAATAAAATAAAATGAAGTATATTATGAAAAAGTATTTTTGTATCAAATATTAATAAAAATGAAAA
Organism: Vicia faba; assembly: GCA_948472305.1. NCBI lineage: Eukaryota > Viridiplantae > Streptophyta > Magnoliopsida > Fabales > Fabaceae > Vicia > Vicia faba. The sequence continues at coordinate 590,351,436 of OX451737.1, forward strand.
ATTCAAGTATTTATATTTTAACTTAGATATATTAATAAACATATATCTATATATATATTAATTTCTTAAATATGCATTATGTGCAAAATATTTAATATTTAATGAAATAAATAATAAAAAAGTATTTTTTATGTGAAATATTTTCAGAAGGTTATATAACATAAAAATAAAAATAGAAGTATTTTTTACATATTTTTTCTATTTTTATTCTAAATAAATATATATATATCTATTTATATATAAATTGAAAGAAAATCAAATAAAACCCAAATAAAATCAAAAAGTGATGAGAAAAATATTTTCAAAATTTAAATATGCTGAGAAAAAATAAACAAGTCAAACAAAAAAAGAAAAAGTCAAAAATATTAAAAAATGAAGCAAATGGGCTCAGGGGGTTCATGAGTAATTATGGGGTGTGAAAAGAAAAGCACAAGACAGGCCCAGCCCAATGCCACTGTCTTCAACCTCCAGCACAAATGTTTGAAAAAACGCGCGCCATGTTCATCAATGTCCAACTCTCGATTCCTGGCTTTTTAGCAAAAACTCATAACACAACAAATGTTCAGCATGAAGAGACGATTCTAACCATGTATGGAACTTGACCTGACTCTCTAAGATGAGGGAGAATTTCTCCTCCCCCAAATCCTAACCTAGTTTTTCTGCCATTTTTAAACTCCAAATTCTCTCTACTTAGGCAAAAGAAATGAAATGTAAAGATATGTACATGTTCAGGGCTATGAGTAGAACCTTGTTTCTTCACAAACTTAAGACTAAAGATGCATGATAAGAGAGATACGAGTTCAAAGTTTTACCTGTGCAGTTGAACTTCTATCTGGAGAATGAGGAACTTCTGGTGCAAGGTAGTGATTGGAAAAGCTTCCTTGAGGTCCAAGGATGCTGTTTCAATGCTTACTTTGTCTTGAAACTTCTTGTATCGAGCTGTGGAACTTCAACTGCAAGAGGAAAAAATGAAAATGGTGGAAACTGTTAGAGGGATTACAGGCCAGGTTTTAGGTCATGGTTAGCTTGCATAGGTTGTAAGGAAGGTAGAGGAACAGGTTTGGGCAAGAATGCTTGAAGGGATTGAGAGATAGCACTCAATCTGCAGGGGTTGCCCTGTTTGAGAAGTTTCAAGGTGATTATGGAAATGGGAGTGTTTGAGAGGCCAAAAGCTCGTGTGTTATCTTGGATATGTTATGTGTAATGTGTTTGATAACTTCTTTCTTGTGTGCCTATGCTGAGAAGAGAGTTGGTACAAGTTATGCACTTTTCTTCTATGTGAAGCAACAAAAGCAAGTTGATGATTTAGGTCAGTAGGGGGCCTCCTAATGTGCTGCATAATCTTCTCTTGATCAGATAAACTTGTCCATAATCTTGTGCCAAAAGGATTTGCTATGTACCTTCTTGATTTGCAATTGGACATAAAGCTAATCTTTTCAAAAATGGAAAGTTCACTTTATCTAGTTTAGGATTAATTTTGCATACAATGCTTGCACTCAAAGAACAACACTTTAACACATTGAATATGCATTAAATTATTGAGTATGGAATGGTTCAAGGACCTGTAATCAAGCATAAAGCAAGCTGAGTTCAAATTTGCAAGATTATGAACATGTCTTGGTTAAGAACAAAAGTGAATTTTTGCCAACTTGTGAAATTCGAATCTCTCAAGTTATGAGGTTGTTTGAGAAGTTCTTGGACATTTTGGAAAGCTTGGAATGTGTACTACAATCCATCTTTGAAATGCAAATTGAAATTTCAAGTGGAAGGGTATGAGAAATGGCCTTGAAGTGGGGTAGAAAACCTTGTCAAAATAGGTTAAAATTTCACTAAGTTAAAAATGGTTTAGTGCCCTTATTCAAAAAATTGTAACTTGAGATACAAGCTTCAAATGAGAAAACTTTGTGAATCAAAGTTGTAGATTATGCAACAAGCTACAACTTTCATGTTTTGACTTTTGTTTGAATCCAAATGGATCTTGGTGAAAAGATGGGGCAAAGTTGGGAAAAAATTAGGGTTTTTCATAACTTAGAAAAATTCTAAGTTATGAAAAATTCCATTTTCTAACCCTAATTTGCATTTTGTGATTTCTTGGTGAACAAGTTTCATGATTTGGCATGTTTTGATGAAAAATGGATCTTGACTCTTGATTTTGACCAAAAAGTCAAAGTTTGACTTTTCAGTGTACAGTCAAAATTGATCAATTGACTGGGAAATTCAACTGTCAATCTTGTGTACTTGGGATCTTTTGAGCTTGATGAATGTGTCAAGATAATTCCATGGGATCCTTGAGTCCATATGTGAGCTTGATTTGCCATTGGCTAGGTCAAACAGTCAAAAATTGCCTTTGTGCAGTCAAAACCCTAAAAATGACCATTTTGCCCTTTTGGTGATCTGATCAAATTTCTTATGGAATTGTGATCCAAACTTGATCAAATGGTCCATAGGAGTTCAATATGTTGATGTGGGTCAAGTTTTATGAGGTTTGACTGTCAATTGGCTACAGTTGACTTTTTCCCCAATACAGTTGATTTCTAGGTCAACTGTCCAATTGACTGGGTAAAACTTGGAATCAAGACTTGAAACTTGGCATGGGTAAACTTGGGAGTCCAACATGAGACATGAAAGTCATCTTAGGCATTTTAGGTCAAAACATCCTTGGGCAAACACAAACCCTAATTTGAGTCCACAGTGCAAGGAGAAGTCTTGAGCAGAGGAAACCCTAACTGGATCTTGATCTTCAAGGGTCTTGTGATGAGAAAATGTTGAGGAAATGGGAGGGCAAATTTTGGGGTACAACAGTTGCCCCTGTTCAATCTTCTTGGACCTGAAGAGTTAGATTGGCGAGTTCGCCTTTCGTGACTCGAGGGTAAAAGGAGATTGGACACTAGAGTGCCCGGAAATTTGCACTCGCATGTTGGAGTCTCAACAACGTGGTGTCGGGAATGGGCTTATAGATGCCATTTGGAGAGATGGTGGACAGGGAGATGGGCTTATAGATGTCATCTGGAGATGTGACAGAAACTTGTCGGAAATGGGCTTGTAGATGCCATTTGGAAAGTGTCGATCGCATAAGAGATTCCTTAGCGAGAACTTGTGTATTTGAGAAAGACGGATGTTTTCCTGGCTTGTTACAGGTGTTTGATCTTTAGTCTCCTTATGCAGATATGCCCTGGCTAGATACAGGTATCGAATCTACAAACTCTTCGGATGTGCCCTGGCTGGATACAGGAGTCGAATCTGGAAATAGTCGTTAATAGATGTGCCCTGGCTGGATACAGGAATCGAATCTTCGAACTCTTCAGACGTGCCCTGGCTAGATACAGTAATCGAGTCTGGAAATGTGGTTAACAGATATGCCCTGCTGGATACAGGAATCGAATATGGAGATGTTGTAGTTGATAGATGTGCCCTGGCTGGATACAGGAATCGAATCTTCGAACTCTTCAGACATGCCCTGGCTAGATACAGGAATCGAGTCTGGAAACTGATCACTCTCAGATGTGCCCTGGCTAGATACAGGTATCGAATCTGGAATTGTGACAGTTGAAGGTAGTTGTTTTTGGGATTTGTCTTTTTCCTGAAAAGGCAAAAACATAAGTTGTATGCAATGTCATGATGTATGATATGCATGATGTCATGATGTTCAACATGAGGTAGTGTTGTATGCACTTTATCATATATGTAAGCAAGATGTATGAAAATGTGAAATGTTTATGAATGTAATTTCGTCTTAGGAAAATAAATCCTTGACGAACGGCCGGGGAGTTGCTCTGTGGAAGAGATACTTGGCCGAAGTTTTGATAAGAGGCCTGTTGAAGACTTTAATGATGGATTCCACTGAGGATAATGATGATAAACTCCGCTGGGGATTGAAGGAACTTGCCGAGGGCGGTCTTCCGTGGTTTTTAGCTGAGGATAACCCAGTTATAAGTCCTTGTGAGGAAATAACTCTAAATAAAACTCGGGAGAGACGTCCGTACTCTGCAGGGGATAAGCTTCCAGAACCTACTGGGGATGAGCTTTAAGACCTGCCGGGGAATGTTGTGACTTTTTAGGATTGACGGGGAGTCAACTCTGCTTGGGGGAAGTACTACTGAACCTTGTTTTACTCTGCGGGGAGTTGAGATGGTTTGGCCACATTCTTCAGTTGAACCTACCTTGGTACCTTGGCGGGCAAAACAACCAGACTGCATTAGACAACTTCACATTGCCCCTGTCTCTGATGTCACCTGTAATCAATCTCTTGTTTTATGTGTAAACATTTACGAATCAGCAATTTAATGTCAAATGCATATATCAAAAATGAACATTGGACGTTCTTCGCAAGACAAAACAGAAAAAGAAAACAATGGTAATTTGTATGGACAAGTGAATTTGTATTGATTTAAACTTTGCCTGTGAATAGGCGTTTTTGTACAAGAGGCTGACATCCTAGTAAGAGGACGCCGCCAAATAACATAGAGTTTACAATTTGAAAAAGGAAACAAAACAGCTATGTGAACAATCCCACTGGGTTCCAACTCTGCTATCGCCTTTATGTCTTCAAGCGTCTCATCGCTTTGCCGCCTGGTCGAAGATGAAGCTGATTGGTCGATGCCGAATTCTGAGCCAGATAGTTGATGCCGAATTCCGGATGCGAAGTGATCCAATGAGACATAGTGTTACGCTTTTTATCCCTAACTTTTGCCTGGACCGCCCTTTCGGGTTTTCAGTCCACCGGGATACCCATTTTTGCCCAAGCCGCCCTTTCAGGTTTTCGACTTGCCGAGTGTACAGATTTTTATTCATTTCATCCCTTATTTTTGCCCGAACCCTTTTGGTTCGCCGGGAAGCCCTTATTTTTGCCTAGGTATGTCAACCTAGCGGGTCTTTTATTTATGCGTAGTATTTTTTCACTATGTCTGCATTGGCGGGGTGAGGAAGGTCGTCACCATCCATGGTGGTCAGGATCATGGCTCCTCCTGAGAACACACGTTTAACCACAAATGGCCCTTCGTATGTAGGGGTCCATTTTCCCCGGGGATCACTTTGAGGAAGGATGATGCGTTTGATTACCAGGTCCCCAACTTGATACTCTTGTGGTCTGACTCTCTTGTTAAATGCCCTGATCATCCGTTTTTGATACGTTTGACCATGACAGATAGCAGTGAGCCTCTTTTCGTCAATCAGATTTAATTGATCAAGTCGAGTCTGGATCCAATCATATTCGTTCAAGTCTGCATCCTTCATTATCCGGAGAGAGGGTATCTGGATTTCAATTGGCAAGACTGCCTCCATGCCATAGACCAAGGAGAAGGGAGTTGCCCCGGTTGACGTCCTTACTGAGGTGCGGTATCCATGAAGAGCGAACGGTAACATCTCGTGCCAATCTTTATAGGTCACTGTCATCTTCTGCACAATTTTCTTGATATTCTTATTGGCTGCCTCTACAGCCCCATTCATCTTCGGCCGGTAGGGAGAAGAATTGTGGTGCTGTATCTTGAATTGTTCACAGAGTTCAGTGATCATTTTGTTATTGAGATTGGTACCATTGTCCGTAATGATTCTTTCCGGGACGCCGTACCGACATATCAGATTATGCCGGATGAAACGTGCCACGACGCTCTTGGTTACTGTGGCATAGGAAGCTGCCTCAACCCATTTCGTGAAGTAATCGATCGCCACAAAGATGAAGCGGTGCCCATTGGATGCCGTCGGTCGGATCTCACCGATCATATCGATGCCCCACATTGCAAAAGGCCAAGGCGCCGTCAGGACGTTCAAAGGAACCGGAGGGATATGCACCTTGTCAGCATAGATCTGGCATTTATGACAAGTTCGGGAGTGTTGGTAACAATCGGCTTCCATTGTGGACCAGAAATATCCTGCCCGAAGGATTTTCTTAGCCATGGTGTGTCCACTGGAGTGTGTTCCAAATGTGCCTTCATGTAATTCCATCATAATTTTCTCTGCTTCGGCCTTATCCACACAACGTAGCAGAGTTGAATAATGATTCCGTTTGTAGAGAATGTCGTTGCTGAGGAAGAATTTTGCAGCAAACCTCCTCATGAACTTCTTATCATTGACAGATGCACCTTCAGGGTATTCCTGAGCTTCCAAGTACCTCTTCACCTCATGATACCAGGGTTTTTCAATAACCCTCTCAGCCTCGAGCTCGCAGCAGTACGCCGGTTCATCCAACTTCCAGATTATGATTCGGGGAGCCTCATTGTCCCATTTAACTTTGAACATTGAAGACATCGTGGCTAGGGCGTCCGCTAGCTGATTCTCCTCTCTAGGGAAGTGTTCGAAAGTTATCTCTTCAAAGTGGGGAAGCAAGGTCGACACATACTCCTTGTAAGGAATAAGATTCGGGTGTTTCGTATCCCACTCGCCTTTGATCTGATTGATCACGAGAGCGGAATCTCCGAAGACACTTAGAAATTTGATCCTTAAGTCGATTGCAGCTTGTAAACCCATGATACATGCCTCATATTATGCCATATTGTTGGTGCAGCTGAAACATAACCGGGCAGTGAGGGGAGTATGAGTTCCTTTGGGAGATATGATTACAGCGCCGACGCCGTTACCCAAAGCATTGGAGGCTCCATCAAAATGCATAGACCATCGGGATCCTTCCTCAGGTCCTTCATCCGGTCCAGGTACTTCACAGTCAGTTACCACCATGATGTCTTCGTCCGGAAAATCAAAGTTCAATGATTGATAATCGTCCACAGGTTGGTGTGCCAAATGATCTGCCAATACACTTCCCTTAATTGCTTTCTGAGTTGTATACTGGATGTCATATTCTGTCAAGATCATTTTCCATCTCGCTATTCTTCCAGACAGAGCGGGCTTTTCAAATATGTACTTGATGGGATCCATTTTTTAAATCAATAAGGTAGTGTGAGTCAGCATATACTGTCTCAACCGGCGAGCAGCCCATACAAGAGCGCAGCAAGTTTTCTCAAGCAGTGAGTAACGAGACTCACAGTCGGTAAACTTTTTGCTCAAGTAATAAATAGCGTGCTCTTTTCGGCCAGACTCGTCATGCTGCCCCAGCACACACCCCATTGAATTGTCAAGTACTGTTAGGTATAGTATCAGAGGTCTTCCTTCCACCGGTGGCATAAGAATGGGTGGCTCTTGGAGATATTCCTTTATCTTTTCAAAGGCAGTCTGACATTCATCATTCCAGCGTACTACTTGATCTTTCTTCAGTAATTTGAAGATTGGCTCACAAGTAGCAGTCAGATGTGAGATGAATCGGGCAATGTAATTCAGTCGTCCCAGGAAGCCTCTGACTTCTTTCTCTGTTTTTGGAGTCGGCATCTCTTGTATGGCTTTTACCTTGGCAGGGTCCACCTGAATACCCTTATCACTCACAATGAAACCTAGCAATTTTCCGGACCTCACCCCAAAGGTGCATTTGTTGGGATTCAATCTCAGCTTGTACAACTTGAGTCGGTCAAATAACTTCCTCAGATGGTCAAGGTGCTCCTCCTCAGTTTGAGACCTTGCAATCATGTCATCAACGTATACCTCAATCTCATGATGGATCATATCATGAAATAAAGCAACCATGGCACGTTGATAGGTTGCCCCAGCATTTTTCAATCCGAATGGCATGACCTTATAACAGAAGGTGCCCCACTGAGTCACAAATGTAGTCTTCTCCATATCCTCTGGAGCCATCTTGATCTGATTATACCCTGAAAAACCATCCATGAAGGAGAACACCTTGTGTTGAGCTGTATTGTCAACAAGGACATCAATGTGAGGTAGGGGGAAGTCATCCTTGGGGCTAGCCCTGTTCAGATCTCTGTAGTCAACACACATTCTGACTTTACCGTCCTTCTTCGGTACTGGCACCACATTGGCAACCCACTGAGGGTAAGAAGTCACTGCAAGGAATCCGGCATCAAACTGCTTCATAACCTCGGCCTTGATCTTTTCAGACATCTCTGGACGCATCCGTCAGACTTTTGCTTTACCGGAGGGCAATCTTCCTTGGTCGGCAGGTGGTGAACTACAATGTCGGCATCCAAACCAGGCATATCTTCATAGGACCAAGCAAAAATCTCCATGTAGTCTTGTAGCATCTGGATCAATCGTTGCTTCACGCTGAGCTCTAGATTGGCACCAATCTTGACCTCTTTCCTATCTGTCTCAGTACCCAGGTTAATTGTCTCCACCGGCTCTTCATGTGGTTGAATAGCTCTCTCTTCCTGAGTAGCAGTCTTGCGAGTTCACCAGGCACTTCGCAATCATCTTCACCTTCGTCTTCGGCCAAGTTGATCGGATTTTCGAAGTCATAACTGGCGGTAGCAGAGCTGTTACCCGTGAGATCCAGAGTGGATTGAAACCTGTATAAGTGAGTGTGTGTAAATATAGCTGTTTTGCAATATATATAACACATAAAGGAAAAGAGCACAAGATTTGAAATGCAACAAACGTCCAATGTTTTGATTGATGATATATGAAAATGTCATACAAAAAGCCCTCACAAATGGAGCTACGATGCCCCGGGTAGGACACCGAGCCAACAAAGTTTTAACATATTGTTTGTTACAAATTGGAAATCAAAAGAAATTAATTACTGCGTGACAAATGTGATAGGGGTAAAATCCTTTGCCGTCCAGTTGCTTGGTCCGTTGCTGGTAGTCGGGTAGATCCAACTGTCAAACTCTGCTTCCTCTACATCCTCCTCGATAGAATTCACCCTTGAGCTGGAGATAAACACCGGAGCCTTTCTGACCTTCTCCTTGTGCACAGCCCTCTGAGCCTCTGCAGTAAAGCCCAGCCCAAACTTGTCATTCTTCTGAGTGAAGTCAGGAAGCTGACCCCAGTTTGCACAATTGCCTTTCTGAACCACAGCCCGGGCATCCCTTAGGGAAGCCATCTTCAAGGAAACATTCTCTTCGACTGTTGTTTCTGCTGCTGCTGAAATTTGATGCACCTCCTCGAAATGCTGAAAGGGGGTTTCAATAAACTCCCCATCCATCTCAATGTATCTGAAGGAATTCAAATGGCTCACCATATACTCCTCTTCTCCTTGCACAGTGACGATCTTCCCTCTGACAGGGTACTTCAGCTTCTGGTGCAAAGTAGAGGTTACTGCCCCAGCTTTATGGATCCAAGGTCGACCCAGTAGACAAGAGTATGATGGACGTATATCCATCACATAAAATGTAGAGTCGAACACCTGAGAGCCCACACGAATAGGGATGTCAACCTCTCCATGAACCATCCTTTTTGAACCGTCAAAGGCCCTGACGATGATATTGCTGGGCTTCAGTTCTAGGCCTTCATAATCCAAACGGTCTAAAGCCTTTTTCGGTAGAACATTCAAGGAAGAACCAATATCCACTAATACATGCGCCAGAGTAGTGCCCCTGCATTCGATAGAGACATGCAGGGCATCATTGTGGTCTCTTCCCTTCGCAGTCAGGTCAACATCTGAAAAACCCAAGGCATTGTCTGCTGTCAGATTTGCTACGCAATCAGTGAACTGGAATGCAGATGTCTCCTGTGGCACATGGGCCGTCTTGAGAAAAGAGATCAAGGCCTTAGCATGGGCCTCGGAGCATAGCAATAAGGATAGCATGGAGATCTTGGAGGGCGTATTCCCCAGCTGCTCGACAACATTGAAATCACTTTTCTTTATTATTTTCAGGATCTCCTCCACTTCTTGTTGGGAGGCCTCAGCATTTATAGGTATCAGTGCCTCCATCCGGGCAGGCTCTTCTTCAATCCCTTTGCCCCGAGCATTAGATGACTCGGCAGCAGGGGGAACAACTTGATCAGTAGCGGGAACAGGTAAACTTGTAGGTGTTATAAGGAGGGGTCTTCGAATAGCGGGCGGTGCAATGTCAGGCGAGAAGAGCCTGCCACTGCGGGTGACCTTGGTTGGACCAGTGATATCGCAGATACTGGCGCCAGTGTCGAATTCTTGTTTGATTCCATTCACATATACGTATGCCCCATAATGCCAAGGGACAGCTTTATCAGATACGTAGGGGAGAGGCTCCAGAACAGTAATAACCACTGGTGCAACAGTCATGATTTGAACAGGCTTCTTCGGGGGAGCCTTGATTGGATTATTGAAGATGGTAACCACAGAAACTTCTTTTACCGGAACCAACTGAACAGCGGACTTCTTAAACAGAATCTCCTTGCTATCCATTAGGCTTTGGACGCCTAACCTCAGCAAGGGACAACCAGATAGGGAAACAGCACAGAACAGGCAACCTTCACTGCAACCTGGAAATAAACCGGCCTGCAGTAGGTTCTTCTTGACGGTCTTCAGAGGGGTAACAACTTCATTTACCGAAACAGCATACAATTCTTCCTCAATGGCATTTACTCTATGCTGGGGCATAGGAGCAGTTACAACATTTGGTCTTTCCGGTGCTTCAAACTGAATTTCCTTTGCGTCGATCAGATCTTGCACTTTGTTTCTCAAGGCCCAGCAATCATCAGTAGTGTGCCCGGGACTATCAGAATGATAAGCACACCGGGCATTTGGGTTATACTTAGGGAACGTAGTGTTGACGACCTTAGGAGCTTCTTTGAGGGTCACCAGATTGGTGGATAACAGTTGGGGTAAAATTTGAGATAAAGTCATACTCAGTCGAGTATACTGCCTCTTGGGCCTTTCGCTTCTTGGTTGATTGTACTGCTGAGGAGCAGCAACAGGTTTTGAGATGACCAAAGCATTGACGGCTTGGCGACTTTCGGGCTTGACTTGTCTTCTAGTACCATAGACGGCACTTGCTTCTTTCTTAAACGGCCTCTTCTCAGCACTTGTGGAGGCAGCCTTTTGTATCTTGCCTGACCTGATGCCAGCTTCAATTCTTTCTCCCGTCAATATCAAATCTGTAAACCCAGCGGAGGAGTTACCAACCAAATGATTGAAAAACGGACCAGATAACGTCCCTAGAAACATATCAACCAGCTCTCGATCAGTCAATGGAGGCTGCACCCTGCCAGCCAAATCTCTCCATTTTTGAGCGTACTCTTTGAACCCTTCACCCGTTCCTAGAGACATACCCTGAAGTTGGGTACGCGTAGGAGCGAGATCAGAATTGTATTGGTATTGTCTGTAGAATGCGGTTGCCAAATCTTCCCAGTGTCGGATACTAGTTCCATCTAATTGGTAGAACCATTCAAGCTGTGACCCCGAGAGGCTATCTTGGAAGAAGTGAATCCAGAGGTTCTTATCTGCCGTGTAAGGCTGGATTTTCCTTACGTACGACCTCAGATGCAGCTTTGGGCAGGAGACCCCATCATACTTGGCGAAGGCAGGCACCTTAAACTTGTGTGGAATTACTACCCCAGAAGATAACCCCAAATCTCCGAAATCCAACCCCGTCACATTCTGAATTTCCATGGCGCTCAAGCGGTCCTCCAATTGCTTGTATCTGTCAGCAGCAGGTGGGTATTGTTCGTCGTTATAGTCCGTCTCGTTGTCGGAGACTGCGGGACTAGGAGCTCCTCCTCCTTGGGGACTGTTTTTCTCAGCAGAAGAAGTAGTTGGATCAGCTTCATTATGGAGTGTGTTCCCAAATCTGCGTCCGGTGTTGAACAACGTAGTCCTCTTTTTCCTCTTCTTCTTCAGGAGTAGAGTCTTCAACTCTTGCTGACCTTGGGCTAGGCTTAGGACCATCTCTTGAAACTGTGCACTTTGGGCCTGAAGGGCCTTGATTGCTTGCTCACTGGAGGAGTCTGGATTCATGATGACTGTGCAAAATAAACAGCGAAGGAGATTAAGCAACCTGTGAAATAGGGTACCTGCTATGCATATGGTGCAATGGAATGCGTATGTTTTATGTTTTCAAAGACAAACAAGATTCAACTTTGTAGACACAAAGAGAAACACACTTCATTAGATTAAAATTTTCAATTGTTCAACAATTTGCCCCTAGGCATTACAGGAATGAAAAATACTGAAAGGAAATAAACTATAAAAGGAAACATCCAAAGCTCATCAATGCTCCCATGGCCTCCTCTTTTCAGTGCTGATGTAGTTGTTCAGGACCCGCTCTTCCTCCAATTGCTTAGTCAGCCTTTGGATCTTCCGTTCCTGCTTGTTGAATTTCTCCCGATAGAAATCCCGTTCTTCCTTTAGCTGTGCCCAAGATCTCTTCATGGTGTCAAAGTCAGTAGGTATCTGAGGAGGGAGGACAGTTGGAGGAACCTCATCTTCAACAGGAGACTCAAGAATGAGAGGTCTAACAGCTTCGTATGGCATACCTAACCTTTGAGCACGGATGCGGACCCATTTGCAATAGGGCTTCAATGGCAGAGAAGTCTTTGGTCCCAACTCATGTGGGTCGGCTTTGTGAATTCTGTCCCAAGCTCCAATGAACCTCTGGCGTAGTTTGCCACTGTCTGCCTGAAACTCAAAATGGAAGTGAGGAACCAGCATTTCATGAGGCCCATCTCCTCTGGCTCTTCCAAACTGACGGAGAGCTAAGCACGGATTGTAAGAGATTCCTCCTTGGACACCAATCAACGGAACGTTAGGGTATTCTCCGCAACGGTCAATAACAGCTACCTCATCCAAGCCTCTGAGAGTCCAGGTGATGTCATTATCAGTGAGAGACATTAACCTCCGAGCCCAACCTTTTCCTTCTTCATTCTTCAGCACGAACTTAGGAAGGTGCGAAATAAACCACCTTACTAGCAAAGGAGCACAACACCATGGAGTTCCCCGTTTTCGAGCAGTACGAGCATAGAGTTGTTGTAGAATATCACCCAAAAGAGTGGGTACCGGATTTCGAGACATGAAGATCCTTATGACATGGATACTGATAAAGGTGTCAGGGTTGGGAAACAATACCAGACCATAGATCAAAAGAGCCAGAATATCCTCGTATGCCTTGAAGTCCAAGTCATTCTAGAAATCATTAGCCTTGCCAACCAGAAATTTGACCAAAAAGCCCTTGATCCCATTTCTAGTTTCCCAGTTGGACAATACCTCTTCTTTGGTCAAGGGGAGAATTGCAGCAATCTCTTCAGGCCTAGGAGTCTTTTCCAAACCAGTGAATGGAGTTTGTTCCAAGACAGGGATCCCAAGCAGATAAGAGAACTCTTCCAGGGTAGGAACCAGCTGGAAGTCTTGAAAGGTGAAACAATGGTACAGAGGGTCATAAAATTGGGTCAGAACACTTATCAGTTGTTGGTCCCATTTTGCAGTGATCAAGCCAAGGAGAGACCCATGTCTGTTGATGAAGGAAGAAGTGTTTGGAATCCTACCAACCAAATCCTTGAGTAAAACTGGTGGTTGAACGAAGTTGAGTCGGACAGTATTCCTACGCACGGGCATCATGATGTCCTACAAAACAGAGCAAAGATGAAACCTTTTTTGTCTTTGAAATGGGTTAGCCCTTTATACAGGATGCATGCAATGGTATGATGGCATGATGCTACGATGAAGCACACCACAAGTATTCACATAGGCAAATAAGGCACACAAGTCACACAAGACACCCTTAGGTTTCAGGCCAGCATGGGTTTCAGGTATTACCCTCTTTTGGTTTTGTTGGTTAAAACATGTCCTATCAAAAGTAACCGGGTTCTAGAGGATCTCAAATCATTGGCTACCCTCAATCGGTCATAACTCCAGCATCGCAATCTTTTCTCGCGGCCAGAACCATATCGAGAGTTTAGCCTCAATGAGTGTAGCATACTGCTACTGTCCTAATAGCCAAGTTGGTCAATTTAGGGTTCTAAGGTTGGTTGGTGTTTAATGACCCCTTATAAGACCTATATTCTCCCCGTTGCAACACAAGGGATATAGGTACATACTAAGATGCCACACCAACGTAGCCACTGCTTCACCCATGTCGGTCTACGCCGGACAGGTCCCTCACAGATTATGCTACCTAAAAAGGGTATTTCCCAGATCCGGGTTAGGATCTATGAAACTCCAATGCAAAGCCCACAAATGTAAAGCAAACAAAGCAATCAATTGAAAACAAAGGTGATCTAAACCCTAAGGTAACCCCACTTTGAAATATTGTCCCCAGCAGAGTCGCCAGTTCTGTGATACGGTGGGAGAACTGACTTGAGGTTTTGCGTTTGTTTTCGCAAATGTTTCGGTTGAGCAAGAGTCGCCACCGACTTTTTATTTTATCCTAAGGAAAGGTTAAAAAGCATAGCAAAAACCTTTTGAGATGTATTCTTGGGTTCGGGGAGTAGATTATAGAAAGGGAAGGTATTAGCACCCCTTCTATCCATGGTTATCCATGGGCTCTTAGTTACTTGCTTAGATCACTTTGCCTTTTGTTTTCAATTTGTTTGAAATGGTGCTTTGTGTGTGTGTGGGTTTGAAAATATTTTGAAAAGAGGCCAATGTGGTGGCAACCTTTGTAATGATCCATGTTGGGATGTATACAAAGGTGTATGTCTTTTGAAAAGGTTTTCATTTGTTTTTGAAAGTTTGTTTTGAAAGTGTCGTGAGGTGTGGTTTTTGAAATTAGGCAAGTGTTTTTGTTTTGCAAGTTTGATTCAAGTAACTAAGAGGTTATCTACTCCTAAATTTCTCAAAAGATTATTGCTACGTTTTAACCCTTTTTAACAAGTTTGTTCCACCATTGAATTTGGTGGACAACCTTATGTTAGGATGTGAAAGGGACAGGCGCGGGTCATCGTTTAGACCATAATTGCAACGGCGTTAAATGTCTTTGGGCAATTTTCTTTAAGGGACTTGATCATTTGTTTTTGTTTGTTTTGAAAAAAGTTTTATCGAGGGACTATGATCATTCAATTTGTTTGTTTTGCCCAAAGAAGTTCAACATGTAATATGGCCCAATTTTGAAAGGCAACAAGTGGAGTACCCTAGGGGGTGCAAGTGTGATTTGTGTGTCCATTTTCATGCTTGTTTATCTTGAGATTAGGTCATAACTATTTTTCGTCGTTTTTTCGCATACAAACCCTAATTCTAACATGTTATCATTAGAAAGCAATAAAATGCGAAAATAAATTTACTAAGCTATTACAAAACCAAATATGGGAAGGGGGGTATAAATGTTCAAATGGGGATATTGACAAGAATTTAAATCTAAATTATTACATCATTTTGAATATTTGCAAAATAAATAAATTGCATAATTAAATGGAAATTAAATAAATATGCAAAATGCAAAAAAGAAAGTTTTTTATGTATGAGAAAAGTATGGTTTATGTAAAATAAAATAAGAAAATAAAAAGGTATTATTTTTGAGTATTTTTAACTTTTAGGGCAAAAACCCTAATTTTAATGAAAATGGATATTAATTGATTTAATACAAGTATTTATTTATTATGTACAAAAATAAAATAAAATGAAGTATATTATGAAAAAGTATTTTTGTATCAAATATTAATAAAAATGAAAAATTCAAGTATTTATATTTTAACTTAGATATATTAATAAACATATATCTATATATATATATTAATTTCTTAAATATGCATTATGTGCAAAATATTTAATATTTAATGAAATAAATAATAAAAAAGTATTTTTTATGTGAAATATTTTCAGAAGGTTATATAACATAAAAATAAAAATAGAAGTATTTTTTACATATTTTTTCTATTTTTATTCTAAATAAATATATATATATATCTATTTATATATAAATTGAAAGAAAATCAAATAAAACCCAAATAAAATCAAAAAGTGATGAGAAAAATATTTTCAAAATTTAAATATGCTGAGAAAAAATAAACAAGTCAAACAAAAAAAGAAAAAGTCAAAAATATTAAAAAATGAAGCAAATGGGCTCAGGGGGTTCATGAGTAATTATGGGGTGTGAAAAGAAAAGCACAAGACAGGCCCAGCCCAATGCCACTGTCTTCAACCTCCAGCACAAATGTTTGAAAAAACGCGCGCCATGTTCATCAATGTCCAACTCTCGATTCCTGGCTTTTTAGCAAAAACTCATAACACAACAAATGTTCAGCATGAAGAGACGATTCTAACCATGTATGGAACTTGACCTGACTCTCTAAGATGAGGGAGAATTTCTCCTCCCCCAAATCCTAACCTAGTTTTTCTGCCATTTTTAAACTCCAAATTCTCTCTACTTAGGCAAAAGAAATGAAATGTAAAGATATGTACATGTTCAGGGCTATGAGTAGAACCTTGTTTCTTCACAAACTTAAGACTAAAGATGCATGATAAGAGAGATACGAGTTCAAAGTTTTACCTGTGCAGTTGAACTTCTATCTGGAGAATGAGGAACTTCTGGTGCAAGGTAGTGATTGGAAAAGCTTCCTTGAGGTCCAAGGATGCTGTTTCAATGCTTACTTTGTCTTGAAACTTCTTGTATCGAGCTGTGGAACTTCAACTGCAAGAGGAAAAAATGAAAATGGTGGAAACTGTTAGAGGGATTACAGGCCAGGTTTTAGGTCATGGTTAGCTTGCATAGGTTGTAAGGAAGGTAGAGGAACAGGTTTGGGCAAGAATGCTTGAAGGGATTGAGAGATAGCACTCAATCTGCAGGGGTTGCCCTGTTTGAGCAGTTTCAAGGTGATTATGGCAATGAGAGTGTTTGAGAGGCCAAAAGCTCGTGTGTTAGCTTGGATATGTTATGTGTAATATGTTTGATAACTTCTTTCTTGTGTGCCTATGCTGAGAAGAGAGTTGGTACAAGTTATGCACTTTTCTTCTATGTGAAGCAACAAAAGCAAGTTGATGATTTAGGTCAGTAGGGGGCCTCCTAATGTGCTGCATAATCTTCTCTTGATCAGAGCAACTTGTCCATAATCTTGTGCCAAAAGGATTTGCTATGTACCTTCTTGATTTGCAATTGGACATAAAGCTAATCTTTTCAAAAATGGAAAGTTCACTTTATCTAGTTTAGGATTAATTTTGCATACAATGCTTGCACTCAAAGAACAACACTTTAACACATTGAATATGCATTAAATTATTGAGTATGGAATGGTTCAAGGACCTGTAATCAAGCATAAAGCAAGCTGAGTTCAAATTTGCAAGATTATGAACATGTCTTGGTTAAGAACAAAAGTGAATTTTTGCCAACTTGTGAAATTCGAATCTCTCAAGTTATGAGGTTGTTTGAGAAGTTCCTTGACATTTTGGAAAGCTTGGAATGTGTACTACAATCCATCTTTGAAATGCAAATTGAAATTTCAAGTGGAAGGGTATGAGAAATGGCCTTGAAGTGGGGTAGAAAACCTTGTCAAAATAGGTTAAAATTTCACTAAGTTAAAAATGGTTTAGTGCCCTTATTCAAAAAATTGTAACTTGATACACAAGCTTCAAATGAGAAAACTTTGTGAATCAAAGTTGTAGATTATGCAACAAGCTACAACTTTCATGTTTTGACTTTTGTTTGAATCCAAATGGATCTTGGTGAAAAGATGGGGCAAAGTTGGGAAAAAATTAGGGTTTTTCATAACTTAGAAAAATTCTAAGTTATGAAAAATTCCATTTTCTAACCCTAATTTGCATTTTGTGATTTCTTGGTGAACAAGTTTCATGATTTGGCATGTTTTGATGAAAAATGGATCTTGACTCTTGATTTTGACCAAAAAGTCAAAGTTTGACTTTTCAGTGTACAGTCAAAATTGATCAATTGACTGGGAAATTCAACTGTCAATCTTGTGTACTTGGGATCTTTTGAGCTTGATGAATGTGTCAAGATAATTCCATGGGATCCTTGAGTCCATATGTGAGCTTGATTTGCCATTGGCTAGGTCAAACAGTCAAAAATTGCCTTTGTGCAGTCAAAACCCTAAAAATGACCATTTTGCCCTTTTGGTGATCTGATCAAATTTCTTATGGAATTGTGATCCAAACTTGATCAAATGGTCCATAGGAGTTCAATATGTTGATGTGGGTTAAGTTTTATGAGGTTTGACTGTCAATTGGCTACAGTTGACTTTTTCCCCAATACAGCTGATTTCTAGGTCAACTGTCCAATTGACTGGGTAAAACTTGGAATCAAGACTTGAAACTTGGCATGGGTAAACTTGGGAGTCCAACATGAGACATGAAAGTCATCTTAGGCATTTTAGGTCAAAACATCCTTGGGCAAACACAAACCCTAATTTGAGTCCACAGTGCAAGGAGAAGTCTTGAGCAGAGGAAACCCTAACTGGATCTTGATCTTCAAGGGTCTTGTGATGAGAAAATGTTGAGGAAATGGGAGGGCAAATTTTGGGGTACAACAGCAAGCTAAACAAATGAAAGATTCCATATTTTTATCTCAGAGCAAGTATGCTAAGAATATAATAAAGAAATTTGGGATGGAAAATGCCAGTCACAAGAGAACACCTGCTCCCACACATCTGAAGTTGTCTAAAGATGAAAAAGGAGTATGTGTTAGATATCAAGCTGATCCCAAAGTTAGCCATACCAACCATGTGAAGAGAATACTAAAGTATGTGAATGGGATAAGTTACTATGGTAAGTTGTATTCTCATGGATCTATCTCTGCTTTCAGTGGATATTGTGATGTTGATTGGGAAGGAAGTGTTGATGATAGAAAATGTACATCAGGAGGATGTTTCTTTCTAGGGAATTATCTCATATCATGGTTCAGTAAGAAGAAAATTAGTGTATTCTCCAAAGTTGAGTCTAAGGTCAAGCCACAGTCCTAATCTAGAATTTTTTGGCTGCCATGATTGGATGTCATGTCGAAGATTCAGAAAGTATCACAGGTGTGAAGAAGAAGGATGTCAGATTAAAGTTCTACCTAGTGTGAGAAGGTAACCCTATCTGACTAACTGATAAGTACTTTGGCGTGAGACTAATTATTTATTAGGATTGTGCATGAAAGTTGACTACAAATACCTTGACGGGAGCTGAGTGTTTGTCTGATGATTGAGTGCAAATCTGATTTCTGAATATGTCTTTCAGAAAATATTTGAGAGCTTATGCCTCTTAAATTATGCTCTGATTATGGTAGATACTGAAGATGAGATCTATTGGGATCCTATTGTGAATATTTGGAGGTTTGTAAATGGAATGTATGGAAATAAGTCTCTTGGATGGTGATTTCAGAACGAAATCTGATAGGTTCTGTTGTAAAGTTGTTAATGTCCCAAATGATGTTGTAACATCATTGTTGATGATAGTCTGTAGGAGAGACTTGGGACTGTGAATCTTAAGTATTCTACTACCTCATTCAGAAGTGGAAGTTCTATCCTTGGTTTAGAATAGGAAGATTTTGAGTTTGTTTAGAGAAGTATGCTCAAGTAATGCATAACTACTATCTTGGTTTGAAGACTTTACTAGTGTCATCAAATACTAGTAATATGCAGAAGGAGGATTTAATAACCACATTCGTTAAGGGGTATTCCTTCTGTTCAAGAGTCTGAATTTTAATAAAGCTTTTAAGCACACTAGAAATAGTTGAAAGTTGGTTTCAGACTATGGTTGCATGACATCTTAGCCATCCAAATAGTAATGACAATATATGTGGAGGTGCAAGGGAATGAATCAGAGGTGTCCTTGTTATGTGACTAGTTTAGGGTACTTGGAGTTATTCCAAGTGAACTAGTGGGTGTTTAGTGTTGTGTTTTCTCCATAATGAAGTTTTTGATTATCCATGACAAGAGGAGTCAGTGGACTAATTGGTTTGTTTGGAGCTTGTGATGTTCAAGCGTATAGAGTTATTTCCCTCCTATGAGGATGATGTTGGATAACATGCTGAGACATGTTGCTACAAGATATAGCTGTTTATGTCCTTATGAGTCTCTGAAGACTCTAGCCAGATGTTGCTAGAGTATACCACCCTCCTCCAAGAGGATGTGTTGGTTCTGCGAGAATTTATTTTTCTCTATAGTAATGAATGGGATAAAGAAGAATATCTTGCTGGTTGTTAGAAGATGTTGACTCTGGTTATGATGTCAAGGATGATGTCCAGAACATATCTCCTTTGAAAAAGTCTGCAAGCAAGAAGCTTTCTATCATGGTGCCTGATGCTCCTCTTGACAACATTTCCTTCCATTCTATTGGAAATGCTGAAAAGTGGAAATATGTGTTTCAAAGAAGAATTTCCCTTGAAAGAGAATTAGGAGCAGGTGCAGTGTAGTGCAAATAGATTATGGAGCTGATTTCTTTTGCTGGCTTGTGTTGATCATAGAAGTAAGGAATATAGGAAGGTGTTTGTGTTGAATTTTCCCTTGCTGTCATCAATAGTTATCTGGGCAGGTCTGAAGATGATTACTGTGAGTTGGAAGTGACTGATAATCAGGTGTGTAAAGCCATTACTGCAAACCAAACAGTAAAGCATGCTGGAATCTATGCACCGGCTATATGTTCTAATGGGAGTTTCTTAAAGTATTTTTATGCACAATGAGTCCCCTAAATGATTGATCAAGAACCAGTTTGATTAGGTTTTGTATTATGGAGTTGATGTACCACATGATGTCTTAACATCATGATTGTTGATGGTTGTTTTGTTTAATGCTTGGGATTGTTCATGTGAAGTTAGATGCTTAAGAATTATTATGAGAAGTGACATTTATGACTATGTGGATTAGAATATGAAGAGTCTAATCATGTCTACAGTAGCATGCCTGATGAATGCATTACTACTTTGTTGAAGACTCCACTAGTATCAGAAACTACTAGTGGATATAAAGGCAGAAGGCTGTTGACAGATATTGAGGTCTGAGCAGGGTATTTTGAAGTGGTATTTTTTTGCTGCAAGTCACTCCAGAAAAGGTTTGGTGATCTGGATATTAGTAAAGCTTTTATGCAAACTAAGAGTTTTTGGAGTTTGTGAGTGACTTCACACCTAGTATGCATGATATCTTTCCTATTCAAAAGGTCATGATACAGAGTGTGGTTATGAAAAGACAATGATCGAATGTGTCCTTGTGTTTTGAAGAAGTTAGGGTTCCTGGAAGTATTCTTAAGGAGTGAGAATATATGACTCTAGTTTGACTCTACTGAGGGAGTCAAGGTTCAGCATATGCGAAAAGTGCTGAAGTTTTCCATCTAGTGCTCAAGTCTTCATCTTCAGCTGGAACATTGGTTATCCATGAGAAAGGGAATCATGTGTTTATCTGTGGATTACTGCTGCAATGGTACAGATGTTGGTTGTGTGATGTTCAAGCTTGTGGATATCTTATACCTCTTATGAGGATGTGATGTCAGACAACATGTTATGACATTATGACTCTTCAGGTCTTTATTATTGAGAGGTGTCACAAATGTGATGTTCTGATATCTTAGTGTGTATCACTAAGTCTAAGTGAAAGGATAACACTTAGAATCCAGTAGAAGACAATGTGGATGAAGATGTGTTGATGAAAAGTTAAGCAAAAGAAGACAATGTTTGACCGAATGTCAGGACATTATTTCGGACATGTTCCTGCATGATCAACAAAGGTGTTTTGGTGGTTAGTTTGATAAAACACTGGTCAATAAGCGTGTTTGACTGAGCATGTACATGTATTTAGACTTGTTTTACTCAGAAGATATAATCCAAAGATGATAAAGTCTTGCAAAGTTATTTTTAACAGAGCACATTGATTTTAGCAGTCATTTTCTCCTTCTTTAACAGACTATTTGACCATGAAACTGTGTTTTTATTTAAATATTGTTAATTCTAAGAAACTGCTCTGCTATTTATAGAGGCTTCTCATATCCTCTAAATACCAAGTGAGTGTTGTTCTCATCACCATAATGGGTTTTGTTCAGGTCTAGGTAAGTTGTGCTTGGGTCTGGTTCTGTGAAGGCCTCCTTTGTCAATTTTTGGCCAAAAAGGGGGAGAAAGTGTCCAAACATGTCGAATCAAATGTTCTATCATGAATCTGTTTGGATCTATCCTTTGTAACATGTGATTTGAGTTATGAACACACATGTGATATGTGTTCTGAGTTATCATGGGTGGTGGTTGATTTGGTCTTAAGGAGGTATTAAGAGTTCTCTTATTCCACCATTGGTCTTATATGTTTAGAAGATGCTCCTAGATTGAGGGGGAGTACAAGTTTTCTTCTGCTATCTTCTTTCTCGTCTACATCAACCAAACTTCGGGACTTTCTTTCCTTTTATTATGAAGCTGGTGTTTGTTGGTGCTGATGCAATTGAGTTCATCAGAGTGATGCAAAGAAGATGTTGAACAAGATGTTGAGACATTATTTTCAACTGAAGATCTATTGATGTGTGCAATAGCTTTTGAACAATATTGCCGAGGGTTATGTTTTTGTATTGTTGTAATCTCCTAGATTGCAATTGTTTTTAGATTATTTGTTTTATCCAAAATTTTCCAAAGGGGGAGATTGTTAGTTCTCTTGTTTTAGGATTGGCTTAATTTTTTGTAAAACAAATAATAGCAGCAATAATGTAATGTCGAATAGGATGTATAAACTTGCTAAGAAGAACATGTACAACAAGAAGCCCTATTACAATGTTAGAACATGTTATGTTTAACTTTTCAACAACTGGAACAACATGTCGAAGAAGATGTCTTGACATCGCGCCTGCTGAGATGGATTAATGAGATTCCGTTTGTTCTTAACATAGGCAGAATATTCAGGAGAATATTATGCGTCCTATGTGGCACATATTTAAAAGTCTAGAAAATTCAATCAGAAATCAAGGAGAATGAAAACTTTCTAAATAAGGATATTATTTAGGAAAGTAAAGATTCAAGGCCTTTCTTGGGGAAGAAGTTTCTACAGTTTGTTACAGCCGATTTGGTGCTTTAATGCTTGGTTTTGATTGCTACACGTTCCTAGGGACTCCTGCAATGTGTTTGAATCAGTAAAACGCCTTGAATTGGCATGGAATATAGAAAACAGTTTTGCAACATTCTTTGAATTTTCTTGAATTGGTTATGGCTTTTTCTGCAGAAATTTCACGTGTGCATGATTAGGGTTAGCTTGCATATTTATAGAGGAAGGGAATTAGGTCAGAATCTTGCACAAAAATCCCTTGGAATGATGACTGAATATTTGATTGGAAATCATATATTTTTGAATCTTCATGATTGGAAAAAGTTTCCAACTTTGGAGATATTGCATCTTTGACTTGGTGCATGAAATTGCCAGCCTTTTTAGGTCATTCTTGCTTCACAAAAAGATTGAAAAACCATATCTTTATATTTTCCTACAATTTAAATTAATTAAATGAATTAATATTGATTAAAAATCCAATTAATTAATAAATAATAAGAAAATAATTCAATTAAGCTTGATGGGTCGTGCATAGGCCTTGTATAAAGTCTCAAGAAGAAATTTGAGGCCCATTAGCAAAAATGAGGTGTTTTGAGCAAAGTTGACTTTTGCAAATTCACAAAAATTTCCCAACTTCTCCAATGCATATCTTGCTCAATTTTGATCATATGAACATGTTCTTGGACATTTTGGAAAGGTCTTGAAGTCCTCTAACCAATGCCTTTGGTCCCATGTCATTTGTATTTACCAATCTCAAGTTATGGACTTTGACTTAAAGTGCACTTTTGTTGACTTTTGAAATTGACCTATAATGTAGAAATTGATAACTTTTTGTGAGAGCATTTATTGGACTTGGAATGTGAAGATGGATTGTAGGAAATGTCATCCCCTTCAAAATGAGCATTGTATGGGATTTTTCTGATGAACCATGAAAAAGTTATGCCCTGGTCAAGATACAGTTGACTTTTCTGCTGTCCAAAAATAGTAACTTCTTGCACCTTGATGATTTTTGAGCCATTCTTGTGGAATCATGATCAAGACTTGATCAAATGATGATTGTGAGCTCAAAATAAGATGTTGACCAAAAATTCTGACTTTTGACTGTAAAATGACCATTTTGCCCTTGCAGTTGACTGTGGATCAAATGGAGCTTTTGACTGTAAAAATTGGCACTGTGAGTCTTGAAACTTGGCATGTAGATGCTTGAGAATGTTTATAGGCATAGGAGACTTGATTGAACCATTGAAAACCTCAAATTCATTGAAAGAACCAAAACCCTAATTTTGACTGTCTTCGGAAGTGATTTGCCTGTACAATATCTTGAGCAATCTTGAACCATTTGAAGATGACTCTTGACAAATCTTGAAGAATATGGGAGGGAAAATTTTGGGGTACAACAGTTGCCCCTGTTAAATCTTCTTAAACTTGAGGATTTAGATTGGCTTGCGTGCCTTTCGTGATCCGAAGGTGGAAGATGATTGAACACTAGAGTGCCCAGAAATTTGCACTCGCATAGTGGAGTATCAGCAATGTGATGTCGAGAATGGGCTTACAGATGCCATTTGGAGATATGATGGGTAGGAGGATGGGCTTATAGATACCATCTGGAGATGTAATGGATAGTTGCGGAGATGGGCTTAAAGATGCCATCTGAAGATTGTAACTTAGTAGGTTGAAAGAAGGAACCTGTGTAGGGCTGCTTCATGATGGTCAAGTAGATAGTTGTCCTGTCTGGCTTCAGGTATTAATCTACAATCCATCATCCACAGATATTTCCTGGCTAGTTACAGGTGTTGATCTTGGAACTTGAAGAAAGGTGGGTCAAGGAGATATTTGTCCTGTCTGGTTTCAGGTATTAATCTCTTACTTTGAGAAAGAAAGATAGTTTTCCTGGATTGCTATAGGTATTGATCTTCATTCTCTTCATATAGATACTTTCCTGGCTAGTTACAGGTGTAGATCTACAATCAATCGCTCACAGATATTTCCTGGCTAGATACAGGTGTTGATCCGGAACTCAAAAAAGGTTGGTCGAGATAGATTTCCTGGCTGGATACAGGTGTAGATCTCTGACCTGAGAATGAAAGATAATTTCCTGGCCTGTTACAGGTGTTGATCTTCAAACTCTTCATGTAGATAACTTTCCTGGCTAGTTACAGGTATCGAATCTAAAATCAATCGCTCACAGATATTTCCTGGCTAGATACAGGTGTTGATCCGGAACATAAAAAAGGTTGGTCGAGATAGCTTTCCTGGCTGGATACAGGTGTAGATCTCTGACCTGAGAGTGAAAGATAATTTCCTGGCCTGTTACAGGTGTTGATCTTCAAACTCTTCATGTAGATAACTTTCCTGGCAGGTTTCAGGTATAGATCTACAATCAAATGCTCACAGATATTTCCTGGCTAGATACAGGTGTTGATCCGGAACTTAAAAAAGGTTGGTCGAGATAGCTTTCCTGGCTGGATACAAGTGTAGATCTCTGACCTGAGAGTGAAAGATAATTTCCTGGCCTGTTACAGGTGTTGATCTTCAAACTCTTCATGTAGATAAATTTCCTGGCTAGTTACAGGTATAGATCTACAATCAAACGCTCAAAGATATTTCCTGGCTAGATACAGGTGTTGATCCGGAACTTAAAAAAGGTTGGTCGAGATAGCTTTCCTGGCTGGATACAGGTGTAGATCTCTGACCTGAGAGTGAAAGATAATTTCCTGGCCTGTTACAGGTGTTGATCTTCAAACTCTTCATGTAGATAACTTTCCTGGCTAGTTACAGGTATCGAATCTACAATCAACCGCTCACAGATATTTCCTGGCTAGATATAGGTGTTGATCCAGAACTTAAAAAAGGTTGGTCGAGATAGCTTTCCTTGCTGGATACAGGTGTAGATCTCTGACCTGAGAGTGAAAGATAATTTCCTGGCCTGTTACAGGTGTTGATCTTCAATCTCTTCATGTAGATAACTTTCCTGGCTAGTTACAGGTATAGATCTACAATCAAACGCTCACAGATATTTCCTGGCTAGATACAGGTGTTCATCCGAAACTTAAAAAAGGTTGGTCGAGATAGCTTTCCTGGCTGGATACAGGTGTAGATCTCTGACCTGAGAGTGAAAGATAATTTCCTGGCCTGTTACAGGTGTTGATCTTCAAACTCTTCATATAGATAACTTTCCTGCTAGTTACATGTATCGAATCTACAATCAACCGCTCACAAATATTTCCTGGCTAGATACAGGTGTTGATCCGGAACTTAAAAAAGGTTGGTCGAGATAGCTTTCCTGGCTGGATACAGGTGTAGATCTTTGACCTGAGAGTGAAAGATAATTTCCTGGCCTGTTACAGGTGTTGATCTTCAATCTCTTCATGTAGATAACTTTCCTGGCTAGTTACAGGTATCGAATCTACAATCAATCGCTCACAGATATTTCCTGGCTAGATACAGGTGTTGATCCAGAACATAAAAAAGGTCGGTCGAGATAGCTTTCCTGGCTGGATACAGGTGTAGATCTCTGACCTGAGAGTGAAAGATAATTTCCTGGCCTGTTACAGGTGTTGATCTTCAATCTCCTCATGTAGATAACTTTCCTGGCTAGTTAAAGGTATCGAATCTATAATCAATCGCTCACAGATATTTCCTGGCTAGATACAGGTGTTGATCCGGAACTTAAAAAAGGTTGGTCGAGATAGCTTTCCTTGCTGGATACAGGTGTAGATCTCTGACCTGAGAGTGAAAGATAATTTCCTGGCCTGTTACAGGTGTTGATCTTCAAACTCTTCATGTAGATAACTTTCCTGGCTAGTTACAGGTATCGAATCTACAATCAATCGCTCACAAATATTTCCTGGATAGATACAGGTGTTGATCTGGAACTTAAAAAAGGTTGGTCGAGATAGCTTTCCTGGCTGGATACAGGTGTAGATCTCTGACCTGAGAGTGAAAGATAATTTCCTGGCCTGTTACAGGTGTTGATCTTCAAACTCTTCATGTAGATAACTTTCCTGGCTAGTTACAGGTATAGATCTACAATCAAACGCTCACAGATATTTCCTGGCTAGATACAGGTGTTGATCCGGAACTTAAAAAAGGTTGGTCGAGATAGCTTTCCTGGCTGGATACAGGTGTAGATCTCTGACCTGAGAGTGAAAGATAATTTCCTGGCCTGTTACAAGTGTTGATCTTCAAACTCTTCATGTAGATAACTTTCCTGGCTAGTTACAGGTATCGAACCTACAATCAACCGCTCACAGATATTTCCTGGCTAGATATAGGTGTTGATCCGGAACTTAAAAAAGGTTGGTCGAGATAGCTTTCCTGGCTGGATACAGGTGTAGATCTCTGACCTGAGAGTGAAAGATAATTTCCTGGCCTGTTACAGGTGTTGATCTTCAATCTCTTCATGTAGATAACTTTCCTGGCTAGTTACAGGTATCGAATCTACAATCAATCGCTCACAGATATTTCCTGGCTAGATACAGGTGTTAATCCGAAACTTAAAAAAGGTCGGTCGAGATAGCTTTCCTGGATGGATACAGGTTTAGATCTCTGACCTGAGAGTGAAAGATAATTTCCTGGCCTGTTACAGGTGTTGATCTTCAATCTCCTCATGTAGATAACTTTCCTGGCTAGTTACAGGTATCGAATCTATAATCAATCGCTCACAGATATTTCCTGGCTAGGTACAGGTGTTGATCTGGAACTGAAGAAAGGTTGATGGCAATAATCCTTTGATTTGTCTTTTTCCTGAAAAGGCAAAACATTAGTTTCATGCAATGTCATGATGAATGAAATGCATGATGTCATGATGTTCTCAAAATAAATGAGATCGTGTCGTATGCACTTTATCATGTATGCAAATAGGAGGTATGAGATGTGATATGTTTATGAATGTATTTTCGTCTGGAAAATAAATCCTTGACAGATGTCGGGAAGTTCGTTGAATCCTAGGCTGATGTTGAAGAGTAGAGTTCTTCGTTTCCACTGGGGATGATGAACAAAGATGATTGCAAGAATAAACCTGTAGGAGAAGATGACTCCGTTGAGGAATAAACTGGTGAAGATATTACTCTGTGGGGAATTACTCTATGGGAAGAGATACTTCGATGAGATTTTAACGATAACTCCGCTGGGGATTCCGTTGATAAGCTTTGTTGGGGAATTTGATTAACTCCGCTGGGGATAGGAAGAACTTCGCTGAGGACGATCTTTCCGTTGCAATTTGCTGAGGATAACCCAATTAGACTCTGGTGGGGATAACCTCTGAATATGGCTGGGAGAGATATTTGTACTCTGCAGGGGACAAGCTTCCAGCATCTACTAGGGAGATGATTCAACTCTCCTGGGGAAACTTTTTGGACTGCACTGGGGAAATGGCTCCACTGGGGGTACCTTGTATTCCGCCGGGGAACAATCTTATATTTTGTTAAGGAATATTAAGACTGTCGGGGATGCTTGCTGAGGAATATCTGTATACTCTGCTAGGGAATATTAAGATCTTCTGGAGGTACCCAGCTTCTTTTTAAGGCTAATAGTGGACTAACTCTTCTTGGTGAGAGTATTGCTGACTTGCTGGGGATACTGTGCCTTTTTAGGGTTGATGGGAGACCAACTCTGCTTGGGGAGAGTATTGCTGATTTGTTCGTAGTTGCAAGGCTCAGATAGCTACCATTACCGTCTTACTCTGCGGGGAGTGAAGGTCTCTTGGTCATAGTCTTCAGCTGACTCTACCTTGTACCTGGTAGACAGAGCAGCTTGTACGGTTCGGACAATTCTTATTGCCCCAGCTTCTGCGGGAGAAGAAGGCTTATGAGGTGCTTGATAACTTCCGATTGACAAATCTTCTTCTGGTAGGCAAATGACGAGATGACAGGACATAGTCGTACGCTTTGATCCCTAATTTTTTCCTGGACCGCCCTTTCGGGTTTTCAGTCCATCGGGATACCCTTTTTTTTGCCCAAGCCGCCTTTTCAGGTTTTCGACTTGCCGGGTTTACAGATTTTTTTTCATTTTCATCCCTTATTTTTGCCCGAACCCTTTTGGTTCGCCGGGAAGCCCTTATTTTTGCCTAGGCCAGTCGACCTAGCGAGTCTTTGATTATGCGTAGTATTTTTTTGACTATGTCCATGCTCTCAGAGTGTCGGGAGTTGTCACTGTCAGTAGTGTTGTGTCGCCATACTACCAGAAGATGTTTGATCGTGCAAGATTCGTTGCTGGAATTCATGTCCAATGCCTCAAGTGACTCAGGAGGAGATTTGCCCATGGCTATTTGGCATCTTGAGAGATTCCCTGAATCTTGACTTGACTGCCCCAGATGATGGACAATGATCATGCCGTGCCCCTTGATTTGAAGTGTTTTTCCATTTGATATGATCCTGTTTGTTGAGAAGGTTTTTGTTCACTAGATATTCTTCGTGCGAATTTCTCTGCTGTTGAACAAATAGTCATATGCAAACAATATTATTTCAAGAATGCAAAGCTTATGTTTGTCTTGAAGTTTTTTTAAAATGCAGTTTTCAATAAAACAAGTTATTTTTTGTAAAATGTGATGTCAACTCAGGATTTTACAGTAAGCCTTACAGGAGTCAGGATACCTTTGTAACAGTATGCTTTCGAACTAACCCATGCTTCAGCTAGGACTTTTTAAGGGTTATATCGTGGCCTAGTTCACGGTTTAAGAAACAAAGGATAAAGGCTCAAATTTTATTTGTACCCACCCGTTCTTCGTGATGTTCTTCAATCCTAAACTCAGCTAATCGTGCGTTAGATTTTGTTTGAGTCTTTGCTCTGATATTCCGGTGGTGATTTGGATATTGACAATTGATTTTGACCAGACAGTCATTTTTGTTGAGAGTTTGTAGAATCTCTTTCCTTTTGATTTTATTATCCCTGTCCTTTTGCCTGAATTGTTTCTTTTGTGATTACAGTCAGCGGGATGCCCTAGTTTTTGTAAGTCTCCTTCATAGGTTTTGACTTAATGGGCTTTTATTTCTGAGAGATAATGACTGTCTGTCCTTATGATTATGCGGAACCATCACCGTCTCTTGTTTTGGAAGGACTCCTTTGCTATCATTCATTGTGCACATGGATCAACTGAGAAAACTACCCTGCCCCAGGTTATAATTAAGGGTTTTAATTTTTGCGTGAAAAGAAAAACTCCAACTTCTTTGGCTCAAAGGGGTTTGACTAGGGATTATCTTCCTTATAACTCCACCGTTTAAGATTTGAAACAATGCCTGTACATCGTCAGCAGGGTCTGTTCAAAAGCATACTGTAAAGATCGTGGTATCGTTTTCGTCATCCTCCCTCGAAAGGTTTAGAATTTTTTAATCGAGAGTTGAACATCATAAAAAAAATGAAAGCAATTTGAATATAGTGAATACGAATGGATTGATTCAAAACAGACATATGCGATGCATTAATGAAATAAAAAGTTTGCCATGACAATAATTGTTTGAATAAGCAAAGAAAAATACAACTTCAGAATTAAAATGAACAAAAGTCTCTTAGTTTGAACTAGTCATCTCAGATGGAGAATTCTCAGCGGAAGATTTTCATCTCACCATCCGGCATAAACTCCAGCACCCTCCCGTCAATCAAGTCTTGGATCTTGTTCTTCAGAGACCAACAGTTGTCGGTGTCATGTCCCGGACCGTCAGAGTGGTATGCACACCTTTCATAGGGATGATAGGTAGGAGCAGAGGTGTTAGGATTCCGGGGAGGATCCTTTAAAGCAATCAGATTGACCTCCAACAAGCGTTTCAGTATGAGAGATGATGGTATATCAGTCTCCGAGAAATGTATTCCAGGCGTATTTCGCTTACGCCGACTACCCTGTTGATGCTAGCGAGGTTGATGCTGGGCTGGTGACCCTGAAGCAAGCTGAGGAGCTTTTCCCATGTCTTCTTTCCCCAAAGGTGGTTGAATGATAGCTTGATATCCAACCCTAGTTGTCTGCCTCACTCGATTATTTTGAAGCAGCTTGTTAACGAGGACCCTGAGCTCTTCTTGTCTTTGAGCTAAGTCCTGAATGAGGGTCATCTACCCCAGCATCTGGGTTCTCATTGCATCTACCTCAGCTTGCAGATGTTTCAGCCGTTCGTCCTTATCATCTTCAGGACTTTTCTTGACCAAATTCCCCACGAGGAGTGTTCTCAACTCTTCCTGCCCCTTGGATAGGTTTAGGAGGACTTCCCTGAACTGAGTCTCTTGAGTACGGAACTCCTGGTTGTCTTGTTCGAGAGCCATTGCTGAAATAAACAGCGAGAATATGAGAGACCTGTAAAGGGTAACCTGTTATGCAATGATATGTATGTATGCAATGTTTTCAAGAATCTCGCGGGGTAAACAAAGAAACTTGTTAGAATTTTGAATTTTGCAGCTTGATTGAAGGAACTTCATGTTGTTGAGAGTCCTTCTTCAAGAGTCAAAGCTCACTATATCGAGTGGGTCATAGCCCCTGACTCAAGTTATCGTGCTTGGATTTCTGGACAACCTTGGTTAGAGGAAAATAAATCCCCTTTGCCCCTTGCTAGACATTTGGTCCATCATGACCTGCATCATAAACCCTTGAGATCCTTGAAATGGTTAAGGGAATGCTATGGTATGATGTTATGATATGTATGCTACGCGTGAAGTGATGTAAGTAATCCCTGTTATAAGTCTAGATTAAGGACTGTAAACAAAACCTGCAAGGAACCCATGTTGTCAGATAACAAGAATATGCAAGTAGTTCAAGTTTGAAGGCACACAAGTCATACAAGACAACCCTTAGAGTTTAGGCCAGCATGAAGTTTAGGTACTACCCTCTTTCAGTTTCAGTTGGTTAAGACCTGTCCTAAAAATAGTAACCGGGTTCTAAGGAGCTCAATATCATTGGATTATTTTCTATGTTCATTGTTTTGATTTATCCACTTAACTGGCGACCAAAATATTCCAAGAAAATAACCCTCAATGAGTGTAGTATCGAGTATCTACCAACTTCGGACTGCACCAAAGTCGGTCATCTCACTACCCCTAAAGAGGCCAGGATGGTCAAGTAAGGTTCTAAGGTCAGTTGATGCTTCACGACACCACGCGGCGGCCCTGTACTCTCCTTGACTTGACTCAAGGGTTACCGGTACTCACCAAAGTGCCACATCAACGTAGCAACTGCTTCAACCATGTCGGTATACCCCGCACAGTTCCCTCACAGTTTGTTGCTACTTCTAAAGGGTATCCCCAGATCCGGGTTAGGATCTATAAAACTCCGATACAAGCCCACAATATTAAAGCATTCAAGGCATAAAATTGAAAACATAGAATGACCTAATCCTAAGGTACACCTCACTTATAAATATCCCCAGCAGAGTCGCCAGTTCTGTGATCGGTGGAAATAGAACTGACTGTTTTGGAATGCTGGTTCGCGAAATGTCGCGGTAAGCAAGAGTCGCCACCGTCTTTTATTTTCTCCAACAAGGAAAGGACAAAAGCACAACAAAATTCCTTTTCGAGATGTTTCTCGGTTCGGGAGGTAGATTATAGAAAGGGAAGGTGTTAGCACCCTTTCTATCCGTGGTTATCCATGGGCTCTTAGGTACTTGCTCACTATGTTTTCAAAAATGTTTTGCTTTTCTTGTGTTTGTGGGTTTTGAAAAGAGTTTTGTTTGAAAACTTCGATTTAACTCTTGTATCAGTCCTCAAGAGTGTATGAAGTGTTGTTTGAACACTTTTGTCAAAAAAGTGTAGGTGCGAAAAGTTGTTTTTGTTTTGAAAGAGCAAGTACCTGAGAACCTCTACCTACTCAAAAGAAATTAAGCTGGGTAAATATCCTTTAGACAGTACTATCCCACTATTGAGAAGTAGGTAGCACCGTCGTTGGAGTTTTTCGGGTCAATTCGATTATAGGGACATGTGGTCACCAAAGCAATAGTAGGACGCCTTAGCGATAACCCTAATGTCCTAGATCCTTTTTATCTGAGGCAACCGTTTCGAGGCAAATTGGATCTTTAGACAGGAGGGCGACCTCTAAAACACCCTATACTCAATGACCACGTCGAGGCAACCAAGTGAGGCGTACCCTAGGAGTGGCATGTGCGAGTGTGTCAGGTTTCAATTATGTTATCTTTGAACATGTTATGGTGAGCTACGTTTTGATTTTATTTCGAGAACAAGTATTGTCATGCATAGCAGTTAATAATTGCGGAAAGTAAATTGCGGAAAGTAAATCTACGCTATTACAAGGCGTCGGGTATTTACATCGCCAAAAACAAACCCTTGGAAAATAAATTGCGAGAAAATAAAGAAAGCGATAAAAAGTCCTAATTAACGCTATTACATCCTCGGAGCATATACATAAATATGATCAAAAATAATATGCGCGAATAAAAATTGAATCGGAAAAGTCCATAGCGTTTTGACCCTTTTGTGAGAAAGAATGAAGTTTTTGGTTGTTTGTGAATTAAATTAAATTAAACCTAAAACTAATTAATAAAAAGAAATATGTTTTTGAGTTTTTTAGGTTTTAAGGAAAACAAAAATAAAAAGGATTAAAATTATCAAAAGAAAACCCTAATTTTATGTTGATTTTAAATTGCTGAGAAAAAGTTAAAATTAACCCTAATTAAACTAAATTAATTTGTGTTAGTATTTATTTACAAAAATAAAGTGAAATTAATAAATAATAATAATAATAATAAAAATATTTACATTTTTAGTTTTCTGAATTTATTATGAAAAATATTAATTATGTTAGTTAAATAAATATAATAATAATAATTAATAAAATCATTAACTAAATAAATAGAAAATATAAAGAGAAAAAAAAAAGAAAAAGAACCCAGGGGGGTGTTGGCCCATTTATGGAGGTTTCTTTGGAAATTTCTGGCCCATTTGTACACAAGCCCTTTTGACTTTCTGGCTTCTCCATGGTGCGTGTTGACTGGGAGTACCATGATCAGCATCTCATGGCCATTGGATTTGTGCATGTAGACATCTGGCGCTTGGATGTATGATATGCATGGTGGACTCCTTTTAGAAAGCTGCATATGAATAGGTAAAGAAAAAGAACAAACAATTATTTTGGGGGACCTGGGATTCGAACCCAGGTCCCAAAGCTTATTGGACACTTGGCCAACCACTCCACCATCCTGCATCAATTGTCATTGGAATATCAAGCAAATATAATATATAAAAATTCGTTCATGTGCTGTAAAACAAAAAAAACACGCGCGCGTTTTGAACTAACCAACGAGACATCAACAGCTCATCATCTTCCTCGCTGAACCTGCAAAATAAACGCTAGATAGCGGGGGTTTTTAACCCCCACAATATGCAATGACGAATAATAGCGATTAGGGCTACAGGCTACATAAATATTTCGCGATGATTGCTTTGGATTCGTCTGGTTCTCACGAATCCAACCATGTGCCTTACAAGTCCTGATTTTTCTGGGTTTAGAAAGCCCCAAATCCAAAGTTCATGAACCCTAAAATTCAAACATGGCAACTTTTGATTCTGTGCGTTTTAATCCAATTCGGTTATACCATCACCTTCATATGAGTTCTAGCAATGCAAAACAAACACAAAATCATGTTAAATATGCATGAATTGAACTGCACGATTATGAAAATAAATGGCAAACCGTGACTCTGTTCTTGATGATTCTTGGTGCTTTAATGCTTGGTTTTGATTGCTACACGTTCCTAGGCACTCCTGCAATGTGTTTGAATCAGTAAAACGCCTTGAATTGGCCTGTGTGATCGGTGGATCTGAAATTGACTGTTTAACGCTGGTTCGCGAAATGTCGCGGAAGCAAGAGTCGCCACCGTCTTTTATTTTCTCCAAATGGAAAGGACAAAAGCACAGAAAAATTCCTTATAGAGATTGCTCTCGGTTCGGGAGGTAGATTATAGAAAGGGAAGGTGTTAGCACCCTTTCTATCCATGGTTATCCATGGGCTCTTAGATACTTGCTCACTTGTGTTTTCAAAAATGGTTTGTTTGCTTTTCAACTGTGGGTTTTAAAAAGTTTCTTTGAAAATTTCAGTTCGACTCTTGTATCGGTCCTCAAGAGTTTTTGAAAAATTGCTTTCGAAAGCTTTTTTTGAAAAGGTGTCGGTGTGAAAAGTGTTTTTGATTTGTTTTGAAATTTAGAGCAAGTATCTAGAGTCGTCTACCCACCCTAAGGAATTCGTCTGTGTAGATGTCCTTTAAAGTAGTGTCATCCCACCATTGAGAGGTAGGTAGCACCACCGTTGGAGGTGTTCGGGTCAATTCGAGGTTCGGGACATGGTGATCACCGGAGCAATGGGAAGACACCTTAGAAGCTACCCTCATGCCAGGTTCCCGGATCATGAGGACTTACTAAGACATCCTCTACTCGACGATCACCTTTCGAGGCAAGGCAACAGTGAGGCGTACCCTAGGGGTGGTGTGTGATTTGTGTGTCGTTTTCAGATATTTTTGTCTTTTGTCATGTTATTGGTGATCTAACGCTTGTTTTTATTTATGTCCATACATTCTTTCATGCCATTATTTAACAGTTAAAAATTGCGAGAAGGTAAAAATTCTAAGCTATTACAAAAGGCGCGGGTCCACATCGCCAAAATTTCCAGGACCCGATTTGACAGAAAAATAAAGAATTAAAATGCGAAAGATAAAGATTACATGGCCTTGGGAGAGATACATCAAAATTATAAGAAATAAAATAGACATGCGAATTGAATAAGAATTAAAACGAGGGCGTTGGACCCTTTTTACAAAATTAAATTAATGATGGAATTAATTAATCAAAAGAAAAAGAAATCGTTTTTGGGATTTTTAGGTATTTTATGATTTTAATGAAAAAAGAATAAAATGCAATTAAACCTAATTCTAGTTGTTTTTAATTTATTACGAAAAGATTGAATTTTAACCTAAAATTAACCCTAATTATTTTATATACAATTTAATTATAAAAATAAATATCTAATATTTAATTATTATGGGAGAAAAAGAAAAAGGAATAAAAATTTAATTAAACCCTAATTCTATATTTTTAAATTAATTATGAAAACATTACTATTAAACCTAATTTAATAACCAAATTTAATTAAGACAATTTATTTATAAAAATAATAAAATAAAATATTTATTATATTTTTTTATCTCTTTTCTGATTTTTTTATGGTTTTTGTGTATTATGAAAATAATAAATTAATTAAAAAACAATAATTAAAAGAAGAATAGAAATAATGCAAAAAATAAAATGGCAAACCTAGGGGGTCTGCCCCAAATTGGAGGGTGAAGCCTTAATAATTCAGGCCCATCAACCTTGGCCTGTTGGACTTTCGTGGCTAGCCTGTAGCCTTGTTGACTAGCGTGCACTGAACTCATCAGATCAGGGCCTTTGATTTGATGAGATTAAACGCGTGGCATGCGAGATGGTGGACCACATGGTAACCTCCTTGTGTTGACGCTGCACAGGATAAGAATTGGAAGAAAAATAACATGAAAGGACGGGGACCTGGGATCGAACCCAGGTCCTGAAAGTCACCACTACGCCTGTTGGCCACTGGACCACTTTGCTTATCTGTAAATTAATACAACAAATAAATATAATAAAACAAAACGCATTGATACTTGGTTTTCCGCGCGAAAATTTAAACAGGCCAACCACCGTTCTACACATCATCATCTTCTTCCTTGGTTTGTTTTCCTGAAAAAAAAATAAAACATTGGCAACGGTTTTCAAACGTTTCTATAGGCATTATGTTAGAAAATAGCGAATAGCCATGGGATGCTCATAAATTGAGCGCGAGAGTTCCATTGTCTTCGTCCAAGCCTGCCAGTTTCAACCACGGCATTGTGATTTGCTAATTTTACAGTACCAAGAAACCCCCAATTCGTAGCTTGTAAAACCCTAGAAAACAATAATGGCAGATTCGCCTATGGGTGATGAAAATTCAATTGGAGCACACCGTTAGCTTCAGAAAAGTCTCATTAGTACAAATCCATGAATAAAATGCAACGATATGGTCTAAATAATAGAATACGATTATATAAAAAGAGTGATACAGTTCACCCTCGAATTACCAATTCTTTGAGTATGGGGCTAAGTTTTTGATTGGAATCGTTTACTGGCAACCTTGGCAAGCTAATGGAATAGGTTTTGAGGCTTGAATCGACCTGCAAGTGTGTTTTCAGATTTTTACTTTTTTGTGAAAAAGTCAAGTTTTGTTCTCTTGATATGGCGCAGCCTGGAGACCAAAAGCATGAGGGTTTGCTTTGTATATATGTGTGGAACAATTAGGTCAAGGAATTTGATCCAAAAGATCCATGAATTGATGAAGGAATATTTGATTTTTTATGCCATAACTTTCAAATCTTTTTCATGCAATTTGAGCTCTCAATCATATCCAATCATCCTAATTCTTCCCTAATTTGCTTTGCACGAAATATTAAAGATATTATGTGCACAAAAAGATTTGGAACATTAGGTTTTATATTTTTCATATATTTAATTAATTTAAATGAATTATTAATAATAAAAATTTAAATAAATAAATAAAAAATGAAGAAAAACTTCCCTTTGGGACAAGTGGTCGTGCACATGCCTTGGATGATGATTTGTGGAAGAAAAAAAAGGCCCATTAGCAATTTTAGGTCATTTGAATCAATGTTGATTTTTCAAAATATCCAAAAAATTTCCCAACTTCCACAAGGCATAACTTGCTCAATTTTTAAGCTTTGCTCATGTTCTTTGACATTTTGGAAAGGTCTTTGCGTCCTTTAACCAATTCCTTTGGTCCCATGTCATTTTGATTTACCAATCTCAAGTTATGGCCTTTGACATAAGGTCCCTTTTTGTTGACTTTTGAAAATGACCTATAATGTTGAAATTGATAACTTTTTGTGAGAGCATTTCTTGGACTTTAAGTATGAAGATGAGTTGTAGGAAATGTCTTTCTCTTCAAAATGAGCTTTGGATGGAATTTTTCTGATAATCCATGTGAAAGTTATGCCCTGGTCAATTTACAGTTGACTTTTTCAGCTGTCCAAATAAGGAAACTTTTGCATCTTGATGATTTTTGAGCCAAGCTTTGAGAATCATGATCAAGCATTGATCAAATGATGTTTGGGGCTTCAAAATGAGATGTTGACCAAAAATTTGAACTTTTGACTGTCAAATGACCATTTTTCCCCTACAGTTGACTGTAGTGCAATTAAGGTTCTTGACTGTGCAATTTTGTACTGTAAGTCTTGAAACTTGGTATGAGGATGCTTGACCATATTTATAGGCATGTGGGACTTGATTGGACCCTTGGAAACTTCATTTTCTTGATCA
Source organism: Vicia faba (assembly GCA_948472305.1). Lineage (NCBI taxonomy): Eukaryota > Viridiplantae > Streptophyta > Magnoliopsida > Fabales > Fabaceae > Vicia > Vicia faba. Next base: position 590,389,368 of record OX451737.1, read on the forward strand.
GAACCAAAACCCTAATCTTGACTGTTTAGGAGGCCCTTGCATTGTGCAACCCTTGGAGAATTTTGCAGCTTGACTTGGCAATTTCTTGAAGAATATGGGAGGGCAAATTTTGGGGTACAACAGTTGCCCCTGTTCAATCTTCTTAGACCTGAGGATGCAGATTGGCTGACGTGCCTTTCGTAATCCGAGGGTAGAAGATGATTGAACACTAGAGTGCCCAGAAATTTGCGCTCACATAGTAGCAATGGGATGATGGGAATGGGCTTATAGATGCCATTCAGAGATTGATGGATAGGATGATGGGCTTATAGATTCCATCTGGATGTTGATTGCGTAAGAGATTCCTTAGCGAGAACCTGCATACCTACAAAAGAAAAAATGAGTACCTGTCATGTTGCAGGAGCTGGTTTTCAGATGCTTGATATAGATGTGTCCTGACTGGTTACAGGAGCTGGATCTGGAGCTTCAAACGGCGATGAATGGACCAGGAGTGGTTACTACCTCAACAGGAATAGTGAGAGAACCTTGGATGATTTTAACCTCAGCAGCAATCATTGAGAAAATCTTGGTATTACCACCTCCGCAGGATCTGGAAGAGAACCATAGGCAATTATAATCTCAAAAGCGGACGTTTGAGAAAAACCTGGAGTGGAATTATCGTCTCCTCAGCATTGGGGAGAGAACCATAGGAAATTATAATCTCAAAAGCGGACGTTTGAGAAAAACCTGGGTTGGAATTATCATCTCCGCAACATTGGGGAGAGAACCATAGAAAATTATAATCTCAAAAGCGGACGTTTGAGAAAAACCTGGAATGGAATTATCATCTCCGCACCGCTGGGGAGAGAACCATAGGAAATTATAATCTCAAAAGCGGACGTTTGAGAAAAACCTTTGATAACTTCTACTGAGTCTTCATCAGAAAAATCTGTTTGGGGTCGATTTAGCTGGACTAGGGAAGGCCTTGGACTGGATAAGAAATCTTCGGAGTTGATTTAACTGAACCGGTCCAGGTCTTGAAATGTCTTCAACAGACACACCCTGGCAAGATACATGAATCGAGTCTGGAATTAGAAAGGTTGGTGAATTGTCTCTACTAATAGGTTACCCTCATGGGCAAGTGGTCTTTAACGACGAGTGTCTATAACGACGGGTGTCTATAACGACGAGTGTCTATAACGACGAGTGTCTATCACGACGAGTGTCTATCACGACGAGTGTCTATCACGACGAGTGTCTATAACGACGAGTGTCTATCACGACGAGTGTCTATCACGACGAGTGTCTATAACGACGAGTGTCTATAACGACGAGTGTCTATAACGACGAGTGTCTATAACGACGAGTGTCTATAACGACGAGTGTCTATATCGACGAGTGTCTATAACGACGAGTGTCTATGACGACGAGTGTCTATAACGACGAGTGTCTATAACGACGAGTGTCTATAACGACGAGTGTCTATAACGACGAGTGTCTATGACGACGAGTGTCTATGACGACGAGTGTCTATAACGACGAGTGTCTATAACGACGAGTGTCCATAACGACGAGTGTCTATAACGATGAGTGTCTATAACGACGAGTGTCTATAACGACGAGTGTCTATAACGACGAGTGTCTATAACGACGAGTGGAAGTAATTTTAACTGGACTTGTCTTCTTTTGACTGGATTTGTCTACTTTGACTGAATTTGTCTACTTTGACTGAATTGGTCTACTTTGACTGAATTTGTCTTCTCTGACTGGATTGGTCTCTTTTGGCTATATTTGTCTACTCTGACATAGCTGATCATTTAACTGTATCCCTCCTAAAAGGTAAAGGTCAATCATATGCAGTGCATGATATGGATCAAGCAACGACATGATGCACATATGCATGTATCATGATGTATGAAAATGTGATGTTTATGAATGTGTTTTTGTCTAAGAAAATAAGTCCTTGACGGGTGCCGGGAAGTCAATCCTGGGCTGATGTTGAAGAATAGATTTTGCTTCCGCTGGGGATGATAGTTGCAAGAATACCGGTAGGAGAAGATAACTCTGTTGGGGAATAAACTTGGCGAATAGATTACTCTGCGGGGAGAAAAGTACTCTAGCGATCTTGCTGGGAAGCAATACTCTGCGGGGAGAGAGGTACTTTGCTGAGTTGTTGATAACAACTTGCTGGGGATACCCTTGTTGTATTGGAAGTGCTAATAGACTCCGCTGGGGATAAGAAGACTTTGCCGAGAACGATCTTTCCGTGGCCTTTTGGCTGAAGATAACCTAGTTATATCCTGGTAGGGAAATAACTCTTTAAATAAAGCCGGGAGACGTGTTCGTGCTCTGCGAGGATAAGCTTCCAGAATCTACTGGGGATAAGCTTACTGCTTGGAGAGATGAATTCCAACTTTCTTGGGGAAACTGGATTGGACTCTCTTGGGGAAGTTTTGAGCTGTATCGGTTATGTTCTTCAACGGGACCTACCTTGATACCTTGGAGGACAGAACAATCAGATTGCTTAGACAACTCTTTATTGCCCCTGTTTCTGATGTGGGAGAGGAAGCCCTGTTGAGGTGTTAATAGTCGTTGATGGACAAACATTCTTCTGGTAGGCAGGTGGCAAGATGACAGGACATAGTCGTACGCTTTTGATCCCTAACTTTTGCCTGGACCGCCCTTTCGGGTTTTCAGTCCACCGGGATACCCATTTTTGCCCAAGCCGCCTTTTCAGGTTTTCGACTTGCCGGGTGTACAATTTTTCATTTCGTCCCTTATTTTTGCCCGAACCCTTTTGGTTCGCCGGGAAGCCCTTATTTTTGCCTAGGTATGTCAACCTAGCGGGTCTTTGATTACGCGTAGTATTTTTTCCGACTATGTCCATGTTCTCAGAATGTAGGGAGATGCCCCTGTTAGAAATGTTTTGTCATGCCACCAGAAGATTTTTGACCAGGCAAGATTCATTGTTGAAATGCCCCAAGTGACTCAGGCGGAGATTTGCCCCGGGCTATTTGGCCTTTGAGAGATTCTTCGAATCTTGATTGGATTGCCCCAGATGGTGGACCATGCTCAGGCTATGCCCCTTGATTGGAAGTACTTTTGTTCATTAGATTTCGTCGTGCGAACTTCTCTGCTGTTCAAACAAAAAGTCATATGCGAACAAAGTTATGTTAAAAATGCAAAGCTTATGTCTGTCTTGAAGATTTTGAAAATGCATTCTTTTTCATAAAACAAGTGATAGTTTGTAAAACGTGATGTCAACTCGTTATTTTATCGTAAGCCTTAAGGAGTCAGGATACCTTTTGTAACAGTATGCTTTCGAACTAACCCATGCTTCAGCTAGGACTTTTAAGGGTTATAACGTGGCCTGGTTCGTGTTTTAAGAAACAAAGGATAAAGGCTCAAATTATTTGTACCCACCCGCTCTTCGTGATGTTCTCCAAACCTAAACTCAGTTGATCATACGTTAGACCTTGTTTGAGTCTTTGCTCTGATTTTTCGGTGATGATTCGGATGTTGATAACTTATTTTGAATAGGCAGTCCTTCCTTTTTTGTTGAGGGTTTGTAAGACCTCTTTCTTTTTGATTTTGTTATCCCTATTTTTTTTGCCTGAACTGTTTCCTTTTGTGGAATTACAGTCAGCGGGATGCCCCAGTTGCGTAAGTCTCCTTCATAGGTTTTGACTTAATGGGCTTTTTTATTTTGAGAGATATAATGACTGCCTGTCCTTCTTGATTATTCGGAACCATCACTGTCTTTCTTTGTTTTGTAAGGACCTCTTTGGTGCCATTCGTTATGCACCTGGATCAACTGAGAGACTACCCTGCCCCAGGTTATGATTAAGGGTTTTAAATTTCGAAAAGAAAAACTCCTACTTCTTTGGCTCAGAGGGGTTGACGAGGGATTATCATCCTTATAACTCCAGTGTTTAGGGATTGAAACAATGCCTGTACCTCATCAGCGGGGTCTGTTCAAAAGCATATTGTAATGATCGCGGTATCGTTTTCGTCATCCTCCCTCAAGAGGCTTAGAATTATTAATTAAGAGTTGATCATCAGAAAAAATATGAAAATAATTTGCATAGAGTGAATACGAATATATTGCTTCAAAACAGACATATGCGATGTATTAAAGAAATAACAATGTTTAACATGAATAAATGTTTGAACAGTCAAAAGAAAATTACAACTTGAATTCAAATGAACAAAAAAGTGCTTTCTATCCTAGCCATGTTTTGGCATGGAAGCAGTGATCACGTTGGGAGCCTCTGGAGAGTCGAGCTGGACTTCCTTTGCGTCAATCAGATCTTGAATCCTATTTCTCAAAGTCCAACAGTCATCTGTAGCATGCCCCGGGATGTCGGAATGATAGGCGCAGCGAGCATTGGGATTGTACCTTGAAGGTGTCCTGTTAGGGTTCTTCGGGGGATCCATGAGAGTTACCAACTTGGTTTCCAGCAGCTGTGGAAATATCTGTGACAAGGTCATGCCGAGGGGTGTAAATTGCCTCTTAGGTCTTTCTTCCCTTTGTTGATGGTGACGCTGAGGAGCACCGGCCGGCTTTGCAATAGCTACTGCGTTGACTGCACCGGATTCTCTCCTGTATGATTTCTTCTCAGTGTTCGAGGAATCACCATTATGTATTTTCCCTGACTTGATGCCAGCTTATATTCTTTCCCCGGTCAAGACTAAATCTGTAAATCCAACGGCAGAATTCCCAATCAGGTGGTTGAAGAATGGACTAGACAGGGTCCCCAAGAACATGTCGACGAGCTCGCGGTCAGTCAGAGGTGGTTGTACCCTTCCAGCAAGGTCCCTCCATTTTTGAGCATATTCTTTGAAACCTTCACCCGTACCCATAGACATCCCCTGAAGCTGAGTGCGCGTGGGAGCGAGGTCGGCATTGTATTGGTACTGCTTGTAGAATGCAGTGGCTAAGTCTTCCCAGGTACGGATGTTGGCTCCATTCAGTTGATAGAACCAGTCAAGCTGAGTCCCTGAAAGACTCTCCTGGAAAAAGTGGATCCATAAGTTCCTGTCGGCCGTGTAGGGTTGGATCCTCCTCATGTATGACCTGAGATGCAGCTTTGGACAGGATGCCCCGTCGTACTTTGCAAAGGCAGGTGCCTTGAATTTGTGCGGGATCACTACCCCAGAAGACAGACCTAGATCCTCGAAGTCCAGGCCAGGCACTTTTTGTATCTCCATAGCACTTAGCCGGTCTTCCAACTGTTTGTACCTATCCTCAGCCGGAGGGTACTGCTCGTCGTTGAAATCTGTCTCATCGTCGGAGACCACTGGACTGGGAACCCTTTCCTCTTGATGACTGCCTTTCCCCACAGATGGAGTTGTCCTCTCAGCTTCATCCTGCGGTGTGTTCCCAGATCTGCGTCTGGGGCTGAACAAAACAGTCCTCTTCTTCTTCTTTTTCAAGAGAAGGGTCTTCAGATCTTGTTGCCCCTGGGTCAAATTCATGATCAGCTCTTGGAACTGGGCGTTCTGAGCCTGGAGGGCCTTGATAGTGTGCTCGGTTGAGGATTCAGGATTCATGACGAGACAGCTAAAATAAACAGCGAAGAAGGTAAGCAATCTGCAGAGAATGGGTACCTGTTATGCAATGATATGTATGATATGCATGCAATGTTTTCAAGGACCTCGCGGGGTAAACAAGAAAAGTTGTTAGAATTTGAATGCGGTAGCTTGATTGAAGGAACTTCATGTTGTAGAGAGTCCTTCTTCAAGGGTCAAAGGCTCACCATATCTAGTGGGTCATAGCCCCTGACAACCTTGTCTAGAGGAAAATAAATCCCCTTTGCCCCTTGCTGGATAGTTGGTTCATCATGACCTGCATCACAAGCCCTTGAGATCCTTGAAATGGATTAGTCCTTATGTAGGATGCATGCAATGGTATGATGTTATGCTATGCATGGGGTAATGTAGGTAAACCCTGTTATGAGTCCCAATTAAGGACTGTAAACAAAACCTGCAAGAAACTCAAATGTCAGATAACAAGCATGCAAATAGTCAAGTTGGAAGGCACACAAGTCACACAAGAGTAGCCCTTAGAGTTTAGGCCAGCATGGGGTCTAGGTATTACCCTCTTTCAGTTTGTTGGTTAAGACATGTCCTATCAGAAGTAACCGGGTTCTAGAGGATCCCAATATCACTGACTACCCTCAATCGGTCATAACTCCAGCATCGCAATCTTTTCTTGCGGCCAGAACCATCACGAGAGTTTAGTCTCAATGGGCGTAGCATACTGCTACAATTCTAAAGGCCAAGTTGTGTCAATTAAGGTTCTAAGGTTGTTGGTGCTTAATGACTCCTTAGAAGACCCATATTCTCCTCGTTGCGACACAAGGGATATCGGTACAGACCAAGGTGCCACACCAACGTAGCCACTGCTTCACCCGTGTCGGTCTATGCCGGACAGGTCCCTCACAGCTTATGCTACCTAAACAGGGTATCCCCAGATCCGGGTTAGGATCTATGTAACTCCCATGCGACCCACAATTTAAAGCACACAAGGAAAACAATTGAAAACACAGTTATGAACTAGCCGTAAGGTACACCTCACTTTAAAAAGAGTCCCCAGCAGAGTCGCCAGTTCTGTGATTGGTGGATCTGAAATTGACTGTTTAACGCTGGTTCGCGAAATGTCGCGGAAGCAAGAGTCGCCACCGTCTTTTATTTTCTCCAAATGGAAAGGACAAAAGCACAGAAAAATTCCTTATAGAGATTGCTCTCGGTTCGGGAGGTAGATTATAGAAAGGGAAGGTGTTAGCACCCTTTCTATCCATGGTTATCCATGGGCTCTTAGATACTTGCTCACTTGTGTTTTCAAAAATGGTTTGTTTGCTTTTCAACTGTGGGTTTTAAAAAGTTTCTTTGAAAATTTCAGTTCGACTCTTGTATCGGTCCTCAAGAGTGTTTGAAAAATTTCTTTCGAAAGCTTTTTTTGAAAAGGTGTCGGTGTGAAAAGTGTTTTTGATTTGTTTTGAAATTTAGAGCAAGTATCTAGAGTCGTCTACCCACCCTAAGGAATTCGTCTGTGTAGATGTCCTTTAAAGTAGTGCCATCCCACCATTGAGAGGTAGGTAGCACCACCGTTGGAGGTGTTCGGGTCAATTCGAGGTTCGGGACATGGTGATCACCGGAGCAATGGGAAGACACCTTAGAAGCTACCCTCATGCCAGGTTCCCGGATCATGAGGACTTACTAAGACATCCTCTACTCGACGATCACCTTTCGAGGCAAGGCAACAGTGAGGCGTACCCTAGGGGTGGTGTGTGATTTGTGTGTCGTTTTCAGATATTTTTGTCTTTTGTCATGTTATTGGTGATCTAACGCTTGTTTTTATTTATGTCCATACATTCTTTCATGCCATTATTTAACAGTTAAAAATTGCGAGAAGGTAAAAATTCTAAGCTATTACAAAAGGCGCGGGTCCACATCGCCAAAATTTCCAGGACCCGATTTGACAGAAAAATAAAGAATTAAAATGCGAAAGATAAAGATTACATGGCCTTGGGAGAGATACATCTAAATTATAAGAAATAAAATAGACATGCGAATTGAATAAGAATTAAAACGAGGGCGTTGGACCCTTTTTGCAAAATTAAATTAATGATGGAATTAATTAATCAAAAGAAAAAGAAATTGTTTTTGGGATTTTTATGTATTTTATGATTTTAATGAAAAAAGAATAAAATGCAATTAAACCTAATTCTAGTTGTTTTTAATTTATTACGAAAAGATTGAATTTTAACCTAAAATTAACCCTAATTATTTTATATACAATTTAATTAAAAAAATAAATATCTAATATTTAATTATTATGGGAGAAAAAGAAAAAGGAATAAAAATTTAATTAAACCCTAATTCTATATTTTTAAATTAATTATGAAAACATTACTATTAAACCTAATTTAATAACCAAATTTAATTAAGACAATTTATTTATAAAAATAATAAAATAAAATATTTATTATATTTTTTTATCTCTTTTCTGATTTTTTTATGGTTTTTGTGTATTATGAAAATAATAAATTAATTAAAAAACAATAATTAAAAGAAGAATAGAAATAATGCAAAAAATAAAATGGCAAACCTAGGGGGTCTGCCCCAAATTGGAGGGTGAAGCCTTAATAATTCAGGCCCATCAACCTTGGCCTGTTGGACTTTCGTGGCTAGCCTGTAGCCTTGTTGACTAGCGTGCACTGAACTCATCAGATCATGGCCTTTGATTTTAAGAGATTAAACGCGTGGCATGCGAGATGGTGGACCACATGGTAACCTCCTTGTGTTGACGCTGCACAGGATAAGAATTGGAAGAAAAATAACATGAAAGGACGGGGACCTGGGATCGAACCCAGGTCCTGAAAGTCACCACTACGCCTGTTGGCCACTGGACCACTTTGCTTATCTGTAAATTAATACAACAAATAAATATAATAAAACAAAACGCATTGATACTTGGTTTTCCGCGCGAAAATTTAAACAGGCCAACCACCGTTCTACACATCATCATCTTCTTCCTTGGTTTGTTTTCCTGAAAAAAAAATAAAACATTGGCAACGGTTTTCAAACGTTGCTATAGGCATTATGTTAGAAAATAGCGAATAGCCATGGGATGCTCATAAATTGAGCGCGAGAGTTCCATTGTCTTCGTCCAAGCCTGCCAGTTTCAACCACGGCATTGTGATTTGTTAATTTTACAGTACCAAGAAACCCCCAATTCGTAGCTTGTAAAACCCTAGAAAACAATAATGGCAGATTCGCCTATGGGTGATGAAAATTCAATTGGAGCACACCGTTAGCTTCAGAAAAGTCTCATTAGTACAAATCCATGAATAAAATGCAACGATATGGTCTAAATAATAGAATACGATTATATAAAAAGAGTGATACAGTTCACCCTCGAATTACCAATTCTTTGAGTATGGGGCTAAGTTTTTGATTGGAATCGTTTACTGGCAACCCTGGCAAGCTAATGGAATAGGTTTTGAGGCTTGAATCGACCTGCAAGTGTGTTTTCAGATTTTTACTTTTTTGTGAAAAAGTCAAGTTTTGTTCTCTTGATATGGCGCAGCCTGGAGACCAAAAGCATGAGGGTTTGCTTTGTATATATGTGTGGAACAATTAGGTCAAGGAATTTGATCCAAAAGATCCATGAATTGATGAAGGAATATTTGATTTTTTATGCCATAACTTTCAAATCTTTTTCATGCAATTTGAGCTCTCAATCATATCCAATCATCTTAATTCTTACCTAATTTGCTTTGCACGAAATATTAGAGATATTATGTGCACAAAAAGATTTGGAACATTAGGTTTTATATTTTTCATATATTTAATTAATTTAAATGAATTATTAATAATAAAAATTCAAATAAATAAATAAAAAATGAAGAAAAACTTCCCTTTGGGCCAAGTGGTCGTGCACATGCCTTGGATGATGATTTGTGGAAGAAAAAAAAGGCCCATTAGCAATTTTAGGTCATTTGAATCAATGTTGATTTTTCAAAATATCCAAAACATTTCCCAACTTCCACAAGGCATAACTTGCTCCATTTTTAAGCTTTGCTCATGTTCTTGGACATTTTGGAAAGGTATTTGAGTCCTCTAACCAATGCCTTTGGTCCCATGTCATTTTGATTTACCAATCTCAAGTTATGGCCTTTGACTTAAGGTCCCTTTTGTTGACTTTTGAAAATGACCTATAATGTTGAAATTGATAACTTTTTGTGAGAGCATTTCTTGGACTTGAAGTATGAAGATGAGTTGTAGGAAATGTCTTTCTCTTCAAAATGAGCTTTGGATGGAATTTTTCTGATAATCCATGTGAAAGTTATGCCCTGGTCAATTTACAGTTGACTTTTTCAGCTGTCCAAATAAGAACACTTTTGCATCTTGATGATTTTTGAGCCAAGCTTTGAGAATCATGATCAACCATTGATCAAATGATGTTTGGGGCTTCAAAATGAGATGTTGACCAAAAATTTGAACTTTTGACTGTCAAATGACCATTTTGCCCCTACAGTTGACTGTAGTGCAATTAAGGTTCTTGACTGTGCAATTTTGTACTGTAAGTCTTGAAACTTGGTATGAGGATGCTTGACCATATTTATAGGCATGTGGGACTTGATTGGACCCTTGGAAACTTCATTTTCTTGATCAGAACCAAAACCCTAATCTTGACTGTTTAGGAGGCCCTTGCATTGTGCAACCCTTGGAGAATTTTGCAGCTTGACTTGGAAATTTCTTGAAGAATATGGGAGGGCAAATTTTGGGGTACAACAACCTGGAATATAGAAAACAGTTTTGCAACTTTCTTTGAATTTTCTTGAATTTGTTATGGCTTTTTCTGCAGAAATTTCACGTGTGCATGATTAGGGTTAGCTTGCATATTTATAGAGGAAGGGAGTTAGGTCAGAATCTTGCACAAAAATCCCTTGGAATGATGATTGAATATTTGATTGGAAATCATATATTTTTGAATCTTCATGATTGGAAAAAGTTGCCAAATTTGGAGATATTGCATCTTTGACTTGATGCATGAAATTGCCAGCCTTTTTAGGTCATTCTTGCTTCACAAAAAGATTGAAAAACCATATCTTTATATTTTCCTACAATTTAAATTAATTAAATGAATTAATATTGATTAAAAATCCAATTAATTAATAAAAAATAAGAAAATAATTCAATTAAGCTTGATGGGTCGTGCATAGGCCTTGGATAAAGTTTCAAGAAGAAATTTGAGGCCCATTAGCAAAAATAAGGTGTTTTGAGCAAAGTTGACTTTTGCAAATTCACAAAAATTTCCCAACTTCTCCAATGCATATCTTGCTCAATTTTGATCATATGAACATGTTCTTGGACATTTTGGAAAGGTCTTGAAGTCCTCTAACCAATGCATTTGTCCCATGTAATTTGGATTTACCAATCTCAAGTTATGGTCTTTGACTTAAAGTGCACTTTTGTTTACTTTTGAAATTGACCTATAATGTAGAAATTGATAACTTTTTGTGAGAGCATTTCTTGGACTTGGAATGTGAAGATGGATTGTAGGAAATGTCATCCCCTTCAAAATGAGAATTCGATGGGATTTTTATGTTGAACCATGAAAAAGTTATGCCCTGGTCAAGATACAGTTGACTTTTCGACTGTGCAAAAATAGTAACTTCTGGCACCTTGATGATTTTTGAGCCATTCTTGTGGAATCATGATCAAGACTTGATCAAATGATGATTGTAAGCTCAAAATAAGATGTTGACCAAAAATTATGACTTTTGACTATAAAATGACCATTTTGCCCTTGTAGTTGACTGTGGATCAAATGGAGCTTTTGACTGTAAAAATTGGCACTGTGAGTCTTGAAACTTGGCATGTAGATGCTTGAGAATGTTTATAGGCATAGGAGACTTGATTGAACCATTGAAAACCTCAAATTCATGGAAAGAACCAAAACCCTAATTTTGACTGTCTTAGGAAGTGATTTGACTGTACAATATCTTGAGCAATCTTGAACCATTTGAAGATGACTCTTGACAAATCTTGAAGAATATGGGAGGGAAAATTTTGGGGTACAACAGTTTCCCCTGTTCAATCTTCTTAAACCTGAGGATGTAGATTGGCTTGCGTGCCTTTCGTGATCCGAAGGTGGAAGATGATTGAACACTAGAGTGCCCAGAAATTTGCACTCGCATAGTGGAGTATCAGCAATGTGATGTCGAGAATGGGCTTACAGATTCCATTTGGAGATATGATGGGTAGGAGGATGGGCTTATAGATTCCATCTGGAGATGTAATGGATAGTTGCGGAGATGGGCTTAAAGATGCCATCTGAAGATTGTAACTTAGCAGGTTGAAAGAAGGAACCTGTGTAGGGCTGCTTCATGATGGTCAAGGAGATAGTTATCATGTCTGGCTTCAGGTATTAATCTATAATCCATCGTCCACAGATATTTCCTGGCTAGTTACAGGTGTTGATCTTGGAACTTGAAGAAAGGTGGGTCAAGGAGATAGTTGTCCTGTCTGGTTTCAGGTATTAATCTCTAACTTTGAGAAAGAAAGATAGTTTTCCTGGCTTGCTACATGTATTGATCTTCAGTATCTTCATATAGATACTTTCCTGGCTAGTTACAGGTGTAGATCTACAATCAATCGCTCACAAATATTTCCTGGCTAGATACAGGTGTTGATCCGGAACTCAAAAAAGGTTGGTCGAGATAGCTTTCCTGGCTGGATACAGGTGTAGATCTCTGACCTGAGAATGAAAGATAATTTCCTGGCCTGTTACAGGTGTTGATCTTCAAACTCTTCATGTAGATAACTTTCCTGGCTAGTTACAAGTATCAAATCTACAATCAATCGCTCACAGATATTTCCTGGCTAGATACAGGTGTTGATCCGGAACTTAAAAAAGGTTGGTCGAGATAGCTTTCTTGGCTGGATACAGGTGTAGATCTCTGACATGAGAGTGAAAGATAATTTCCTGGCCTGTTACATGTGTTGATCTTCAAACTCTTCATGTAGATAACTTTCCTGGCTGGTTTCAGGTATAGATCTACAATCAAACGCTCACAGATATTTCCTGGCTAGATACAAGTGTTGATCCGGAACTTAAAAAAGGTTGGTCGAGATAGCTTTCCTGGCTGGATACAAGTGTAGATCTCTGACCTTAGAGTGAAAGATAATTTCCTGGCCTGTTACAGGTGTTGATCTTCAAACTCTTCATGTAGATAACTTTCCTGGCTAGTTACAGGTATCGAATATACAATCAATCGCTCACAGATATTTCCTGGCTAGATACAGGTGTATCCGGAACTTAAAAAAGGTTGGTCGAGATAGTTTTCCTGGCTGGATACAGGTGTAGATCTCTGACCTGAGAGTGAAAGATAATTTCCTGGCCTGTTACAGGTGTTGATCTTCAAACTCTTCATGTAGATTACTTTCCTGGCTAGTTACAGGTATCGAATCTACAATCAATCGCTCACAGATATTTCCTGGCTAGATACAGGTGTTGATCTGGAACTTAAAAAAGGTTGGTCGAGATAGCTTTCCTGGATGGATACAGGTGTAGATCTATGACCTGAGAGTGAAAGATAATTTCCTCGCCTGTTACAGGTGTTGATCTTCAAACTCTTCATGTAGATAACTTTCCTGGCTAGTTACAGGTATAGATCTACAATCAAACGCTCACAGATATTTTCTGGCTAGATACAGGTGTTGATCCGTAACTTAAAAAAGGTTGGTCGAGATAGCTTTCCTGGATGGATACAGGTGTAGATCTCTGACCTGAGAGTGAAAGATAATTTCCTGGCCTGTTACAGGTGTTGATCTTCAAACTCTTCATGTAGATAACTTTCCTGGCTAGTTACAGGTATCGAATCTACAATCAACCGCTCACAGATATTTCCTGGCTAGATACAGGTGTTGATCCGGAACTTAAAAAAGGTTGGTCGAGATAGCTTTCCTGGCTGGATACAGATGTAGATCTCTGACCTGAGAGTGAAAGATAATTTCCTGGCCTGTTACAAGTGTTGATCTTCAATCTCTTCATGTAGATAACTCTCCTGGCTAGTTACAGGTATCGAATCTACAATCAATCGCTCACAGATATTTCCTGGCTAGATACAGGTGTTGATCCGGAACTTAAAAAAGGTCGGTCGAGATAGCTTTCCTGGATGGATACAGGTGTAGATCTCTGACCTGAGAGTGAAAGATAATTTCCTGGCCTGTTACAGGTGTTGATCTTCAATCTCCTCATGTAGATAACTTTCCTGGCTAGTTACAGGTATCGAATCTATAATCAATCGCTCACAGATATTTCCTGGCTAGGTACAGGTGTTGATCTAGAACTGAAGAAAGGTTGATGGCAATCATCCTTTGATTTGTCTTTTTCCTGAAAATGCAAAACATTAGTTGCATGCAATGTCATGATGAATGAAATGCATGATGTCATGATGTTCTCAAAATAAATGAGATCGTGTCGTATGCACTTTATCATGTATGCAAATAGGAGGTATGAGATGTGATATGTGTATGAATGTATTTTCGTCTGGAAAATAAATCCTTGACAGATGCCGGGAATTTCGTTGAATCCTGGGCTGATGTTGAAGAGTAGAGTTCTTCGTTTCCACTGGGGATGATGAACGAAGATGATTGCAAGAATAAACCTGTAGGAGAAGATGAATCCGTTGAGGAATAAACTGGTAAAGATATTACTCTGCGGGGAATTACTCCGTGGGAAGAGATACTTCGATGAGATTTTAACGATAACTCCGTTGGGGATTCCGTTGATAAGCTTTGTTGGGGAATTTGATGAACTCCGCTGGGGATAGGAAGAACTTCGCTGAGGACGATCTTTCCGTTGCAATTTGCTGAGGATAACCCAGTTAGACTCTGGTGGGGATAACCTCTGAATATGGCTGGGAGAGATATTTGTACTCTGCAGGGGACAAGCTTCCAGCATCTACTCGGGAGATGATTCAACTCTCCTGGGGAAACTTTTTGGACTGCACTGGGGAAATGGCTCCACTGGGGGTACCTTGTATTCCGTCGGGGAACAATCTTATATTTCGTTGAGGAATATTAAGACTGTCGGGGATGCTTGCTGAGGAATATCTGTATACTCTGCTAGGGAATATTAAGATCTTTAGGGGGTACCCAGCTTCTTTTTAAGGCTAATAGTGGACTAAATCTGCTTGGTGAGAGTATTGCTGACTTGCTGGGGATACTGTGCCTTTTTAGGGTTGATGGGAGACCAACTCTGCTTGGGGAGAGTATTGCTGATTTGTTCATAGTTGCAAGGCTCAGATAGCTACCTTTACCGTCTTACTCTGCGGGGAGTGAAGGTCTCTTGGTCATAGTCTTCAGCTGACTCTACCTTGTACCTGGTAGACAGAGCAGCTTGTATGGTTCGGACAATTCTTATTGCCCCAGCTTCTGCAGGAGAAGAAGGCTTATGAGGTGCTTGATAACTGCCGATTGACAAATCTTCTTCTGGTAGGCAAATGACGAGATGACAGGACATAGTCGTACGCTTTGATCCCTAATTTTTGCCTGGACCTCCCTTTTGGGTTTTCAGTCCATCGGGATACCCTTTTTTTGCCCAAGCCGCCTTTTCAGGTTTTCGACTTGCCAGGTTTACAGATTTTTTTTCATTTTCATCCCTTATTTTTGCCCGAACCCTTTTGGTTCGCCGGGAAGCCCTTATTTTTTCCTAGGCCAGTCGACCTAGCGGGTCTTTGATTATGCATAGTATTTTTTCGACTATGTCCATGCTCTCAGAGTGCCGGGAGTTGTCACTGTCAGTAGTGTTGTGTCGCCATACTACCAGAAGATGTTTGATCGTGCAAGATTCGTTGCTGGAATTCATGTCCAATGCCCCAAGTGACTCAGGCGGAGATTTGCCCATGGCTATTTGGCATCTTGAGAGATTCCCTGAATCTTGACTTGACTGCCCCAGATGATGGACAATGATCATGCCATGCCCCTTGATTGGAAGTGTTTTTCCATTTGATATGATCCTGTTTGTTGAGAAGGTTTTTTTTCACTAGATATTCGTCGTGCGAATTTCTCTGCTGTTGAACAAATAGTCATATGCAAACAATATTATTTCAAGAATGCAAAGCTTATGTCTGTCTTGAAGTTTTTTTAAAATGCAGTTTTCAATAAAACAAGTGATTTTTTGTAAAATGTGATGTCAACTCAGGATTTTACAGCAAGCCTTACAGGAGTCAGGATACCTTTGTAACAGTATGCTTTCGAACTAACCCATGCTTCAGCTAGGAATTTTTAAGGGTTATATTGTGGCCTGGTTCACGGTTTAAGAAACAAAGGATAAAGGCTCAAATTTTATTTGTACCCACCCGTTCTTCGGGATGTTCTTCAATCCTAAACTCAGCTAATCGTGCGTTAGATTTTGTTTGAGTCTTTGCTCTGATATTCCGGTGGTGATTCGGATATTGACAATTGATTTTGAACAGGCAGTCATTTTTGTTGAGAGTTTGTAGAATCTCTTTCCTTTTGATTTTATTATCCATGTCCTTTTTCCTGAACTGTTTCTTTTGTGATTACAGTCAGCGGGATGCCCCAGTTTTTGTAAGTCTCCTTCATAGGTTTTGACTTAATGGGCTTTTATTTCTGAGAGATAATGACTGTTTGTCCTTATGATTATGCGGAACCATCACCGTCTCTTGTTTTGGAAGGACTCCTTTGCTATCATTCATTGTGCACATGGATCAACTGAGAAAACTACCCTGCCCCAGGTTATAATTAAGGGTTATAATTTTTGCGTGAAAAGAAAAACTCCAACTTCTTTGGCTCAAAGGGGTTTGACTAGGGATTATCTTCCTTATAACTCCACTGTTTAGGATTTGAAACAATGCATGTACATCGTCAGCAGGGTCTGTTTAAAATCATACTGTAAAGATCGTGGTATCGTTTTCGTCATCCTCCCTCGAAAGGTTTAGAATTTTTTAATCGAGAGTTGAACATCATAAAAAAAATTAAAGCAATTTGAATATAGTGAATACGAATGGATTGATTCAAAACAGACATATGCGATGCATTAATGAAATAAAAAGTTTGCCATCACAATAATTATTTGAATAAGCAAAGAAAAATACAACTTCAGAATTCAAATGAACAAAAGTCTATTAGTTTGAACTAGTCATCTCAGATGGAGAATTCTCAGCGGAAGATTTTCATCTCACCATCCGTCATAAACTCCAGCACCCTCCCGTCAATCAAGTCTTGGATATTGTTCTTCAGAGACCAACAGTTGTCGGTGTCATGTCCCAGACCGTCAGAGTGGTATGCACACCTTTCATAGGGATAATAGGTAGGAGCAGAGGTGTTGGGATTCCGGGGAGGATCCTTTAAAGCAATCAGATTGAACTCCAACAAGCGTTTCAGTATGAGAGATGATGGTATATCAGTCTCCGAGAAATGTCTTCCAGGCGTATTTCGCTTACACCAACTACCCTGTTGATGCTGGAGAGGTTGATGCTGGGCTGGTGACCCTGAAGCAAGCTGAGGAGGTTTTCCCTTGTCTTCTTGCCCCAAAGGTGGTTGAATGATAGCTTGATCTCCAACCCTAGTTGTCTGCCTCACTCGGTTATTTTAAAGCAGCTTATTGACGAGGACCCTGAGATCTTCTTGTCTTTTAGCTAAGTCCTGAATGAGGGTCATCTGCCCCAGCATCTGGGTTCTCATTGCATCTACCTCAGCTTGCAGATGTTTCAGCCGTTCGTCCTTATCGTCTTCAGGACTTTTCTTGACCAAATTCCCCACGCGGAGTGTTCTCAACTCTTCCTGCCCCTTGGTTAGGTTTAGGAGGACTTCCCTGAACTGAGTCTCTTGAGTATGGAACTCCTGGTTGTCTTGTTGGAGAGCCATTGCTGAAATAAATAGCGAGAATATGAGAGACCTGTAAAGGGTAACCTGTTATGAAATGATATGTATGTATGCAATGTTTTCAAGGATCTCGCGGGGTAAACAAAGAAACTTGTTAGAATTTTGAATTTTGCAGCTTGATTGAAGGAACTTCATGTTGTTGAGAGTCCTTCTTCAAGAGTCAAGGCTCACCATATCGAGTGGGTCATAGCCCCTGACTCAAGTTATCGTGCTTGGATTTCTGGACAACCTTGGTTAGAGGAAAATAAATCCCCTTTGCCCCTTGCTAGACATTTGGTCCATCATGACCTGCATCATAAACCCTTCAGATCCTTGAAATAGTTAAGGGAATGCTATGGTATGATGTTATGATGTGTATGCTATGCGTGAAGTGATGTAAGTAAGCCCTGTTATAAGTCTAGATTAAGGACTGTAAACAAAACCTGCAAGGAACCCATGTTTTCAGATAACAAGAATATGCAAGTAGTTCAAGTTTGAAGGCACACAAGTCATACAAGACAGCCCTTAGAGTTTAGGCCAGCGTGAAGTTTAGGTACTACCCTCTTTCAGTTTCAGTTGGTTAAGACCTGTCCTAAAAATAGTAACCGGGTTCTAAGGAGCTCAATATCATTGGATTGTTTTCTATGTTCATTGTTTTGATTTATCCACTTAACTGGCGACCAAAATATTCCAAGAAAATAACCCTCAATGAGTGTAGTATCGAGTATCTACCAACTTCGGACTGCACCAAAGTCGGTCATCTCACTACCCCTAAAGAGGCCAGGATGGTCAAGTAAGGTTCTAAGGTCAGTTGATGCTTCACGACACCACGCGGCGGCCCTGTACTCTCCTTGACTTGACTCAAGGGTTACCGGTACTCACCAAAGTGCCACATCAACGTAGCAACTGCTTCAACCATGTCGGTATACCCCGCACAGTTCCCTCACAGTTTGTTGCTACTTCTAAAGGGTATCCCCGGATCCAGGTTAGGATCTATAAAACTCCGATACAAGCTGTGATCGGTGGATCTGGAACTGACTGTTTAACGCTGGTTCGCGAAATTTCGCGGAAGCAAGAGTCGCCACCGTCTTTTATTTTCTCCAAATGGAAAGGACAAAAGCACAGAAAAATTCCTTATAGAGATTGCTCTCGGTTCGGGAGGTAGGTTATAGAAAGGGAAGGTATTAGCACCCTTTCTATCCATGGTTATCCATGGGCTATTAGATACTTGCTCATTATGTTTTCAAAATTGTTTGTTTGCTTTTCAAATGTGGGTTTTAAAAAGTTTCTTTGAAAATTTCAGTTCGACTCTTGTATCAGTCCTCAAGAGTGTTTGAAAAATTGCTTTCGAAAGCTTTTTGAAAATGTGTTGGTGTGAAAAGTATTTTTGATTTGTTTTTGAATTTAGAGCAAGTATCTAGAGTCGTCTACCTACCCTAAGGAATTCGTCTGTGTAAATGTCCTTAAAGTAGTGCCATCCCACCATTGAGAGGTAGGTAGCACCACCGTTGGAGGTGTTCGGGTCAATTCGAGGTTCGGGACATGGTGATCACCAGAGCAATGGGAAGACACCTTAGAAGCTACCCTCATGCCAGGTTCCCGGATCATGAGGACTTACTAAGACATCCTCTACTCGACGATCACCTTTCGAGGCAAGGCAACAGTGAGGCGTACCCTAGGGGTGGTGTGTGATTTGTGTGTCAGATTCATTTATTTTTATCTTGTCATGATACAGGTGATCTAGCGTTTGTTTTTATTTAATCATTCATTCTTGCATGCATTTATTTAACAGTTAAAATATTGCGAGAAATAAAAGTTCTAAAGCTATTACAAAAGGCGCGGGTCCACATCGCCAAAATTCCCAGGACCCGATTTGACAGAAAATAAAGAATTAAAAGAAAAGTGCGAGAGATTATGAAATTACACGACTTTGGGAGAAGTACATGAATATTAAAAGAAAAAAGAAATAAATACGCGAATTGAAATTTAAATTAGAAACGAGGGCGTTGGACCCTTTTAACGAAATTAAATTAAATGATTAAATTAATTAAAATTAAAAAAGAAAAAGAAATTATTTTTTTAGTTCTTTGTATTTATGAGAATTTAACGAGATTAATTGAAATTAAAATGCTAACCCTAATTCTAATGGTTTTTTTAGTTTATTAAGAAAGTATTAAACTTAAACCTAAATTAACCTAATTATTTACATGCAATTTTAATTTATAAAAATAATAGGAAATATTTAATTATTATGAAAGAAAAGAAAAAAGGATAAAAATTATTACAAACCCTAGTTCTACAAATTTTAAATTAATTAAGAAAATATTAAGATTTACTCCTAAATTAAAACTAATTAATTAATAAAGGTTTTATTTAAAAATATATAACATTAAATAAAAATATTAATTTTTGTCTCTTTTCTGATTTTTTATTGTTTTTTTATGAAAAAAAATTATTAAGTTAATTAACTAATTAAAAATAATAATTGGAATAAGTAAAATAAAGAAAAGAATAAAATTCAAACCTAGGGGGGGTCTGCCCCCCAAATAGGAGGTTTTTATTTGGCAATTTGGGCCCAATGGCCTTTGGCCTGGCTGACTTTCCATGCTAGCGTGTGAGTGCGTTGACTGAGATTTACCATGCTCTCCAGATCTGGGCCCTTGGATTGATGAGATTGGCCAAGTGGCGTGTTGGATGGAGCGTTGTATGGTAGGCGCCTTGTACTGAATCTGCATAGAATCATTAGTGGAAAAATAATATGGAAAGGGTGAAGGGCCTGGGGCTCGAACCCAGGTCTTGATGAATACCAATGCTATGCCTTGCCAAATGAACCAAACGCGCTTTCTGTATATCAAATAACAAACAAATATTATAAAATAGCATAATGTGTTAGGGCCTTTTGCGCGCGAATTTTTAAATGGACCAACCATCGCTCTACACATCATCATCTTCCTCCTGGTCTTGTTTCTTTCCTGAAAATAGAGAATGGTTAGCAGGGGTTTTGAACCCCCCCAAAACAGGCCATATACAATAATAGCGATTAAGCCCTCTTTGAGCATAAATTAGGCGCGAGGGTCCTATCTTTTTCGTCCAAGCACGCTGAATCCAGTTATGGTATTGAGAACGTCCAATTTTACCTTAGCTGGGAAACCCCAATTCAAAGCTTCACAAACCCTAAAAGACAACAATGGCAGATTTGCATATAGTGTATAAAAATGCAATTAATCCATGTGGTTAGCTTCAGAATACATCATTTAGTATGAATAAACAAACAAAATGCCATGAAAATGCCTAGAACTCAGAATACGAATATGCATTTATATGAAAAAAATTTGATTTCTGTACAATGATTTAAGGCGTTAGAGTTGGTGTTCTTGATCCAGGTACGTTGCTTGATGTCCCAGTGATGCAATGGACTGATTACTTTGCCTTGAAATGCTTTGGAATCACGATTTCTATTTTAAATTTTAAGCAAGAAACTCAAGTATGGTTTTCTGTATATGGCGCAGCTTGGACCTCCTTAGCATTAGGGTTGCACTTGGTATTTATGTGAGAATGATTTAGGTCAAAAAAATTGATCAAAACATCCATGAATTGATGAAAAAGATATTTGATTTTCAAGCCATTATTTTGCAATCTTTTTCACATGTTTTTGATGCCAATCACATCCAATTGCCTTTGATTCTTTCCTAATCTGATTTGCACGAAATTTTGGAGATGTTTTATGCACAAAAAGATTTGAAACATTAGGTTTAACCTTTTTCATGTATTTTAATTAATTAAATGAATTATTAATAATAAAAATCCAAATAAATAAATAAAAAATGAAGAAAAACTTCCCTTTGGGCCAAATGGTCGTGCACATGCCTTGGATAATGAATTGTGGAAGAAAAAGAGGCCCATTAGCAATTTTAGGTCATTTGAAGCAATGTTGACTTTTCAAAATATCCAAAATTTCCCAACTTCCACAAGGCACAACTTGCTCAATGTTTAAGCTTTGATCATGTTCTTGGACATTTTGGAAGGGTCTTTGAGTCCTCTAACCAATGTCTTTGGTCCCATGTCATTTTGATTTACCAATCTCAAGTTATGGCCTTTGACTTAAAGTCCCTTTTTGTTGACTTTTGAAAATGACCTATAATGTTGAAATTGATAACTTTTTGTGAGAGCATTTCTTGGACTTGAAGTATGAAGAGGAGTTGTAGGAAATGTCTTTCTCTTCAAAATGAGCTTTGGATGGAATTTTTCTGATAATCCATGTGAAAGTTATGCCCTGGTCAATTTACAGTTGACTTTTTCAACTGTCCAAATATGGAAACTTTTGCATCTTGATGATTTTTGAGCCAAGCTTTGAGAATCATGATCAAGCATTGATCAAATGATGTTTGTGGCTTCAAAATGAGATGTTGACCAAAAATTTGGACTTTTGACTGTCAAATGACCATTTTACCCCTACAGTTGACTGTAGTGCAATTAGGGTTTTTGACTGTGCAATTTTGTGCTGAAAGTCTTGAAACTTGGTATGAGGATGCTTGACCATATTTATAGGCATGTGGGACTTGATTGGACCCTTGGAAACTTCATTTACTTTGTCAGAACCAAAACCCTAATTTTGACTGTTAGGAGGCCCTTGAACTGTACAACCCTTGGGGAGATTTTGAAGCTTGACTTGGCAATTTCTTGAAGAATATGGGAGGGAAAATTTTGGGGTACAACAGTTGCCCCTGTTCAATCTTCTTAGACCCGAGGATGCAGATTGGCTGACGTGCCTTTCGTAATCCGAAGGTGGAAGATGATTGAACACTAGAGTGCCTAGAAATTTGCGCTCACATAGTAGCAGTGTGATGGTGGAATGGGCTTATAGATGCCATTTAGAGATCGATGGATAGGATGATGGGCTTATAGATGCCATTTAGAGATCGATGGATAGGATGATGGGCTTATAGATGCCATGCTAAGAGATGATGGAAGGTGGATGGGCTTATAGATGCCATCTGGATGTTGATCACGTAAGAGCTTCCTTAGCGAGAACTTGCATACCTGCAAAAGAAAAATGATTACCTGACCTGTTACGGGAGCTGGTTTTCAAATTCTTTGTGTAGATGTGTCCTGACTGGTTACAGGAGTTGAATCTGGAGCTTCAAATAGTGATGAATGAACCAAGGATGGTTACTATCTCAACGGGAACGGTGAGAGAACCTTGGGTGAATTTAACTTCAACAGCAACCGTTGAGAAAATCTGGGATTACCACCTCCGCAGGATCGGGGAGAGAACCATAGGCGATTACCACCTCAACAGCAAACATTGAGAGAACCTTGGATAACTTCAACTTCAACAGCAATCGTTAAGAGAAGCCTGGGATTACCAACTCCGCAGGATCGGGGAGAGAACCATAGGCGATTACCACCTCAACAGCAATCATTGAGAGAATCTTGGATAACTTCAACTTCAACAGCAATCGTTGAGCGAAGCCTGGGATTACCAACTCTGCAGTATCTGGGAGAGAACCACAGGCGACTACAACCTCAATAGCAATCAATGAGAGAATCTTGGATAACTTCAACTTCAACAGCAATCATTGAGCGAAGCCTGGGATTACCAACTCCGCAGGATCGGGGAGAGAACCATAGGCGATTACCACCTCAACAGCAAACATTGAGAGAACCTTGGATAACTTCAACTTCAACAGCAATCGTTGAGAGAAGCCTGGGATTACCAACTCCGCAGGATCGGGGAGAGAACCATAGGCGATTACCACCTCAACAACAAAAATTGAGAGAACCTTGGATAACTTCAACTTCAACAGCAATCGTTGAGAGAAGCCTGGGATTACCAACTCCGCAGGATCGGGGAGAGAACCATAGGCGATTACCACCTCAACAGCAAACATTGAGAGAACCTTGGATAACTTCAACTTCAACAGCAATCGTTGAGAGAAGCCTGATATTACCAACTCCGCAGGATCGGGGAGAGAACCATAGGCGATTACCACCTCAACAGCAAACATTGAGAGAACCTATGATAACTTCAACTTCAACAGCAATCGTTGAGAGAAGCCTAGGATTACCAACTCCGCAGGATCGGGGAGAGAACCATAGGCGATTACCACCTCAACAGCAAACATTGAGAGAACCTTGGATAATTTCAACTTCAACAGCAATCGTTGAGAGAAGCCTGGGATTACCAACTCCGCAGGATCAGGGAGAGAACCATGGATAACTTCTACTGAGTCTTTATCAGAAAAATCTGTTTGGGGTCGATTTAACTGGACCAGAGAAGGCCTTGGACTGGATAAGAAACAGAGAATCTTAGGGTCGATTAAATGAACCGGTCTAGGTCTTGGAATGTCTTCAACTGGGTTTTTATCAGAAAAATCTGTTTGGGGTCGATTTAACTGGACCAGAGAAGGCCTTGGACTGGATAAGAAATCTTTGGAGTCGATTTAACTGAACCGGTCTAGGTCTTGAAATATGATTGAGAATTTAACTGAATCTTTCCTGAAAGGTAAAGGTCAGTCATATGCAATGCATGATATGGACCAAGCAATGATGTTCTCAACATAAATGAGATTTGTAAGATATGATGCGTCTATGCATGCTATAATGATGTATGGAAGTGCGATGTTTATGAATGTATTTTTCGTCTAGGAAAGTAAATCCTTGACAGGTGCCGGGAAGTCACTCCTGGGCTGATGTTGGAGAATAGATTTTGCTTCCGCTGGGGATGATAATTGCAAGAATACCGGTAGGAGAAGATGACTCCGTTGGGGAATAAACTTGGCGAATGGAATAACTCTGCAGGGAGGAAAGTACTCTAACGATCTTGCTTGGAAGCAATACTCTATGGGGAGAGAGATACTTTGCTGAGTGTTGATAATAACTTGCTGGGGATACCATTGTAATGTTGGAAGTGTTGATAGACTTCGCTGGGGATAAGAAGACTTCGTCGAGGACGCTCTTTCCGTGGCTATTGGCTGAGGATAACCCAGTTATATCCTGGTAAGGAAATAACTCTTTGAATAAAGCCGGACGACGCGTTCGTGCTCTGTGAGGATAAGCTTCCAGAATCTACTGGGGATAAGCTTACTGCTTGGGGAGATGGATTCCAACTTTCTTGGGGGAACTAGATTGGACTCTCCTGGAAACTTTGAACTGTATTGGGAAAAGGCTCCGCTGAATGTTTGATATACCGCCGGGGAACAATCTTTAGACCAAGACTGCCGGGGATGCTTGTTAAGAATATGTATATTGCTGCTGGGGAATGTTGAGATCTGCTGGAGGATACTCAACTTCTTTTAAGTTTGATAGCAGCTTGGAGAGAGTATACTGTCTTGCTGACTTACTCTCTGGGGAATTAAGATATCTGATTGTATTCTTTAGTTGAACCTACCTTAGTACCTTGGTGGACGAAACAATTAGATTGCTTAGACAACTCCTTATTGCCCTTGTTTCTAATGTTACCTGTAATTAATCCTTTGTTTCGTATGCAAATATTTATGAGTTAGCAAATTATTGTCAATGCATATATCACAAATTGAACCTTGTACGTTCTTCGCAAAACAAAACAGAAAAAAGGAAAAACAATTGGCACTTTTAACTAAAAAGTATATTTGTATTGATTTTGAATGGCCTGTAAATAGGCGTTTTGTGTACAAGAGGCTGACGTCCTAGTAAGAGAACGCCGCCGAGCAAAAGAGTTTATACAAATTTTGTACAAAAAAAATAAAACAGCTGTGTGAAATGAATGATCCCACTGGGTTTCAACCCTGCTATTGCCTTTATGACTCCGAGCGTCTCATCACTTGATGACCTTGGTTGAAGGTGAAGCTGACTGATCGATGCCGTCTGAACTTGATGTAGATACCGGATTCTGGATGCAAAGTGATCCAATGAGACATAGTATTACGCTTTATCCCTAACTTTTGCCTGGACTGCCCTTTCTGGTTTTCAGTCCACCGGGATACCCATTTTTGCCCAAGCCGCCTTTTCAGGTTTTCGACTTGCCGGGTGTACAGATTTTTTTATTTCATCCCTTCATTTTGCCCGAACCCTTTTGGTTCGCCGGGAAGCCCTAATTTTTGCCTAGGCATGTCAGCCTAGCGGGTCCTTTTTTATGCGTAGTATCTTTTTACTATGTCTGCATTGGCGGGGTGAGGAAGGTCGTCACCATCCATGTTGGTTAGAATCATGGCTCCTCCTGAGAACACATGTTTAACCACAAATGGCCCTTCGTACGTAGGGGTCCATTTGCCCCTTGGATCACTCTGAGGAAGGATGATTCGCTTGATTACCAGATCCCCAACTTGATATTCCTGTGGTCTGACCTTTTTGTTAAATGCCCTGATCATCCGTTTCTGATACGTCTGACCATGACAGATAGCAGCAAGTCTCTTTTCATCAATTAAGTTTAGCTGATCAAGTCGTGTCTGGATCCAATCATCTTCACTCAGATCTGCATCCTTCATTATCCGGAGAGAGGGTATTTTCACTTCGATCGGTAAGACTGCCTCCATACCATAAACCAAAGAGAAAGGAGTTGCCCCGGTTGACGTCCTAGCTGAGGTACGGTACCCATGTAGAGCGGACGGTAACATCTCGTGCCAATCTTTATAAGTCACTGTCATCTTCTGCACGATTTTCTTGATATTTTTATTTACTGCTTCTACAGCCCCATTCATCTTTGGTCTGTAAGGAGAAGAATTGTGGTGCTATATTTTGAACTGCTCGCAGAGCTCAGTGATCATCTTATTATTCAGATTGGTACCGTTGTCTGTAATGATCCTCTCTGGGACGCCGTATCGACAGATCAGGTTATGCCGAATGAAACGTGCCACAATAGTCTTGGTTACCGTAGCGTAGGAAGCTGCTTCAACCCACTTTGTAAAATAATCGATCACCACTAGGATGAAGCGATGCCCATTAGATGCCGTAGGTTTAATCTCACCGATCATGTCTATTCCCCACATTGCAAATGGCCAAGGCGCAGTCAGAACATTCAGAGGAACTGGAGGAACATGCACCTTGTCTGCATAAATCTGGCACTTATGGCATGTCCTGGAATGTTGGTAGCAGTCAGCTTCCATTGTGGACCAGAAATACCCTGCCCGAAGGATCTTTTTAGCCATAGTATGTCCACTGGAATGTGTACCAAAGGTCCCTTCATGTAGCTCTTCCATGATCCGTTCTGCTTCAGTTTTATCCACACAACGCAGTAAGGTCGAATCATGGTTTCGCTTGTACAAGATGCAGTTGCTAAGGAAGAACTTTGCTGCGAACCTTCTCAGGAACTTCTTATCATTGACAGAGGCACCCTCAGGGTATTCCTGAGCTTCCAGATATTTCTTCACCTCATGGTACCAAGGCTTCTCAGTCACCAATTCAGTCTCGAGATCACAACAGTATGCCGGTTCGTCCAGTTTCCAGATGATGATCCGGGGAGCCTCATTGTCCCATTTGACCTTGAACATAGAAGACATTGTAGCTAACGCGTCCGCCAACTGATTCTCTTCTCTCGGAAAGTGTTCGAAGGTTATCTTTGTGAAGTGGGGGATCAAGGTCAACACACATTCTCTGTAAGGAATAAGATTCGGATGTTTCATATCCCACTCTCCTTTGATCTGATTGATCACAAGAGCGGAATCTCCGAAGACACTCAGAAACTTGATCCTTAAGTCGATCGCAGCTTGAAGACCCATGATGCATGCCTCATACTCTGCCATGTTGTTGGTACAGTTGAAACATAGTCGGGCAGTGAGCGGAGTATGAGTGCCTTGAGGAGATATGATTACAGCGCCAATACCGTTTCCCAAAGCGTTGGAGGCTCCGTCAAAATGCATAGACCATCGGGATCCTTCCTCAGGTCCTTCATCCGGTCCAGGTACTTCACAATCAGTCACAATCATGATGCTTTCATCTGGAAACTCGAAGTTCATTGACTGATAGTCATCTACGGCCTGATGTGCCAAGTGGTCTGCCAATACACTTCCCTTGATGGCTTTCTGGGTCGTGTACTGAATGTCGTATTCCGTCAAGATCATTTGCCATCTTGCTATTCTCCCAGACAGAGCAGGCTTTTCGAATATGTACTTTATAGGATCCATCTTTGAGATCAACAAGGTAGTGTGAGTCAGCATATACTGTCTCAGCCGGCGAGCAGCCCATACCAAAGCGCAGCAAGTTTTCTCGAGCAGTGAGTATCGGGTCTCACAGTCGGTAAACTTTTTGCTAAGGTAATAAATGGCATGCTCTTTTCGGCCAGACTCGTCATGCTGCCCCAGCACACACCCCATTGAGTTGTCAAGTACTGTCAGGTATAGTATCAGAGGTCTCCCTTCAACTGGTGGCATAAGGATGGGTGTTTCTTGGAGATACTCTTTGATTCTGTCAAAAGCGGCCTGACATTCATCATTCCAACGTACTACCTGATCTTTCTTCAGCAGCTTGAAGATTGGCTCACAGGTAGCAGTCAGATGCGAGATGAACCGAGCAATGTAATTCAGGCGTCCTAAAAAGCCTCTGACCTCTTTCTCTGTCTTAGGAACTGGCATCTCTTGAATAGCTTTAACCTTGGCAGGGTCCACTTGGATGCCCTTGTCACTTACAACGAAGCCTAGCAACTTTCCAGATCTTACCCCGAAGGTGCACTTGTTCAGGTTTAATCTCAGCTTGTACAGTTTCAGACGGTCAAACAACTTCTGCAGATGATCTAGGTGCTCTTCCTCAGTCTAGGACCTTGCGATCATGTCGTCAACATACACTTCTATCTCATGATGGATCATGTCATGAAATAAAGCAACCATGGCACGTTGGTAGGTTGCCCCAGCGTTCTTTAGTCCAAAAGGCATGACCTTGTAGCAGAAGGTGCCCCACTGAGTAACAAAGGTAGTCTTCTCCATGTCTTCAGGTGCCATCTTGATCTGATTGTAACCTGAAAAGCCATCCATGAAAGAGAACACCTTATGCTGAGCTGTATTGTCAACAAGGACATCAATGTGAGGTAAAGGGAAGTCATCCTTGGGGCTGGCCCTGTTCAGATCCCTGTAGTCGACACACATTCTGACCTTACCGTCTTTCTTTGGTACTGGCACCACATTAGCAACCCACTGAGGATAAGAAGTCACTGCGAGAAACCCAGCATCAAACTGTTTCATAACCTCGGCTTTAATCTTTTCAGACATCTCTGGACGCATACGGCAGACCTTTTGCTTAACCGGAGGACAGTCCTCTTTAGTAGGCAAGTGATGGACTACGATGTCGGTATCCAACCCGGGCATGTCTTCGTAGGACCAGGCGAATATCTCCATATAATCATGTAGCATTTTAGTCAACCGTTGCTTCACGCTGAGCTCTAGGTTGGCCCCAATATTTACCTCTTTCCTGTCTGCCTCAGTACCCAAGTTTATTATCTCCACTGGCTCTTCATGTGGTTGAATTGCCCTCTCTTCCTGAAGTAACAGTCTTGCAAGCTCGCCAGGCACTTCGCAATCATCTTCACCTTCATCTTCGGCTAAGTTGATCGGATTTTCGAAGTCATAACTGGCAGTAGCAGAGTTGTTACCAGTGAGATCCAGAGTGGATTGAAACCTGTATGAGTGAGTGTGTGTAAATACAGCTGTTTTAAAAATATGTAAAGGAAGGAAAGACAGAAAAGGAGCATAAGATTTGAAATGCGAGAAAACGTCCAAGATTTTCATTTATGATATATGAAATGACAATTTATATGCCCTCACAAATGAAACCACGGTGCCTCGGGTAAGACACCGGGCCATAGAGTTTATTTATTGTTTATTACAAATAACAAAACAAAGAAGTTTATTACTGCGTAACAAAAGTAACAGGAGTATGGTCCTTAGCAATCCAATTGGTCAATCCGCCATCAGTTGTCGGGTAGATCCAGCTATTGAACTTAGCTTCACCCACTTCATTGTCCTCCCCAACAGCATTCACTCCTGGATTTGTA
The DNA here is from genome assembly GCA_948472305.1 of Vicia faba. Lineage (NCBI taxonomy): Eukaryota > Viridiplantae > Streptophyta > Magnoliopsida > Fabales > Fabaceae > Vicia > Vicia faba. Next base: position 590,418,712 of record OX451737.1, read on the forward strand.
ATGAGCACAGGAGGTCTTCTGATCTTCGCCTTCCGCATAGCTTTCTGACCCTCTGTAGTAAAACCCAGCCCAAATTTGTCAGTTTTCTGTGTAAAGTCGGGAAGCCTGCCCCAGTTAGCACATTCACCTTTTTGAACCACAGCCCGGGCATCCTTTAGGGAAGCCATCTTCAAGGGAACATCCTCTTCGACTGCTGTCTCTGCTGCTGCTGAAATTGGAAGCACCTCCTCGAAATGCTGAAAGGGGGTTTCAATAAACTCCCCGTCCATCTCAATGTATCTGAAGGAATTCAAATGGCTCACCATATACTCCTCCTCTCCTTGCACGGTGACGATCTTCCCTCTGACAGGGTACTTGAGCTTCTGGTGCAAGGTAGAGGTCACTGCCCCAGCTTTATGGATCCACGGTCGACCTAGTAGACAAGAGTACGATGGACGGATATCCATCACATAAAAAGTAGAGTCAAACACCTGAGAGCCCACACGAATAGGAATGTCAACCTCTCCATGAACCATCCTTTTTGAACCGTCAAAGGCTCTGACGATGATATTGCTGGGTTTCAGTTCCAGGCCTTCACAATCTAAACGGTCTAAAGCCTTCTTGGGTAGCACATTCAAGGAAGAACCAGTATCCACCAATACGTGTGCCAGAGTAGTGCCCTGCATTCAATAGAGACATGCAGAGCATCATTGTGGTCTCTTCCCTTCGCAGTCAGGTCAGCATCTGAGAAACCCAAGCCATTGTCCGCTGTCAGATTTGCTACGCAATTAGTGAACTGGACTGCAGATGTCTCCTGTGGCACATGGGTCGTCTTGAGAAATGAGATCAAGGCCTTGGCATGGGCCTCGGAGCATAGCAATAGGGAGAGCATGGAGATCTTGGAGGGCGTATGCCCCAGCTGTTCCACAACATTAAAGTCGCTCTTCTTTATTATCTTTAGAATCTCCTCCATCTCTTGTCGGGAGGCCTCAGCATTTATAGGTATCGGTGCCTCCATCCGGGAAGGCTCATCTTCAATTCCTTTGCCCCGAGCATTGGATGACTCGGCAGCAGGGGAAACAACTTGGTCAGAAACAGGAACAGGTACACTTGTAGGTGTTATAAGGAGGGGTCTCCGAGTAGCGGGCGGTGCAATGTCAGGCGAGAAGAGCCTGCCACTGCGGGTAACCTTGGCTGGGCCAGTGATATCGCAGATACTAGCGCCAGTGTTAAACTCTTGTTTGATTCCATTCACATACACATCTGCCCCATAGTGCCTGGGGACAGCTTTATCAGATACGTAGGGGAGAGGCCCCGGAACAGTAATAACCACAGGTGCAACAGTCATGATTTGAACAGGCTTCTTTGGGAGAGCCTTGATTGGATTATTGAAGATGGTAACCACAGAAACTTCTTCTACCGGAACCGATTGAACAGCAGACTTTTTAAACAGAATCTCCTTACTGTCCATCAGGCTTTGGATGCCTAACTTCAGCAAGGGACAACCAGATAGGGAAACAGCACAGAACAGGCAACCCTCACTGCAACCCAGAAATAAACCGGCCAGCAGTAGGTTCCTCTTGACAGTCTTCAGAGGAGTAGCTAGATCATCCACAGAAACAGCGTAAACATCTTCATCAACAGCATTTACTCCATGTTGGGGCATAAGAGCAGTTACGACATTTGGCCTCTCAGGAGCTTCGAACTGTATCTCTTTCGCGTCAATAAGGTCTTGCACCTTATTCCTTAATGCCCAACAGTCATCAGTGGAATGCCCCGGGCTATCAGAATGGTACGCACAGCGGGCATTTGGGTTGTACTTCGGAGAGGCAGTGTTTACACCCTTGGGTGCCTCTCTAACAGTCACTAGATTGGTGGATAGCAACTGTGGCAAGATCTGCGATACGGTCATGCTCAAACGGGTAAACTCTCTCCGGGGTCTTTCAGCCCTTTGAGGATTGGTTGGCCGAGGAGCGGCAGCAGGCTTGGCAATCATTACCGCACTGACAGATTGGCGGCGCTCAGATTTCTCTGGTCTCCGGGAGCCATATACAGCACTAGCCTCCTTTTTGAAGGGTTTCTTCTCAGAACTAGACGATGCACCCTTCAGAATCTTTCCAGACTTCAACCCAGCCTCAATTCTCTCTCCAGTCAGAATCAGATCAGTGAACCCTGCAGACGAATTCCCGATAAGATGGTTGAAAAATGGCCAAGATAGGGTCCCCAAGAACATGTCTACCAACTCCCGATCAGTCAACGGAGGCTGCACCCTGCCAGCCAGATCCCTCCACTTCTGAGCGTACTCTTTAAAACCTTCACTTGAACCTAACGACATACCCTGGAGTTGGGTACGCGTAGGGGCAAGGTCGGCATTATATTGATACTGCTTATAGAAAGCAGTAGCCAACTCCTCCCAGTTACGAACCTTGGTCCCATCCAGCTGATAGAACCATTCGAGATGAGTCCATGAAAGACTCTCCTGGAAGAAGTGGATCCACAAATTCTTATCCACTGAGTACGGTTGAATCTTCCGAACATAGGACCTGAGATGTAGCTTGGGACAAGACGCCCCGTCGTACTTAGTGAAAGATGGTGCTTTGAATTTACGAGGAATGATCACACCAGTAGACAAACCCAAATATCCAAAATCCAGCCCAGGTACCTGTTGTATCTCCATAGCATTCAACCTGTCTTCCAACTGCTTGTACTGTCTTCTGCAGGAGGATATTGCTCTTCATCAAAATCAGTCTCGTTGTCGGAGACTACCGGACTAGGACCTTTTTCCGCTTGATGAGTACCCTTGCCAATAGAAGAACCAGCCTCTTTATTCTGTAGAGTATTGCCAAACCTTCGGCCCGAGTTGAACAGAACAGTTCTTCTCTTCTTTTTCTTTTCCTTCTTCAGGAGCAGAGCCTTCAGCTCCTCTTGGCCCTGAGCCAAACCCATGATTAGTTCCTGAAATTGCGCATTCTGCGCCTGTAGAGCTTTGATGGACATCTCAGTTGATGATGAGTCAGGATTCATGATGCTGAAATAAACAGCGAAGAACTGTAAGCAACCTGAAAAGAGAAAAACCTGTTATGCACATGATGAATGATATGTGTCTATGCAATGCATTCAAGGGTTCGAAAGTTCAAATTTGTTGTAGACAAAAAGGAACACACGTTATCATTAAGGAAATAATTGTTCAGTACATCAAAGCCTCATGGGCAAAATAATACAAAAGCAAATCAATCCCAAAATACACTACGCATCCTCTTTGGAGCTATGTAAGTGTTGAGATTCCTCTCCTCATGCAACAGGCGGGTGAGCTCCAAGACCTTCTTTTCACTAGCATGTAGACTGGTCTCAAGAGAATTCCGTTCTTCCTTAAGCTAGATCCAGCTCTTCTGCATCTCTTCTCAGGATGTGGGCATATCAGGGTGCTGAATGGTGTAGGACACTTCCCCTTCCAAGACTGGTTCTTTGATTACTGGGAGCATGTGAGTATAAGGCATCACTAACTTCTGGGAGCGGGCGCGTACCCACTTGAGATAAGGTTCCAACGGGATGGAGTTTCTGTGCCCCAGTGTCTTACTGTCTATCCTACTTGGCATCCTCGAGGCTCTGATAAATCTCTGGCGAAGTCTTTGAGTATCGTTGTCGAAGTCAAAAACTATGTCAGGAATTAACATGTCATGAGGACCATCCCTCCGAGCATAGCCAAACTGTCTCCAAGCCAGGCATGGGTTGTAAGTAATACCTCCTCTGATTCCAAGTAAAGGAACGTTAGGGTACTCCCCGCAACGATCAATGATAGTGACATCCTCTCTGGACCTAGGGCACCAATGTATATCTGCATGTGTAAGAGTCATCAACCGTTGTGACCATCTCAAACCCCGCTCGTTCTTCAAAACTGATTGTGGAAGGTGCGAAATAAACCACCTTCCCAGGAGAGGAGTGCAACACATAAGGACACCTCTTTTTCTCATGGTTCGAGTGTAACATGAGTGAAGGATGTCCCCCAGCAACGTAGGTATAGGATTCCTGGACATGAAGATCTGGACAACACTGATATCAATAAGCTGATCTGGGTTAGGGAACAACACCAAACCATAGACAAGGAGGGCCACCACTTCTTCAAAAGCTTGCAAATCAAGGGAGTTCCAACATTCATGGGCCTTTTCAAACAGAAACCTGGCTAAGAACCCTTTGATACCACTTCTAACTTCCCAATGTCCCTTGAGGTCAGATGACTGTAGGTGCAAGGCTTTAGCAATCTCTTCAAGCTTGGGTTCCTTCTTTGTACCATTGTAGGGTGGTTGATCAAGGATAGGGATCTTCAGGAGCCGGGAGAACTCCTCCAATGTAGGTACCAGCTGATAATCCAAGAAGGTGAAACAGTGATGCAGAGGGTGAAAGAACTGGAACAGGACCTTTATCATATCTTCCTCAATGTTGGTGTTGACCAAGCTGATGAGTCTTCCATGTCTTTCACTGAATGAAGAGCTCTCGGGAATCCTGGATATAAGTTCCTTAAGCTGAGGAGGGACCCTTACAAGGCTGACTTGAGTTGTCTTTCTGCGAACAGTTTCCATGTCCTACAAAACAAGAACAAATATGAAAATTCGAACCCCTGAAATGGTTAGTCAATGCATATAATGCTGGATGATGTCATGATGCTATGATTAAACACACCACAGATATTTACAAAGACAAACATGTAAGGCACACAAGGCACACAAGACAAGCCCTTAGGGTTTAAGGCCAGCATGGGGTCTGGGTAGTACCCTCTTGAAGTTGGTGGGTTCAACCTGTCCTATTAGAAGTAACCGGGTTCTAAGGGTCCCAATATCACGGGATTGCTTTCATTGTTCATCGTTTCGATTTAGCCACTGAACTGGCGACCGAAATATTCCAGGAAAGCAACCCTCAATTGAGTGTAGTATCGAGTATCAACCAACCTCGGACTGCACCAAAGTCAGTTATCTCACTACCCTAAAGAGGCCAAGATAGTTCAATTAAGGTTCCTAAGGTCTGTTGATGCTTCACGACACCACGCGGAGGCCCCGTACTCTCCTTGACTGAACTCAAGGGTTACCGGTACACACCAAAGTGCCACACCAACATAGCAGACTGTTTCAACCATGTCGGTATACCCCGCACAGTTCCCTCACAGCCTTGTTGCTACTTTCTAAGAAGGTATTCCCCAGATCCGGGTTAGGATCTATAGAACTCCCGAGACAATACCCACAATTTAAAGCAAGCAAAGCAATACAATTGAAAACACAGTGATCTTAGTCCTAAGGTACACCCCACTTTAAGTTTGTTTCCCCAGCAGAGTCGCCAGTTCTGTGATCGGTGGATCTGGAACTGACTGTTTAACGCTGGTTCGCGAAATGTCGCGGAAGCAAGAGTCACCACCGTCTTTTATTTTCTCCAAATGGAAAGGACAAAAGCACAGAAAAATTCCTTATAGAGATTGCTCTCGGTTCGGGAGGTAGGTTATAGAAAGGGAAGGTATTAGCACCCTTTCTATCCATGGTTATACATGGGCTCTTAGATACTTGCTCATTGTGTTTTCAAAATTGTTTGTTTGCTTTTCAACTGTGGGTTTTAAAAAGTTTCTTTGAAAATTTCAGTTCGACTCTTATATCAGTCCTCAAGAGTGTTTGAAAAATTGCTTTCGAAAGCTTTTTGAAAATGTGTTGGTGTGAAAAGTATTTTTGATTTGTTTTTGAATTTAGAGCAAGTATCTAGAGTCGTCTACCTACCCTAAGGAATTCGTCTGTGTAAATGTCCTTAAAGTAGTGCCATCCCACCATTGAGAGGTAGGTAGCACCACCGTTGGAGGTGTTCGGGTCAATTCGAGGTTCGGGACATGGTGATCACCAGAGCAATGGGAAGACACCTTAGAAGCTACCCTCATGCCAGGTTCCCGGATCATGAGGACTTACTAAGACATCCTCTACTCGACGATCACCTTTCGAGGCAAGGCAACAGTGAGGCGTACCCTAGGGGTGGTGTGTGATTTGTGTGTCAGATTCATTTATTTTTATCTTGTCATGATACAGGTGATCTAGCGTTTGTTTTTATTTAATCATTCATTCTTGCATGCATTTATTTAACAGTTAAAATATTGCGAGAAATAAAAGTTCTAAAGCTATTACAAAAGGCGCGGGTCCACATCGCCAAAATTCCCAGGACCCGATTTGACAGAAAATAAAGAATTAAAATAAAAGTGCGAGAGATTATGAAATTACACGGCTTTGGGAGAAGTACATGAATATTAAAAGAAAAAAGAAATAAATACGCGAATTGAAATTTAAATTAGAAACGAGGGCGTTGGACCCTTTTAACGAAATTAAATTAAATGATTAAATTAATTAAAATTAAAAAAGAAAAAGAAATTATTTTTTTAGTTTTTTGTATTTATGAGAATTTAACGAGATTAATTGAAATTAAAATGCTAACCCTAATTCTAATGGTTTTTTTAGTTTATTAAGAAAGTATTAAAATTAAACCTAAATTAACCTAATTATTTACATGCAATTTTAATTTATAAAAATAATAGGAAATATTTAATTATTATGAAAGAAAAGAAAAAAGGATAAAAATTATTACAAACCCTAGTTCTACCAATTTTAAATTAATTAAGAAAATATTAAGATTTACTCCTAAATTAAAACTAATTAATTAATAAAGGTTTTATTTCAAAAAATATAACATTAAATAAAAATATTAATTTTTGTCTCTTTTCTGATTTTTTATTGTTTTTTTATGTTTTTTATGAAAAAAAATTATTAAGTTAATTAACTAATTAAAAATAATAATTGGAATAAGTAAAATAAAGAAAAGAATAAAATTCAAACCTAGGGGGGGTCTGCCCCCCAAATAGGAGGTTTTTATTTGGCAATTTGGGCCCAATGGCCTTTGGCCTGGCTGACTTTCCATGCTAGCGTGTGAGTGTGTTGACTGAGATTTACCATGCTCTCCAGATCTGGGCCCTTGGATTGATGAGATTGGCCAAGTGGCGTGTTGGATGGAGCGTTGTATGGTAGGCGCCTTGTACTGAATCTGCATAGAATCATTAGTGGAAAAATAATATGGAAAGGGTGAAGGACCTGGGGCTCGAACCCAGGTCTTGATGAATACCAATGATATGCCTTGCCAAATGAACCAAACGCGCTTTCTGTATATCAAATAACAAACAAATATTATAAAATAGAATAATGCGTTAGGGCCTTTTGCGCGCGAATTTTTAAATGGACCAACCATCGCTCTACACATCATCATCTTCCTCCTGGTCTTGTTTCTTTCCTGAAAATAGAGAATGGTTAGCGGGGGTTTTGAACCCCCCCAAAACAGGCCATATACAATAATAGCGATTAAGCCCTCTTTGAGCATAAATTAGGCGCGAGGGTCCTATCTTTTTCGTCCAAGCACGCTGAATCCAGTTATGGTATTGAGAACGTCCAATTTTACCTTAGCTGGGAAACCCCAATTCAAAGCTTCACAAACCCTAAAAGACAACAATGGCAGATTTGCATATAGTGTATAAAAACGCAATTAATCCATATGGTTAGCTTCAGAATACATCATTTAGTATGAATACACAAACAAAATGCCATGAAAATGCCTAGAACTCAGAATACGAATATGCATTTATATGAAAAAAATTTGATTTCTGTACAATGATTTAAGGCGTTAGAGTTGGTGTTCTTGATCCAGGTACGTTGCTTGATGTCCCAGGGATGCAATGGACTGATTACTTTGCCTTGAAATGCTTTGGAATCACGATTTCTGTTTTGAATTTTTAAGCAAGAAACTCAAGTATGGTTTTCTGTATATGGCGCAGCTTGGACCTCCTTAGCATTAGGGTTGCACTTGGTATTTATGTGAGAATGATTTAGGTCAAAAAAATTGATCAAAACATCCATGAATTGATGAAAAAGATATTTGATTTTCAAGCCATTATTTTGCAATCTTTTTCACATGTTTTTTATGCCAATCACATCCAATTGCCTTTGATTCTTTCCTAATCTGATTTGCACGAAATCTTGGAGATGTTTTATGCACAAAAAGATTTGAAACATTAGGTTTAACATTTTTCATGTATTTTAATTAATTAAATGAATTATTAATAATAAAAATCCAAATAAATAAATAAAAAATGAAGAAAAACTTCCATTTGGGCCAAATGGTCGTGCACATGCCTTGGATAATGAATTGTGGAAGAAAAAGAGGCCCATTAGCAATTTTAGGTCATTTGAAGCAATGTTGACTTTTCCAAATATCCAAAAATTTCCCAACTTCCACAAGGCACAACTTGCTCAATTTTTAAGCTTTGCTCATGTTGTTGGACATTTTGGAAAGGCCTTTGAGTCCTATAACCAATGTCTTTGGTCCCATGTCATTTTGATATACCAATCTCAAGTTATGGCCTTTGACTTAAAGTCCCTTTTTGTTGACTTTTGAAAATGACCTATAATGTTGAAATTGATAACTTTTTGTGAGAGCATTTCTTGGACTTGAAGTATGAAGAGGAGTTGTAGGAAATGTCATTCTCTTCAAAATGAGCTTTGGATGGAATTTTTCTGATAATCCATGTGAAAGTTATGCCCTGGTCAATTTACAGTTGACGTTTTCAACTGTCCAAATATAGAAACTTTTGCATCTTGATGATTTTTGAGCCAAGCTTTGAGAATCATGATCAAGCATTGATCAAATGATGTTTGTGGCTTCAAAATGAGATGTTGACCAAAAATTTGGACTTTTGACTGTCAAATGACCATTTTACCCCTACAGTTGACTGTAGTGCAATTAGGGTTTTTGACTGTGCAATTTTGTGCTGAAAGTCTTGAAACTTGGTATGAGGATGCTTGACCATATTTATAGGCATGTGGGACTTGATTGGACCCTTGGAAACTTCATTTACTTTGTCAGAACCAAAACCCTAATTTTGACTGTTCGGAGGCCCTTGAACTGTGCAACCCTTGGGGAGATTTTGAAGCTTGACTTGGCAATTTCTTGAAGAATATGGGAGGGCAAATTTTGGGGTACAACACAAGCCCACAATATTAAAGCATTCAAGGCATACAATTGAAAACATAGAATGACCTAATCCTAAGGTACACCTCACTTATAAATATCCCCAGCAGAGTCGCCAGTTCTGTGATCGGTGGAAATAGAACTGACTGTTTTGGAATGCTGGTTCGCGAAATGTCGCGGTAAGCAAGAGTCGCCACCGTCTTTTATTTTCTCCAACAAGGAAAGGACAAAAGCACAGCAAAATTCCTTTTTGAGATGTTTCTCGGTTCGGGAGGTAGATTATAGAAAGGGAAGGTGTTAGCACCCTTTCTATCTGTGGTTATCCACAGGCTCTTAGGTACTTGCTCACTATGTTTTCAAAAATGTTTTGCTTTTCTTGTGTTTGTGGGTTTTGAAAAGAGTTTTGTTTGAAAACTTCGATTTAACTCTTGTATCAGTCCTCAAGAGTGTATGAAGTGTTGTTTGAAAACTTTTGTCAGAAAAGTGTAGGTGCGAAAAGTTGTTTTTGTTTTGAAAGAGCAAGTACCTGAGAACCTCTACCTACTCAAAAGAAATTAAGCTGGGTAAATTTCCTTTAGACAGTACTATCCCACTATTGAGAAGTAGGTAGCACCGTCGTTGGAGTTTTTCGAGTCAATTCGATTATAGGGACATGTGGTCACCAAAGCAATAGTAGGACGCCTTAGCGGTAACCCTAATGTCCTAGATCCTTTTTATCCGAGGCAACCGTTTCGAGGCAACTTGGATCTTTAGACAGGAGGGCGACCTCTAAAACACCCTATACTCAATGACCACGTCGAGGCAACCAAGTGAGGCGTACCCTAGGAGTGGCATGTGCGAGTGTGTCAGGTTTCAATTATGTTATCTTTGAACATGTTATGGTGAGCTACGTTTTGATTTTATTTCGAGAACAAGTATTGTCATGCATAGCAGTTAATAATTGCGGAAAGTAAATCTACGCTATTACAAGGCGTCGGGTATTTACATCGCCAAAAACAAACCCTTGGAAAATAAATGTGAGAAAATAAAGAAAGCGATAAAAAGTCCTAATTAACGCTATTACATCCTCGGAGCAAATACATAAATATGATCAAAAATAATATGCGCGAATAAAAATTAAATCAGAAAAGTCCATAGGGTTTTGACCCTTTTTTGAGAAAGAATGAAGTTTTTGGTTGTTTATGAATTAAATTAAATTAAACCTAAAACTAATTAATAAAAAGAAATATTTTTTTGAGTTTTTTAGGTTTTAAGGAAAACAAAAATAAAAAGGATTAAAATTGTCAAAAGAAAACCCTAATTCTATGTTGATTTTAAATTGCTGAGAAAAAGTTAAAATTAACCCTAATTAAACTAAATTAATTTGTGTTAGTATTTATTTACAAAAATAAAGTGAAATTAATAAATAATAATAATAATAAAAATATTTACATTTTTAGTTTTCTGAATTTATTATGAAAAATATTAATTATGTTAGTTAAATAAATATAATAATAATAATTAATAAAATAATTAACTAAATAAATAGAAAATATAAAGAGAAAAAAAAGAAAAAGAACCCAGGGGGGTGCTGGCCCATTTATGGAGGTTTCTTTGGAAATTTCTGGCCCATTTGTACACAAGCCCTTTTGACTTTCTGGCTTCTCCATGGTGTGTGTTGACTGGGAGTACCATGATCAGCATCTCATGGCCATTGGATTTGTGCATGTAGACATCTGGCGCTTGGATGTATGATATGCATGGTGGACTCCTTTTGGAAAGCTGCATATGAATAGGTAAAGAAAAAAAACAAACAATTATTTTGGGGGACCTGGGATTCGAACCCAGGTCCCAAAGCTTATTGGACACTTGGCCAACCACTCCACCATGCTGCATCAATTGTCATTGGAATATCAAGCAAATATAATATATAAAAATTCATTCATGTGCTGTAAAACAAAAAAAACACGCGCGCGTTTTGAACTAACCAACGAGACATCAACAGCTCATCATCTTCCTCGCTGAACCTGCAAAATAAACGTTAGATAGCGGGGGTTTTTAACCCCCACAATATGCAATGACGAATAATAGAGATTAGGGCTACATGCTACATAAATATTTCGCGATGATTGCTTTGGATTCGTCTGGTTCTCACGAATCCAACCATGTGCCTTACAAGTCCTGATTTTTCTGGGTTTAGAAAGCCCCAAATCCAAAGTTCATGAACCCTAAAATTCAAACATGGAAACTTTTGATTCTGTGCGTTTTAATCCAATTCGGTTATACCATCAGCTTCATATGAGTTCTAGCAATGCAAAACAAACACAAAATCATGTTAAATATGCATGAATTGAACTGCACGATTCTGAAAATAAATGGCAAACCGTGACTCTGTTCTTGATTATTCTTGGTGCTTTAATGCTTGGTTTTGATTGCTACACGTTCCTAGGGACTCCTGCAATGTGTTTGAATCAGTAAAACGCCTTGAATTGGCATGGAATATAGAAAACAGTTTTGCAACATTCTTTGAATTTTCTTGAATTGGTTATGGCTTTTTCTGTAGAAATTTCACGTGTGCATGATTAGGGTTAGCTTGCATATTTATAGAGGAAGGGAATTAGGTCAGAATCTTGCACAAAAATCCCTTGGAATGATGATTGAATATTTGATTGGAAATCATATATTTTTGAATCTTCATGATTGGAAAAAGTTGCCAAATTTGGAGATATTGCATCTTTGACTTGGTGCATGAAATTTCCAGCCTTTTTAGGTCATTCTTGCTTCACAAAAAGATTGAAAAACCATATCTTTATATTTTCCTACAATTTAAATTAATTAAATGAATTAATATTGATTAAAAATCCAATTAATTAATAAAAAATAAGAAAATAATTCAATTAAGCTTGACGAGTCGTGCATAGGCCTTGGATAAAGTTTCAAGAAGAAACTTGAGGCCCAATAGCAAAAATGAGGTGTTTTGAGCAAAGTTGACTTTTGCAAATTCACAAAAATTTCCCAACTTCTCCAATGCATATCTTGCTCAATTATGATCATATGAACATGTTCTTGGACATTTTGGAAAGGTCTTGAAGTCCTCTAACCAATGCCTTTGGACCCATGTCATTTGTATTTACCAATCTCAAGTTATTGACTTTGACTTAAAGTGAACTTTTGTTGACTTTTGAAATTGACCTATAATGTAGAAATTGATAACTTTTTGTGAGAGCATTTCTTAGACTTGGAATGTGAAGATGGATTGTAGGAAATGTCATCCCCTTCAAAATGAGCATTGGATGGGATTTTTCTGATGAACCATGAAAAAGTTATGCCCTGGTCAAGATACAGTTGACTTTTCTACTGTCCAAAAATAGTAACTTCTTGCACCTTGATGATTTTTGAGCCATTCTTGTGGAATCATGATCAAGAATTGATCAAATGATGATTGTGAGCTCAAAATAAGATGTTGACCAAAAATTCTGACTTTTGACTGTAAAATGACCATTTTGCCCTTGCAGTTGACTGTGGATCAAATGGAGCTTTTGACTGTAAAAATTGGCACTGTGAGTCTTGAAACTTGGCATGTAGATGCTTGAGAATGTTTATAGGAATAGGAGACTTGATTGAACCATTGAAAACCTCAAATTCATTGAAAGAACCAAAACCCTAATTTTGACTGTCTTAGGAAGTGATTTGCCTGTACAATATCTTGAGCAATCTTGAACCATTTGAAGATGACTCTTGACAAATCTTGAATAATATGGGAGGGCAAATTTTGGGGTACAACACATATCTAGGGAGGGCCTAGGTAGAAGGGTCATTGGGTAGTGATTAAGTGTGTAGATCGTCAATGGGTGTGTTGGCTGTAGTGTTTGTAAATTGATATTGTTGATAGTGGACTTCATTCCTGGCTTGGTAGCCCCCAGAGTAGGTGTTGTTATACACCTAGCTCGGTAAACAATTATGGTGTGTTCTTTATCTTTTTAGTACTGTTTTATCTTGTATGTGTGTTTATGTCAGATCATATGTCTCAACATCCTTGTAGGACATTTGAGTCTGCTGTACCAGAATTTCAGGAAGGAACAAACATCCATACTTGGGAGGATTTAGCCGCTGCCTTTTACCGCCAATATCAATATAACACTGATCTTGCGCCAACTCGGGTGCAGTTGCAAGGCATGACCATGGGTTCAAATGAGGGCTTCAAAGAGTACACCCAAAAGTGGAGAGACTTGGCTGGCAGGGTGCAGCCACCTCTAACTGATAGGGAATTGGTAGATACGTTTATGGGGACATTGACTGGACCATTTTTCAACTTGCTGATTGGAAGTTCATCATCAGGATTTATTGAATTTATCTTAACTGGTGAGAGGGTGGAAAGCGGGATTAAAAGCGGGAAGAAACCCATGGCCTCCACCTCAATTGCAGTGAAAAAGCCATTTATTGGTATAAAAGAGATTAATGTTGTGTATGGGTCAAGAAGTCACGCGAAGAATGACCGTCATCATTCAGTAGGGGCGGTTTTAATCTCTAATCTAACTCCAACTCAATGTCCGCGTCAACAAAATAACAATAAAAAAAGACCAGACATCCCTAGCAGACAATTTTCCAAAATCAACATGTCACTATATCAAGATCTACAACACCTATTGAAAGATGATTTGGTGAATTTGCGATACCCCCCTTCCAACCCTAACACTCCTTCCCCAAAATACAACCCCAATGTCGAATGCGCTTACCACTCAAACAATCCCAGACATGATACCAATGATTGTTGGTCTCTAAAGAACAAAATCCAAGACTTAATTGATAACAAGACAATTGAATTTGACCCTCCTCCAACTCCAAATGTGATCACCGCACCCATGCCAAATCATGGATATGGTGTCAATGCTATTGAAGATACCTCTTTTGTTTCCTCCATCAAAGATTTGAATACTCCTTTGAAGACTATTAAAAATAATTTGTTGAAAGTCGGGGTATTCCCTGGCTGCCTTGAAGATTGTTGCTACTGTGCTGTATAATTAATGGTTGTGAATGGCTGGAGAAAGGTGTCCAACACCTGATGGATAGACATGAGATTCTATTTGAAAAAACTCCATATGTGAAAAGTTTGACCCAAAGTGTATCTCAAGAATTTGAAGACGTATCCATCATTACTATCTCAAACAAAACCATTAGGATCACCTCCAAAGGTCCTATTAGGATTCTCGTTGAACCAAGAATAACTCCACTAATTATCACCACACTGGGGTCAGTCCCCTACTCTTTTGATAAGGTTGTGCCCTAGAATCATGCGGCAGAAGTGTATTACCATGGTATCAAACAAGATTTGTGGATTGATGAAGATGAAACTGCTGACATTATAAACATTGTTGGATCAAGTAAAGTTATTAGGATGGGGAGAATCTTCTCTTAAGAGATTTCACTTCCGACAACCAAAACTACACCCATTCGTATTACTGTTCTTAAACCTGTTGCTGATATTCGAGGAAAGGAAAAATGACCAAGCCTTCCAGGACGGAGGAACCCACAAAAGATGTTACCGTTGAGGACCCACTTACCCAAGAGATTGAGGGGATTTTAAAAATTATCATAAAAAGTGACTATAAGATAGTGGAACAGTTGAGGCAAACACCCTCGAAGATTTCCATGTTGTCTTTGTTGCTATGTTTTGAGGCACATGCTTAAGCCCTGATAAAATTCTTGAAAAATTCACATGTCCCACAAGAAACTACGGCCGACCAATTTGAAAATTGTGTAGCAAGCTTAACTGGCGACAACCGTCTAGGGTTCTCTGATACAAATTTGACCCCGATGGGGAAGAATCACAACAAAGCTCTCCACATATCCATAGAATGCAATGGTACTACCCTGGAACATGTATTAGTGAATACTGAATCTTCTCTCCATGTCTTATCTAAAGGAGCATTGGATAGGTTATACTGTGATGGACTGGTTTTAAAACCTAACAAAATTGTAGTTAGGGCTTTTGATGGCTCGAAAATAATGGTCCATGGAGAGGTTGGTCACTCTATCAAAGTTGGGTCTCAAGTCTTCAACTCAACATTTTGTGTGATGGATATACGTCCATCTTATTCTTGCCTGCTTGGATGCCCATGGATACATGGGGCAGGTGCGGTGACCTCATCACTACATCAAAAGTTAAAATACCCGGTCAAAGGGAAAATTGTCACTGTATGCGGAGAGGAGGAATTCATGATCACTCATTTGAACTCATTTAAATATGTTGAAATGGATGGAGAGTTCATTGAAACTCCCTATCAAGCCTTTGAGGTGGTCTCTCCCATGGATGATGTTGCCAAAGCCACTTTTGAAACTCCCAAATCTGTTAAAGATACACCAAGGATGGCTTCTCTTAAAGATGCATGCGCTGTCGTTGAAGACGGAGGTTGCACCATTTGGGGACAACTCCCGGATATCCCATACAAGTCAGACAAATTTGGGTTGGGCTTCACTTCCAAAGCTCAAAAGGAGGTTCGACGTGCTCGTGCAAGGAAACCACCTCTCTGCATTGGTAACCATGAGGTTAATGCTCTTGAAGAATCTGATGTTGATTGTGACTTTGATGACTAGATCTACCTGACTGCAGATGGAGGACTCAACAACTGGAACACCAAGGACCTCATTCCAATCTCCTTCAACCAGGAGTAATTGCCAATTCCTGTTTTTTATTACTTTGAGAAATTTGACTGTAATTTCCATTTAAATAATGACTTTAAACCATGTGTCTTGCCCAGGGCACAGTGGTCCATTTGTTAAGGGTTTGTCATTTTCATATGCCATATGCTCATTTTAATGAAACATTGGACTATTTTGCATTCAAATTTTGCGCTATTTGTCTTTCTTTTACTTTTATTACATTTTCAAATAGCCATGTGAACTTACATGCACACACACCCATTTGCAGATCCACATCCACTCCTGATCTCGTTGACAATTATTCTGCTATTTCCATCTATGACTTTGAAAATCCAATCTATCAAGCCGAAGACGAAGGTGAAGAAGATTTTGAAATACATAGGGAACTCGCCAGACTTCTGATACAAGAGGAAAAGGCCATTCAACCATATGAGGAACCGGTCGAAGTGATAAACCTGGGTACTGAGGTAGACAAGAAAGTGGTCATGATCGGTGCTAACTTGGAAGACAATGTCAAGAGAAGATTGGTTCATATGTTGCACGACTATTTTGAGGTGTTCGCTTAGTCATATGAAGATATGCCGGGCCTAAATACTGATATCGTGGTTTATCATCTGCCAATGAAGGAAGGATGTCCTTCGGTCAAGCAAAAGGTTCATCGCATGCGGCCAGATATGTCTGAGAAAATAAAAGTTGAGGCAATGAAGCAGTTCAACGCATGTTTCCTAGCAGTGACGTCATATCCTCAATGGGCTGAAAATGTTTCCCCAGTGCCAAAGAAAGATGGAAAAGTCTGTATGTGCGTAGACTACATGGATTTGAATATGGAAAGCCCCAAGGATGATTTCCCACTACCACACGTTGATGTCTTGGTTGATAACACTTCTCAGCACAAAGTTTTCTCCTTCATGGATGGACTCTCTGGTTATAACCAAATCAAAATGGCACCCGACGACATGGAGAAAACAAATTTTGTCACATAGTGGGACACCTTCTGTTATAAGGTCATGCCATTTGGTTTGAAGAATGCAGGCGCAACTTATCAATGGGCTATGGTAGCTCTATTTCATGATATGATTCATCATGAGATAGAAGTCTATGTTGATGACAAGATTGTAAGATCGAAAACTAAGGAAGAACACCTTGATCATCTTCACAAGCTATTTGAGAGGTTTTAGAAATATAAGCTAAGGCTGAATCCCAACAAATCACCTTCAGGGTAAGGTTTGGAAAACTCACAGGATTTGTCGTTAGTGGAAAAGGTATTGAGGTCAACCCTGCAAAAGTCAAAGCCATACAGAAAATGCCAGCTCCCTGTACTGAGAAGAAGGTCAGAGGTTTCTTAGGTCGACTCAACTATATTTCCCGATTCATATCTCACTTAACTGCTACTTGTAAACTGATCTTTAAACTATTGAAGAAAGATCAAGTAGTCAGGTGGAATGATGATTGCCAAGAAGTTTTTGACAAGATCAAAGAGTACTTACAAGAAACTCTTATCCTGATGTCTCCAGTTGAAGGAAGCCCTCTGATTATGTACTTGAAGGTATTATAGAATTCAATGGGGTGTGTGATGGGTCAACATGTCGAGTCTGGCCGAAAAGAGTATGCAATATACTACATTAGCAAAAATTTACCGACTGTGAAACCAGATATTCACTGCTCGAGAAACTTGTTGTGCTTTGGCATGGGCTACTCGCCGATTAAGATAGTATATGTTAACTCACACCACTTTATTGATTTCTAAGATGGATCCCATAAAGTATATCTTCGAGAAGCCAACTCTCTCCGGACGAATAGCCAGATGGAAAATGATTTTGACTGAATATGAAATCCAGTATACTACACAAAAAGTAATCAAAGGAAGTGTACTGGCAG
Source organism: Vicia faba (assembly GCA_948472305.1). Classification (NCBI taxonomy): domain Eukaryota; kingdom Viridiplantae; phylum Streptophyta; class Magnoliopsida; order Fabales; family Fabaceae; genus Vicia; species Vicia faba. The sequence continues at coordinate 590,436,238 of OX451737.1, forward strand.
ATCATTTGGCCTATAAAGCTGTTGATGACTACCAATCCATGAACTTTGAATTCCCAGATGAGAACATCGTGATAGTGATATACCGTGAAGAACCTGGACCATATGAAGGACCTGAGCAAGGATCCCGATGGACTATGGTTTTTGATGGAGCTTCCGACGCATTGGGTAATAGAATCGATGTTGTAATCATTTCTCCCGAAGGGTGTCATACCCCTTTCACTGCTAGACTCTGTTTCGACTGTACAAATAACATGGCTGAGTATGAAGCAAGCATCTTAGGTATAAAGGCTACCATTGACCTAAGAATCAAATTCTTAAGCATATACAGAGATTCAGCCTTGGTAATTAGTCAAGTCAAAGGAGAGTGGGATACCAAGCATCCAAACTTGATCCCTTTTAAAGATCTTGTGCTAACCTTGATCCCATACTTTGAAGATGTCGCCTTTTAACATTTATCGAGGGAAGAAAATTAGTTGGCAGATGCCTTAGAAACTATGTCGTCTATGTTCATAGTCAATTGGGACAACGAAGCTCCCAAAATTGCTATTGAAAGATTTGACGAACCTGTACACTGTTATGAGATTGACACTGATGAGGAGAAGCCTTGGTATCATGAAGTGAGGAGGTACCTTGAAGCACAAGAGTATCCTAATGGAGCCTCAATCAATGACAAGAAATTACTGCGAAGGTTCTCAGCCAAATTCTTCCTAAGCAATGGGATTATGTACAAGCGCAACCATGATTCTACTCTGCTCCGTTGCATGGACAAGAAGAAAGCAGAAAATATCATGGAGGATATGCATGAAGGTATCTTCGGAACTCACTCTAGTGGGTACACCATGGCCAAGAAGATTCTGAGGGATGGTTACTATTGGTCGATAATGGAAACTGATTGTCACCATCACTTGAGGACTTGCCGCAAATGCCAAATTTATGCTGATAAGGTTCACGTGCCTCTGATCCCTTTGAATGTCATGACTACTCCTTGGCCATTTGCAATGTGGGGCATTGACATGATCGTAGAAATCAAGCCCACTGCATCTAATGGACATCATTTCATCCTCATCGCCATTGATTACTTCACTAAATGAGTCGAAGAAGCTTCATTTGCCTTAATTACCAAGAATGTTATAGCCCGGTTCATCAAACATAACCTCATTTATCGATACGGCATCCCTGAAAGGATCATCACTGACAATGGAACTAACCTCAACAATGCCATGATTACTGAACTTTGCACGCAGTTCAAAATCAAACATCACAAATCTTCTCCATACAGACCTAAGATGAATGGTGTAGTGGAAGCTGCCAATAAGAACATAAAGAAGATCGTATAAAAGATGGTCATGACCTATAAAGACTGGCATGAGATGAAGCCATTTGCTCTTCATGGCTATCGTACCTCAGCATGAGCATCAACTGGGGCAACCCCATTCTCCGTAGTCTATGGCATGGAGGTTGTCCTGCTTGTTGAAGTTCAGATTCCTTCTTTAAGGATTATGAAAGAAGCAGAATTAGATGAAGAAGAATGGATTCAGACTAGACTGGATTAGTTAAATTTGATTGATGAAAAGATATTGGCTGCTGTCTGTCATGGTCAAATGTATCAAAAGTGTATGATCAAGGCATTAAATAAGAAGATCAAACCTTGAGTATACCACGCTGGTGAATTGGTAATAAAGCGCATCATTTTACCATAAGGCGATCCTAGGGGCAAATGGACTCTCACTTACGAAAGGCCATTTGTTCTCAAGAAAGTGTTCTCTGGCGGTGCTATGATTCTAACCACCATAGACGGCAAAGATTTCCCGCATCCCGTGAACACAGACATAGTCAAAAAATACTACGCATAAAGAATGACCCGCTAGGTTGACATACCTAGGAAAAATTAAGGGCATCCCGGCGAACCAAAAAGGTTCGGGCAAAAATTAGGGATATAAATAAATATTGTACACCCGGCAAGTCAAAAACCTGAAAGGGTGGCTTGGGCAAAAGAGGGTATCCTAGTGGACTGAAAACCCGAAAGGGTGGTCCAGCCAAAAATTAAGGGTTAAAGCGTACAATTGTGTCACGTAAGGTCACTACAACTAGCTTTATTACCAATGTCAAAAGTTCAAATGGTACAAGAACAATTCAATCAACTTCTTTCAACGACAAGGGATGATGTTCGAAGACATAGGGGCAATAGAAGAGTCAGAATCCAATGAGATAACTTTCACAGGGCTATACATTTTTATTTTCACCTTGTATTCTTTTTATTTTTTCGACGACTTCCTCTTACTAGGATTTATGTCCCCCTGTACAAAAAAAACGCTTGCTTTTAGGCAAATTATCAATACAAATATACTTTGAAGTGCAAACTTTTTGTTTTTCTGTTTTTAGTGCGAAAATATCCAATGACTAAAATTGAATTAACATATGCGTATGATCATGATTAACTGTAAACAAATGTACGCACAAGATCAGTAATAAGCATTAACTCAAGGATTTAGGATATCCCCACAGAATTACTTCAATAAGATACCCACAGATTAAATTCATACATTCCCGATCAAGAGTTCCAATCCACATATTTCCTGGAAATTATCTTCCCCAGCCGAATATTCCAAAAGATAAACAGAAAAGAAACCATGTAAAAGTTCTTCCCATGGTGAATTCATTTCCCTAGTAAGGTCACCAGAATGCTTTCCTCAACAGGGTTTATTTCCCTAACAAACTACATATTCCCCATCTTTAGTCTATTATTCAGACTATCACATTATTGATAGAACTCATCTTCCCCAGTAGAGTTAAGACTATCCCCAAAAAGTTATTGCAAAGCCTGGAATCTGACCAGATAACAGTTAACTTTGCCCCACTCAGACAAACTGGAAGTATAAAGAACTGAATTCTTCAGTAGAGTAATGGACAACTAAAGTTCCTGAACTCTATTCCCCAAGCAGAAATCAATATTCCCCACAAAGTTTCCTCAAACAACAAACAAGAATTCCCAGCGGAAGCACTCTAGACAAGGTTGAAGATACACATACTCTTCATCCCCAGCGATAGTTCGGGATTTAGCTTAAAAAAACTCCCTAGCAGTGGTCATGGATTTATTTTCCCAGACAAAGATATACTTCAATAACATTTCACGTTCATACATCATAGCATATACATGACAAAATGCATACATCATGGTCTCATTTATTTTGAGAACATCATTACGCTATGCATGCATCATGACACCGCATACAACTAATTCTTTACCTTTTCAGGAAAGATCAGTCACCAACTGAATACCATCAACAACAAACATTTCCAGTTTCAAGACCTCTATTGGTTCAGTTTAAATCGACCAATGATTTATCCTGATTCCGTTCCGGTAGACCCTTTTTCTGGAACAGTTAAATCACTCCCAAGATTTATACTGATTCGTTATCCAGTTAAAGATTATTTCAAGACCTCTGCTGGTTCAGTTTAAATTGACCAATGATTTATCCTGATTCCATTCTGGTAGACGCTTTCTCTGGTTCAATTAAATCGCTCTTAAGATTTATGTTGATTCGTTATCCAGTTAAAGATTATTTCAAGACCTCTAGTGGTTCAGTTTAAATCGACCAATGATTTATCCTGATTCCGTTCCGATAGACCCTTTTTCTGGTTCAGTAAACTCACTCTTAAGATTTATACCGATTCATTATTCAGTTAAAGATTATTTCAAGATCTCTGCTGGTTCAATTTAAATCGACTAATGCTTTATCCTGATTCTATTTTGGTAGACGCTTTCTCTGGTTCAGTTAAATCGCTCCTAAGATTTATAGTGATTTGTTATCCAGTTAAAGATTATTTCAAGACCTCTATTGTTTCAGTTTAAATCGACCAATGGTTTATCCTGATTCTGTTCCAATAGACGTTTTCCCTGGTTCAGTTAAACCGCTCCTAAGATTTATGCTGATTCGTTATCCAATTAAATATTATTTCAAGACCTCTGTTGTTTCAATTTAAATCGACCAATGGTTTATCCTGATTCTGTTCCAGTAGACGTTTTCCCTAGTTCAGTTAAATTGCTCCTAAGATTTTTCTAATTCTTACTTAGTCAAAGACAAACACAGACATATGATATTCCAGTATAAATTGACCAAAGATTTCTACTGATGTTTCTTCCAATCTATATCAACAATTACTTTGGATGGCATCTATAAATCCATCTTCTATAACTCTTTATTATCTCCCCAAATGGCATCTTTAAGCCTATTCTCGATACAATCAGCCAACACATTATTTCGTGTATCAGCGAGTGCAAATTTTTGGGCACTCTAGTGTTCAATCATCTTCCACCTTCAAGTCACGAATGGCAAACCTGCCAATCTAACTCTTCAGATTTAAGAAGATTGAACATGGGCAGCTGTTGTACCCAAAATTTTTCCTCTCTTTTATCAAGACATTTCTCATAAAGGATCATCAATAGCTTCAGGTTTGCACAAATGTTGACTAGGTCAAAACACCTCATAAACACAGATGCCTCAAATTAGGGTTTGGATTTTCACAAAGACAAATGGACTTCTAATGCCTCAAATGACCTTCATGGATCATTATAGACCTCCAAGAATACTCATGTCAATTTTCAAGTCTTGAATCACAATTTTGCTCAATCAATTGATCAGATGACTGAAAATCAGTTGTATTGGGTAAAAGGTCAACTATGGTCAACTTACAGTCAAACTTCATGATTTTTGGCCAACATCAACATTTTAAGGTCATATTCATCATTTGATCAAGTATTGATCACAATTTCTCATGAAAATCATTCAATTTACTAAAAGGGAAAAATGGTCAAAATTAGGGTTTTGACTAATCATTGACTTTTTGACCTAATACATGATCCAATGGCTTGAAGCACAATCTCAAGGACTAAAATACAACATGTTGGCCTATCTTCATGGTTCAAATCATCTTTCTAAACCATGGATTGATAGTTGAATTTTTGGTCAATTGATAAAAAAGTCAACTGATACACCAAAAGTTAAACGTTGACTTTTTGGTCAAATTTGAGTCTCAAAGGTCAAAATTCATCAAGATATTCAAAAATTTGAAGCTTGATCATCAAGAAATCAAGAAAGTCAAAATTCAATTTGAAAAATCAAACTTTTCAAGACTTAGAAATTTTTCTAAGTGTTTTTGTACATGATAATTCACTACTTCATGCTAATTTTTCACCAAGATGCAAGATGATTCAAATAAAACTTTGAACATGAAAGTTGTAGATATTGATGAGATCTACAACTTTTATTTTATAATCAAGCCCTATAAGTTCTTGGATTTTAAGTTACAAATTCATGAAGTCGTGCACTTTTTCTAAAACTACTTAGTGAAAATTTTGATCAATTTGGTCAGGATTTTGCCCTAACTTCTTGGCCAATTTTCACCTAGATCCAATTTGATTTATAAAAAATGGAAAACATGAAAGTTGTAGAGGATGTTTCAAGCTTTTAAAAATGTCACAGAACTTTAAGAAATCATTTTTGAGCTAAGAGAATCGAAGAGGAGAAGTTGGGCTTCCAATCTTGCATTATAGGTCATTTTTGTGATGAATTCAAAACAAAATCTCAAACCTAAGCTATGTGATCCCATTTTTCAGGCCACTTAACTTCTAAATCTCACCTTGATCAAAGATTTACACAAGCCCTAAATGTATTACACAAAGATTTGAGGCTTTATCCAAGTCTTGATACTATTTATGGATGAAATTGCAAAAGGTAGCATATCCACTTTGATAAAGCAAGCTTTATGCTAACCACTCAATTCATTCAGGCTTGTAACTTGTTCCAAAATTACAAACAATCTTGATGATTCAGAAGCAACCTTATAGAAGCTAAAAATCATGACAAAGTTCCTTGAATCACTCACTTTCTTCATCATGAAGCAACAAAATCTTTGTATTTTGAAAACAAGCCAAAAACTTCAAAACTTCATAATAGATTTTCTCACTCATTCTAATCTTTTGTCTATAAATAGAGATGCATTTTACAAGCCATAACACAAATGAACAAGCATTAAAACTCCCTTAAACTCGATCAAACCATAAATTTCCCAAAAACTCCATTTTTACCACAGTTCTGACCTTGAACATCCATCTCTCATTTCCCTTGTGCGTTTTCCATTTTTATCCATCACCAGGCTCCTAATACACATATAGAGGCAATCCAAATACCTGTAACACAACTGTAACACCATTTTCCTCATTTTTCATTTTAAAAAATAGTTGCTTGCATGTTGACTTCTCTAGAACATTTCAGACACTCTCAACTCAAAGTAACCATTGGAATAGCTTCCTGGAAGTTCAAGGAAGCTAATCAGATCATTACAGCACCTTGAAGTGAGCTCTAACTCAAAACACAATCTCCATCTGCAAGGTGAGTTTTTTTGAATTCTTAACTCTTCATACAAGCATCATTTGACTTTCATTTTAAAAGATAAAATGTAGATATCATAGCCCTGAAACTAACCATGTCCTTAGAATTCATTTATGTTGCCTGAGTAGTGAAAATTTTGAGCCTTGACTTTTTGGAAAAATTAGGTTAAATTTGGTACCCCATTTAAAATGCATCCTCATCTTTGATCGATTGCTTAAGTTATTTACATATTTGAAACCGTGGTGAAATTTCTAACAAGTTTGATATTCATAATTTCTGAAATGGTTGAGAGTTGAGAAAGTTAGAGTTATGGCTGGCGCAAGGAAAAAGAGAGAGTACATTCATGGACTTTTTTATCTTATATTTATTGAAACTTGTTTATATACCGGATGAAACAGCCACCCCAGTGGCAAGTAGCGTGCGCGTAAGGCATTACTATGGAAGGTCTTGGGTTCGAGCCCCAACGAGACTTTTTGGCATTTTTTACAATATTTCCTTGTCTCTTTTTGCACATAAGCGCGCCTGGGCCCTTCAGCAATGGGCCTGATCATTTTTTATTCTTCATCCCCCCCTGAATATTTCACAACATCAAGCCCACTTCCTTTTTTTTTATTTATTTTCTGATTACATAAAAGAAAATCTGTTTGGGCCTAAACCAAACAAAAAACTGTTTTTTTTTCTTTCAAACCTCCCAATTCATTTTAAAACCCCACTAACTTATAATTTGTATTTTTATTTTATTTTATTTTAATATTATTATTATTATTATTATTCTCTTTAATCAAAAATACCAAAAATATATTATTAAATACGTAGACTAATTATCTTTTATTTTAATTCCTTAAATATAAAACCCTAAAAAATATTTTTTTAACAAATTTAATTTCTTTTCTTAATTAAAATAAATTTAGACTTATTTTTTATTTTTAATTTGTTCTTTTAATTAAATCAACTTAGACCATAATTAATTAATTTCTTTCTTTTTATTAATTTAATTAGGTTAACTTTAAAAACCTTTCATAACAAAACCATAAAAAAACAATTTTCTTTTATTTTACATTATCTCTATATTCTTGTATATTTTATTTGAAATTATTAAATATGGTTCTAATAGTAATTAGGTTTTAATTTCTTTCATTCCCTTTTAATTTGTATTCCCATCCCCTAAATGATGTAATAGCATAGAACTTTAAATTTCCGCAATTCATAGCTTTCCATATTATTTCTAGTAACTAGGGTTTGTATGGCAAGACGTAAAATTAACAAGTAGACAACCTTAATTCAAGACAAAAATGCATGAAAACAAAAACAATTTGCACACTTACACCTCTAGAGTTAACCCAGACTTATTGCCTTAGAATAAAACAGTCATGTCCCTCGAACGTGGGATACTTTAGCAAAGACCCTCGATACAAGATCATAGTCCCTCGATGACCCTTTGATGTTGCCTTCGGTAAATGATCTTAGACCCTTACGACAAATTGCTAAGGTATCCTACAACACTGCCTTCTATGACTGTACGACGACCCATGCATGTCCCTTCACATCCAATGATAAGGTTTCTTATGAACTAATGGTAAGACAACACTATCTAAAGGAGGAGGAAAGAACAAAGACTTCCTTTTGAGTAGGTAGGACGGTCGTAGTTTCTTTCTCACAAACTAAAACCATTTCTACACTAACACTTGCAAAACATCTTTCCAAAAACAAAACATATCTTTGAATTATTTTCAAAACCATCATTTTGTATGAATTCTCGCCGAACGAGAATCATTACAAAGTTTTCCAAAACAAAGGCGTTTTCAAAATATCTTCAAACTTACATCAAACAAAAAAAAAACATTTTTACAAAACATTTCAAATTGAGCTAGCAACTAAGATCCCGTAGATAACAAAGGATGAAAAGGGTGCTAACACCTTCCCTTTTCATAACCTACCCCCCGAACTCAAGAAAAATTCTTAAAATGCCTTTCCTGTTCTTTTCACCATTTCCTTTATTGGATAAAAGAAAAGTCGGCGGGGACTCTTACTATCCGCAACAATTGCGATCAAATGCAAAAACAACTAAGTCAGTTCTCCGACCGTATTACAACAAGTTTACCAATAAAAACAAATTGTAGATCAATTCCCGAAGCAGGATGGAGCGACTATCTACATGACAAGCATTTCCCTTATAGACTAAATCTGACAAGCAGCTACTTAAGCACTTTCCCTAGAGAGTCGTCCTGAAAAGCATTCTTCAGATATAGTCAAGCGTAAACTTATTCTAACACTCTGATCAACAATCACTTTGATGGAATCTATAAGCCCGTCACCTACGACACTTCGTCATCTCTACGAATGGCATCTTTAAGCCCATTCAAGCAATATTATCAACAAACAACGTTACCTCCTGAAAATTTCTGGGCACTAAAGTGTTCAATCCTCTTCTACCTTCAGATCACGAATGGTGGACATGCCAATCTAACTCTTCAAGTTTAAGAAGATTGAACAGGGGAAGTTGTTGTACTGAAAAATTTGCCCTCTTATTTTCTTCACGACGTCTTCTCATTCTCCTAGGATCTTCATTTGCTCAAGGTTACTCAAGAATTGATCAGACAAATTCTCTTCTTAAGCAATTGACCTACAATTAGGGTTTCACTTTTCTCAAGGAAGATTTCGGTTCTAAGGCCTCCAGTGGATGTCATGGTTTCTTATATGTCTCCAAGAATGCTTATACCAATTTTCAAGCCTTGCATCACAAGTTTGCTCAGTCAATTGCTCAGATGACTAAATATCAACTGTATTGGACAAAAAGTCAACTATGGTCAACATACAGTCAAACTTCAATATTTTTGGTCAACATCAAGATTTTGAAGTCATGTTCATCATTTGATCAAGGGTTGATAATGATTCATCAAGAAAACTTCATATTCATCAAAAGTCAAAAATTACCAAATTAAGATTTTCTTAAGGAGAAGTCAACTGAATTATGATCAAGCATAACTTTCACATGCTTTATTAGATTTTCTTCAACCAAAGCTTATTTTTAAGGAAATTCAATTCTCTACAACTTTGACTCTCTAAGCTCAAGTCCCAAAAATACTTTCTTTGAGAGATATGGGCCAAAACATTCTAGGTCATTTCAAAAGTGAACAAAAAGACACTTTTTGTCAAGACAACTTACATCAAGATAAATTCTTCAAATACAAAAATTATCAAAATAGAGATAGTAGAGGACATCTAAGGCTTTCTAAAAAGTCAAAGATCTCCTTCATATGATGAAAATTGAGAGTTTTATGATTGGTCCAATTTGGGAAATTTTGAGCAAATGCATGAAACTAAAAGTGACCAAACTTGATTTTTTGGGCCAGTGGGTTTATGATTCAAGGTCCATGTGTGTTTTATACCTCAAGATGAATCTCTGAATCACTTCATGAACCCCTTGACCTTTTTTATTCTATTTATTTTGATTTTTATTTATTTGAAATTCAAAATAAATAAGATAAAAGTCAACGCTTTTCTTACAAGGTCCAAACTCACAATCTTTTGACCTAATTCTCCATTATATATTCTTCTTCATTCAAACATCAAACCACATGAACCCTTGCATCAAGAAATATCTTCTAAAACTACAAAAAAATATTTAAAAAATGGCAACATGTAAACCCTAGTTACAACTTCTTTCACAATAAACCAGCCGTTCCATTCATTTCAAGAAGAACTATAGAGTAAGATGGGATCTAATGTGATGATCCAAAGGGCATAGAATCAGCATGCATGCAACTCCATTTCTTGTTTTTTTGCGAATTCATATCATTATTTTCTTCATGTTTCAATGCATACTAATGATACTGACTTGTTTATGAGGTTTAATAGTGCAGGAATAGACCATCGAGTGAACCCCATGCTACTTGAACCATGAATGGCCATGATTACACTAATCCATGTTATTTTTTCCATACTCATAAACCAGCGCGAATCATCCCAAAATAATGGTTCCATTGAACTCGTAGGACTTGATTTAGGGGGTATGGTCCCTTTGGATCGTTAACAATTGTTGTTTTTGCAGGTTGAAAAAAAATACTAGAGAAGACGACCAGAGCTAGGGCTCCGGTCCATGCAATAAACTTTATGTTATATTTAATTCGTTTCACCAATAATACTGGATGTATAGCCACCCCAGCGACAAGGAAGCGCATGTTAAGGCATTACCCTACAAATGCGTGGTTTCAATCCCTGCCTTTTGGTATTTTGTTTTTTTTACATTTTCATGTTTTGCAGGTTTAACATAAAGCACGTTGGTTCTATTCTTTTAACACAACCACGCACTTGGTGCAGTGGTAAAGCGTATGGCTGAGGAAGAAAAGGGCGTGGGTTCAACACCCACCCCTGACATTTGCATTGTTTTTTTCTATTTTCTAACCCTTTTCTTTTGGTTTTATTTCCTTATGCATTTTTAGCAAGATTAAACCCTAAATTCACTTAACCATAAACCATAAACCTTTTCTTTTACAAACCCTAAAATAATTAGGTTATAGGTTTTTACCATTAACTTTTTTTAATTAACTTAATTGATTAACTTTTGTTTTATTAATTAAAATCAATTAATTTTTAGGTTTATTCTAAATCATCATTCAAAAACCTTTTTTTTTCATAAAAAATATCAAAAAACATTTCTTTTTCTTTCACATTTTTAGATCGACTGTATAGGTTTTGCGAGTGTAATTTTTATTCTTTGTTTTCCTTTTTCCACTATTATGTAATTGTGTTCTGGTATGTAATAGGTTAGGATTTTCTTTTCTGCTTTCTATTATGTATCTGCCTCAAAGCTGTGTAATATGTTTAGGTTTATCTTTTCTGCCGTTACTTTTTGCACCTTTACAGCTTTCTTATATATGCTATATTACTGCTTAGTAATTAGGGTTGTATGGGAAGATAAAAACCAATCGATAGATAACCTAACTTCAAGACAAAATAGCTGAATACAAAACACTTGCACATGCGCACCTCTAGGGTAGCCTCTCTTGTTTCCTTTCGATTAAAAAGTCATGTCCCTCAAAAGTGGGGACGCTTTAGCAAAGTCCCTCGATTCAAAGATCATAGTCCCTCGATGACCCTTTGACGTTGCCTTTTTGGTAAATGTTCTAGTCTCTTCCAAAAATTGATAAAGCGTCCTTACTAGTTGCCTTCGATGACTGTACGATGACCCTCGCTTGTCCCTTCACATCCAATGATAGGGCTTCCTACTAACTAATGATACAGATAGCACTATCTAAAGTAGGAGAAAAAATACAAGAATGACCTTGAGTGGGTAAATACTCGTAATCGCTTGCTCACAAAGCTCTTAAAAACAAAAAATTTCACATAAACATTTTAAAAATATTTTTAAACAAACACTTTGTATGCATTCTCGAGGGAAAATACGAGAATCATTACAAAGTTTCTCCTTACATTGGCAAATTTTCAAAATATTTTCAAACACACACATACAAAGAAAATTTTCAAAGTGAGCTAAGCAATTAAGAGCATGTAGATAACTACGGATGAAAAGGGTACTAACACCTTCCCTTTTCATAACCTACCCCCCAAACTCAAAATCTTTAAGGTCTTTCATGTTCTTTTCACCATTTCCTTATTGGATAAAAGAAAAGTCGATGGAGACTCTAGCTATTCGCAACATTTGTGATAAAACACAAAACAAGTCAGTTCTCCCATTGTATTACACCCGCTCTCTCGGGAATAATAGCAAGATGGAAAATGGTCCTAACAGAATACGACATTCAGTACACTACTTAGAAGGAAACTAAAAGGAAGTGTATTGGTAGACCATTTGGCTCATCAGGCAGTAGATGACTATCAATCTATGAATTTTGAGTTCCCGGATGAGAATATTATGCTAGTTACAAATTATGAAGAACTTAGGCTGTATGAACGACCTGAGCCAGGATTCCGATGGACTATGGTTTTTGAAGGAGCTTCCAAGGTGCTTGGTGTGATCGGTGGATCTGGAACTGACTGTTTAACGCTGGTTCGCGAAATGTCGCGGAAGCAAGAGTCGCCACCGTCTTTTATTTTCTCCAAATGGAAAGGACAAAAGCACAGAAAAATTCCTTAAAGAGATTGCTCTCGGTTCGGGAGGTAGATTATAGAAAGGGAAGGTGTTAGCACCCTTTCTATCCATGGTTATCCATGGGCTCTTAGATACTTGCTCATTGTGTTTTCAAAAATGGTTTGTTTGCTTTTCAACTGTGGGTTTTAAAAAGTTTCTTTGAAAATTCCAGTTCGACTCTTGTATCGGTCCTCAAGAGTGTTCGAAAAATTGCTTTCGAAAGATTTTTGAAAAGGTGTCGGTGTGAAAAGTATTTTTGATTTATTTTGAAATTTAGAGCAAGTATCTTAGAGTTGTCTACCTACCCTAAGGAATTCGTCTGTGTAGATGTCCTTTAAAGTAGTGCCATCCCACCATTGAGAGGTAGGTAGCACCACCGTTGGAGGTGTTCGGGTCAATTCGAGGTTCGGGACATGGTGATCACCAGAGCAATGGGAAGACACCTTAGAAGCTACCCTCATGCCAGGTTCTCGGATCATGAGGACTTACTAAGACGTCCTCTACTCGACGATCACCTTTCGAAAGGCAACAGTGAGGCGTACCCTAGGGGTGGTGTGTGAGAATTGTGTGTCATGTTCCAGTTATTTGTTTGTCATGTTTGTTGTGATCTACGCTTGATTTTAATTAAGGCCATTCATTCTTGCATGCTGATTTAACAGTTAAAAGTTTGCGGGAAAAGTAAATCTAAGGCTATTACAAATGGCGCGGGTCCACATCGCCAAAATTAAACCGGACCCGATTTGACGGAAGATAAATAAAGCGAATAAAAGTGCGAAAAGTATAAATCGTTACAACGCTTTGGGAGAATTACATAATTATAATAAGCGACATAAAATAAATGTGCGAAATTAATAATAAAAAATGTGGGCGTTGGACCCTTTTGCAAGATTAAAATTAATAAGAAATTAAAATTAAAAATTAAAAGAAATGTTTTTGGTATTTTTGTGTTTTTTATGATTTAAGGGAAAAAGAATTAATAAAAACTAAAATTGAACGTTAAACCTAGTTCTAATTATTTTTTAAGTTATTAAGAAAATATTAAAATTTAACCTAAATTAAACCTAAGTTTGTTATATACAATTAATTATGAAAATCAATAAATAATAATATTATGATCAAAAGGAAAAATTAAAAGGAATGAAAATTGTCAATTAACCTAATTCTACCTTTTTTATATTTAATATGAAAAGAATTAAAATTGCAAAAATCCTAATTAAAACTAAATTCATTATATATTAATTTATTTACAAAATAATTACAATAGAATATTTATTTTATTTTTTGGGTCTTTTCTGATTTTTAGGAAGTTTTTGTATTTTGTTAAAAAAAAAAACAATTAATTAAATTAAGACAATAAAACAAACAAACAAATAATTAAAAATAATAAAACATAAAGAAAATTAGAAAAGATAAAACCAGGGGGGTTTGCTGTCCCATTATGGAGGTATAATCCAAAAGCTTGGGCCCAATAGGCAGTGGCCTGTTTGACTTTCTGAATCATGTGTGACACGTTTGACTAAGGCGTAGTATGCTCTTTGAATCTATGCCTTTGGTGTGGTCGTCTGGGACACGTGTATGCTTGGATCATGAGGTGTATGGTGAGTCTTAGGATTATGCCTGTACCTGAATACATAGTGAAAAACAATATTAAGATAACATAGACCTGGGGTTCGAACCCAGGTCAAGAGCTTTGCCAGTCTTCATGCTTGCCACCTGATCCATTTGCACATTGTTAATATAAAATAAACAAACAAATATAATATAGGAAAACAACCGGTATTCATGAATTCGCGCGCACAATTCAAACGGACCAACCGTTCCTCGCCACGACTCCGTCTTCTTCATGTGTTTTTCTCTTTTTCTGAAAACCAAAGCATATGGCAACGGTTTGGCAAACGTTGCCTAAGACCATTTACCAAAAAATAGCGAATAGACCCTCGACGCTCATAAATTGAGCGCGAGGGTTGGAATCTCTTCGTCTGGACGTGCTAAGTGCAATGGCAATAGTCTTGAGCTCCAATTTTGCTTCGTCTCAAAAACCCCAAATGGGCAAACCTGTAAACCCTAGAAACTGGCCATGGCGAAATTGTATATACAGCACGATAATCAAATTAAATGTGTGGGTTAGCTTTAGAACATCATGAGGAACACAAATATATGATTAGAATGCTATGAAAATGTCTAGAATGCAAAGCACGATGGTGACTTTTTCTCTGTACAGGAGGTGTCCTTATTACCGATTCTTGGAGCTTTTTTGGTTGTTTTTGATTGGAGTATGATCAAGGAGGTCTCAGGAAGCTATTGAGACAAGAATGGTGCTTTGAATCGCCTCCTAAAGTTGATTTCAGTTTTTGATTTTTCAAGCAATTTTTCAAGTTTGTAATAGCCTCTTATGCGCAGCTTTTTGTCTCCTGCAATTAGGTTTGTATTCTAGGTTATGTACTGAGGCAATTAGGTCAACAAAATTCATAGAAATCTCTTGCAATTATGGATTGAATATTTGATTTTCTTCCATTATGTTTTCAATCTTTTTCTATGCAATTTGATACCAAATCTTGCCAAAACTTTCCCTAATTGGCTAAGAACGAAATATCAAGTCTAAACATGTATAAAAAGATTCATTTGGTTCATTTAGATATTTTCCACATATTTAATTGATTTAATTGAATTAATATGAATAAAAATTCAAATAAATAAATAAAAAATGAGAAAATACTTCCCTTTGGGCCAAGTGGTCGTGCACATGCTTGGAATGATGAATCTTGGAAGAAAAATGGGCCCATTAGCAATTTTAGGTCATTTGAAGTAAAGTTGACTTTTCAAAATTCCCAAAACTTTCCCAATTTCCACAAGGCATAACTTGCTCAATTTTTAAGCTTTTCACATGTTCTTGGACATTTTGGAAAGTTATTTGAGTCCTCTAACCAATGCCTTTGGTCCCATGTCATTTTGATTTACCAATCTCAAGTTATGGTCTTTGACTTAAAGTCCCTTTTTGTTGACTTTTGAAAATGACCTATAATGTTGAAATTGATAACTTTTTGTGAGAGCATTTCTTGGACTTGAAGTATGAAGATGAGTTGTAGGAAATATCTTTCTCTTCAAAATGAGCTTTGGATGGAATTTTTATGATAATCCATGTGAAAGTTATGCTCTGGTCAATTTCAGTTGACTTTTTCAACTGTCCAAATATAGTAACTTTTGCATCTTTGATGATTTCTGAGCCAAATTTTGAGAATCATGATCAAGCATTGATCAAATGATGTTTGTGGCTTAAAAATGATATATTGACCAAAAATTTGAACTTTTGACTGCCAAATGACCATTTTGCCCCTACAGTTGACTGTAGTGCAATTTAGGGTTTTGACTGTGCAATTTTGAGCTGAATGCCTTGAAACTTGATATGTGGATATTTGACCATCTTTGTAAGCATATGAGACTTGATTGGGTCTTTGAAAACTTTCAATTCTTGATCAGAACACAAACCCTAGTTTTGACTGTATAGGAGACAGTTGCACTGCACAACCCTTGGGGAATTTTGTGACTTGGCTTGGCAATTTCTTGAAGAATATGGGAGGGCAAATTTTGGGGTACAACAGTTGCCCCTGTTCAATCTTCTTAGACCTGAGGATGCAGATTGGCTGGCGTGCCTTTCGTAATCCGAGGGTAGAAGATGATTGGACACTAGAGTGCCCAGAAATTTGCGCTCACATAGTAGCAGTGATGATGGGGGAATGGGCTTATAGATGCCATTTGGAGATTGCTGGATAGGGTGATGGGCTTATAGATGCCATCTGAATGTTGATTGCGTAGGAGATTCCTTAGCGAGAACCTGCATACCTGCAAAACAGAAAAATGAGTACCTGACACGTTGCAGGAGCTGATTTTAGATGCCTGGCATAGCTGTGTCCTGACTGGTTACAGGAGCTGAGTCTGGAGCTTCATAAGATGATGAATGAACCAGGTATGGTTACTGCCTTAGCGTGAATGGTAAGAGAACCTTGGGTGATTTTAACTTCAACAACGCTTGTTGAGAAAAATCTTGGCGGGAATTACCATCTTTGCAATACCGGGAAGAGGACCATAGAAAATTATAATTTGAAGGGGAATCGCCTCACTCGCCGTCGGAGAGGGAATCATAGGAAAAGGAATTGTCACCTCACACACCGTCGGAGAGGGAAACAAGAGACTATCACCTCACACTCATCGTCGGAGAGGGAAACATCTGAAGAAGGAATTACCACCTCACGCACTTGCCGGAGAGGGGACCATAAGAGACTATCACCTCACACTCATCGTCGGAGCGGGAAACATCTGAAAAAGGGATTACTACCTCACACACCGTCGGAGAGGGAACCATAGGAGACTATCACCTCACACTCATCGTCGGAGAGGGAAACATCTGAAGAAGGAATTACCACCTCACGCACTTGCCGGAGAGGGGACCATAAGAGACTATCACCTCACACTCATCGTCGGAGCGGGAAACATCTGAAAAAGGGATTACTACCTCACACACCGTCGGAGAGGGAACCATAGGAGACTATCACCTCACACTCATCGTCGGAGAGAGAAACATCTGAAAAAGGGATTACTACCTCACACACCGTCGGAGAGGGAACCATAGGAGACTATCACCTCACACTCATCGTCGGAGAGGGAAACATCTGAAAAAGGGATTACTACCTCACACACCGTCGGAGAGGGAACCATAGGAGACTATCACCTCACACTCATCGTCGGAGAGGGAAACATCTGAAAAAGGGATTACTACCTCACACACCGTCGGAGAGGGAACCATAGGAGACTATCACCTCACACTCATGGTCGGAGAGGGAAACATCTGAAAAAGGGATTACTACCTCACACACCGTTGGAGAGGGAACCATAGGAGACTATCACCTCACACTCATCGTCGGAGAGGGAAACATCTGAAAAAGGGATTACTACCTCACACACCGTCCGAGAGGGAACCATAGGAGACTATCACCTCACACTCATCGTCAGAGAGGGAAACATCTGAAAAAGGGATTACTACCTCACACACCGTTGGAGAGGGAACCATAGGAGACTATCACCTCACACTCATCGTCGGAGAGGGAAACATCTGAAAAAGGGATTACTACCTCACACACCGTCGGAGAGGGAACCATAGGAGACTATCACCTCACACTCATCGTCGGAGAGGGAAACATCTGAAGAAGGACTTCTGGAAGCAGTATCAGAACGTTACCATATCTGGTTTACATCTGAAACTATATCTGGAAGGAAATCTGGAAGCAGCATCAGAACGTCACCATCTCTGGATCATATCCGAAACTATATCTAGAAGGAAATCTGGAAGCAGCATCAGAACGTCACCATCTCTGGATCATATCTGAAACTATATCTAGAAGGAAATCTGGAAGCAGCATCAGAACGTCACCATATCTGGATCATATCTGAAACTATATCTAGACAGAATTGCGATAGTTTGATAGTAGTCATTTGTATTGATCTTTTTTCCTGAAAAGGCAAAACATAATTGTATGCAAAATCATGATGCATGAACTGTATGTCTTCAAAATCAATGAGATTCGTGTAGTACGATGCATACGCATTCTATAATGTATGAAGATATGATGTTTATGAATGTATATTTTCGTCGTAGGAAAATAAATCCTTGACGGGTTCCGGGAAGTCGCATCCTGGGCTGATGTGGAAGAATAGCTTTTGCTTCCGCTGGGGTTGATAGTTGCAAGTATACCGGTAGGAGAAGATGACTCCGTTGCGGAATAAACTTGGCAAATGGAAGATTATGCGGGGAGAAAAGATACCCTAACGACCATGCTGGGAAGCAATACTCTGTGGGGGATAGAGATGCTTTGCTGAATGTTGATAGTTTGCTGAGGATACCCTTGTTGTGCTGGAAGTGTTGATAGACTTCGCTGGGGATAGGAAGACTTTGTCGAGGACTCTCTTTCCGTGGCTTTTGGCTGAGGATAACCCAGTTATATTCCGTTAAGGAAATAACTCTTTAACTCAAGCCGGACGACGCGTTCGTATTTTGCGAGGGATAAGCTTCCAGAATCATACTGGGGGTAGACTTATTGTTTGGGGATATGAATTCCATCTTTCTAGGGGAACTGGATTGGACTCTCCTGGGGGAGTATTGAACTGTATTGGTTATGTTCTTCCACGGAACATACCTTGATACCCTGGAGGACAGAACAAACAGATTGCTTAGACCACTCATTATTGCCCCTGTTTCTATGGGGGAGGCACTTATGGGGTGCTGATAGTTGTTGAGGGTCAAACCTTCTTCTGGTAGGCAGATGATAAGATGATGGGACATAGTCGTACGTTTTGATCCCTAACTTTTGCCTGGACCGCCCTTTCGGGTTTTCAGTCCACCGGGATACCCATTTTTGCCCAAGCCGCCTTTTCAGGTTTTCGACTTGCCGGGCGTACAGATTTCTTCATTTCATCCCTCATTTTGCCCGAACCCTTTTGGTTCGCCGGGAAGCCCTAATTTTTGCCTAGGCATATCAGCCTAGCGGGTCTTTGATTGTGCGTAGTATTTTTCCGACTATGTCCGTTCTCAGAAAGTAGGGAGTTGCCCCTGTTTAGAAGTGTTTTGTCACCAGAAGATGTTTGATCAGGCAAGATTTGTTGTTGAAATGCCCCTAAGTGACTCGGGTGGAGATTTGCCCCAGGCTGGTTGGCCTTTTGAGAGATTCTCCGAATCTTGATTGGACTGCCCCAGATGATGGACAATAGTCGTGCCATGCCCCTTGATTGGAGGTACTTCTGTTCATTAGGCATTCGTCGTGTAAACTTCTATACTGTTCAAACAAAAAGTCATATGCAAACAAAGTTATGTTAAAAATGCAAAGCTTATGTCTGTCTTGAAGATTTTGAAAATGCATTTTTCATAAAACATGTGAATGTTTGTAAAACATGATGTCAACTCTGTATTTACCGTAGCCTTAAGGAGTCAGGATACCTTCGTAACAGTATGCTTTCGAACTAACCCATGCTTCAGCTAGGACTTTTGAGGGTTATAACGTGGCCTGGTTCACGGTTTAAGAAACAAAGGATAAAGGCTCAAATTTTATTTGTACCCACCCGCT
Organism: Vicia faba; assembly: GCA_948472305.1. Classification (NCBI taxonomy): domain Eukaryota; kingdom Viridiplantae; phylum Streptophyta; class Magnoliopsida; order Fabales; family Fabaceae; genus Vicia; species Vicia faba. The sequence goes on from OX451737.1 coordinate 590,455,833, forward strand.
CTTCGTGATGTTCTCCAAACCTAAACTCAGTTGATCATGCGTTAGACCTTGCTTGAGTTTTTGCTTTGATGTTCCAGTAATGGTTCAGATGTTGATAGCTTATTTTGAATAGGCAGTCCTTCTTTGTTTTTGTTGAGGGTTTGTGAGACCTCTTTTTTTTGATTTCGTTATCCCTATTTTTGCCTGAACTGTTTCCTTTTTGGAATTACAGTCAGCGGGATGCCCCAGTTTCATAAGTCTCTTTTCATAGGTTTAGACTTTTTGGGCTTTTCATTTATGAATTTTGATGATGACTGCCTGTCCTTTTGATTGTTCTGAACCATCACTGTCTTTGTTCGTGTTGTAAAGATGCACTTGGATCAACTGAGAGAACTACCCTGCCCCAGGTTATGATTAAGGGTTTTGATTTTCGAAAATAAAAACTCCTACTTCTTTGGCTCTGATGGGTTGACGAGGGATTATCATCCTTATAACTCCAGTGTTTAGGAATTGAAACAATGCCTGTACCTCATCAGCGGGGTCTGCTCAAAAGCATACTGTAATGATCGCGGTATCGTTTTCGTCATCCTCCCTCAAGAGGCTTAGAATTAACGAGAGTTGACATCAGAAAAAATATGAAAACGAACTTGCATATAGTGAATGCGAATATATTGATTCAAAATAGACATAAGCGATGCATTAATGGAATAACAATGTTTTAACATGAATAAATGTTTGAACGGTCAAAAGAAAAACACAACTTGAATATTCGAATGAACAAAAGTTTCCTAGTCTCGGAGCTTGTCACTTCAACTGATGAGCCTTGGAGGAACGGTAGAAAAATTCAGCCTGTCCATCTTGTGTGAAATCCAATGCCCCTTCATCGATCAGGTCCTGGATTTTGTTCCTCAGATCCCAACATTCATTGGTATCATGTCCTGGGCTAGCAGAGTGGTAGGCACACCTCTTATTGGGATCATAGGCAGGAGATGCTGTGTTGGGGTTCCGGGGATGAGCCCTTAATGTGATCAGATTCAACCTCAATAGGCGTTGCAAAGCTTGAAACAGCGACATGTTGAGCTGGGTGAATTGCCTCCTGGGCTTGTCTGGCTGAACTTGGCGAGGTTGGCGCTGAATTTGTGGCACTGGAGTCATTTGAGGAGCTTTCCCCTTATCCTCTTGTCTCGAGGATGATTGGATGATGAATGGCTTTTTACCCTTAGATGTTTGCCCCAGCTGGTTACCCTGAAGCAGTTGGTTGACGAGAAACCAGAGCTCCTCTTGTCTTTGAACTAGGCCTTGAATGACATTCCTCTGTCCCAGCATCTGGGCTTTCATAGCATCCATCTCAGCTTGTAGGTGTTCCAACTTTTCATCCTCAGCATTGCCCCTGACGAAGGTCTCCGTGAGAAGTATCCTTAGCTCCTCTTGCCCCTTGGATAGATTCAGGAGGATTTCCCCGAACCGAGTCTCTTGAGTAAGAAAGTCCTGGTTGTCTTGTGGGCAAGCCATTGCTGAAATAAACAGCGAGAAGGGTGAATCACCTGCAAAGAACGGGTATCTGTAATGCAATGATATGTATGATATGCATGCAATGTTTTCAAGGATCTCGCAGGGTAAACAGAGAAACTTGTTAGAGTTGGAAACTGGCAACTTGATTGAAGGAACTTCCTGTTGTAGAGAGCCCTTCTTCAAGGGTCAAAGGCTCACCATATCCAGCGGGTCATAGCCCCTGATAACCTTAGCTAGGGGATCATTCTTCAGGTGTCAAAGCTCACCATATCAAGTGGGTCATAGCCCCTGACAACTTTGCCTAGAGGAAAATAAATCCTCTTTGCCCCTTGCTGGGTGTTTGATTCATCATGACCTGCATCACAAGCCTTTGAGATCCTTGAAATGGATTAGTTTTTTATGCAGGATGTATGCAATGGTATGATGTCATGCTATGCATGGGGTAATGTAGGTAACCCTGTTACGAGTCCCTATTAAGGATTGCAAACCAAAACCTGCAAGACACTTAGTAAACCTGTCAGGAGTCCCAATTAAGGACTAAAACAAACCCTGCATGAAACTTGGTAAACCTTGTTATGAGTCCTAATTAAGGACTGCAAACTAAAACCTGTAAGAAACCTAGTATACCCTGTTATGAGTCCCTATTAAGGACTATAAACAAAACCTGCAAGTAGTTCATGTGTTAGATAACAAGCATGCAAGTAGTCAAGTACGAAGGCACACAAGTCACACAAGAGAAGCCCTTAGAGTTTAGGCCAGCATGAGGTCTAGGTAGTACCCTCTTTCAGTTTGTTGGTTCATACCTGTCCTATCAAAGTAACCGGGTTCTTAGAGGATCCCAATATCATTGACTACCCTCAATCGGTCATAACTCCAGCATCGTAATCTTTTCTTGCGGCCAGAACCATCACGAGAGTTTAGCCTCAATGGGCGTAGCATATTGCTACTGTTCTAATGGCCAAGTTGTGTCATTTAAGGTTCTAAGGTTGTTGGTGCTTAATGACTCCTTAGAAGACCCATATTCTCCTCGTTGCAACACAAAGGATATCGGTACAGACCAAGGTGCCACACCAACGTAGCCACTGCTTCACCCGTGTCGGTCTACGCCGGACAGGTCCCTCACAGCTTATGCTACCTAAACAGGGTATCCCCAGATCCGGGTTAGGATCTATGTAACTCCCATGCAACCCACAATAGTAAAGCAAGCAAGTCAATACAATTGAAAACATAGTTATGAACTAAACCCTAAGGTATACCTCACTTTAAGTTAATTCCCCAGCAGAGTCGCCAGTTCTGTGATCGGTGGATCTGGAACTGACTGTTTAACGCTGGTTCGCGAAATGTCGTGGAAGCAAGAGTCGCCACCGTCTTTTATTTTCTCCAAATGGAAAGGACAAAAGCACAGAAAAATTCCTTAAAGAGATTGCTCTCGGTTCGGGAGGTAGATTATAGAAAGGGAAGGTGTTAGCACCCTTTCTATCCATGGTTATCCATGGGCTCTTAGATACTTGCTCATTGTGTTTTCAAAAATGGTTTGTTTTCTTTTCAACTGTGGGTTTTAAAAAGTTTCTTTGAAAATTCCAGTTCGACTCTTGTATCGGTCCTCAAGAGTGTTCGAAAAATTGCTTTCGAAAGCTTTTTGAAAAGGTGTCGGTGTGAAAAGTATTTTTGATTTGTTTTGAAATTTAGAGCAAGTATCTTAGAGTTGTCTACCTACCCTAAGGAATTCGTCTGTGTAGATGTCCTTTAAAGTAGTGCCATCCCACCATTGAGAGGTAGGTAGCACCACCGTTGGAGGTGTTCGGGTCAATTCGAGGTTCGGGACATGGTGATCACCAGAGCAATGGGAAGACACCTTAGAAGCTACCCTCATGCCAGGTTCCCGGATCATGAGGACTTACTAAGACGTCCTCTACTCGACGATCACCTTTCGAAAGGCAACAGTGAGGCGTACCCTAGGGGTGGTGTGTGAGAATTGTGTCATGTTCCAGTTATTTGTTTGTCATGTTTGTTGTGATCTACGCTTGATTTTAATTAAGGCCATTCATTCTTGCATGCTGATTTAACAGTTAAAAGTTTGCGGGAAAAGTAAATCTAAGGCTATTACAAATGGCGCGGGTCCACATCGCCAAAATTAAACCGGACCCGATTTGACGGAAGATAAATAAAGCGAATAAAAGTGCGAAAAGTATAAATCGTTACAACGCTTTGGGAGAATTACATAATTATAATAAGCGACATAAAATAAATGTGCGAAATTAATAATTAAAAATGTGGGCGTTGGACCCTTTTGCAAGATTAAAATTAATAAGAAATTAAAATTAAAAATTAAAAGAAATGTTTTTGGTATTTTTGTGTTTTTTATGATTTAAGGGAAAAAGAATTAATAAAAACTAAAATTGAACGTTAAACCTAGTTCTAATTATTTTTTAAGTTATTAAGAAAATATTAAAATTTAACCTAAATTAAACCTAAGTTTGTTATATACAATTAATTATGAAAATCAATAAATAATAATATTATGATCAAAAGGAAAAATTAAAAGGAATGAAAATTGTCAATTAACCTAATTCTACCTTTTTTATATTTAATATGAAAAGAATTAAAATTGCAAAAATCCTAATTAAAACTAAATTCATTATATATTAATTTATTTACAAAATAATTACAATAGAATATTTATTTTATTTTTTGGGTCTTTTCTGATTTTTAGGAAGTTTTTGTATTTTGTTAAAAAAAAACAATTAATTAAATTAAGACAATAAAACAAACAAACAAATAATTAAAAATAATAAAACATAAAGAAATTAGAAAAGATAAAACCAGGGGGGTTTGCTGTCCCATTATGGAGGTATAATCCAAAAGCTTGGGCCCAATAGGCAGTGGCCTGTTTGACTTTCTGAATCATGTGTGACACGTTTGACTAAGGCGTAGTATGCTCTTTGAATCTATGCCTTTGGTGTGGTCGTCTGGGACACGTGTATGCTTGGATCATGAGGTGTATGGTGAGTCTTAGGATTATGCCTGTACCTGAATACATAGTGAAAAACAATATTAAGATAACATAGACCTGGGGTTCGAACCCAGGTCAAGAGCTTTGCCAGTCTTCATGCTTGCCACCTGATCCATTTGCACATTGTTAATATAAAATAAACAAACAAATATAATATAGGAAAACAACCGGTATTCATGAATTCGCGCGCACAATTCAAACGGACCAACCGTTCCTCGCCACGACTCCGTCTTCTTCATGTGTTTTTCTCTTTTTCTGAAAACCAAAGCATATGGCAACGGTTTGGCAAACGTTGCCTAAGACCATTTACCAAAAAATAGCGAATAGACCCTCGACGCTCATAAATTGAGCGCGAGGGTTGGAATCTCTTCGTCTGGACGTGCTAAGTGCAATGGCAATAGTCTTGAGCTCCAATTTTGCTTCGTCTCAAAAACCCCAAATGGGCAAACCTGTAAACCCTAGAAACTGGCCATGGCGAAATTGTATATACAGCACGATAATCAAATTAAATGTGTGGGTTAGCTTTAGAACATCATGAGGAACACAAATATATGATTAGAATGCTATGAAAATGTCTAGAATGCAAAGCACGATGGTGACTTTTTCTCTGTACAGGAGGTGTCCTTATTACCGATTCTTGGAGCTTTTTTGGTTGTTTTTGATTGGAGTATGATCAAGGAGGTCTCAGGAAGCTATTGAGACAAGAATGGTGCTTTGAATCGCCTCCTAAAGTTGATTTCAGTTTTTGATTTTTCAAGCAATTTTTCAAGTTTGTAATAGCCTCTTATGCGCAGCTTTTTGTCTCCTGCAATTAGGTTTGTATTCTAGGTTATGTACTGAGGCAATTAGGTCAACAAAATTCATAGAAATCTCTTGCAATTATGGATTGAATATTTGATTTTCTTCCATTATGTTTTCAATCTTTTTCTATGCAATTTGATACCAAATCTTGCCAAAACTTTCCCTAATTGGCTAAGCACGAAATATCAAGTCTAAACATGTATAAAAAGATTCATTTGGTTCATTTAGATATTTTCCACATATTTAATTGATTTAATTGAATTAATATGAATAAAAATTCAAATAAATAAATAAAAAATGAGAAAATACTTCCCTTTGGGCCAAGTGGTCGTGCACATGCTTGGAATGATGAATCTTGGAAGAAAAATGGGCCCATTAGCAATTTTAGGTCATTTGAAGTAAAGTTGACTTTTCAAAATTCCCAAAAATTTCCCAATTTCCACAAGGCATAACTTGCTCAATTTTTAAGCTTTTCACATGTTCTTGGACATTTTGGAAAGGTCTTTGAGTCCTCTAACCAATGCCTTTGGTCCCATGTCATTTTGATTTACCAATCTCAAGTTATGGTCTTTGACTTAAAGTCCCTTTTTGTTGACTTTTGAAAATGACCTATAATGTTGAAATTGATAACTTTTTGTGAGAGCATTTCTTGGACTTGAAGTATGAAGATTAGTTGTAGGAAATATCTTTCTCTTCAAAATGAGATTTGGATGGAATTTTTCTGATAATCCATGTGAAAGTTATGCTTTGGTCAATTTCAGTTGACTTTTTCAGCTGTCCAAATATAGTAACTTTTGCATCTTTGATGATTTCTGAGCCAAATTTTGAGAATCATGATCAAGCATTGATCAAATGATGTTTGTGGCTTCAAAATGATATATTGACCAAAAATTTGAACTTTTGACTGCCAAATGACCATTTTGCCCCTACAGTTGACTGTAGTGCAATTTAGGGTTTTGACTGTGCAATTTTGAGCTGAATGCCTTGAAACTTGATATGTGGATATTTGACCATATTTGTAAGCATATGAGACTTGATTGGGTCTTTGAAAACTTTCAATTCTTGATCAGAACACAAACCCTAGTTTTGACTGTATAGGAGACAGTTGCACTGCACAACCCTTGGGGAATTTTGTGACTTGGCTTGGCAATTTCTTGAAGAATATGGGAGGGCAAATTTTGGGGTACAACACTTGGTAATGGAATTGTGTTGTAATTGTCTCTCCCAAAGGTTGTCATACACCTTTCAGCGCTAGATTATGTTTTGATTGTTCCAACAACATGTCAGAGTATGAAGCATGCATCATGGGTATCAAAGCTTCTATTGATATGAGAATTAAATTCTTTAATGTATATGGGGACTCAGCCCTAGTAATCAGTCAGATTAAGGGAGAATGGGAAACGAAGCACCTGAATCTCATCCCATATCGAGAGCATGTGTTGACATTAATTTCGTACTTCGAAGAAATCACTTTTGAACACATTCCACGAGAAGAGAATAAATTGGCAGACGCATTGGCTACCATGTCATCTATGTTCAAAGTCAGATGGGACAATTAAGCTCCTCGAATTACTATTGAGAGACTAGACTAACCGACACATTGCTACGAAGTTTATACTGTTGGAGTAGAGGAAATTCCTTGGTACCACGAAGTAAAAAGATACCTTCAGACTCAAGAGTATCCTGAAGGAGCATCTATTAATGATAAGAAATTCCTAAGGAGGTTCTCTGCCAAGTTCTTTGTGTAACGGAATCTTGTGCAAGTGCAATCACGATTCGACTTTTATTTGTTGTGTAGACAATAAAGAAGCTGAGAAGATTATGGAAGATATGCACAAAGGAGTTTTTGATAATCACTCCAGTGGGCATACGATGGCTAAGAAAATTCAAAGAGCGGGTTATTATTGGTCTACTATGGAAACTGATTGCCACCATCATTCTAGAACTTGCCACAAATGCCAGATTTATACTGACAAAGTACATGTGCCTCCAGTTTCTTTAAATGTCTTGACTGCTCCTTGGACGTTTGCAATATGCGACATTGATATGATTGGATAGATTAATCCTACCGCTTCCAATGGGCATCGTTTCATCCTCGTCGCTATTGATTACTTCACGAAGTGGGTAGAAGCAGCCTCGTTTGCCTCTGTCACCAAGAGTGTTATGGCTCTGTTCATTGAGAATAACCTCATTTGTCGGTATGGCATACCTAAGAGGATCATCACAGAAAATGGTACCAATATTAACAATATCATGACCAGGGAACTACGCATGCAGTTCAAGATTAAGCACCACATTTCTTCTCTATACCGGCCAAAGATGAATGGCGTAGTGGAAGCCTCCAACAAGAATATCAAGAGCATTTTGCAGAAGTTGATGGTGACATATAAATATTGGCATGAGATGCTACCATTTTCTCTTCATGGTTATTTAACTTATGTACGCACATCATCTGGGGAAACCCCATTCTCTCTAGTCTACGGCATGGAGGTTGTCCTACCTGTCGAAGTCCAGATTCCTTCCCTAAGGATTATGAAAGACACGGGTTTAAACGAAGACGAATGGGTTCAAACAAGACTTGACCAAATAAATTTGATTGATGAAAAAAGGTTTCCAGTTGTTTGTCATGGTCAGATGTATTAGAAGCGCATGATCAAGGCCTTTAACAAAATAATCAGACATCAGGTGTACCAGGCTAGTGATTTGGTAATAAAGCGCATCATTCTACCACAAGGTGATCCCATGGGAAAATGGACCCCCACATAAGAAGAGTCATTTGTGATCAAAAAGATATTTTCAAGTGGTGCTATGATACCTACCACCATGGACGATGAAGATCTTCCATACTTTGTGAACACTGACATAATTAAAAAATATTATGCATAAAAGAGACCCGCTAGGTTGACTAGCCTAGGAAAAAATAAGGGCATCCCGGCGAACCAAAAAGGTTCAGGAAAAAATTAGGGATATATATATATATATATATATATATATATATATATATATATATATATATATATATATATATATATATATATATATATATAATTGTACACCCGACAAGTCGAAAACCTGAAAAGGCGACTTAGGCAAAAAAGGATATCCCGGTGGGCTGAAAACCCGAAAGGGTGGTCCAGGAAAAAGTTAGGGATTAAAGCGTATGACTATGTTCCGTTGGATCATCCATCCATTTACAACCAGTATAATCACTAACATCAAGTTCAAATGGTACAGATCAACCCAACCAACTTCTTCCGACAATAAGGGATGAGATGCTTGAAGACATATGGGCAATAGTAGAGTTGAAACTCGATGGGATCATTTCAACATAGTTGTTTTTCTTTGTACCCATTTTTTAATTTTACGATGACTTCCTCTTACTAGGACTTTTGTCTCCTTGTGTAAAACTATCTGTTATAGGCAAACTTTTCAAGATCATAACACAATGCATTACATACATTATGACATCGCGTAGAACTAACTTTGTCATTTTAGGTTAAGTTTTCAAACAACCGAATATTATCAGCAGCTTAGAAACATATTATAGATCAATTCCTGAAAGAGGGTCGGGAGACTATCTACATGACTAAAGCATTCTCCTTCAGAAGTTTATTCTGAAAATCATTCTCCTTCAGAAGTTTATTTTGAAAAGCATCTCCTTCAAAAGTTTATTATAAAAAGAATTATCCTTCAGAGACTGAATTCTGAAAAGCATCTCCTTTAGGGCCCTCATTCTGAAAAGCATTCTCCTTCAGAAGTTTATTCTGAAAAGCATTCCCCTTCAAAGACTGAATTCTGAAAAGAATCTTCTTCAGGGCCTTCTTTCTGAAAAGCATTCCCCTTCAGAAGTTTATTCTGAAAATCATTCTCCTTCAAAGGTTTATTCAGAAAAGCATCTCCTTCAAGGCTTTCATTCTAAAAGCATTCTCATTCAAAAGTTTATTCTGAAAAGCATTCCCCTTCAGAGACTAAATTCTGAAAAGAATCTCCTTCAGGGCCTTCGTTCTGAAAAGCATTCCCCTTCAGAAGTTTATTCTGAAAAGCATTCTCCTTCAGAGGTTTATTCTAAAAGCATCTCCTTCAGGGCGTCGTTCTGAAAAGCATTCCCCCAGAGATTGAATTTTGGAGAGCATTCCCTTTAGAAGTTTATTCTGAAAAGCATTCCCCCCAGAGACTGAATTCTGAAAAGAATCTCCTTCAGGGCATTTGTTCTAAAAAGTATTTCCCCTTCAGAGACTGAATTCTGAAAAGCATCTCCTTTAGGGCTTCATTCTGAAAAGCATTCTCCTTTAAGAAGTTTATTTTGAAAACCATTCCCCTTCAGAGAGTTAATTCTGAAAAGCATCTCCTTCAGAGCTCCGCTCTGAAAAATATTTTCCTTTATAGTTTTTCTGAAAAGCATTCTTCAGATATAGTCAGGCGTAGACTCTTTCTGATACTCCTATCACCAGTTACTTTGGATGGCATCTATAAGCCCATCTCCGGCGACACTCTATCACCTTTCTGAATGGAATATTTAAATCCCATTCAAGCAATATAATCAACCAACAATTTTACTTCATGCACATGTGAGTGCAAATTTCTGAGTACTTAAGTGTTCAATCATCTTCCACCTTCAGATCCTGAATGGCGAGCATGCAAATCTAGCTCTTCCGGTTTAAGAAGATTGAACAGGGGCAGCTGTTGTACCCCAAAATTTTCCCTCCCATTTTTGAAGATAATTTATTCAAGACACCTCCTCATGCTCCTAGGGTTCTCAATTACTCAAGAATACGCAAGGGTTTGAGCATACAAGCACCACTCCTATGCAATTGACCTACAACTAGGGTTTTGTATTTATCAAATAAAATTGAGCTTCTAATTCCTCAAGTTAGTTTCATGGTTCCTCATATGCTTCAAAAAATCCCCATGTCAAGTTTCAAGCCTTACATCACAAATTTGCTCAATCAATTGCTCAGATGAGTAAAAATTAACTATATTGGACAAAAAGTTAATTATGGTCAACATACCTTCAAACCTCAAGATTTTTGGTCAACATCAATATTTTGAGATCACATTCATCATTTGATAAATGGTTGATCATGATTCATCAAGGAAACTCAAGATTCATCAAAAGACAAAAGTTACTAAATTAGGGTTTCCTTTAGAAGAAGTCAACTGAACTTTGACCAAGCATAACTTTCACATGCTTCATCAGAAAATTCTCAACCAAAGCTCATTTTGAAGGAAATTAAATTCTCTACAACTTTGGCTCGCTAAACTCAAGTTCAAAAATTAATTCATTCGAGAGATATGGGCCAAAACATACCATGTCATTTTAAAAGTCAACAAAAAGACACTTTTTGTCAAAACAATTTACATAAAGATAAATTATTCAAATGTTAAAATGACCAACATGAAGATTGTAGGGGACATCTTGAGGTTTCCAAAAGGTCAAATATCACCTTCATATTATAAAAATTGAGAGAGTTATGAATGGTACAAGTTAGGAAATTTTGAGAAAATGCATGAAATCCAATTTGAGCAAACTTGAATTTTTGGGCTAATGGGCTTATCTCTTAAAGTTCAAATGTGTTCTTGACCTCATAAGAGACTCCTAAGTCCACTCATTTATTTTTGTGATCTTTATTTCATTTATTTTTGATTTTATTCATTTAAATTCAAAATTAAATTAAATAAATATTAAATGAATGTATAAAGCATAAAAGGCGTTTAATTTAAATCTTTTGGAGGCCCAAGATCACATTACAAACCGTGTGGAATTATTATTGAAACAAATCTTCATGGTTTTTTCAAATTCCAACCTATTTTTCAAACAAAATCAAATATAGGTTTTACATGTTGTCCAAACCCATCTTTTAACCTAATCTCTTCCACTATATATACATTGCATATTTAGACAAAGAGGGGATACAAAAGATTTCTCAAGAAATAAGGGTTTAAGGTTGAAATTTGCAAAGAAAAGAAGAAATTTCAAATCCATCATTCAGCCATTCTCAAGGCAAACCACCCATTCAAATTTATCCCTGAGGTATTACAGAGTAAGTTTTGTTCATTCTTGGTGATCAAAGAGGCCTAAAATTTGCATTCCAAGCACCACCATTTTCATATTTCATGAAATTCATATTTTTATTTTTGCAATGCTTTGATTGAAACTAACAATTCTAACACATTCTTGAGACAAATTAGTGCAGTTTTAATCCCTTACATTAGGCCCATGATGCCAGAGTCGCACATCACCATGTTTGAACCGTTATGCATTATTTTGTTTGTATCTCTTTGTGCAGGATGAATTAGCAAAAAATAAGGCCACCATTGGATTCTCAAGGGCCAATTTAGGGGGGTAAGGTCTTTCTTAACCCTAACGTTTGTTAATTTTACAGGTGAAAAAATCAACTCAACGGAGAAGACGGCCGGAGCTAGGGCTTCAGCGCCTCTCTGGTCCACTTTCATATTATATTTATTTGTTGCGTTTGTATGACCGGATGAGAGCGTAGCACCACTGGTCAAGGCGAAGGTTTGTGAATGTAAGGGTGTGGGTTCGATCCTCGCATTTTCCATATTTTTTTGTTATTTTCCAAATAGATGCAGGTTTCCTATATAATATTCAACGCCTGTTTCTAAAAACAAACAAGCGTCTGGCTTAGTGGCAAGTGATGCAGCCCTGAAGCAGGAGGGCGTGGGTTCAACACCCACCCCATACAAATCCTTTTTCCTTATTTTGTTAACCTTATTTCCTTTTTCTTTTTCTAACCCTAATGATTTTTAATCAATTATTAACCTAACCTTTTTTTTAATAAATTAGGATTAGGTTTTTCATAACTAATATTTAATTTTCCTAATTAATTAATTAATCAACCCTTTTCTTAAACATTAAAATTAATTAGAATTTAGGTTTTAATTATTATTATCATTCAAATTATTTTCACAAAAAATACAAAACATTCAAACTTCTTTTTTCTAAAAATTTTCTTATTCTAATTATGCATCTGCTTCGAGGTTGTAATAGCCGTAGATTTTCCTTCTCGCATTTTTTCTTATCATCTATCTGCTGTGAAGTTGTAATAGCATATATTTACATTATCGCTTTTACCTATTATGTAAATGCTCACAGGATGTAATAACTTAGGTTTAAATTCCGCACTTTACTTTCCCGCATGTTTTCTTATGTAACTACCTCAAAGCCATGTAATAGTTTAGGGTTTTACTTTCTGCACTTCACTTTTTCTGTGCATATTTAATTGCTAGTAATTAGGGTTTTTATGGAAATATATAAAACAAGAAGTTAGAAAATCCTATTGCAAGATAATAACTGTATCAAAATACTATTCACACTTACACCCCTAGAGTACCCTCTTTGTTGCCTTCGGAAACCATGGTCATGTCCCTTGAAAGTGGGATACTTTAGCGAAATACCCTTACATATAAAGATCATAGTCCCTCAATAAACATTCAAAGTTTCCTACAAAAATGATCTAGTCTCTCCGATAAAAATTGCTAAAGTATCTCTACATGTTGCCTTCAATGACCATCTGATGATGCCACGCATGTCCCTTCACATCCAATAGATGAGGCTACCTACCAACTAATGGTATGGATAACACTAACTCTAAAGGAGAAGGAAAAGAATAAGAATGACCTTTAGTGGGTAAGTAACTTTTAATCTCTTTCTCACAACTCTTTTTGAAATAAACTTTTTTTTCACATCACACTTTTCAAACAAAATATTTTCTAAAACACTTTGTACGCGTTCTTGAGGACTGATACAAAAATTATTACAAAGTTCGCGTTTGTTTGGCTTTTCAAAACATTTTTAAACAAATCACACACACAAAGCAAATTTTCAAAAGTGAGCTAGCAATTAAGAGCCCGTAGATAACTACAGATGAAAAGGGTGATAATACCTTCCCTTTTCATAACTTACCCCCCGAACTTAAAATCTATCAAGGTCTTTCCTGTTCTTTTCAGTCTTTCCTTATATTGGATAAAAGAAAAGTCGGTGGTGCCTCTTGCTATCAGCACATTTGGAAACAACCATAAAAGTCAGTTCTCTCACCGTGTTACATTGTCAATAAATTATTTTTTTGTTTATTTTTATAATTATAACTATATTGTTTTTATTTAGGTTGACCCGAAGGTCAACATTTCTTTTTTAGCCAAGTTCGTTTATTATTCCTTATCATTATTATTTTTTTTCATTATTATTATTTATTATTATTATTTTATTTTATTTTATTTTTTATAGTTGACTAAGCCAACTACGATTTCAACCCTTTTGCTGCACTGCACCCAAGTTTTCTTCTTCTTCCCTAAGAAAACACAAGAGCCCAAAGTCTAGATGCTTGCACTGAATCAAATCAAATATTTTATTCAAATATATTTTATTGATTAAAATGAACACAAATACATAGCAATGTTCAGATACATAATCAATCAAAAATCCTAATTCTAAAATCTAACTAAATCTAACATAAATTCAAATCAAATCTCCTAATTCAATCAACCTAATCCCTAATTGAATCAATTACAAGCAACAATTTGTAACAACAATTACATAACTATTTTTCCATATTCATCTAATTTCTAAACCTATAAATATCCTAAGCCTAAACCTAAGAGGGGACCCAAAAATTTGAGAAAAATTAAGGAGAAGAAGAACTGGAGAGTTGAAGCCTTGGTCTCTTAGCTGTAAAACCCTCAACCTTTGTACCTGAAACAGAGAAAGAAGGAGATCAGAAAGGGGGAATTAGATAAGGAACCAAATTAAGATAAGTATCACGACAAGGATGGTAAGCCTAATCCCTTAGCTTAGGGATTTTATGTGTGTTTATGTAATTGTTGAATTTCAGAATCGTTGGGGTTTATTTGTGTTTTTCTGGAAATCAGGGGTTAGGGTTCTTCACCTTAAGGTTAGGGTTCATAGATTTAGGGCTAGGGTTCTTGGGGGTTAGGGTTTATATTGTTAGGAGTCTTTAGGGTTTGTTAGGGTTCATTAATTTTTGGGTTTCATGATGAAGTTCCTGGAACACTTCAATCATTCATGGCGGCCTTGACGGCCACCTACGGTGGGTTAGGGCTTAGGGTTCATGTTTGTTCTTAGGGTTCATAGGTTGGATGAATTTATAGGTTTGGTTGGTTGAAGGTATGAAGATCCCGATTGAAGATCAATTGGAGATCTAGGTTTAGTGGTGGTGTTTGGGGTGGTACAAGGAGGCGCCACCGGTGGCGACGATTTTCGGTGGTGGAGTTCTAGAGAGTAGCCAGAGCTTCTCTCTCTTGTTCTGAGAGAGTGAGAAAGATAATTAACATAGAGAGAGGGAGGGGGAAGCGAAAAATGAAAATTGTGAAGAGATTTGGTTTAAATACTCCCTCAGTATACTCTCAGATGCACGCCATGTGACCACCTGTTGGTCCTAGGATATAGAGATTGTTGACTAGTCTCCATGTGCTCAATCTCACATTGTTCCTCAGTCAACTCTTGATCATGTTCCTTCATTTGGATTACTTTTCATCAATGCTCCAGGATTAACTCATGGCAGCATTTTATTAATATCAAACGCTCCTGGTCATGCTAGCGCACCTTAGCACCATAGGCTTCCCCATACGATGTCCAAACAGACTCAAATAATTACCTGGGCCAAGCCCAATGCTACCCCCACATCCCTAATTGCATGGCCAAACTAAGATTGCACCCCCTTTTTCACTTTGGGCTTCAAACAATTATTGGACTCGAGTCTTTTCTATTTACACCCCTTAAATTAATGCGCTGAACAAAATACACACCATGAATTTTATCTACATAATTCTTTTTTTTTTGTTATTATTTTATCTACACACCCTGATTTTTCTCAAAATTACTAACTTCTTTTATTAACTCATTTAAAATATTTTTACTAACCTCAACATCATTTTCTTCAAATATTTTTATAAATCATGCATTTAAAATAGCTAACCAACTTGAAACCATTTTTCTACTAACTTAACAAAACCTACAACACATTTTACAAAAAAAAAAGATTAAATAGGATTGTTATCACACTTAACTGTGAACTACGTCTACGATCACTCTTTTCAAACCCAACCAAGGTTCAAGGATAACTCGAAAACAATTTTATATAATCCTATAAAAAAACTAACCAAACACATAACAAACTATGAAATGGACTCTGATTTCTTTGCAAGGATATACGTAGGCATGCGGTTAAAAACGAGGTGAGTCCCATAACTAAAAAAATTAAACATTTTCTTATACATAAGGAAATAATACAGTTAAATAGAAATTCCTGATATTCCTGAAACCTAGAAAGGGAGCCCCTTGAGCTCAAGGGAGTAAAATGGTGCCTAACACCTTCCCTTTATCTAACAAACTCACGAATTTAGAATCTCTGAAAACTTAGGGTTTATCCGTTTTTTCCCATCCTCAGGACAAAAGTAATGGTGGTGACTCGTGTTTTTTTCCAGTTACACTAGTTGGAGACTCTGTCGGGGACACGATCCTAGGGTTAGAGTTTATTCCCCCTAGTAGGTCTAGGGTTTTTGGGTTTTCTATTTATAACATGGTATTTGTTTCCATATTTGATTATTTATTTGTTTATTTATTATTATTCCATTTATTATCATATCTCTTTTTTATTGTTGGTGGAATTTTATTGCCAAATAAAATAACAAACCTTAGAAAAAGAATTGGCAATTGGATAAGGGGGTTTAACATCTCTATGAGTTTTTCCGGAAACTTCGCCTAGAGTCGGTCGAATTCCTAGAAATATCTTTGGAGGACTAGCCTCTCTTGGAGATAGGACTTTGAATTTGATCAATGACTCTTTGTATAACCAAAAAAAATCTCATGGTGATACCTTGTATGACCTAAGATACGAAAGTCTCGGTCTACAAAGAGGCTCTGCTAAAGGGAGGCCCTTGTGCCTTTTCCATTTTGTGTTATCTATGACACCCTTAAGGAAACCACCATTACGGAGAAGGGTAGAATATCGATAGAACTAACCTATGAACCTATCCACTAAGGATACCCTTACAATTCCACCACTAAATTGCATCACCATACATACATACATCTTGTGTTTAAACATATCCATTTGAGCATTCTTTATGTCTTATTAACAGAATTTCCTTGAAAAAAAATACAAAGAAAGTTTTTGGGTGAGCCTCTCAAAATGAATACTGATAAGAAACCAACTATCTGAATTAGCACCGCAATGCCAGATATAAAAAAATGAAGTCGATTAGGGGAAAGTTACCTGAAAAAGTTGTGAAGGGTTTTGTTCATCGCTATGAATATATTATGGATCTGATCAAAATGACTGTACAAGTGGATTCCATTACTACCCTTGCTCAATTCTATTACCCTCCGCTAAGATGTTTTACTTTCCAAAGACTTCAATTGGAACCTACTTTGGAGGAATTTTATATGATTGTGGGATTCTCCAAAATCAAGGATGGAGCTTACATAGGAATTGGGAATACCTTAAAAGTCTGAGATTTGGATAAGGAGTTAGGGATACCCTTCACTGACCTACTACACAACTATAAGAAAGATGGGGAAGTGCAAGGTATCAAAAGGCAGTACCTAGAATATACGGCTCTTTCTTTTGTAGATAAGAAAGAATGGGAGGCTTGTGGAGATTTTTTGGCTTGGTTTTTTTTCTAAATACTGTGGACTATATAGACTTTGTGGCCATTAATGTATATTGGGCTGTAAAGGTATTAAATGTTGATTATACTCCTACTTTGCTTGGTGATGTGTATTACTCCCTTCATACACATTATGAAAAAGGGAAAGGTGTGCTACTTTGTTGTATTCCTCTATTATACTTTTGGCTCATTACTCATCTCTACAAAGAAAGCTATATGGTCAAGGATCTAACAAAGAATGAATGAGTTCAAAAATTGAGAGCTCTTAGTGTTGATTCTGTCTTATGGTATGCTATAAAACTAAACGTAGAGGAAACTGTTTATAGTTAGGGAGAATTTCCAAATGTTCCATTGATTGGGACAAAGGGATGCATTAATTATAACCCCACTTTCGATTTATGACAACTTGGGTACCCTTTGAAATATAAACCTTCTAACGAGCAACTTCGATAATTAGTCCTTATGATATGGGTATAAGCAATCTTGAGCTACTCAAGAAAAACATACGAGCTTGGGGAAAAGTTCACAAGAAAGGGGTTGAATTTGGTAGGAAATGTCGTGGCAAGAGAGCCTTATATTCAGTGGGTTTTGGATAAAGTCATAATCAATAAGCTACCATTTGATATTGATTCTTCGTACAAGCCAGATATTCCAGATCCTCTGCCAATATTAGTAGAAGAAGTGGAAAATCTAAGGAATGTCCTTGAGAAAGCCCAAAGAGAAAAGGAGGGATTAGAGCATAGCCTTTATGACCTCACTTATGAGAAGAATCAGTTGCAACATGAACTCGAGCTAAAATACCAACATATTCAAAAATATTGTGAAATAGATGATAAGGAGAGGCTTAAATGAAAGTGTTCGACAGAAGGGTTGCTAAGTGCTACCTTTAATCCTGATTCCCACAACCAACGCTTGGATGATGCGGCTAGGGAAATTGGAAGACTAAAGAGATGGTATGATCAAGCATTACAAGACAAGATGGAGTTGGAAGAGGCTTTGAAATCCCAATTCCAAGAATTAGAAGGAAATGCTCAAGATCGAGAGGAGCATATCCTGAACCATGTCACAAGTCTCCAAGAAAGCCAAGAGTATGAAGCAAGGGAACACCTTAGGAGGATGAAGGAAGAAAGACTCCTCTCTCAACGAGTAGGGGAGTATGAAGAGGTTTGTCAAGAACTAGAAGGCTTCTGAAAATATTTCCTTATACAAAGGGAACTCTATAAGGAGACAAGGGCTAAAAAAGTATATTGGAAAGAATAATATATAAAGATTGGCCAAGCGGGAGAAGATAACAAGATCATAATCCTGACACTTTACAAGGAGTATCTCAGGTACAAAGGCAAGCATGCAAAGCTCGCCTTCTTATAAAAAAAATCTCATTGGTAACATTCTTAGAAGCTTAAGAGATGCAGAAGCTACAATGGTCCCTCTTCTAAAGGATGTTGAAGACTTCCTCAAGCTTTATAGGGAGATAGTTGATGGTTCTAGATATGGTGAATCCTCTTAAATTCAAAGTACCCGACTTTGTGAAATATAAGGGACTCACATGCCGGAGGAATCATGTACACATGTTCTGTAGGAAAATGGCCGCCTATGCTCATGATCAGAAGTTGATGATCCATTTTTTCCAAGACAGTCTGACTGTGGCATCTCTAGATTAGTATATGTCATTGGAGCGAGCATACATCCAAACATGGTCAGACCTTGCCCATGCCTTCTAATACATGTACGACTTGGATATGGATCCTAACTGTATGCAACTTCAGAACCTATCTCAAGCGAAAGATGAATCTTTCACGAAGTATGCTCAATGATGGAGAAAATGGTAGCACGTGTGCAAGCACCACTCCTCAAAAGAGAACTGGAAGACATGTTCATGAGTACTTTACAAGGGTTATATTATGATAATATAGTAGGCAACGTCTCTTCTGGATTCTTCGACTTGGTGATAATTGGGGAACAAATGGAAGTTGGTTTGAAGAGAGGAAAGATATAGGGGGCGTCTAGTACTCCTTATAACCCAAAGAAACATATTCCTAAATTCTCAAAAAAGACAGAAGGAGAAACTAATGATGTCGTATCACACCATAAAGTACAACAACCATTGGTGATCCCGTGAGAACAACAATAAAATAGGTTAGAAATACCTCCAAGAATATTTGATCCTCTCCCTATGCCACACAATCAACTACTACAACACCTGCTCAAAGCATCCCTGGTAGAGCTAAAGCCACTAGTTCCTCCAATTGGGGCACTCCCACCAAAGTATAATGCAAATGCAAGATGTGAATACCATGATAATTCTCTCGGGCATACTATAGAGAAATGTTGGGCCTTTAGACACAAGGTTCAAGATTTGATAGACTCCTAGGATATTACCTTTGATAAACCTAATATCAAGAAAAACCCCATGCCTCAGCGTGGTGGTCCGACTGTGAATGTAATTGAGATAGTCACTGATTATGGAGAGGTTAAACGAGTAAAAGCACTGATAGATATCTTGAAAGAGAATCTGTTGGAATATGGATTTCTTTTGGAGCATAATGATACTTTCAAGAACACTCTGAAAAAATTTATGGATCAAGGAATTGTCCAACTCATGAATTATCCTGAAAAAGAATGTGTGGTTGCAATTAATATGAATACAAGGAGGCCATTGGTGATTACTTTCCAAGGTCCGAGTTTTGTCAAGAAAACTCTTGTAATTTATTATGGAGAGCCAAGCACAATAAAAATGACAGTAACGATACCATGCCAAGGGCAAACTCTGAAGATACCAGTGCCTCCAAAAAGAACAATGGTGATCAAGGGACCATCTCACATTCCCTATGAAAGTGATAAAGTTGTGCCATGGAGTTATGATACCACCGTCTATGCCAATGGTTTGAAACAAGAGTGTGAGCCCTCAACGAGTAAAAGGCCTGCAGTTACAAATATAGCAGGAACAATTAGCTTGACTCGCAGTGGTCACATATACGCTCAAGAACAACGAAAAAAGGATAATATTATGGCTGAGAATAAAGGAAAGGCCGTGGCTGAAACTTGTCAAGGGCAGGAACCTCCGAGTAAAACTTTTACCAAACAAGAGGCTGAAGAGCTCTTGAAAATAATAAATAATAGTGACTCTAGGGTGGTGGATCAGCTTCACCAAACCCCATAAAATATCTCTTTACTCTTGTTATTATTGAATTCATAAGCACATCGAGATTTGCTGATGAAGATTCTGAGCGCTTCTTATATAAAAAAGGAGATTACAATGGATCAATTTGATGGAGTTGTGTCTAATATGACATCGGGATCATGCTTGGGTTTCAATGACAGTAAATTACCTCCATAAGGTAGAGCTCACAATAAATCTTTACACATTCCAATCCAATGCGGGACCACTAGTCTATCTAGGGTGCTCACCGATACTAGTTCTTCCCTAAACGTACTACCAAATACTAGCTTGATGAAGCTCACAATGGATGACATAGTTATAAGACCAAGTTCTATGGTGGTTAAAGCCTTCGATGGCTCACACAACACAGTATTTGGAGAAGTGGATCTTCAAGTAAAGATTGGCTCGCATACTTTCTTTATTATCTTTCAAGTAATGGATATAGAATCAACATATACTTTCATGCTCGGGTGACCTTGGATCCATGCAGCAGGGGATATCACCTCAACCCTGCATCAAAAATTGAAGTTCCTCGTCGAAGGAAAATTGGTTGTGATTAACAGAGAAAAAGATATCTTCGTAAGTCACTTGGAGTCCTACAGGTACATCATTGTGGAAGAACACTGTGTGGAAACGCCATTCCAAGTCTTGGAAGTAGCTACAGTGGTAACCCTATCGGTGGAGAAAATCAAGAAACTGGGAACTACCATGACTTCATGGAGAGACTTACAAATAGTGGTGGGAGACAACATCCAAATGTTGGGGTAAGCTTGTGGAGATACCTGAAAAGAAAGACCGTTTTAGCTTGGGCTATCATTCAACTAAGGCTGCCAAGAAGGATAAGGGGAAAATTCCTCTGATTCAAGAAACTTTTGTCAGCAAAGGAGTAGAGCATGGTGGGCAAGTGTCAGTGGTATCAGACAGGAGCAATAACTAAGGGGCATCCAACTTTATCTATGAATGTGACCCAGATGGAGAGCTCAAGAATTGGACTGCCATGGAGATTCCAGAAATCTTTTTATTTCCAAAGTAATTTTTCTGTTTTAAAAAGAACCTATGTCCCGCCCGAGGCATAGGGGTAGCTTTTAAGGGCCTCCATTTGTTTTAAAATAGTATTTTCAATTAATAAAAGTTGTATTTTGCATTCAATTGAAATCATGTCTTTCTCTTTTATTTATTACATTTTTTTTTCAAAATGGCAATACTTTTTTCTTCATTCGCACTTTCGCATTCTAAAATGAAACAAAACATGATAAAATATGCAGATCCACATCTAAACTCGCTGATAAAGTTATTGTTACTATCTGATATGACTTTGATGCACCAATTAACCAAGATGAAGAGGAATATGAGGAAGATTATGAACTCTCTGAGGAGTTGGCAAGTTTAATAGAGCAAAGATCTAACAACATACAATTGTACCAAGAACCTATAGAGATCATCAATCTTGGGACAAAGAAAGACAAGAAATATATCAAGATAGGGGCAACCCTGGAAGAAAGCATGAAGGAAATGTTGATCAAGCTCCTATGTAAGTATGTGGATATATTTTCCTGGTCTTACTGAGATATGCTAGGATTGGATACAGACACCATCTTGCACAAACTACCTTTCAAGGAAGGTTGTTCTCCTATTAGGCAGAAGCTCAGAAGAACTCATCCAGACATGACTAATGAAATTCGAGAAGTACTCAAGTAATTTGACGCAAGGTTCTTGTCTGTGGTAGACTATCCACCCTGGATTGCTAACATCGTGCCAGTACCCAAGAAATACGGTAAAGTATGCATGTGTGTGGACAATCGAGATCTAAACAAAGCAAGTCCTAAAGATGATTTCCCGCTACCTCACATTGATGTTTTGGTGGACAAAACGGCTCAAGCTTCAGTATTTTCCTTCATGGTTGATTCCTCAGGTTATAATCAGATCAATGTGGCTCATGTGGATATGGAAAAGACTACTTTCATGACTCCTTAGGGAAATTTCTGTTTCAAAGTAATGCCCTTCGGTCTAAAGAATGTAGGGGTAAACCTATTAGTGAGTAATGGTCATGTTATTTCATAACATGATCCACAAAGAAGTCAACGTTTTAGTGGACTATATGATCGCCAAATCTCACATAGAAGAGGATCACGTCATTCACTTGCAGAAACTATTTGAGCGTCTAAGAAAATTCAGACTGAGGTTGAATTTGAACAAGTATACATTTGGTGTTAGGTCAGGTAAACTATTGGGTTTCATTGTAAATCAACATGGTATTAAGGTGGATCCCAACAAAGTAAGGGCCATACAAGAAATGCCAGCTCCAAGAAAGGAAAAAAGGTTTGTGGTTTCTTAGGACGTTTGAACTACATCTCACGGTTCATATCGAACCTAACTGACACTTGCGAGCCTATATTCAAATTACTCAAAAAGGATAACTCAATGGAGTTGAATGGAGATTGTTAGATAGCCTTCAAAACAATAAAGCAATGTCTACAAGAACCACCAATTCTGATGCCACTGGTTCCTGGAAGACCACTCATTATGTACTTAACAATCCTCAAAGGTTCTATGGGATATGTCTTGGGTCAACATGATGAAACATGTATAAAAAAGCATGCAATCAACTACCTAAGCTAGAAATTTAATGACTGTGAAACTCGGTACTTATTCCTTTATAAGACTTGTTGTGCTCTAGCTATGTCCACTAACCGGCTGAGACAATATATGTTTACTCACACCACGTGGTTAATAGCAAGAATGGTGTAGAGTCATGCTTCAACAAATTTATGTTTTGATGATTACAAACATAATAATATGGGAAAAAAGCATTATCAAAAAGAAGAAGAAAAAATATATACTCAAAATGGACTTTTGGCTTCCATGTTAAGTTACTTCTAAAGAAGACTTTGGTATTTGATCTTCATTATGGTACAAGACTCCAATTCAATCTAGTATGTTATTATAGTGCTCAAAATATGTCTAACATTATGCATACATGTTTCATGGCTTTTAATATAACTAGTATTGCATTTCCAAGCCATTAAAAAGGTTATTTCACTTTTTCATATAGTTGTTAAAGGTTACTGGTAATTGGTTACAGGCTTCAGCATTTCAAAAATATGAACGTTACATGCATGGGTAACCGGTTACTGCATTCTGGTAACTGGTTACCGCTGATACGAATTTGAAAAACAAGGTTGTTTTGAATGTTGTTTGTTTGTTGAATTTGTCCATGAACCATTGCACTAATACACTCATTTAGAACCTTTTGAAAGGGTGCAATACATGTATATAAATCCAAATATTTCTGAAGTAGAAACACACCAAAAAAATAACAACAATCACAACATACAATTCAACTTTTTTTCTCATTTTCAAATAAGTGCAAGGATTAATGTTTCGATCTTGCATGAAACTTTTACTCTTATATTTTCAATTACATCATTAGAAAAGTTTCATCATATGCATTGAGTACTTGTGTATTATATTCATTGAATTATTATCTTTAAAGAGAAGAGATCAATACTTTGTATTGACATTGATTATCAACTTTCATATCTACTTCAAGAATTTGTTTCTAATAATTTTTTTCAAAGTAATTATGGTATAACCTTGTTGTCCAAGATTGTTCGAAGCAAGAGAGTATTAAGGGAGGATTATTCTC
The DNA here is from genome assembly GCA_948472305.1 of Vicia faba. NCBI lineage: Eukaryota > Viridiplantae > Streptophyta > Magnoliopsida > Fabales > Fabaceae > Vicia > Vicia faba. The sequence goes on from OX451737.1 coordinate 590,479,590, forward strand.
TTTTTATTTTGTATTGGTTATCTTATTTTCAGGATTGTTAGAAAGAATTGTGTACATTGAAGAGGATTGTTCTTCATGTACTTGGTTAGATCTTAAAGGATAATTAAAGCCTTTGATCTCCCTATAGGTTAGATAGTAAGCATAACATTTGGATATGGATAGGTTGTATGATAATTCTAACTATAGTGAAATCTCTTACATGTTGGTAAGGGGACTGGAGTACTCTCAAAGTGTAAGGGGAACCAATATAAATCTCTTGTGTTCTTTATTTTATGTACTTACCGCTTTCATATTCATACATAAACAAGAAAATAAGAACATCATCACATAAAATAATAAAAATATGTAATCCACTTTATTCAGCCACATCTTAGACGCACTCAAAAACCAACATTTGGCATTAGAGCAAGATAAGGTAACTTTTTCCTATTTGATCCAAAATGGATTCTGTTGTACCCCAAAATTTGCCCTCTCATATTTCTCAAAGCATTGCAAGAAAAATCTCCAAGTGGCTCAAGTTTGCTCAAGAGTTGGACAGTCAAGCTATCTCATAAGGCAGTCAACCCCAAATTAGGGTTTTGTGTTGCATCAAGATCCTTGAATCAAAATTGCCTCAAGTTCTCCCCAATGTCCTAATATGTTCTCAAGGTAATCCATGTCAAGTTTCAAGTCTTACAGAAGAAGTTTGCTCAGTCAATTGCTCAAAGGGCCCAAAAATCGACTATGCTAGGGCAAAAGTCAACTGTGACCTACAAACAGTCAAACTTCAAGATTTTTTGTAAACATTCTCATTTTGAAGGATATTTCATCATTTTATCAAGGATTGATCATGATTCATCAAGGATTGCTCAAAATTCATCAAGACTCAAAGGTTGCTAAATTAGGGTTTTGCACGAAAAGTCAACTCAACTTTTACCAAGCATAACTTTCTCATACTTTATGAGAAATGACCCATCCAAAGCTCATTTTTAATAGGATGAAATTTCCTACAATCCATTCAAACCCCAAGATCAAGAAATGCACACACAAGAAGTTACAAATTTGGACATTATAGGTCATTTTTGAAAGTCAACAAAAACACCTTTTTTCCAAAGCTTATAACTTGAGCATGGAATATCAAATCGATATGATACCAAAAGGGTTGGTTAGAGGACATATCAAGCTTTCTAAAAAGTCAAGTAACACCTCCAAAAGTTCAAAATTGAAAAAGTTATGCATTGTTGAAGTTGGACATTTTTTGTAAAATTGCCAAAAGTCAACTATCCCCAAAACTTCAAATTTTGTCAAATGGGCCCATTATTTTCCACTTGATTTGAGCTTGCATCATTGTCCACGTGTCCTAGCTTCAGCCATAAGCCCATATCTTATTTTTATTATTTTATTTGATTTTTATTTGAATTTATTCATTTTAAATCAAATTAAATCATATAAAATCCCAAACTTTGATTACCTAAGATTTTTTGGTTGTTTCAGGTCTTAATTATCATCATGATCATCATCAAACTCGAATCATACAATATCATGTGCAAAAAGATTGAAAATTGGCAAAATTGGAAAGGTTTAAAGAATGAATCAAATCAAATTCCAATGCATTGATTTAGAGAGATTCATTCCAAATTTGTTACCCTAGCACATTGTACCATACATAAAGAAGCCAGAGGAATCGAGACAGGGGTTGGAGGCTGCAAGAAGAGGCAGAACAAAGTTTGAAAAAGTCACTAAAAAGCATGAAATCAAAATCGTACTTAGAGGCAATTTCAGAAGCTGAGACTGATCCCTATCGTTTCCTGGACGTACACTGAATCTTCCTGGATCAAGAGCAAGCGTTCTCACATACCACAAAGCACTAACCCACATAGCTAGGGTTCTTCGTTTGTGTTTTAGAGTTTTCTTTTTTAGGAAAAAATCAAGACTCAAGAAGGGCATAATGTTGATCAGGGAGCCAAGACGAGTCCAACCATGTTTGTGGAATTTGTTTTCATGGTCTGGAATGGATTTTAGAGCAAGCTTGCGCGTTTGGCTGCGGATCCAAATCCACGGGTAATATTTCCAAGATTTGGAGGTAGGAGACGACGAGCTGTCGTTCTCCCATTGGCCAATTCAAATTAACTTTCGCGCTTTTTTTGTTTTTTCTGGCCATTAACTTGTTTTCTTTTATTATTATTAGTTTGTATATTATTTACAAATGAGTCAAGGCAGCGTAATGGTAAAGCAAGCAACATATCACGTTCAGGACCTGGGTTCGAATCCCAGGTCCTCCACTTCTTTGATATTTTTATTTTCCAGGTGATCACATGTACCTCCAAGCGCGTAGCCTACCATACACTATCATCTATCCAATGGCCAGATGGCCAAAGCCCAAATCTGGTGGCCAGGATCTGAAGGTCCACCATGGAGCCAAGTCAGCGCGTGTACACCAAATCTGCAAAGTCAACAGGGCCAGCGTGTTGGGCCTCAGCATTGTTGTTCAAACTCCAAAATCAGGCCCATACCCCCCTTTGTATCCTATTATTTTGTTTATTTAGTTTATTTTATTAATTGTTTTATTATTTTTCTTTTTTTAATTACTAACCAATTAAAATTCTTTTCTTTAAAATAAAATCACAAAAAAACATTTTTTATCAAATTAAATTTTAACTTTTGTTTTTTTTATTAATAAATACTAATTAATTAATTTAGATTTTAATTCTAGGACAATTTTAACCTTTTTGTAAATAATAAGTGGGGTGTACCTTAGGAATAGTTCATAATGTTTTCAATTGCTTGATCAGTTTGCTTTATATTTGTGGGCATGTATCGGAGTTTCTATAGATCCTAACCTGGATATGGGGGATACCCTTTAGATAAGTAGCAATAAACTGTGAGGGAACTATACGGCGTAGACCGATATGGTTGAAGCAGTAGCTACGTTGGTGTGGAACTTTAGTATGTACCAATATCCCTTGTGGCGCAACGAGGAGAATATGGGTCTGCTAAGGGGTCATTAAGCACCAACTGACCTTAGAACCTTTAAATTGACCAACTTGGCCATAGAACAGTAGCAGTATTCTACACTCATTGAGACTAAACTCTCGCGATGATTTCGGCCGCAAGAAAAGGTTGCTAAAATGGAATTATGACTGATCGAGGGTAGTCAATGATATTGAGATCCTCTAGAACCCGGTTACTATTTCTAGGACAGGTTTGAACCAATTGAACTGAAAGAGGGTAGTACCTAGACTCCTTGCCAGCCTGAAATCTAAGGGCTCTCTGTGTGACTTGTGTGCCTCTACCATGTTTGCTATTTGTGGATACTTGTGGTGTGCTTGCTATCATGACATCATAACATTGCGTGCATCTTGCATTGGACTAACCTATTTCAAAGACAAGAGGGATTCATCTTTGTTCTGTTTTGTAGGTCATGGCACCCATGCGTAGAAATACCATCTGGATCAACTTTTTCCAGGTTCCCACTCTGCTTAAAGAATTGGTTGCAAAGATGCCAGATACTACCTCCTTCATCAGAAGACATGGGCACCTTCTTAGTTTGGTCACTTCCAAATTGGATGAACAGATGATGAGTGTCTTAGTCCAGTTATTTGATCCACTATACCATTGCTTTACTTTTCCAGACTACCAGTTGGTCCCTACCTTGGAAGAATTCTCTGATCTACTAGGTATCCCCATTCTGGAGCAAACCCCGTTCACAGGTTGGGAGAAGATCCTTAAGCCGGAAGAGATTGCTTCAGCCCTTCATCTGACAAAGGCTGAAGTAATGTCTAATTGGGAAACTCGTAGTGGAGCAAAGGGATTTTTGACTAAATTCTTGGTTGGTAAAGCTAATCATTTCTAGGACAGCCTAGACTTCCAGGCATTTGAAGACATTCTGGCTCTTCTGATATATGGTTTGGTATTGTTTCCTAACTCTGATTCCTTTGTTGACGTGAATGTGGTAAAGGTCTTCATGTCTGGTAATCTAGTACCCACTCTCTTGGGTGACATCCTTCATTCTCTTTATGCCCGTACTGCTCAGAGGCAGGGAACCCTTATGTGCTGTGCTCCATTGCTGGCGAGGTGGTTTATTTCTCACCTCCCCAAATCAGTTTTGAAGAACAAGGAAGGCATGGGCTGGGCCTATAGAATTATGTCTCTCTCTCATAATGACATCATTTGGACTATTAAGGGCATGGAAGATGTGGCTATTATTGATCACTGTGGGGAATACCCCAATGTTCCACTGATAGGAACCCATGGAGGAATCACTTATAACCCGTGCTTAGCCTTACGTCAGTTTGGGCGAGCTAGAAGGGAAGGACCTCATGAGTTGCTAATGCCTAGTATTGTGTTTGACTTCCAAGGGGATAGTGACGAGCAACGCCGCAGATTCATAAGAGCTTGGGGTAGAGTACACAGGTCTGATCCGCATGAGCTGGGTGAAAATACTTCTCTTCTGATGGAGCCTTATCTCCGATGGGTTCGTACCCATGCCCAAAAGCTGGGAATGCCCTATGAAGAAGTCTTGCCTATAATTGTTGAACTTGCTGATGAAGAGGGGGTTCCTCCTACCATCCTACACCCTTATATGCCTACTGACATTGGGGCATTAAAGAGGTCCTGGATGCAGTTAAGAGAAGAGCAGGATACTTATAGAGAAAAGTATCACGAGCAAGAGCAGAAGATTCAGAAGTTGACTAGGCAGCTGGAGAACGAGCGAATCCTCAATGATTATGTCTGCACCGACAAGAAGCGACCATGGGAGCATTGATTGTCTTTTGATTATTTCTAGTTTTAGTTTAATTTTCAGTATTTCCCTTCTTGCAACGCCTTAAAGGCATCTATTGAACAATTAATTTCAAAGTTTATCTAATAAAAGTGTGTTTCGTTTTTGTTTACAAATTTGAATCTCTCGACGTCTTTGAAATCATATCATGCGCATATCATTCCCATGCACCTCATAACAGGTACCCTTACAGGTTTTCTCATCTCCTTCGCTGTTTATTTCAGCATCATGTCTTCTGAATCATCAACTGAACAAGCAATCAAGGCTCTACAGACTCAAAATGCCCAGTTCCAAGAATTGTTCATGAGATTGGCTAAGGGTCAGCAAGATCTGAAGAACCTTATCTTGAAAGAGAAGAAGAAGAAGAAGAAGAAGAAGAAGACGGTCCTATTTAATATGGGTCGCAGATTCAGAAATGATTTGCGGGAAGAGGTTGATTTAACCCCCTCATCTAGAGGGAAAGATAATCAAGAAGAAAGGAGGGCTCCTAGCCTTGTGGTTTCAGACAACGAGACTGACTTCGACGAAGACCAGTATCCTCTGGCCGAGGATAGATACAAGCAACTGGAAGACCGGTTGAGTGCGATGGAAGTTCAGAAAGTGCCTGGTCTGGACTTTGGTGACTTGGGTCTGTCATCTGGGGTGGTGATTCCCCATAAATTCAAAGCACCCGCTTTTGCTAAGTACGACAGAGTTTCTTGTCCAAAGCTGCATCTTCGGTCGTATGTGAGAAAGATTCAGCCGTACACTGCTGACAAGAACCTATGGATCCACTTCTTTCAAGAAAGTCTCTCAGGGACTTAGCTTGAATGGTTTTACCAGTTAAAAGGAGCTAGTATTCGTAATTGGGAGGACTTGGCTGTTGCTTTCTACAAGCAGTACCAATACAATGCTGACCTCGCTCCCACGCGTACCCAACTTCAGGGTATGTCAATGGGTGCGGGCGAAGGTTTCAAAGATTATTCTCAAAAGTGGAGGTACCTTGCTAGAAGAGTGCAACCACCCTTGGCTGATAGGGAGCTAGTGGATATGTTTCTGGGGACCTTGTCTGGTCCATATTTCAACCACCTGATTGGGAGTTCTTCGTCCGGGTTTACAGAGCTGATCATGAACGGGGAAAGAATTGAGGCTGGTATCACATCTGGTAAAATACAGAAGGGTGCTTCATCAGGCACTGAGAAGAATCCTTTTAAGAAAGAGTCCAGTGCTGTTTATAGTTCAAAAAGCCATAACAGACCTGAACGCCGCTAAGCTGTTAATGCGGTGGTTATATCAAGACCTGCTGGTGCTCCTCAACGCAACAATCAGTCAAGGGACGAAAGGCCACAAAGATAATTCACTCAGATCAACATGACTTTATCCCAGATTCTTCCGCAGTTATTAAAGACCAGTCTAGTGATTCCAAGGGAGGCCCCGAAGAATCCAAATACAACATCACCGAAGTACGATCCAAATGCCCGTTGTGCTTTTCACTCTGATAGCCGGGGGCATGATACAAATGATTGTTGGTTTTTGAAGAATAAGGTACAGGACTTGATTGATGCCAAGGAGATCGAGTTCGTAGCACCAGAAAAGCCTAAACATGACGCAGGGGTGAATGCTATCGGGGATGACGATGATGAAGAGTTTGATATTGACAGCTGGATATACCCGACTACTGATGGTGGACTAAACAATTGGACGGAAAAGGATTCTATGCCCGTTTCTGTTATTACCCAATAATGATACTTTTTGTTTTGAATTTGTAACAGACAATTTTTAAACTTTACGGCCCGGTGTCTTACCCGGGGCACCGTGGCTTCATTTGTGAGGGCTTTATGTGTGTCATCTACATATATCATTAATAAAAGCATTGGACGTTTCTTGCATTTCAAATTTTGCGCTCCTTGTTTTTCTTTTATTATATATTGCAAAACAGCTATTTTACACACACTCACATAGACAGGTCCACATCCACTCTGGATCCCACTGATAACAATCCTGCTACTGCGAGTTATGACTTCGAAAGTCCGATCAACCAAGCCGAGGACGAAGGTGAGGATGATTGTGAAGTGCCTGGGGAACATGCTAGACTACTACTTCAAGAAGAGAGGTTCATACATCCGTATGAAGAGCCCGTGGAATCAGTAAATCAGGGTACAGAGGTAGACAAGAAAGGGGTCAAGATCGGTGCAAATCTGGAAGCTAGTGTTAAGAAACAGTTGATTCAGATGCTGCATGACTATGTTGAGATCTTTGCCTGGTCTTATGAAGATATGCCTGGGTTGGATACCGATATTGTGGTTCACCGATTGCCTACCAAGGAAGATTGTCCTCCGGTGAAACAGAAGGTCCATCGAATACGCCCGGAGATGTCTGAGAAAATCAAGGCTGAAGTTATGAAACAATTTGACGCCGGTTTTCTAGTAGTTACTTCTTACCCTCAGTGGGTGGCCAACGTAGTTCCTATGCCGAAGAAGGATGGTAAGGTTCGAATGTGTGTTGACTATAGGGATCTGAACAGAGCGAGTCCCAAGGATGATTTCCCTCTACCTCATATCGACGTTCTGGTTGACAACACCGCACAACATAAGGTATTCTTCTTTATGGATGGTTTCTCCGGTTATAATCAGATTAAAATGGCTCCCAAAGACATGGAGAAGACAACCTTCGTTACTCAATGGGGTACCTTTTGCTACAAGTTCATGCCTTTCGGATTGAAGAATGCGGGGGCAACATATCAGCGTGCCATGGTTGCTTTGTTTCATGACATGATCCATCATGAGATTGAGGTATACGTCGACGACATGATTGCAAGATCCCAGACTGAGGAAGAACATCTTGACCACCTTCAGAAGTTATTTGACAGGTTGAAGTTGTACAAGCTGAGGTTAAACCCGAACAAGTGCACCTTCAGGGTGAGATCCGGTAAGCTGCTGGGTTTCGTCGTAAGCGATAAAGGTATTCAGGTGGATCCTGCAAAGGTGAAGGCTATACAGGAAACGCCAGCTCCCAGAATAGAAAAAGATGTCAGAGGCTTTCTGGGACGTCTGAACTATATTGCCCGATTCATCTCGCACCTGACTGCTACTTGTGAGCCAATCTTCAAGTTACTGAAGAAAGATCAAGTGGTAAGATGGAACGATAAATGTCAGGCCGCTTTCGAAAGAATCAAAGAGTATCTCCAAGAACCTCCTCTTATGATGCCTCCAGTTGAGGGGAGACCTCTGATCTTATACTTGACAGTACTCGATAATTCAATGGGGTGTGTGCTGGGGCAGCATGACGAGTCTGGCCGAAAAGAGCATGCTATTTATTACCTTAGCAAAAAGTTTACCGACTGCGAGACCCGATACTCGTTGCTTGAGAAAACTTGCTGCGCTTTGGCATGGGCTGCTCGCCGACTGAGACAATATATGCTGACTCACACTACTCTATTGATATCAAAAGTGGATCCAATCAAGTATATCTTCGAAAAGCCTGCCTTGTCCGGAAGAATAGCAAGATGGCAGATGATCTTGACTGAGTATGACATCCAGTGCACGACCCAAAAGGCAATCAAGGGAAGTGTGTTGGCAGACCATTTGGCACATCAGGCAGTGGATGATTACCAGTCTATGAACTTTTAATTCCCAGATGAGAATATCATGTTAGTAACCGACTACGAAGAACCTGGACCGGATGAAGGACCTGAGGAAGGATCCCGATGGTCTATGTACTTTGATGGAGCTTCGAACGCTTTGGGAAATGGCATTGGCTCCATGATCATATCTCCTAAAGGCTCTCATACTCCATTTACCGCCCGACTATGTTTCAACTGCGCCAACAATATGGTGGAGTATGTAGCGTGCATCATGGGTCTTCGAGCAGCTATTGACCTGAGGATTAAGTTCTTGAGTGTTTTCGGAGATTCCGCTCTCATGATCAGCCAGATCAAAGGCAAGTGGGATATGAAACACCCGAATCTTATTCCTTACAAGGAGTATGTATTGACATTGCTTCCCCACTTCGAAGAAATAACATTTGAACACTTCCCTAGAGAGGAGAATCAGTTGGCGGAGGCGCTGGCTATGATGTCTTCTATGTTCAAAGTCAATTGGGACAACGAAGCTCCCCGGATTATCATTGAAAGATTGGACGAACCTGCACATTGCTTTGACATTGAGACTGAAGAGGTAGCAGATAAACCCTGGTTTCATGAGGTGAAGAGATACCTTGAGCCTCAGGAATACCCTGAGGGTGCATCTGTTAATGATAAGAAGTTTATAAGGAGGTTCACGGCGAAGTTCTTCATCAGCAATGATATCCTTTACAAGCGCAGCCATGATTCAACCTTACTACGTTGTGTGGATAAAAATGAAGCAGAAAGGATCATGACGGAATTACATGAAGGTACTTTCGGGACTCATTCATGTGGACACACCATGGCAAAGAAGATCCTTCGGGCAGGATATTATTGGTCCACTATGGAAGCCGACTGTTATCAGCATTCTCAGACCTGTCACAAGTGCCAAGTCTATGCTGATAAGGTGCACATACCTCCAGTTCCTCTGAACGTATTGACGGCTCCTTGGCATTTTGCAATGTGGGGCATTGACATGATCGGCGAGATCAGACCTACAGCGTCCAACGGGCATTGTTTCATCTTGGTAGCAATTGATTACTTTACGAAGTGGGTTGAAGCCGCTTCCTTTGCTACTATAACCAAGAACGTCGTGGCACGGTTCATTCAGAACAATCTGATTTGCCGATATGGTGTACCAGAGAGGATAATTACGAACAATGGTACAAATCTCAACAATAAGATGATCACTGAGCTCTGCAAGCAATTCAAGATACAGCAACACAACTCTTCTCCCTATCGGCCGAAGATGAATGGGGCTGTAGAAGCGGCTAATAAGAACATTAAGAAGATCGTGCAGAAGATGACGGTGACGTATAAAGATTGGAATGAGATGTTACCTTTTGCTCTTCATGGGTACCATACCTCGGCACGGACGTCAACAGGGGCAACACCCTATTCCTTGGTTTATGGCATGGAGGTCGTCTTGCCCATTGAAGTTCAGATACCCTCTCTTCGGATTATGAAGGATGCAGGTTTGAGCGAAGATGACTGGATTCAGACCCGACTTGATTAGCTAGACTTAATAGACGAAAAGAGACTCACTGCTATTTGTCATGGTCAGACGTACCAAAAACGGATGATCAAGGCATTTAACAAGAAAGTTAGACGACAAGAGTATCAAGTTGGGGATCTAGTGATCAAACGCATTATCCTACCTCAAGGTGATCCCAGGGGCAAATGGACCCCTTCTTACGAAGGGCCATTTGTGGTTAAGAACATTTTCTCAGGAGGAGCTATGATTCTAACCACCATGGATGGTGACGACCTTCCTCACCCCGTCAATGCAGACATAATGAAAAAATACTACGCATAAACAAAGACCCGCTAGGTTGACTGGCCTAGGCAAAAATAAGTGCTTCCCGGCGAACCAAAAGGGTTCGGGCAAAAATAAGGGATGAAAATGGAAAAATCTGTACACCCGGCAAGTCGAAAACCTGAAAAGGCGGCTTGGGCAAAAAAGGGTATCCTGGTGGACTGAAAACCTTAAAGGGCGGTCCATGCAAAAATTAGGGATCAAAGCGTAACACTATGTCTCATTGAATCACCTTGCATCCAGACTTCGATATCGACTATCAAGCTTAGATGGCACTAATCAATCTGATCTGCCTTCAACCAATAGCAAAGCGATGAGATGCTCGAGGACATAAAGACAATAGCAGATTTGGAACCCAGTGGGATTGTTCACATAGCAGTTTTGTTTAGTTTTTCAAAAATTGTATAAATTCTATTTGTTCGGCGGAGTTTTCTTACTAGGACGTCAGCCTCTTGTACAAAAACGCCTATTTACAGGCCAAACTTCAAATCAATACAATTCGTTTTCAGAAAAATTTCAAACTGTTTTTCTTTATCTGTTTTGTTTTGCAAAGAACGTCCAATGTTCATTTTTGATATATGGACTTGACATTAATTGTTGCTCATAAATATTTACATGCGAAACAAAGGACGATTACTTGTAACATCAGAAACAGGGGCAATAAAATTGTCCAAACTGTACAGTTGCTCTGTCCACCAGGTACAAGGTGGATTTAGCTGAAGAATGTGGTTAAGGTACTTTCACTCCTCGCAGAGAAGACAGTAATGATAGCTCTCCCCAGCTGAGACTCACAATTGTGAATGAATCGATAATATTCTCCCCCAAGCAGAGTTTATCTACCATCAGCACCGAAAAGGCTTAATATCCCTGGAAGTTTTAATATTCCCCAACAGAGTATAAGAATATTCCCTGGCAGAATACAAGATGTCCCCAGTGGAGTCTGAAATTTTTCCAGCACAGTCTGAAGAAGCTCCCCCAGTAGAGCTTGGAGAATTATCCCCAGTAGGCTTTGGAAGATTGTCCCCAGCAGGTTCAAAGGATTATCCCCCATAAGAGTCTAAAGGGTTATCCCCAGTGAAGTCTCAACTGAAGGATCATCCTCAACGTAGTTCTTTCCTTTCACAAACAGAAAGTCAATCCGCAACAGGATTCAGCATCACCGGCAGCGGTAATTCATCCTCGGCGGAATTTTATCGGTGGAATCCTCAACAGAGCATCTCTTCCCCACAGAGTAATCTCCTCATCAGTTTATTCCCCAACGGAGTTATCCTCTTCTGCAGGTTTATTCTCGCAATCATCGTTGTCCGCTATCTCCAGCAGAAACGAAGAATTAAACTCTTTTCTCCAGCAGCTATCCGGGATTTATTTTCCCCAGCTAAAAACATTACATTTCCATACATCATGATACATTCATATACGCATCATACAACACAATCTCATTTATTTTGAGAACATCATTGCTTGATATATATCATGCATTGCATACGACTGACCTTTGCCTTTCAGGAAGGATGCAGTTAAGTTCTCAGCTATGTCGAAGACCTGACTGGTTCTTAAATCTCAACTGAATTATCCTCGGTTGAATTACAGATAAGGTTCTCAATCTCGACAATTTTCCTCCGTCGAAGTGTAGACAAGTTCTTAAATCTCAACAGATTTATTCTCCGTTGAAGTAAACAGACAGTCCTAGATCTTGATGAAGATGTTTCCCTAAGTCGAAGACCTGACCGGTTCTTAAATCTCAACTGAATTATCCTCGGTTGAATTACAGATAAGGTTCTCAATCTCGACAATTTTCCTCCGTCGAAGTGTGGACGAGTTCTTAAATCTCAACAGAAGTATTCTCCGTTGAAGTAAACAGACAGTCCTAGATCTTGATGAAGATGTTTCCCTCAGTCAAAGAACTGACCCGTTCTTAAATATCAACTAAATTATCCTCGGTTGAATTACGGATAAGGTTCTCAATCTCGACAATTTTCCTCCTTCGTAGTATGGACGAGTTCTTAAATCTCAACAGAATTATTCTCCGTTGAAGTAAACAGACAGTCCTAGATCTTGATGAAGATGTTTCTCTCAGTCGAAGACCTGACCGGTTCTTAAATCTCAACTGAATTATTCTCGGTTGAATTACAGATAAGGTTCTCAATCTCGACAATTTTCCTCCGTCGTAGTGTGGACGAGTTCTTAAATCTCAACAGAATTATTCTCCGTTGAAGTAAATAAACAGTCCTAGATCTTGATGAAGATGTTTCCCTCAGTCGAAGACCTGACCGGTTCTTAAATCTCAACTGAATTATTCTCGGATGAATTACAGATAAGGTTCTAAATCTCGACAGATTTCCCCCAGTTGAATTATGGACAAGTCCTTAAAACTCAGCAGAGATGTTCTCTCAGCTGAAGTACAAGCAAGTTCCTAAATCTCAACAAAGATCATGCTTCCCCAGTGGAGTCTTCCACAACAACAGGTATGCAAGTTCTCGCTAAGGAATCTCTTATGCGATCGAAACTCCTGCAGATGGCATCTTTAAGCCCATCCTCCCGCCGACAACCTCAAAATGGCATCTGTAAGCCCATTCCCGACATCACAAGGCCGATACCACTTCATGCGAGTGCAAATTTCTGGGCACTCTAGTGTTCAATCATCTTCCACCTTCGGATCACGAAAGGCACGAAAGCCAATCTACATCCTCAGGTTTAAGAATATTGAACAGGGGCAGCTGTTGTACCCCAAAATTTTCCCTCTCATATTTCTCAAAGCATTGCAAGAAAAATCTCCAAGTGGCTCAAGTTTGCTCAAGAGTTGGACAGTCAAGCTATCTCCTAAGGCAGTCAACCCCAAATTAGGGTTTTGTGTTGCATCAAGATCCTTGAATCCAAATGTCCTCAAGTTCCCCAATGTCCTAATATGTTCTCAAGGTCATCCATGTCAAGTTTCAAGCCTTGTAGAAGAAGTTTGCCCAGTCAATTGCTCAAAGGGCCCAAAAATCGACTATGCTAGGGCAAAAGTCAACTGTGACCTACAAACAGTCAAACTTCAAGATTTTTTGTAAACATTCTCATTTTGAAGGATATTTCATCATTTTATCAAGGATTGATCATGATTCATCAAGGATTGCTCAAAATTCATCAAGACTCAAAGGTTGCTAAATTAGGGTTTTGCACGAAAAGTCAACTCAACTTTTACCAAGCATAACTTTCTCATACTTTATGAGAAATGACCCATCCAAAGCTCATTTTGAATAGGATGAAATTTCCTACAATCCATATTCAAACCCCAAGATCAAGAAATGCACTCACAAGAAGTTACAAATTTGGGCATTATAGGTCTTTTTGAAAGTCAACAAAAACACCTTTATTCCAAAGCTTATAACTTGAGCATGGAATATCAAATTGAGATGAGACCAAAAGGGTTTGTTAGAGGACATCTCAAGCTTTCTAAAAAGTCAAAGAACACCTCCAAATGTTCAAAATTGAAGAAGTTATGCATTGTTGAAGTTGGACAGTTTTGCAAAATTGCCAAAAGTCAACTATCCCAAAAACATCAAATTTTGTCAAATGGGCCCATTCTTTTCCACTTGATTTGAGCTTGCATCATTGTCCACGTGTCCTAGCTTCAGCCATAAGCCCATATCTTATTTTTATTATTTTATTTTATTTTTATTTTAATTTATTCATTTTAAATCAAATTAAATCATATAAAATCCAAAACTTTGATTACCTAAGATTTTTTTGCTGTTTCAGGTCTTAATTATCATCATGATCATCATCAAACTCGAATCATACAATATCATGTGCAAAAAGATTGAAAATTGGCAAAATTGGAAAGGTTTAAAGAATGAATCAAATCAAATTCCAATGCATTGATTTAGAGAGATTCATTCCAAATTTGTTACCCTAGCACATTGTACCATACATAAAGAAGCCAGAGGAATCGAGACAGGGGTTGGAGGCTGCAAGAAGAGGCAGAACAAAGTTTGAAAAATTCACCAAAAAGCTTGAAATCAAAATCGTACTTAGAGGCAATTTCAGAAGCTTAGACCGATCCCAATCGTTTCCTGGACGTACACTGAAGCTTCCTGGATCAAGAGCAAGCGTTCTCACATACCACAAAGCACTAACCCCCATAGCTAGGGTTCTTCGTTTGTGTTTTAGGGTTTTCTTTTTCAGGAAAAAATCATGACTCAAGAAGGGCATAATGTTGATCAGGGAGCCAAGACGAGTCCAACCATGTTCGTGGAATTTGTTTTCATGGTCTGGAATGGATTTTAGAGCAAGCTTGCACATTTATCTGCGGATACAAATCCGCAGGTAATATTTGCAGGATTTGGAGGTAGCAGACGACGAGTTGTCGTTCTCCCATTGGCCAATTCAAATTAACTTTTGCGCATTTTTGTTTTTTCTGGCCATTAACTTGTTTTCTTTTATTATTATTAGTTTGTATATTATTTACAAATGAGTCAAGGCAGCGTAGTGGTAAAGCAAGCAACATATCACATTCAGGACCTGGGTTCGAATCCCAGGTCCTCCACTTCTTTGATATTTTTATTTTCCAGGTGATCAATGTACCTCCAAGCGTGTAGCCTACCATACACTCTCATCTATCCAATGGCCAGATGGCCAAAGGCTAAATCTGGGGGCCAGGATCTGAAGGTCCACCATGGAGCCAAGTCAGCGCGTGCACACCAAATCTACAAAGTCAATAGGGCCAGCGTGTTAGGCCTCAGCATTGTTGTTCAAACTCCAAAATCAGGCCCATACCCCCCTTTCTCTCCTATTATTTTGTTTATTTAGTTTATTTTATTAATTGTTTTATTATTTTTCTTTTTTTAATTACTAACCAATTAAAATTCTTTTCTTTAAAATAAAATCACAAAAAAACATTTTTTTATCAAATTAAATTTTAACTTTTGTTTTTTTTATTAATAAATACTAATAAATTAATTTAGATTTTAATTCTAGGACAATTTTAACCTTTTTGTAAATAATTAAAATTAAATTAGACTTAATTAGGTTTTTACTAATTCAATTAATTTTTATTTCTTTTTTAAAAATACCAAAACCCAAAAATAATTTATTTTTACTAATTAATTAATTAATTAAATTTAGCAATTAATTTAGATTAATTTCTTTCATAAAATAAAATAAAAAACAACAAAAAAGATCTTTTCTTTATCAAAAAGAGTCAAAACCCTAATCTTGCGCCCGATTAAATTTCCCGCACGCGATTCATTTTCTTTTATCTATTATGTATCTGATTCTGGTTTGTAATAGTAAATAGGACCTTTATTTATTTTTCTTTATCGCTTTATTTATTTTTAAAAGGGTTTGTCTTTGGCGATGTAAATACCCGACGCCTTGTAATTTAAATTCCGCAATTTATTTTCCGCAAAATATAACTGTTAGATGCTTGATAATAGGTATGCATGACAAGATTAAATGTTCTAACCTAAAATCAACTTAGATCACCATTAACATGTACAAAGACAAAAATAACTGAAAAACGACACACTCGCACATGCGCACTTCTAGGGTACACCCCACTTGGTTGCCTTCGTACGCGGTCATTGTGTATAGGTCACTTTAGAGGTCGTCCTATTGTCTAAAGATCATAGTCGCCTCGAAACGGTTGCCTCGGATATTGTTGCCTCAAACAAATGATCTAAGACATTAGGGTTACCGCTAAGGCATCCTAACATTGCTTTAGTGACCGTAAGTCCCGCATTCGAATTGACCCTTAAACTCCAACAACGGTGCTACCTACTCATTCATAGTGGGATAGCATTGTCTAAAGGAAATTAGCATAGAACGATTCCTTTTTCGAGTAGGTAGATGGTTCTTAGATACTTACTCTTTCAAAAAACAAAAACTTTTCACACTTACACTTTTCGAACAAAGGTTTTCAAAAACACTTCATACGCTCTTGAGGACAGAAGCAAGAGTTAAATCGAAGTTTCAAATAAAAACTTTTTCAAACCCACAAAGCACAAAGAAAACCATTTTGAAAACAATATGAGAAAGTACCTAAGAGCCCGTGGATAACCACGGATAGAAAGGGTGCTAACACCTTCCCTTTCTATAATCTACCCCCCGAACCCGAGAAATATCTCGAAAAAGGAATTTTGCTGTGCTTTTTTCCTTTCCTTGTTGGATAAAATAAAAGTTGGTGACGACTCTTGCTTACCGCGACATTTTGCAAAAACAAACGCAAAACGCAAACCAGCATTCTAAAAAATAGTCAGTTCTTCCCACCGTATCACAGCTTCCGCAAATCAACAACCAACTTTCAAAGATGGTGGTAGTAATAACAAGCCTCCATTATTTTGTGGTGAATACTTTAACTTTTGGAAAATTCGCATAAAGATGGAGTGCCCAAATTTGTCCAAGAAAAATGCTTACAAGGGAAGAAAATTCTCAAAATCTAACAAGGTTTACATTGAAGAAAGTGATACAAGTTCTTCATTTGATTCGGAAAACGGTGAATATATAAATCTTGCTTTTATGGCATTACAACATTCCAATGATGAAGAGGAAGAAAATGTTAGAAATGTTTATTCTAAGAAAACAGTTCCTAAAAAGAAAAACTATATTACAAGCAACTTTCTTCCTAGTTGTTTATATTATGGTATTATTGGTCACACACATAATGTTTATCGTGCAAGAAATTCTAATGCTAATAGTAAATATTATGTGTGGGTCAAGAAAGGAACTAACCATGAAGGACCCAAATCACTTTTGTTACCTAGCAAAACTTAACTTGTTTTGTAGGTTTGCTTGAAGACCACTTCAAAATCTTTGATATCTTAATAAGTGGTTGATCTAAGAATATGATGGGAGGTATAAGCAAATTTTCAAATCTAATAGGCCAAGGGATGTCTCACATATGAGGACAACATCAAATAAAATATTCTTGGCAAGGAAAAGATAAGAACTAACTTTCATATCCAATGAAGAAGTACTTCATAATGAAGGATTAAGACAAAATCTTCTAAAGGATGAGTCAACTAATATCATGCTATTCTTCTATTTTGATTATGATGTTATTTTGTTTCTTTTTCCCTTCCTTTTTGCTAATGAAAAATGGGGAGAAGATATATGTGTATGCTTTGTCTCTATCTCTTGCAGAAATTGTCAACATACTTTATTGATCAAGGAGAAGCATTTATCAACGGGGAGTTATCATTAATAGAGGGGAGCATATTGCATTTTCAAGCGATCCAAAGTGTTTCGCATAACAAGTGTTTGTCATCATCAAAAAGGGGGAGAATGTAGAGTCATGCTTCAGCAAGTTTATGTTTTGATAATTACAAACATCATGATCAAGGAAAAAGGCATTATCAAAAAGAAAAAGAAAAATTATCTACTCAAAATGTAATTTTTTCTTGCATGTTAAGTTACTTCTAAAGAAGACTTTTGTATTTGATCTTCATTATGGTACAAGACTCCAATTCAATATAGTATGTTACTATAGTGCTCAAAATATGTCTAACATTATGCATACATGTTTCATGGATTTTAATATAACTAGAATTGCATTTCCAAGCCATTAAAAAGGTTATTTCACTTTTTCATAAAGTGGTAACCGGTTACAGGTTATTGCTAACCAGTTACAGGCTTCAGCATTTCAAAAATATGAACGTTACATGCATGGGTAACCGGTTACTGCATTCTGGTAACTGGTTACCGCTGATACGAATTTGAAAAACAAGGTTGTTTTGAATGATGTTTGTTTGTAGCATTTGTCCATGAACCATTGAATTTCTACATTCATTTAGAACCTTTTGAAAGGGTGCAATACATGTATATAAATCCAAATATTTCTAAAGTAGAAACAAACCAAAAAAATAACAACAATCACAATATACAATTCAACATATTGTTTCTCATTTTCAAACAAGTGCAAGGATTAATATTTTGATCATGCATGAAACTTTTACTCTTACATTATCAAATAAATCATTAGGTACATTTCATCATATGCATTAAGCACTTGTATAATATATTCATTGAATTGGTGTCTTGAAAGAGAAGACATTAATATTTTATATTGACATTGATTATCAACTTTCATATCTACTTCAAGAATTTGTTTCTAATCATTTTTTTCAAAGTGATTGTAGTATAACCTTGTTGTCCAGGATTGTTGGAAGCAAGAGAGTATTAAGGGAGGATTGTTCTCTTTTTACTTTGTATTGTTTACCTTGTTTTCAGGATTGTTGGAAACAAGTGTGTACATTGAAGAGGATTGTTCTTCCTGTACTTGGTTGGATCTTAAAGGATAGTTAAAGCCTTTAATCTCTGTATAGGTTAGATAGTAAGCATAACATTTGGATATGGATAGGTTGTACGATAATTCTAACTATAGTGAAATCTCTAACATGTTGGTAAGGGGACTGGAGTACTCTCGAAGTGTAAGGGGAACCAGTATAAATATTTTGTGTTCTTTATTTTCTGTATTTACCACTTTCATATTCATACATCAACAAGAAAATAAGAACATCATCACATAAAAGAATAAAAATACGCAATCCACTTTAATCAGCCCCATCTTAGGTGCACTCAAAAACCAACAAATGGATACTTTGAAGTATGTGTTCGAAAAGTCAGCTCTCACAAAGAGAATTGCTCGAAGGCAGATGTTGTTATTCGAATATGACATCCAATATGTTACTCAGAAGGCCATCAAGGGTACTAGCTGATCACTTAGGTCATCGGCCATTGACAGAATATCAGCCAATGAAGTTTGATTTCCCAAACGAGAACATCATGGTTATAGGAGATTACAAAATACATGGACCTGACGAAGGACTTGAACTAGGTTCACGATGGACACTGTGATACGGTGGGAGAACTGACTTGAGTTTTTGCGTTTGTATTCACACTTGTTCGGTTTAGCAAGAGTCGCCACCGACTTTTTATTTTATCCTAAAGGAAAGGTTAAAAAGCACAGGAAAAACCTTTTGAGATGTTTGTTGGGTTCGGGGGGTAGATTATGAAAAGGGAAGGTATTAGAACCCTTTTCATCCATGGTTATCCATGGGCTCTTAGTTACTTGTTTTAGATCACTTGCCTTGATTTTCAATTGCTTGAAATGGTGGTGTGTGTATGTGTTTTTGAAAATGTTTTGAAAAAGATGCCTTGTCTATGCAACCGTTGTAACAATTCTTTACTCGAATGTTTTACAAAGGTGTGTGTCTTTTCGAAAAGATATTTCAAATGTTTTTGAAAGTTGTTTGGAAATTGTGTTTGTGAAGTGTGTTTTGAAAAGTAGGCAAGTGTGTTTTGCAAGTTTGATCAAGTAACTAAGAGTTGTCTACCCTTAAATTTACTCAAAGATTGTTCTCATGTTTTAACCCTTTTAACAGTATTGTTCCACCATTGTATTTGGTGGACAATCTTGTGTTAGGATGTTAACGGGACGGGCGCGGGTCATCGTATGGACCATGAATGCAATGGTGCCAAGTGTCTTTGGCAATTTTGCATGAAGGGACTATGATCATTTTTGTAGGCAACTTTCAAAAGCGTCATCAAGGGACTATGATCATTTTGATTTGTTTTGTTTTGCCAAAGAAACTCAACGTGCAAGCATGGCCCATTTTGGAAAGCAACAAGCGGGATTACCCTAGGGGTGCAAGTGTGAATTGTGTATTGATTGTCATGCATTTATCTTTGTGTTTAGGTCATCTAGCGGTTGATTTTATTTACATGCAAACCCTAGGTCTAAACATGGTATAATTGAAAGCGATAAATTGCGGGAATTTAAAGTCTACGCTATTACAAATATGTATCCGGGAGTGGGGGTACAAATATTTACAAATGGGGATGAGGCTTATTAGGAGAGTAGTGTCCAAATAAATTTACAACCAAATCGAATCACATTCTCAATGTAACATGTATCAATGTATAAGAATAAAAGATAAGCAAATATATTTGTGTAAGTGTATGTGATTTATTTACAAGTGATGAAAAATAATATTAACCTAATACAATATTAAGTATTTATTATTTTTATGTGTTTTTGTTAATATGTGTAAACAAAAGTTTTAATAAAAGAAAAGAAAATGTGTTTTAAGTTTGAGAAAAATATTATTCAAAGTTCTATTCTTATATATTTTAATTATACTAGCTAAAGAAATAATAAAAAAAGGTAACTAAGAACATTTTAGATATATATAAAAAAAGAGTTAATGTGTTATTTTATCTACAAAATTTTAATTATGTTATAAAATGAAAATAAAAGAATATTGTTAATTAAGATTTAATGTAAAAAAAAGTATGAGTTAGTTTGAAATAAAAATGGCTAAAAGATTAACTGGGCCTTATGTTTGTCCTTGGCCCAAAACAACACTTGAAAGAGAATCAGAAGGGGGGTACGCCCACTGAGGGAGGGGTCAGGCGCTAGAAGTTTCAGTTGGGCTTAACATAAAGATGGGGCAAGGCCCAACGCTTGAGACATGAATTTGTAAGGGTTTGAATTATTTGTTTCATATGGGAATTAGGGTTACGGGATTGAGTTACAGAGGCGTCGTTCCTTCTTCGCTTCCTTCGTCTTCTTCATCTTTTCTGAGCAAGGCCTTCTGAACGAGCTCTTCGTCCATGGCCACTAGGCGCCAACATCCGTCTCCTCTTCCCTCCATGGATCACTCAGGAAATGTTTGCAAGGTTCGATTTCCCGTTTATGTGTCTTAGGATTTTGTATTCGAGTTTTGCATGTTTTTTAATCTTTGACAAAAATTTGATTCTTTATGTTACCATTGTTTGTGTGAGGTATGTGAAAGGAAAAAAAGAAGAGATACTACCTTTGACTTTTGGAGACGGAGGAGGACGGTGGCTTGGAGGCGCCTAGGGTGGCCGGAGACGGAGGAGTGATGAAGCTGTGGGCTTTGTGGAAATCCGGTACCTTTGTATTTTTGCTTTTTAGGGTTTTATGATGATAACCTGAGAACCCTTGCTTTATCTGCTTCTGAACACTTGCTTCTGAAACACTTGCTTTTGTATGCTTATTACTGAGTTTGCTTGATGTGCTGATTTTGAGTATTGCCTTGATGATGTTTATGACCCTGTGATGAGCCTAGCTCTGAGGGCTTTGGTTGGTTTGAATTCTTTGTGCCTTTTGTTTTTTGGTATATGTTTGCTGGGTTTTACAGGCTACACATGGCGTTGAGTTTGAATGTTTTATGGCTTTTCTGGTTTGATGACAGTTTACAGGCTTGGTTTGAGCTTATAGATAGCAGGCTTTGTTTGTAAAGGCTTTTTTCTGGCTTCAAGGCTTGTATGCTGGTTTTGATTTATGAGTTCAGTATGTATGGCCTTGAGGGTTTGAACAGGTTTGGGGCTTTTTGGCTTTTGGTTGGAATTTGCTTCAGTTTGTATGGTTAAGGGTTATGCAGGTTGAAGCTTGGTGTTTGTGGCTTGCACAGGTTTGCTTTGATGGCTTCTGTTTGAGGCTTGATAGGCTTTTGTTCGTTTAAGCTTGTGTTTCTGGTTTGTTTGGGAACACAGGTTTGGAGGGTTTCATTTGGTTTTGGAGGCAGGCCATTGTTGGTGTTGTATCAGTTTGTGTGTTCTATATTTTTTGATATTCTTCCCCCTCTTTAACTGTGTTAAGATAACTTGTTTATATCTTTTTCTCAAGCCTAAGCACGTAAGCCTTTTTCTCTTCTCTCTTCTCTCTCTCCAACAGAAAAGCATTTTTTTATTGCTTATACTGTACTATGCTCTGAAAAAGTCTGGCTGGAAAATGATGTTATTTGAATATTGCTTGCACTTGTATCTTTCCTCTGCATACTTTCCATATTTCCTGCATATTGTTGACAGCTTTTTGTACTTGTGGATAGCTTGATATCTTTTGGCAGCTTGTGGACAGTTTAGTTGACATTCAGTTTGCCTTTTGAACTTGGTTAGGCATTTTGGACTTTATAGTTTGTACATGCTGTTTGTTTTAAACTGTGCAGCTTGTTGACAATTTGAATTTATGCAGTATGTTTGACAATTTGAATTTGTGCAATATTGTAGCTTTGTGCATTTCATATTTTATTGCAAGCATATTTCTATCCCTCTTTGTGAACCGAGAGTAATCTCGTGATTTGCAGAGAGGGCAAACAAACTGATTCCGACCAGTTACTTTTAATGATGAATTTTAAAATATCTGTCTGCTTTTTTTCTTAATTCATCTGCATTTGACTTTTTCCCTTTCTTTGTTGTTTTTGCAGATAAAATCAATTGAGCAAAGGAGCATCAGATAGAGGATGAAGATTTAGAATAGATTTTAGGATAGTTTCAATTTATTTTTAATAATTGTAACAATATTAATGTAAACATCTGTAAATAAATTTACAGTGCTCAAATAATAATTGTAACAAATAATTAAAGATGAATAAAAATCCTCCTTTGTCAGATATTCTCTTTTATTTCTCTTCAATAGTTTATTTAATTATTTGAGTTTCTTAAATTAAAACAACTGGAAGTAAATCCAATTATTCTGACTTCGAAAAAAGAAATAATTAATAAACGTCTGGCGTTCCGAACAATCCAAAACATTGCACAGTTAATCAAATAGACATCCATATGCCTACCTCTTTACTGAGTAAATCAAACTCTGCAAGTTCTCAGTCCAAATGCCTCAACTTTTATCCCATCTCAAATCAAATGCCTTAGCCTTTATCCCAGATGTTTAGACAGAAATTTTAAACCAATGTCAAAACAATGTAACAACCAATTAAAACACTGCGGATTCAAACTCTTCTGAAACTGCGCGCGAAAAACCCTAATTCTTGACTTAACACCAAAGAAACGCCTGTCAGATCAAACTTTGAGCCAAACTCAATCAAACCTTAATAATTTGCTTGAACTACTTCAAAAGTTAATGGAAACCCTAATTTGGATAGACTGATAAGAAAAAAGTCTGTTTGACTGATTCTTACGCCATTCTGAAAAATCAGGAAAAGCCCGAAGCTGCGATTTCTTGGAAAAGAGAAGAGGGCAAATTTTGGCGTACAACAGTTGCCCCTGTTCAATCTTCTTGAACCTGAAGAGTTAGATTGGCAAGCTTGCCTTTCGCGACTCGAGGGTAAAAGGAGATTGGACACTAGAGTGCCCAAAAAATTTGCACTCGGTGATGTGATGGTAGAGGGAATGGGCTTAAAGATGCCATTTGGTGATGGGCTTAGAGATGCCATCTGGAAATTGCTGGTAGGAGGATGGGCTTAGAGATGCCATCTGGAAATTGTTGGTAGGAGGATGGGCTTAGAGATGCCATCTGAAGGTGATTGTTGAACTGTATGTCATTGGTGAGTGGATGAGTATCAGAAAGGTATCCATGTTTTGGAATGTCTCTGAACTGGGGGTCTGAATAAGCAATAGATTGACATCCGTGTTTGGAAGCATCCGTAAACTATTTTCAGAAGTCTTGGAGTTGAATAAGCAATAGAGCAGCATCCGTTGTTGGGAAGCGTCTGTAAACTGTTTTCAAAAGTTGAGTATGAACAAGCGATGGATTAACATTCGTTGTTGGGAAGAATCCATAAACTGTTTTCAGAGGTTGAAGAATCTGAATAAGCGATAGGTTAACATCCGTTACTGGAGAACCCGTGAACTATTTTCAGAAGTCTTGAAGCTGAATAAGCAATAGAGCAGCATCCGTTGTTGGGAAGTGTCCGTAAACTGTTTTCAAAAGTTGAGTCTGAACAAGCGATAGATTAACATCCGTTGTTGGGAAGAATCCATAAACTGTTTTCAGAGGTTGAAGAATCTGAACAAGCGATAGGTTAACATCCGTTACTGGAGAACCCGTGAACTGTTTTCAGAAGTCTTGAAGCTAAATAAGCAATAGAGCAACATCCGTTGTTGGGAAGCGTCCGTAAACTGTTTTCAGAAATTGAGAAGTGGAGAAGGAACCGGTGTAGGGTATCCTGACGATGAGTCCGTATAAAACTGCATCTGAATGAATCTGGAATAAGTATCAGAATGTCGCCATGTCTGGGTCACATCTGAACTATCTCTGGGTGGATCTGGAATAAGTATCAGAATGTCGCCATGTCTGGGTCATATCTGAACTATTTCTAGAAAGAATCACGGAAGATGATGATCTTTGTCTGTTGACTGATCTTTCCTGAAAAGGTAAAGAGTTAGTTGTATGCACTGTCATGATGCATGATGCAATGTATGTTATATCAATGTTTATGATATGAATGTGATGAATGCGCATGTAAGCTGATGAGCTGTCTTGCTGAGGATAGATGAATCCTGGATGGCAGGAGATAAAAGAATCTTTACTGCCGCTGGGGAAAGTAATTCCTTGACGGCTGTAGGGGATTGCAAGAATCTCTTGATTGTTGAAAGTGAGAAGTCCTGGGACCGCTGTTGGGGAATTAGGGGCTTGGGTTGTATGCCAATCTACTGGGGATTCCCATCTTGAGGAGATCTTCACTGGAGGATATTCGAATATTCTGTGAGGAACTGAGAATGAGAGTCTTCATTCTGCTTGGGGATTGATAGTTGGAAGTTTTAGCTTCGCTGGGGATTGCAAGAATCTTTTGATTGCTGCAGGTATTTGAAAAGGTTGGTTGATGAGATAGCTGTCCTGGCTAGTTTCAGGTGTTGATTCTCTGATCTGAGAAAGAAAGATAGTTTTCCTGGCTTGTTTCAGGTATTGATCTTCAATCTCTTCATGTAGATAATTTCCTGGCTTGTTACAGGTGTTGATCCACAATAAGTCGTCCACAGATATTTTCTTGGCTTGCTACAGGTATTAATCCGGAACTTAAGAAAGGTTGGTCAAGGAGATACTGTCCTGGCTGGTTTCAGGTATTGATCTCTGACCTGAGAAAGAAAGATAGTTTTCCTAGCTTGTTTCAGGTATTGATCTTCAATCTCTTCATGTAGATAATTTCCTGGCTTGTTATAGGTGTTGATCCACAATCAGTCGTCCACAGATACTTTTCTGGCTTGCTATATGTATTAATCTGGAACTTAAGAAAGGTTAGTTAAGGAGATACTGTCTTGGCTGGTTTCAGGTGTTGATCTCTGACCTGAGAAAGAAAGATAGTTTTCCTGGCTTGTTTCAGGTATTGATCTTCAATCTCTTCATGTAGATAATTTCCTGGCTTGTTACAGGTGTTGATCCACAATCAGTCATCCACAGATATTTTCCTGGCTTGCTACAGGTATTAATCCGGAACTTAAGAAAGGTTGGTCAAGGAGATACTGTCCTGGCTGGTTTCAAGTGTTGATCTCTGACCTGAGAAAGAAAGATAGTTTTCCTGGCTTGTTTCAGGTATTGATCTTCAATCTCTTCATGTAGATAATTTCCTGGCTTGTTACAGGTGTTGATCCACAATCAGTCGTCCACAGATATTTTCCTGGCTTGCTACAGGTATTAATCCGGAACTTAAGAAAGGTTGGTCAAGGAGATACTGTCCTGGATGGTTTCAGGTATTGATCTCTGACCTGAGAAAGAAAGATAGTTTTCCTGGCTTGTTTCAGGTATTGATCTTCAATCTATTCATGTAGATAATTTCCTGGCTTGTTACAGGTGTTGATCTTCAATCTCTCGTCCACAGATACTTTCCTGGCTTGCTACAGGTATTAATCTGGAACTTAAGAAAGGTGACAGAATGGCAACCGTGTCCGAAGCATATCTGGACAGTATCTTCCAACAGGTGATGAAGGAATTGTTGGACACTTTTGACATTCGAATTCCCCAAGTGATGATGAAGGAGTCTTGAATCAGGTTACTCTGCAAATTGAGAGATTTCTTGAAATCTTGACTGGACTGCCCCAGGTTAACTGAACTTTGAAAGATCTGTTGAAACCTTGACTGGACTTCCCCAGGTGTGCTGGATAGTGACATGTCATGCCCCTTGTTGATAGGAGATTTGTCAATGGAAGTGTCATCCTTTTGGAATGCTTTTGCTCACTGAGAGGGCTTTCGTTCATCGGAACATTCGCTGTAGGAATTTCTTCGTTGTCAAACAAATAGCCACATGCAAACAATGATATTCAAGCAATGCAAAGTTTATGCTTGTCTCGAAGTTTTGAAAAATGCGTTTTTTAGCAGAAAACTTTTTTATAAGACAAATCAACACAAGATTTAGAGCAAAGCCTTACAGGAGTCAGGATACCTTTTGAACAGTATGCTTTCGAACTAACTCATGCTTCAATTAGGACTTTTGAAGGGTTGTAACGTGGCCTGGTTGACGGTTTAAGAAACAAAGGATAAAGGCTCAAAGTATATTTGTACCCACCCGCTCTTCGTGATGTTCTTCAATCCTAAGCTCAGTTAATTGTGTGTCGCACTCTATTCGAGTTTGGAACGACTTTTGGGTGATGGTTCACCAGTTGAATTTTGGGAGACAGTCATCATCTCCTTTTTCTTTTGCAACATTTTTTCATGTTGTTGAGGATTTGCAATGACCTCTTTCTTGATTTGTTATCCCTAACTTTTGCCTGACTGTTCCTGTTTTCGAGATTACAGTCAGCGGGATGCCCCAGCTTTCTTAAGCCTCCTTTATAGGTTTTGGCTTAGTGGGTTTTTCTCTTTTGAGAGGTTGACTGCCTATGATATAGGGAACCACCATTGTCTTTTGATTCCAAAGGAATGTCTCTTTTTGATGTCGTTCGTTGTATTACGAACTGAGAGTTTGCGACTTCAATGCGCACCTCTTTTGAATTAACTGAGAGACTACCCTGCCCCATGTTTAAATCAAAGGTTTCAAATTGTTTAGAACAGAAAACTCCTACTTCTTTGGCTCGAAGGGGTTGACTAGGGATTATCTTCCTTATAACTCCAGTGTTTGGGAATTGAAAGAAATGCCTGTACATCATCAGCACGGTCTGTTCAAAAGCATATTGTATGAGATTATGGTATTGTTTCGTCATCCTCCCTCTAAAGGCTTGCAGATTTTTATCAAGAGTCAAATGTCATAAAGAAAGTAGAAAGCATAGTTCAAGTGTAATGAAAATGAGTGGATCAAATCAAGACAAACATATGCAATGCATTAATGAAACAAAGTTTGACATTAATAGATAATTGTTTGAATAACAAAAGATATTACAACTTTGAAAATTCAAATGAAAGAAAGACATTCTCGATGATTTGGCACAGGAGCAGTGATTATGCTGGAGTCTCTGGAGGGTCAAACTCGATCTCCTTGGCATCAATCATGTCTTGGATCTTGTTCTTCAGAGCCCAACAATTGTCTGTGTCATGCCCTGGGCTATCACAGTGATAAGCACATCTTGCATCCGGGTGGTAGTTTGGAGAAGAAGTCTTAGGGTTTGGATGAGGAGCCTTCAATGTAATCAACTCTCTCTTCAACATGTGTTGTAGTGCTTGAGCTAGTGACATGTTGATCCTGGTGTATTGTCTTTTAGGCGCGTCTGGCCTTCGTTGATTTCCCCTTTGTTGTGGTCGGTGTGACGCAGAACCAGAAATCAGGACTGCCCCTACATGTTGGTCACGGCGATTCTTCTGACTGTTCACATCATTGGACTCTTTCCTCCCATTATAGGGAATTATCTGATGATCCGAGGATGTAGTTCCTTGGATCTTTCCACTTTTGATGCCAGCTTCGACCCTCTCGCCGGTCAGTATTATCTCGGTGAACCCAGCTAAGGAGCTTCCAATTAAGTGATTGAAGAAAGGCCCTGTCAAAGTTCCCATGAAGATGTCAATCAGCTCTCTGTCAGTTAAAGGGGGTTGCACCCTACCAGCCAGATCTCTCCACTTTTGGGCATATCCCTTGAAGCTCTCGTCAGAACCCATGGTCATGTTCTGCAATTGCACACGAGTTGGTGCAAGATCAGCATTGTACTGATACTGTTTGTAAAAAGCAGTAGCCAAATCCTTCCAGGTGTGGATGCGAGAACTCTCCAATTGATAGAACCACTCGAGTTGAGAACCTACCAGGCTTTCTTGGAAGAAATGGATCCAAAGCTTTGGATCAGTTGTGTATGGTTGAATCTTGTGGACATAAGACTTCAGATTCATCTTAGGGCAAGAGACTCCATCATACAGAGCCAAGGTAGGGACTTTTAACTTTGGAGGGATGACCAATCCAGGAACCAAACCCATGTCTCCTAAATCCAAGCCAGGTATTTGTTGAATCTCCATAGCATTAAGGCGATCCTCCAACTGTTTGTACTTGTCATCAGCGGGAGGATATTGTTCCTCGGAGTAGTCAGCTTCATCAATCTCCAAATTGTGGTCTTCTTCAAGACTATCCCCTATGTTGGATGGAGTTGCAAGGTCTAGGGTCTTAGGTCTTCTTCTCAGATTCAGGATGTTGGCTGCCTTATTGGACTTCTTCTTCTTGTCTTTGAGAAGGAGAGCTGTCAGATCCTCTTGCCCTTTACCCATAGCCAGAAGCATTTGTTGGAATTGAGCATTTTGAGCTTGGAGATCTTTCACCGTTTGTTCCATATCCATCTTACTGAAATAAAGAGTAGGAAGATAAGGAGACCTGTATGGGAGAAACCTGTTATGCAATGATATGTGTGATACGGTGGGAGAACTGACTGTGGTTTTGCGTTTGTTTTCGCAAATGTTTCGGTTGAGCAAGAGTCTCCACCGACTTTTATTTTATCCTAAGGAAAGGTTAAAAAGCACAGCAAAAACCTTTTGAGATGTTTTCTTGGGTTCGGGGAGTAGATTATAGAAAGGGAAGGTATTAGCACCCTTTCTATCCATGGTTATCCATGGGCTCTTAGTTACTTGCTTAGATCAACTTGCCTTTTGTTTCAATTATTTGAAATGGTACTCTTGTGTGTGTGTGTTTGAAAATGTCTTGAAAAGAAGCCAATGTGGTGGCAACCTTTGTAATGATCCATGTTGGGATGTATACAAAGGTGTATGTCTTTTGAAAAAGGTTTTCATTCGTTTTTGAAAATTGTTTTGAAAGTGTAGTGATGTGTGGTTTTAGAAAATAGGCAAGTGTTTGGTTTTTTTTGCAAGTTTGATTCAAGTAACTAAGAGGTTATCTACTCCTAAATTTCTCAAAGATTATTGCTATGTTTTAACCCTTTTAACAAGTTTGTTCCACCATTGCATTTGGTGGACAATCTTATGTTAGGATGTGAAAGGGACGGGCACGGGTCATCGTTTAGACCATAATTGCAATGGTGCCAAGTATCTTTGGGCAATTTTCTTTAAGGAACTTGATCATTTGTTTAGGCAACTTTTTTGAAGGCGTCATCGAGGGACTATGATCATTTGATTGTTTGTTTTGCCCAAAGAGACCTGACATGCAATATGGCCCATTTATTTGAAGGCAACAAGTGGAAAACCCTAGGGGGTGCAAGTGTGATAAGTGTTGTCCATTTTCATGCTTGTTTATCTTGAAATTAGGTCAAACTATTTTTGTCGTTTTTGATTCGCATACAAACCCTAATTCTAACATGGTATAATTAGAAAGCAATAAAGTGCGAAAAATAAATTTACTAAGCTATTACAACACAATATATGGGAAGGGGGGTACAAATGTTCAAATGGGAATTTTGACAAGGAATTTAAACCTAAACTGTTACATCAATATTGAATTATTTACAAGATAATTTAATTGTATAAATAAAATAAGAATAAATATGTAAGATGCGAAAATGTTTTTTATGTATATGAAAAAGAGTATTTTTGTATGTCAAATAAACAAAATAAAAAGTATTATTTTTTGGAGTTTTTTATATTTAGGGGAAAACCCTAATTTTATTAAATAAAATGTATTATTTATTTATTATGTATAATATTTATTTATTATATACAAAAATAAAATAAAATGAAGTATATTAGTCAAAAAGGCATTTTTTATATTAAATATTAATAAAAAAATAAAAGTGTGTATATTTTGTATTTTAACCTAAATATTCTAATAAATATATATATATATATATATATATATATATATATATATATATATATATATATATATATATATATATATATATATATATATATATATATATATATATATATATATATATATATATATATATATATATATATATATATATATATATATATATATATATATATATATATATATATATATATGTATGTATTATTTACTAATATGTATTATATATGCAAATTAATAATATTTAATATTTAATAAAAAAAAAGTATTTTTTTATATAAAATATTTTCAGAAGATAAATCAAAATAAAAAAATGAAAATAAAAATGTGTTTGTATATGTTTAGTATTTTTTAATAAAAGTGTATCTATTTATTTATTTATGTATAAAAACTAACCTAAACAAACAAATACCTAATAAATAGGAAAATAGTGCAAAAAATTATTTTTATATTTTTTATATTATGAGGAAAAATAAACAAGTCAAACCAAAAAAAGAAAAGTCAAAAAAATCATTAAAATGAACAAAATGGGCTCAGGGGGTGTAGAAGCAAAATCAGGGTGCAAAAAGAAATGTGAAACAGGCCCAGCCCAGAACCAGGTCATCTTCAACCTCAGAACATCTTTGTTCAAGCAAACACGCGTTTTCTATCTCCCGATTCCTGGACTTTTAAGCAAAACTTTCAACATGAAAAATGTAGAGCATGAGAAGACGAATCCAGGGATATAAAGAACTTGACTTAACTCTCTAAGATGAGGGAGAATTTCTTCTCCCCCAATTCCTGACCTAGTTTTTCATCAATGTTCAGACTCAAAATTCTCTAAGCATACATAATATAAATGAAATCTAATCACATGGGCATGTTCAGGGCTATGATTGTTACATGTTTCCTTCATAAACCTAAAGCTAACAATGCCTATACTAAGAGATAGAACTTCATGAATATACTTGTTCAGTTGGAATCGTGCCTTGCAATGGAGGAGCTTTAAGGGAAAGATGATGATTTGTACAGCTTCCTTGAAGTGTGAGGATGCTATTCCAAGCTTTACTTTGTCTTGAAACCTTTTGAATCGTGCTATAGAACTTCAACTGCAAAACAAGAAAATGAAAATGGTGATGATGCCTGGGAGTGTTACAGGTCGTGTCTTAGGTTTTGGTTAGCTTGCATTGATGGTAGGGAAGGTGTTTGAACTGGTTTGGGCAAGAATGTATGAAAGGATTGAGCTAGGGAACTCAATCTGCAGCAAGCCCTGCTTTTGTGCAGTTCAAAGGTGATTTTGAGTTTGTGAAGGTATTGAGGATCTTAGGGTCGTGCTTCAGCTTAGGATGAATGTTTGGAATGTGTTTGATAACTTTCTCTAAGCCTTGGTTCACTGATATGGAAGTTGGTATATGTTATGCTATTTATCTTGAACTTTAAGCAAGCAATGGTCAAGTTGTGCTTCTAGCCTGTACAGGCCCCCATACTATGCTGCTAAACCTCTCCTTGATTAGTGTGATTAACTCATAAACTTGTGCCAATTAGATTTCCTTTGTACCTTCTTGATTTGCTTTAGACATAAAGTGTAACTTTTGCAAAAATGGATATAATGCTTTTTCCAATTTAGGATTAATCCTTTAGGCAATGCTTGAACACATAGAACATGGTCTTGGCACAAAGGATTGGCATTAAATTTAAGAGTGTAATTGAGATAAAAGACCTGTAATCAAGTTGTGCAAGCTGAGATTGAAATGCATAGTGTTATGAACATGTAACTTGGCCAATTCAAAAGTGAGTTTTTCCCATATTGCAAAATTCGATTCTCTCTAACCATGAGGTTGCTTGATGAGTTCTTGGACATTTGGGAAAGCTTGGAATGTGTACTACAATCCATCTTTGAAGTGAAAATTGAAATTCCAAGTGGAAGTGTATGGAAAATGGTCTTGAAGTTAGGTGAAAAACTTGCCTAAAATAGGTCAAATTTTCACTAAGTTAAGAATAGTTTGGTACCCTTGTTCCAAAAATTGTAACTTGAGATACAAGCCTCTTTTGGGAAAACTTTGTGAATCAAAGTTGTAGATTATGCAATAGGCTACAACTTTCATGTTTTGACTTTTGCTTGAATCCAAATGAATCTTGGTGAGAAAGTGGGGCAAAATTGGGAAAAAATTAAGTTTTTTCATAACTTAGAAAAATTCTAAGTTATGAAAAATTCTCATTTCAAACCCTAATTTGCAATTTTTGAATTCTTGGTGAACAAGTTTCATGATTTGGCATGCTTTGATGAAAAATGAATCTTGACCCTTGATTTTGACCAAAAAGTCAAAGTTTGACTTTTCAACATACAGTCAAAATTGATCAATTGACTGGGAAATTCAACTGTCAATCTTGTGCATTTGGGATCTTTTGAACTTGTTGAGCATGTCAAGATAATTCCATGGGGTCCTTGAGTCCATATGTGAGCTTGGTTTGCCATTGGCTAGGTCAAACAGTCAAAAATTGCCTTTGTGCAGTCAAAACCCTAAAAATGACCATTTTGCCCTTTTGGTGATCTGATCAAATTTCTTGAGGAATTGTGATCCAAACTTGATCAAATGGTCCATGTGAGTTCATAATGTTGATGTGGGTCAATTTTCATGAGATTTGACTGTCAATTGGCCACAGTTGACTTTTTCCCCAATACAGTTGATTTCTAAGTCAACTGTCCAATTGACTGGGCAAAATTTGGAATCAAGACTTGAAACTTGGTATGGATAAACTTGGGAGTCCAACATGAAGCATGAAAGTCATCTTAGGAATTTTAGGTCAAAATATCTTTGTGCAAACACAAACCCTAATTTGGGTCAACAGTGCAAGGAGAAGTCTTGAGCAGAGGAAACCCTAACTGGATCTTGATCTTCAAGGGTCTTGTGATGAGAAAATGTTGAGGAAATGGGAGGGCAAATTTTGGGGTACAACAGTTGCCCCTGTTCAATCTTCTTGAACCTGAAGAGTTAGATTGGCAAGTTTGCCTTTCGTGACTCGAGGGTAAAAGGAGATTGGACATTAGAGTGCCCGGAAATTTGCACTCGCATGTTGGAGTATCAGCAAAGTGATGTCGGGAATGGGCTTATAGATGCCATTTGGAGAGATGGTGGATAGGGAGATGGGCTTATAGATGCCATTTGGAAGTGTTGATCGCATAAGAGATTCCTTAGCGAGAACTTGTGTATTTTAGAAAGACAGATGTTTTCCTGGCTTGTTACAGGCGTTTGATCTTCTATCTCCTCATGCAGATATGCCCTGGCTAGATACAGGTGTCGAATCTACAATCGGTTACTCACAGATGTGCCCTGGCTGGATACACGCATCGAATCCGGAAATAGTCGTCAACAGATATGCCCTGGGTGGATACAGGAATCAAATCTGGAAATCTTCAGACGTGCCCTGGCTAGATACAGGAATCGAGTCTGGAAATGTGGTCAATAGATATGCCCTGGCTGGATACAGGAGTCGAATCTGGAATGGAGATAGTTGCTAGATATGCCCTGGCCGGATACAGGAATCGTATCTTCGAACTCTTCAGACGTGCCCTGGCTAGATACAGGAATCGAGTCTGGAAACTGATCACTCACAGATGTGCCCTGGCTAGATACAGGTATCGAATATGGAATTGTGACAGTTGAAGGTAGTTGTGTTTGGGATTGTCTTTTTCCCTGAAAAGGCAAAAACATAAGTTGTATGCAATGTCATGATGTGTGAAATGCATGATGTCATGATGTTCATCATGAGATAGTGTTGTATGCACTTTATCATGTATGTAAGCAAGATGTATGAAAATGTGAAATGTTTATGAATGTATTTTCATCTAGGAAAATAAATCCTTGACGACCGGTCGGGGAATTAAATCCTGGGCTGACATTGAAGAGTAGAGCTATTCGCTTCCGCTGGGGATAATGATGATAAACTCCGCTGGGGATGATGTTGATAAGTTATGTTGGGGAATTTTGACGAACTCCGTTGGGGATAGGAAGAATTTTGCTGAGGGCGATCTTCCGTGGAAATTAGCTGAGGATAACCCAGTTATAAGCCCTTGTGAGGAATAACTTTGAATAAAGCTCGGGAGAGACGTCTGTACTCTGCAGGGGATAAGCTTCCAGAATCTACTGGGGATAAGCTTCAAAACCTGCTGAGGATAAGAATTCCATCTTCCTGGGGAAACTTTTGGAATTGCACCGGGGTATTGATATTCTGCCGGGGAATGCTGCTATCTTGTCTTACTCTGTGGGGAGTTGATAGAACTTGATCACATCTTTCAGTTAGACCTACCTTGGTACTTTGGCGGACAAAGCAACCAGACTGCATCAGATAACTTTACATTGCCCCTGTTTCGGATGTCACCTATAATTAGTCTTTTGTTTCATATGCAAGTATTTATGAATTAGCAATTTAATGTCAAATGCATATATCAAAAATGGACATTGGACGTTTTTCGCAAGACAAAACAGAAAAAGAAAAACAATTGGCCATTTGTATGGAAAAGTGAATTTGTATTGATTTTGGAATTTGCCTGTGAATAGGCATTTTTGTACAAGAGGCTGACATCCTAGTAACAAAATGTCGCTGAATAACATAGAATTTACAATTTTAAAAAGAAAACAAAACAGCTATGTGTACAATATTCCCACTGGGTTCCAAATCTGCTATCGCCTTTATGTCTTCAAGCGTCTCATCACTTTGCCGCTTAGTTAAAGATGAAGCTGATTGGTCGATGCCGAAGTCTGAGCCAGATAGTTGATGCCGAATTCTGGATGCAAGGTGATCCAATGAGACATAGTGTTACGCTTTATCCCTAACTTTTGCCTGGACCTCCCTTTCGGGTTTTCAGTCCACCGGGATACCCATTTTTGCCCAAGCCGCCTTTTCAGGTTTTCGGCTTGCCGGGTGTACAGATTTTTTTCATTTCATCCCTTATTTTTGCCCGAACCCTTTTGGTTCGCCGGGAAGCCCTTATTTTTGCCTAGGTATGTCAACCTAGCGGGTCTTTTATTCATGCGTAGTATCTTTTCACTATGTCTGCATTGGCGGGGTGAGGAAGGTCGTCACCATCCATGTTGGTTAGAATCATGGCTCCTCCTGAGAACACATGTTTAACCACAAATGGCCCTTCGTACGTAGGGGTCCATTTGCCCCGGGGATCACTTTGAGGAAGGATGATGCGTTTGATTACCAGGTCCCCAACTTGATACTCTTGTGGTCTGACCTTCTTGTTAAATGCCCTGATCATCCGTTTTTGGTACGTCTGACCATGACAAATAGCAGTGAGTCTCTTTTCGTCAATTAGGTTTAATTGATCAAGTCGAGTATGGATCCAGTCATCTTCACTCAAATCTGCATCCTTCATTATCCGGAGAGAAGGTATCTGGACTTCAATTGGTAAGACTGCCTCCATGCCATAGACCAAGGAAAAAGGAGTTGCCCCGGTTGACGTCCATGCTGAGGTACGATACCCATGAAGAGCAAACGGTAACATCTCGTGCCAATCTTTATAGGTCACTGTCATCTTCTGCACAATTTTCTTGATATTCTTATTAGCTGCCTCTACAGCCCCATTCATCTTCGGCCGGTAGGGAGAAGAGTTGTGGTGCTATATCTTGAATTGTTCGCATAGCTCAGTGACCATTTTGTTATTGAGATTGGTACCATTGTCCGTAATGATTCTTTCCGAGACGCCGTACCGACAGATCAAGTTATGCCGGATGAAACGTGCCACGGCGCTCTTGGTTACCGTGGCGTAGGAAGCTGCCTCAACCCACTTCGTGAAGTAATCGATCACTACCAAGATGAAACGATGCCCGTTGGATGTCGTCGGTCGGATCTCACCGATCATATCAATGCCCCACATTGCAAAAGGCCAAGGTGCCGTTAGGACGTTCAGAGGGACTGGAGGGATGTGCACTTTGTCAGCATAGATCTGGAATTTATGACAAGTTCGAGAATGTTGGTAACAATCGGCTTCCATTGTGGACCAGAAATACCCTGCCCTAAGGATTTTCTTTGCCATGGTGTGTCCACTGGAATGTGTTCCGAATGTACCTTCATGCAGTTCTATCATGATCTTCTCTGCTTCAGCCTTATCCACACAACGCAATAGAGTTGAATCATGATTCCGTTTGTAGAGAATGCCTTTGCTGAGGAAGAATTTTGCAGCAAACCTCCTCATGAACTTTTTGTCATTGACAGATGCACCTTCAGGGTATTCCTGGGCTTCCAAGTATCTCTTCACCTCATGATACCAGGGTTTTTCCGTCACCTTTTCGACCTCAAGATCGCAGCAGTATGCCGGTTCGTCCAACTTCCAGATAATGATCCGGGGAGCCTCATTGTCCCATTTAACTTTGAACATTGAAGACATTGTAGCCAGTGCGTCCGCTAGCTGATTCTCCTCTCTTGGGAAATGCTCAAAAGTTATCTCTTCAAAGTGGGGAAGCAAAGTCAACACATACTCCTTGTAAGGAATAAGATTTGGGTGTTTCGTATCCCACTCGCCTTTGATCTGATTGATCACGAGAGCGGAATCTCCGAAGACACTCATAAACTTGATCCTTAAGTCGATTACAGCTTGTAGACCCATGATACATGCCTCATATTCTGCCATATTGTTGGTGCAGTTGAAACACAATCGGGCGGTGAGTGGAGTATGAGTTCCTTTGGGAGATATGATTACAGTGCCGACGCCGTTACCCAAAGCATTAGAGGCTCCGTCAAAATGCATAGACCATCGGGATCCTTCCTCAGGTCCTTCATCCGGTCCAGGTACTTCACAGTCAGTTACTACCATGATATCTTCGTCCGGAAAATCAAAGTTCAATGATTGGTAATCGTCCACAGGTTGGTGTGCCAAATGATCTGCCAGTACACTTCCTTTGATTGCTTTCTGAGTCGTATACTGGATATCATATTCTGTCAAGATCATTTGCCATCTCGCTATTCTTCCAGATAGAGCAGGCTTTTCGAATATGTACTTGATGGGATCCATTTTTGAAATCAACAAAGTAGTGTGAGTCAGCATATACTGTCTCAGCCGGCGAGCAGCCCATACCAGAGCGCAGCAAGTTTTCTCGAGCAGTGAGTAACGAGACTCACAGTCGGTAAACTTTTTGCTCAGGTAATAAATAGCGTGCTCTTTTCGGCCAGACTCGTCATGCTGCCCCAGCACACACCCCATTGAATTGTCAAGCACAGTCAAGTATAGTATCAGAGGTCTCCCTTCCACTGGCGGCATGAGAATAGGTGGCTCTTGGAGGTACTCCTTTATCTTTTCAAAAGCAGCCTGACATTCATCGTTCCAACGTACTACTTGATCTTTCTTCAGTAATTTGAAGATTGGCTCACAGGTAGCAGTTAGGTGTGAGATGAATCGGGCAATGTAATTCAGTCGTCCCAGAAAGCCTCTGACTTCTTTCTCTGTCTTGGGAGCTGGCATCTCTTGTATGGCTTTTACCTTGGCAGGGTCCACCTGAATACCTTTATCGCTCACAATGAAACCGAGCAATTTTCCGGACCTCACCCCAAAGGTGCATTTGTTGGGATTCAACCTCAGCTTGTATAACTTCAATCGGTCGAACAGCTTCCGCAGATGATCAAGGTGCTCCTCCTCAGTTTGGGACCTTGCAATCATGTCATCAACATATACCTCAATCTCATGATGGATCATATCATGAAATAAAGCAACCATGGCACGTTGGTAGGTTGCCCCAGCATTCTTCAACCCGAATGGCATGACCTTGTAGCAGAAGGTGCCCCACTGAGTCACAGAGGTAGTTTTTTCCATATCTTCCGGAGCCATCTTGATCTGATTATACCCTGAAAAACCATCCATGAAGGAGAACACCTTGTGTTGAGCAGTATTGTCAACAAGGACGTCAATGTGAGGTAGAGGGAAATCATCCTTGGGGTTGGCCCTGTTCAAATCCCTGTAGTCGACACACATTCTGACCTTACCGTCCTTCTTCGGCACTGGCACCACATTGGCAACCCACTGAGGGTAAGAGGTCACTGCAAGAAACCCGACATCGAATTGCTTCATAACCTCAGCCTTGATCTTTTCGGACATCTCTGGGCGCATACGGCGGACTTTTTGCTTTACCGGGGGGCAGTCTTCCTTAGTTGGCAGGTGATGAACTACAATGTCGGTATCCAAACCAGGCATGTCCTCGTAGGACCAAGCGAATATATCCAAGTAATCATGTAGCATCTGGATCAATCGTTGCTTCACGCTGAGCTCTATATTGGCACCAATCTTGACCTCTTTCCTATCCGTCTCAGTACCCAGGTTCACTGTTTCCACCGGCTCTTCATGCGGCTGAATGGCCCTCTCTTCTTGAAGCAGCAGTCTTGCGAGTTCACCAGGCACCTCGCAATCATCTTCACCTTCGTCCTCGGCCAAGTTGATCGAATTCTCAAAGTCATAACTGGTGGTAGCAGAGCCGTTACCAGTGAGATCCAGAGTGGATTGAAACCTGTATAAGTGAGTGTGTGTAAATATAGCTGTTTTGCAATATATAACACAGAAAGAAAAAGAGCACAAGATTTGAAATGCAACAAACGTCCAATGTTTTGATTGATGATATATGGAAATGTCATACAAAAAGCCCTCACAAATGGAGCTACGATGCCCCGGGTAGGACACCGAGCCAACAAAGTTTTAACATATTGTTTGTTACAAATTGAAAATCAAAAGAGTTAAATACTCGTGACAAATGTGATAGGTGTAAAATCCTTTGCCGTCCAGTTGCTTGGT
The DNA here is from genome assembly GCA_948472305.1 of Vicia faba. Lineage (NCBI taxonomy): Eukaryota > Viridiplantae > Streptophyta > Magnoliopsida > Fabales > Fabaceae > Vicia > Vicia faba. The sequence continues at coordinate 590,518,371 of OX451737.1, forward strand.
CCGTGGCTGGTGGTTGGATAGATCCAACTGTCAAACTCTGCTTCCTCTACGTCCTCCTCGATAGCATTCACCCTTGGACTGGTGATAAACACTGGAGCCTTTCTGATCTTTTCCTTGCGCACAGCCCTCTGAGCCTCTACAGTAAAGCCCAGCCCAAACTTGTCGTTCTTTTGAGTGAAATCAGGAAGCTGACCCCAGTTTGCACATTTGCCTTTCTCGATTACAGCCCGGGCATCCTTCAAGGACGCCATCTTCAACGGAAAGTCCTCTTCAACCACGGTTTCAGTCGATGCCAAAGTTGGAGGTACCTCCTCAAAATGCTGAAAGGGGGTTTCAATAAACTCCCCGTCCATCTCGATATACTGGAATGAATTCAAGTGACTAACCATGTATTCCTCCTCACCCTGCACAGTAACAATCTTCCCTTTGACAGGGTATTTGAGCTTTTGGTGTAGAGTGGATGTTACTTCCCCAGCCTTGTGAATCCAGGGTCGACCCAACAGGCAAGAATAAGATGGACGAATATCCATTACATAAAACGTTGAGTCGAAGACTTGGGAACCCACACGAATAGGAATGTCTACTTCACCGTGCACCATCCTTTTAGAACCGTCGAAGGCTCTAACAATGATATTACTAGGTTTCAATTCCAGGCCCTCACAATCCAAGCGATCCAATGCCTTCTTGGGCAAAACATTCAGGGAAGAACCGGTATCCACCAACACGTGTGCGAGAGTAGTGCCCCTGCACTCTATGGAAACATGCAGGGCATCATTGTGATTTTTCCCTTTGGCGGTGAGGTCAGCATCTGAGAACCCCAAGCCATTGTCGGCTGTTAAATTAGCCACATAGTCAGTGAATTGGTCCGCGGAGGTCTCTTGCGGCACATGGGTCGTTTTAAGAAATGAAATCAGGGCTTTTGCATGGGCCTCGGAGCATAGCAGCAATGATAGCATAGAGATTTTGGAGGGAGTATGCCCCAACTGTTCAACAACATTGAAGTCACTCTTTTTAATGATTTTAAGGATTTCCTCCATCTCTTGTTGGGAGGCTTCAACAGCAGTCTTCTTTGGTGCCTCCTTCCTTGCAGGCAAATCGGTAGCAACTTCTTTGCCCCGAGTATCAGAGGACTCGGCGGCAGTAGTAGACACAGGAACTTGATTCGGAACATGCACACTTGCGGGTGTGATGGTTAGAGGTTTTCGGATAACTGGAGGTGCAATGTCAGGCGAGAAGAGCCTGCCACTGCGAGTAATCTTGGCGGGACCAGTGATGTTACTGATACTGGTACCGGTGTTGAACTCCTGCTTCACTCCAAGCACATACACGTCGGCCCCATAATGCCATGGGACAGCTTTATCAGACTCATAGGGGAGAGGCCCTGGGACAGTAATAGTAATGGGTGCAACAGACATAATTTGGACTGGCTTCCTCGGGGGAACTTTGGTAGGATTGTAAATTGTGACAACAGATACTTCTTCAGCGGAAACAAATGGAACAGCAGTTTTCTTGAAGAGAATTTCTTTGCTATCCATCAGGCTTTGGATGCCTGATTTCAGCAGTGGACAACCGGTAGGGATAACAACACACAGGAGGCAACCCTCGCCACAACCCGGAAATAAACCGGCTAGTAGTAAGTTCCTCTTAACAGTCAAAAGAGGGGTAGCAACATCATTCACTGAAACAGCATACAAATCTTCCTCAATGGCATTTACTCTATGCTGGGGCATAGGAGCAGTTACAACATTTGGTCTCTCAGGTGCTTCAAACTGAATTTCCTTCGCATCGATAAGGTCTTGCACCTTATTTCTCAGGGCCCAGCAATCATCAGTAGTATGCTCGGGGCTATCGGAATGATAAGCACAACGGGCATTTGGGTTATACTTAGGAGATGCAATATTCACGACCTTCGGAGCCTCTTTGACGGTCACCAAGTTGGTTGATAACAGTTGCGGTAAGATTTGTGACAAGGTCATACTCAGCCTAGTATACTGCCTCTTGGGCCTTTCACCTCTTTGTTGATTGTACTGCTGAGGAGCAGCGACGGGTTTTGAAATGACCAAGGCATTGACGGCTTGGCGACTTTCTGGCTTATCTTGTCTTCTAGGACCATAGACTGCACTTGCTTCTTTCTTGAAAGGCCTTTTCTCAGTACTTGCGGAGGCAGCTTTTTGTATCTTTCCTGACCTGATGCCAGCTTCAATTCTTTCTCCCGTCAGAATCAAATCCGTAAACCCAGCGGAGGAGTTACCAACCAAATGATTGAAGAATGGACCAGACAAGGTCCCTAGAAACATATCAACCAACTCACGATCAGTCAATGGAGGTTGCACCCTGCCAGCCAAATCTCTCCATTTTTGTGCATATTCTTTGAACCCTTCGCCCGTTCCTAGAGACATACCCTGAAGTTGGGTACGCGTAGGAGCGAGATCAGAATTGTATTGATATTGTCTGTAGAATGCGGTTGCCAAATCTTCCCAGTGTCGGATACTAGTTCCATCTAGTTGGTAGAACCATTCAAGCTGTGACCCCGAAAGGCTATCTTGGAAGAAGTGAATCCAAAGGTTCTTATCTGCCGTGTAAGGTTGGATCTTCCTTACGTACGACCGTAGATGCAGCTTTGGACAGGAAGCCTCGTCATATTTGGCAAAGGCAGGCGCCTTAAACTTGTGTGGAATTACTACCCCAGAAGATAACCCCAAATCTCTGAAATCCAGCCCCGGCACATTCTGAATCTCCAAGGCGCTCAAGCAGTCCTCCAATTACTTGTATCTGTCAGCAGCAAGTGGGTATTGTTCGTCATTGTAGTCCGTCTCGTTGTCAGAGACTGCAGGACTAGGAGCTCCTCCCCCTTGGGGACTGTTTTTCTCAGCAGAAGAAGTAGTTGGATCAGCCTCATTATGGAGTGTGTTCCCAAATCTGCGTCCGGTGTTGAACAACGCAGTCCTCTTTTTCTTCTTCTTCTTCAGGAGTAGAGTCTTCAACTCTTGCTACCCTTGGGCCAGGCTCAGGACCATCTCTTGAAACTGGGCACTTTGGGCCTGAAGGGCCTTGATTGCTTGCTCACTGGATGAGTCTGGATTCAAGATGACTGTTCAAAATAAACAGCGAAGGAGATTAAGCAACCTGTGAAAAAGGGTACCTGTTATGCATATGGTGCAATGAGATGCGTATGTTTTATGTTTTCAAAGACAAACAAGATTCAACTTTGTAGACAAAAGGGAAACACACTTCATTAGATTCAAATTTTAAATTGTTCAACAACTCGCCCTTAGGCATTACAGGAATGAAAAATACTGAAAAGGAAATAAAAGTTGTAAAAGGAAATATCCCAAGCCCATTAGTGCTCCCATGGCCTCCTCTTCTCAGTGTGGATGTAGTTATTCAGGATCCGCTCCTCCTCCAATTGCTTAGTCAGCCTCTGGACCTTCCGCTCTTGTTCGTTGAACTTTTCCCGATAAAAATCCCGTTCTTCCTTTAGTTGCGCCCAAGATCTCTTCATTGTGTCAAAATCAGTGGGTATCTGAGGAGGGAGGACAGTTGGAGGAACCCCATCTTCATCAGGAGATTCAAGAATGATAGATCTGACAGCTTCGTACGGCATACCTAACTTCTGAGCATGGATGCGGACCCATCTGCAATAGGGTTCCATTGGTAGAGAAGTCTTTGGTCCCAACTCATGTGGGTCAGCTTTGTGAATTATGTCCCAAGCCTTAATGAATCCATGGCGTAGTTTGTCATTGTCTACCTGAAATTCAAAATGGAAGTGAGGAACCAACATTTCATGAGGCCCAACTCTTCTGGCTCTTCCAAACTGGCGGAGAGCTAAACATGGATTATAAGAGATTCCTCCTTGGATACCAATCAATGGAACATTAGGGTATTCTCCGCAACGATCAATAACAGCTACCTCATCCAAACCTCTGAGAGTCCAAGTGATGTCATTATCAGTGAGAGACATTAACCTATGAGCCCAACCCTTTCCTTCTTCATTCTTCAGCACGAACTTAGGAAGGTGCGAAATAAACCACCTCACTAGCAAAGGAGCACAACACCACGGAGTTCCCCGTTTCCGGGCAGTACGAGCATAGAGTTGTTGCAGGATATCACCCAAAAGAGTGGGTACAGGATTCCGAGACATGAAGATCCTTATGGCATAGATACTGATGAAGGTGTCAGGATTGGGGAACAATACCAGACCATAGATTAAAAGAGCCAGAATATCTTCGTACGCCTTGAAGTCCAAGTCATTCCAGAAATCATTAGCCTTGCCAACCAGAAATTTGACCAAAAAGCCCTTAACTCCACTTCTAGTTTCCCAGTTAGCCAATACCTCTTCTTTGGTCAAGGGGAGAACTGCAGCAACCTCTTCAGGCCTAGGAGTATTTTCCAAGCCAGTGAATGGAGTTTGCTCCAAGACAGGGATACCAAGAATATAAGAGAATTCTTCCAGGGTAGGGACCAACTGGAAGTCTTGAAAGGTGAAGCAATGATACAGGGGGTCATAAAACTGGGTCAGGACACTGATCAGTTGTTGGTCCCATTTTGCAATGATCAAGCCAAGGAGAGAACCATGCTTGTTGATGAAGGAAGAAGTGTTTGGAATCCTACCAACCAAATCCTTGAGCAAAGTTGGTGGTTGAACAAAGTTGAGCCGGACAGTATTCCTACGCACGGGCATCATGATGTCCTACAAAACAGAGCAAAGATGAAACTTTTTTGTCTTTGAAATGGGTTAGTCCTTTATACAGGATGCATGCAATGGTATGATGGCATGATGCTATGATGAGGCATACCACAAGTAATCACACAGGCAAGCATGATAAGGCACACAAGTCACACAAAACAACCGTTAGGTTTCAGGCCAGCATGAAGTTTAGGTATTACCCTCTTTTAGTTCCGTTGGTTAAAACCTGTCCTATCAAAAGTAACCGGGTTCTAGAGGATCTCAAATCATTGACTACCCTCAATCGGTCATAACTCCAGCATCGCAATCTTTTCTTGCGGCCAGAACCATCGCGAGAGTTTAGCCTCAATGAGTGTAGCATACTGCTACTGTTCTAATGGCCAAGTTTGGTCAATTTAGGGTTCTAAGGTTGGTTGGTGTTTAATGACTCCTTAGAAGACCTGTATTCTCCTCGTTGCAATACAAGGGATATAGGTATAGACCAAGGTGCCACACCAACGTAGCCACTGCTTCACCCATGTCGGTCTACGCCAAACAGGTCCCTCACAGATTATGCTACCTAAAAAGGGTATTCCCCAGATCCGGGTTAGGATCTATGAAACTCCAATGCAAAGCCCACAATTATAAAAGCAAATAAGACAAACAATTGAAAACAAGGGTGATCTAAGCCCTAAGGTTACTCCACTTTTAATTGTCCCCAGTAGAGTCGCCAGTTCTGTGATACGATGGGAGAACTGACTGTGGTTTTGCGTTTGTTTTCGCAAATGTTTCAGTTGAGCAAGAGTCGCCACCGACTTTTATTTTATCCTAAGGAAAGGTTAAAAAGCACAACAAAAACCTTTTGAGATGTTTTCTTGGGTTCGGGGAGTAGATTATAGAAAGGGAAGGTATTAGCACCCTTTCTATCCATGGTTATCCATGGGCTCTTAGTTACTTGCTTAGATCAACTTGCCCTTTTTTTCAATTATTTGAAATGGTACTCTTGTATGTGTGTGTTTGAAAATGTCTTGAAAAGAAGCCAATGTGGTGGCAACCTTTGTAATGATCCATGTTGGGATGTATACAAAGGTGTATGTCTTTTGAAAAAGGTTTTCATTCATTTTTGAAAATTGTTTTGAAAGTGTAGTGATGTGTGGTTTTAGAAAAATAGGCAAGTGTTTGGTTTTTTTTGCAAGTTTGATTCAAGTAACTAAGAGGTTATCTACTCCTAAATTTCTCAAAGATTATTGCTATTTTTTAACCCTTTTAACAAGTTTGTTCCACCATTGCATTTGGTGGACAATCTTATGTTAGGATGTGAAAGGGACGGGCGCGGGTCATCGTTTAGACCATAATTGCAATGGTGCCAAGTATCTTTGGGCAATTTTCTTTAAGGGACTTGATCATTTGTTTAGGCAACTTTTTTGAAGGCGTCATCGAGGGACTATGATCATTTGATTGTTTGTTTTGCCCAAAGAGACCTGACATGCAATATGGCCCATTTATTTGAAGGCAACAAGTGGAAAACCCTAGGGGGTGCAAGTGTGATAAGTGTTGTCCATTTTCATGCTTGTTTATCTTGAAATTAGGTCAAACTATTTTTGTCGTTTTTGATTCGCATACAAACCCTAATTCTAACATGGTATAATTAGAAAGCAATAAAGTGAGAAAAATAAATTTACTAAGCTATTACAACACAATATATGGGAAGGGGGGTACAAATGTTCAAATGGGGATTTTGACAAGGAATTTAAACCTAAACTATTACATCAATATTGAATTATTTACAAGATAATTTAATTGTATAAATAAAATAAGAATAAATATGTAAGATGCGAAAATGTTTTTTATGTATATGAAAAAGAGTATTTTTGTATGTCAAATAAACAAAATAAAAAGTATTATTTTTTGGAGTTTTTTATATTTAGGGCAAAACCCTAATTTTATTAAATAAAATGTATTATTTATTTATTATGTATAATATTTATTTATTATATACAAAAATAAAATAAAATGAAGTATATTAGTCAAAAAGGCATTTTTTATATTAAATATTAATAAAAAAATAAAAGTGTGTATATTTTGTATTTTAACCTAAATATTCTAATAAATATATATATATATATATATATATATATATATATATATATATATATATATATATATATATATATATATATATATATATATATATATATATATATATATATATATATATATATATATATATATATATATATATATATATATATATATATATATATATATATATATATATATATATATATATATATATATATATATATATATATATATATATATATATATATATATATATATGTATTATTTACTAATATGTATTATATATGCAAATTAATAATATTTAATATTTAATAAAAAAAAGTATTTTTTTATATAAAATATTTTCAGAAGATAAATCAAAATAAAAAAATGAAAATAAAAATGTGTTTGTATATGTTTAGTATTTTTTAATAAAAATGTATCTATTTATTTATTTATGTATAAAAACTAACCTAAACAAACAAATACCTAATAAATAGGAAAATAGTGCAAAAAATTATTTTTATATTTTTTATATTATGAGGAAAAATAAACAAGTCAAACCAAAAAAAGAAAAGTCAAAAAAATCATTAAAATGAACAAAATGGGCTCAGGGGGTGTAGAAGCAAAATCAGGGTGCAAAAAGAAATGTGAAACAGGCCCAGCCCAGAACCAGGTCATCTTCAACCTCAGAACATTTTTGTTCAAGCAAACACGCGTTTTCTATCTCCCAATTCCTGGACTTTTAAGCAAAACTTTCAACATGAAAAATGTAGAGCATGAGAAGACGAATCCAGGGATATAAAGAACTTTACTTAACTCTCTAAGATGAGGGAGAATTTCTTCTCCCCCAATTCCTGACCTAGTTTTTCATCAATGTTCAGACTCAAAATTCTCTAAGCATACATAATATAAATGAAATCTAATCACATGGGCATGTTCAGGGCTATGATTGTGACATGTTTCCTTCATAAACCTAAAGCTAACAATGCCTATACTAAGAGATAGAACTTCATGAATATACCTGTTCAGTTGGAATCGTGCCTTGCAATGGAGGAGCTTTCAGGGAAAGATGATGATTTGTACAGCTTCCTTGAAGTGTGAGGATGCTATTCCAAGCTTTACTTTGTCTTGAAACCTTTTGAATCGTGCTATAGAACTTCAACTGCAAAACAAGAAAATGAAAATGGTGATGATGCCTGGGAGTGTTACAGGTCGTGTCTTAGGTTTTGGTTAGCTTGCATTGATGGTAGGGAAGGTGTTTGAACTGGTTTGGGCAAGAATGTATGAAAGGATTGAGCTAGGGAACTCAATCTGCGGCAAGCCCTGCTTTTGTGCAGTTCAAAGGTGATTCTGAGTTTGTGAAGGTATTGAGGATCTTAGGGTCGTGCTTCAGCTTAGGATGAATGTTTGGAATGTGTTTGATAACTTTCTCTAAGCCTTGGTTCACTGATATGGAAGTTGGTATATGTTATGCTATCTATCTTGAACTTTAAGCAAGCAATGGTCAAGTTGTGCTTCTAGCCTGTACAGGCCCCCATACTATGCTGCTAAACTTCTCCTTGATCAATGTGATTAACTCATAAACTTGTGCCAATTAGATTTCCTTTGTACCTTCTTGATTTGCTTTAGACATAAAGTGTAACTTTTGCAAAAATGGATATAATGCTTTTTCCAATTTGTGATTAATCCTTTAGGCAATGCTTGAACACATAGAACATGGTATTGGCACAAAGGATTGTCATTAAATTTATGAGTGTAATTGAGATAAAAGACCTGTAATCAAGTTGTGCAAGCTGAGATTGAAATGCATAGTGTTATGAACATGTAACTTGGCCAATTCAAAAGTGAGTTTTTCCCATATTGCAAAATTCGATTCTCTCTAACCATGAGGTTTTTTTATGAGTTCTTGGACATTTTGGAAAGCTTGGAATGTTTACTAAAATCCATCTTTGAAGTGCAAATTTAAATTCCAAGTGGAAGTGTATGGAAAATGGTCTTGAAGTTAGGTAAAAAACTTGCCTAAAATAGGTCAAATTTTCACTAAGTTAAGAATGGTTTGGTACCCTTGTTCCAAAAATTGTAACTAGAGATACAAGCCTATTTTGGGAAAACTTTGTGAATCAAAGTTGTAGATTATGCAATAGGCTACAACTTTCATGTTTTGACTTTTGCTTGAATCCAAATGAATCTTGGTGAGAAAGTGGGGCAAAGTTGGGAAAAAATTAGGTTTTTTCATAACTTAGAAAAATTCTAAGTTATGAAAAATTCTCATTTCAAACCCTAATTTGCAATTTTTGAATTCTTGGTGAACAAGTTTCATGATTTGGCATGCTTTGATGAAAAATGAATCTTGACCCTTGATTTTGACCAAAAAGTCAAAGTTTGACTTTTCAGTATACAGTCAAAATTGATCAATTGACTGGGAAATTCAACTGTCAATCTTGTGCATTTGGGATCTTTTGAACTTGTTGAGCATGTCAAGATAATTCCATGGGGTCCTTGAGTCCATATGTGAGCTTGGTTTTCCATTGGCTAGGTCAAACAGTCAAAAATTGCCTTTGTGCAGTCAAAACCCTAAAAATGACCATTTTGCCCTTTTGGTGATCTGATCAAATTTCTTGAGGAATTGTGATCCAAACTTGATCAAATGGTCCATGTGAGTTCATAATGTTGATGTGGGTCAATTTTAATGAGATTTGACTGTCAATTGGCCACAGTTGACTTTTTCCCCAATATAGTTGATTTCTAGGTCAACTGTCCAATTGACTGGGCAAAATTTGGAATCAAGACTTGAAACTTGGTATGGATAAACTTGGGAGTCCAACATGAAGCATGAAAGTCATCTTAGGAATTTTAGGTCAAAATATCTTTGTGCAAACACAAACCCTAATTTGGGTCAACAGTGCAAGGAGAAGTCTTGAGCAGAGGAAACCCTAACTAGATCTTGATCTTCAAGGGTCTTGTGATGAGAAAATGTTGAGGAAATGGGAGGGCAAATTTTGGGGTACAACAAAATGTATGATATATATTCAATGTTTTCATGGATCTCTTGGGGTAAACACAAGAGAATGTTAGAGGTTGAACTTTGATCTTTGATTGGAGAACTTTGCACCTGTGGATGTCTTTCCATAAGAATCAAGCTCACCGTGTCGAGTGGGTCATAGCCCCTGATTCAAGTTGTTGCACTTGATATTTGATGGCATTTTCTTAGAGGAGAAAACCTCTTGCCTCTTGGTAGACGTCTGGTTCAATGTAACCCTGCATCAAAAGAACCCTCGAGATCCTTGAAATGGTTATTGAAAATGCTATGGTATGATGTTATGATGTTATGTACATGTATGCAAAAGCAAGTGAGTGTATATACAGGTAATCATATTCACACAAAGCAAACAAGTCCTTAGGTTTAGGCTTGCATGGGGTTTGTAGGTAAGTACCCTCTTGAAGTTAGTTGGCTCGTCCTGTCCTAAAATAGAAACTGGGTTCTAAGGAGCTCAATATCATCGGATTGTTTTCTATGTTCATTGTTTTGGTTTAGCCACTTAACTGGCGACCAAAATATTCCAAGAAAACAACCCTCAATGAGTGTAGTATCGAGTATCTACCAACTTCGGATTGCACCAAAGTCGGTCATCTCACTACCCCTAAAAAGGCTAAGATGGTCAAGTAAGGTTCTAAGGGTTTGTTAGTGCTTCATGACATCACTCAGCGGCCCCGTACTCTCCTTGATTGAACTCAAGGGTTACCGGTACTCACAAATATGTCACACTAACATAGCTTACTGCTTCAACCATGTCGGTATACCCCGCACAGTTCCCTCACAGTTTTATTGCTATTTACCTAAAAAGGTGCCCCCAAATCTGGGTGTAGGATTTACAACAAACCCAAACAAGGACCCAAAAAGTAAAGCAATCAAGGTAATCAAAGCAAGTATGTATGGGTGATCTAAAACCCTAAGGTAACCCCACTTTTAAATTTATCCCCAGCAGAGTCGCCAGTTCTGTGATACGGTGGGAGAACTGACTTGAGTTTTTGCGTTTGTATTCGCACTTGTTCGGTTTAGCAAGAGTCGCCACCGACTTTTTATTTTATCCTAAAGGAAAGGTTAAAAAGCACAGGAAAAACCTTTTGAGATGTTTCGTGGGTTCGAGGGGTAGATTATGAAAAGGGAAGGTATTAGCACCCTTTTCATTCATGGTTATCCATGGGCTCTTAGTTACTTGTTTTAGATCACTTGCCTTGATTTTCAATTGCTTGAAATGGTGGTGTGTGTATGTGTTTTTGAAAATGTTTTGAAAAAGATGCCTTGTCTAGGCAACCGTTGTAACAATTCTTTACTCGAATGTTTTACAAAGGTGTGTGTCTTTTCGAAAAGATATTTCAAATGTTTTTGAAAGTTGTTTGGAAATTGTGTTTGTGAAGTGTGTTTTGAAAAGTAGGCAAGTGTGTTTTGCAAGTTTGATCAAGTAACTAAGAGTTGTCTACCCTTAAATTTACTCAAAGATTTTTCTCATGTTTTAACCCTTTTAACAGTATTGTTCCACCATTGTATTTGGTGGACAATCTTGTGTTAGGATGTTAACGGGACGGGCGCGAGTCATCGTATGGACCATGAATGCAATGGTGCCAAGTGTCTTTGGCAATTTTGCTTGAAGGGACTATGATCATTTTTATAGGCAACTTTCGAAAGCGTCATCGAGGGACTATGATCATTTTGATTTGTTTTGTTTTGCCAAAGAAACTCAACGTGCAAGCATGGCCCATTTTGGAAGGCAACAAGCGGGATTACCCTAGGGGTGCAAGTGTGAATTGTGTATTGATTGTCATGCATTTATCTTTGTGTTTAGGTCATCTAGCGGTTGATTTTATTTACATGCAAACCCTAGGTCTAAACATGGTATAATTGAAAGCAATAAATTGCGGGAATTTAAAGTCTATGATATTACAAATAAGTATCCGGGAGTGGGGGTACAAATATTTACAAATGGGGATGAGGCTTATTAGGAGAGTAGTGTCCAAATAAATATACAACCAAATCGGATCGCATTCTCAATGTAACATGTATCAATGTATAAGAATAAAAGATAAGCAAATATATTTGTGTATGTGTATGTGATTTTTTTACAAGTGATGAAAAATAATATTAACCTAATACAATATTAAGTATTTATTATTTTTATGTGTTTTTGTTAATATGTGTAAACAAAAGTTTTATTAAAAGAAAAGAAAATGTGTTTTAAGTTTGAGAAAAATATTATTCAAAGTTCTATTCTTATATATTTTAATTATACTAGCTAAAGAAATAATAAAAAAAAGGTAATTAAGAACATTTTAGATATATATAAAAAAAAGAGTTAATGTGTTATTTTATCTACAAAATTTTAATTATGTTATAAAAAGAAAATAAAAGAATATTGTTAATAAAGATTTAATGTAAAAAAAAAGTATGAGTTAGTTTGAAATAAAAATGGCTAAAAGATTAACTGGGCCTTATGTTTGTCCTTGGCCCAAAACAACACTTGAAAGAGAATCAGAAGGGGGGTACACCCACTGAGGGAGGGGTCAGGCGCTAGAAGTTTCAGTTGGGCTTAACATAAAGATGGGGCAAGGCCCAACGCTTGAGACATGAATTTGTAAGGGTTTGAATTATTTGTTTCATATGGGAATTAGGGTTACGGGCTTGAGTTACAGAGGCGTCGTTCCTTCTTCGCTTCCTTCGTCTTCTTCATCTCTTCTGAGCAAGGCCTTCTGAACGAGCTCTTCGTCCATGGCCACTAGGCGCCAACATCCGTCTCCTCTTCCCTCCATGGATCACTCAGGCAATGGTTGCAAGGTTCGATTTCCCGTTTCTGTGTCTTAGGATTTTGTATTCGAGTTTTGCATGTTTTTTAATCTTTGACAAAAATCTGATTCTTTATGTTACCATTGTTTGTGTGAGGTATGTGAAAGGAAAAAAAGAAGAGATACTACCTTTTACTTTTGGAGACGGAGGAGGACGGTGGCTTGGAGGCGCCTAGGGTGGCCGGAGAGGGAGGAGTGATGAAGTTGTGGGCTTTGTGGAAATCCGGTACCTTTGTATTTTTTCTTTTTAGGGTTTTATAATGATAACCTGAGAACCTTTGCTTTATCTGCTTCTGAACACTTGCTTCTGAAACACTTGCTTCTGTATGCTTATTACTGAGTTTGCTTGATGTGCTGATTTCGAGTATTGCCTTGATGATGTTTATGACCCTATGATGAGCCTAGCTCTGAGGGCTTTGGTTGGTTTGAATGCTTTGTGACTTTTGTTTTTTGGTATAGGCTTGCTGGGTTTTACAGGCTACACAGGGCGTTGAGTTTGAATGTTTTATGGCTTTTCTGGTTTGATGACAGTTTACAGGCTTGGTTTGAGCTTATAGATAGCAGGCTTTGTTTGTAAAGGATTTTTTCTGGCTTAAAGGCTTGTATGCTGGTTTTGATTTATGAGTTTAGTATGTATGGCCTTGAGGGTTTGAACAGGTTTGGGGCTTTTTGGCTTTTGGTTGGAATTTGCTTCAGTTTGTATGGTTAAGGCTTATGCAGGTTGAAGCTTGGTGTTTGTGGCTTGCACATGTTTGCTTTGATGGCTTATGTTTGAGGCTTGATAGGCTTTTGTTCGTTTAAGCTTGTGTTTCTGGTTTGTTTGGGAACACAGGTTTGGAGGGTTTCATTTGGTTTTGGAGGCAGGCCATTGTTGGTGTTGTATCAGTTTGTGTGTTCTATATTTTGTGATATTCTGCCCCCTCTTTAACTGTGTTAAGATAACTTGTTTATATCTTTTTCTCAAGCCTAAGCATGTAAGCCTTTTTCTCTTCTCTCTTCTCTCTCTCCAACAGAAAATCATTTTTTTATTGCTTATATTGTACTATGCTCTGAAAAAGTCTGGCTGGAAAATGATGTTATTTGAATATTTCTTGCACTTGTATCTTTCCTCTGCATACTTTCCATATTTCCTGCATATTGTTGACAACTTTTTGTACTTGTGGATAGCTTGATATCTTTTGGCAGCTTGTGGACAGTTTAGTTGACATTCAGTTTTCCTTTTGAACTTGGTTAGGCATTTTGGACTTTATAGTTTGTACATGCTGTTTGTTTTGAACTGTGCAGCTTGTTGACAATTTGAATTTATGCAGTATGTTTGACAATTTGAATTTGTGCAATATTGTAGCTTTGTGCATTTCATATTTTATTGCAAGCATATTTCTATCCCTCTTTGTGAACCGAGAGTAATCTCGTGATTTGCAGAGAGGGCAAACAAACTGATTCTGGCCAGCTACTTTTAATGATGAATTTTAAAATATCTGTCTGCTTTTTTTCTTAATTCATCTGCATTTGACTTTTTCCCTTTCTTTGTTGTTTTTGCAGATAAAATCAATTGAGCAAAGGAGCATCAGATAGAGGATGAAGATTTTGAATAGATTTTAGGATAGTTTCAATTTATTTTTAATCATTGTAACAGTATTAATGTAAACATCTGTAAATAAATTTACAGTGCTCAAATAATAATTGTAACAAATAATTAAAGATGAATAAAAATCCTCCTTTGTCAGATATTCTCTTTTATTTCTCTTCAATTGTTTATTTAATTATTTGAGTTTCTTAAATTAAAACAACTGGAAGTAAATCCAATTATTCTGACTTAGAAAAAAGAAATAATTAATAAACGTTCGGCGTTCCGAACAATCCAAAACATTGCACAGTTAATCAAATAGACATCCATATGCCTACCTCTTTACTGATTAAATCAAACCCTGCAAGTTCTCAGTCCAAATGCCTCAACTTTTATCCCATCTCAAATCAAATGCCTTAGCCTTTATCCCAAATGTTTAGACAGAAATTTTGAACCAATGTCAAAACAATGTAACAACCAATTAAAACACTGTGGATTCAAACTCTTCTGAAACTGCGCGCGCAAAACCCTAATTCTTGACTTAACACCAAAGAAACGCCTGTCTGATCAAACTTTGAGCCAAACTCAATCAAACCCTAATAATTTGCTTGAACTGCTTCAAAAGTTAATGGAAACCCTAATTTGGATAGACTGATAAGAAAAAAGTCTGTTTGACTGATTCTTACGCCATTCTGAAAAATCAGGAAAAGCCCAAAGCTGCGATTTCTTGGAAAAGAGAAGAGGGAAAATTTTGGGGTACAACAGACACTCATGTTTGATGGTGCTTCAAACGCACTAGGGCATGGAATTAGGGTAGTACTGACTTCTCCAAAGAATTTTCATAAACCTTATACTGCAAGGTTACATTTTAATTGTACCAACAACATTGCTGAATACATACCTTGTATATTGGTTTTAAAAGTTGTTATTGACCTAAGGATCAAGTTCCTCGGGGTATATGGAGACTCATCATTGGTCATACACCAAGTCAACGATGAATGGGACACCCGACATCCCAAATTAGTTACGTACTAAGATTATGTTTTGGAGCTAGTTACTAATTTTACGGAAATCATTTTCACTTACATTCCTCGTGAAGAAAATCAGATGGTAGAAGCCTTGGCAACTTTGTCAGCCATGTTCAAAGTAACTTGGCCTAATCATGAACCACACATCATGATCATACATTACGAAAGCATGCACACTTCCTTGCAATTGAAGAAGGCCCAGATAACAAACCTTGGTTCTATGACATCAAGAGGTATTTTGAGAAGTAAGAATATCCAGGAAATGCCTCAATAATTGACAAGCGAACTCTATGAAAGCTGGCAGCAAAGTTCTTCTTAAATGAAGAGGTATTATACAAAAGAAACTATGATATGGTTCTACTCAGGTGCATGGAGAAACATGAATAGACGCACTTATGAAAGAAGTTCACAAGGGAGCCTTTGGGACTCATGCAAATGGGCATGTTATGGCTAGAAAAATATTAAGAGAAGGTTATTATTGGTATACGATGGAAGCTGACTGCTACCATTATACTAAGACATGCCACAAGTTCCAAATCTACGCTGACAAGGTACGTGTGCCACCAGTGCCACTAAATGTCCTGAGTTCACCATGGCCATTCTCAATGTGGGGAATTGATATGATAGGGATGATTGAACCAAAGACTTCCAACGGACACTGATTCTTATTGGTCGCAATTGATTATTTCATCAAGTGGGTAGAAGCTGCTTCTAATGAAAACATGGCGAAGCATGTCATCACTCAATTTATCAAACAAAATATCATATGCATATATGGAGTTCCTATCAGGATTATTACAGACAATGGGTCCAACTTGAACAATAAAATGATGAAGGAGTTATGTGACACTTTCAAGTTCGAGTATCATAATTCATCACCTTACCGATCTAAGATGAACGGGGCCATTGAAGCTGCCAATAAAAATATCAAAAAGATCATCCAGAAAATGGTGAAGACATATAAAGGTTGGCACGAAATGCTTCCCTTATAACTACATGGATACCGTACCTCAGTACATACTTCAACTGGTGCAACTCCCTTCTCACTTGTTTATGGCATGAAGGTTGTACTCCTTGTTAAAGTGGAAATTCCATCGCTACGAGTCCTCATGGAAACTAGCTTGAAGAATCAGAGTGGGTCTAGACACGACTTGATCAACTCAAAATCATTGAGGAAAAACACTTAACAACTTTTTTCCATAACCAATTGTATCAGAAGAGGATAAAGAAAGAATTTGATAAAAAGGTCTATCCTCGAGTGTTCAAAAGAAGGAAATATAGTTCTCAAGAAGACTCTCATGCCTCATCTAGATTCACGCGGTAATTGGACACATAACTAAAAAGGTCCATATGTGGTTAAAACGGAATTCTCAGGAGGAGCTATTATCCTTGCAACAATGGATGGGGAAGAACTACGGCATCCTATGAATTTTGATACAGTCAAAAAATACTATGTATAAGAAAAGCCCGCTAAGTCGAAAACCCGAAAGGGCGACTTAAGAAAAAGTGGCGTCCGGGTGGATTGAAAAGCCTAAAGTCTGATCCAGGAAAAAATTAGGGACATAAAAACAAAATCATCATCCCGGTGGATTGAAAACCCGAAAGGGAGATCCAGGAAAAAGTTAGGGATTCTATTAAAAAAATGAACAAATAGACTACGACCCAAGGATTTACTACATCGACGACTACGAAGGGGAAGAATTAATTCAATCGTTTTTCTTAGAAGCAAAGGGGATTGGAGTTGTCAAAAGACATTGGAGAAATAGCAGTATTAAATATCATTTTACATTACCATTTTCAGTTTTGTTTATTTTCGGTAATTACCTCTTTTTAGGAATTGAACCTTGTACTCTATCCTATTCAAAGGCATTATTTTATCAATAAAATAATTATTTTTCAAATCTTTTCAATTTTTTTTCTTTTTCTGACTTGTTTGTAAAGTACTATGATTATTTCTTGTAAACACTGTGTCGAAATTACTTTGGGGGTATTTGACAAAACAAAAAGCATTGGCAAAACATTAAAAAACACTTTGGTTAGAAAAATGTCAAAAGAAGTTCACTCCTACGCCTACTCCCATGCCTACACCCACGCCCATGATATAATCATCAATATCTCGCTGACACTACTCACAACAATATATTAGAATACAAATCAACTTGGAGATACCGCAACAAAACAACAGACAACATTGGGGAGTAAGTAATCCTGAGGACACAACGATCTAAAGGAGCAAGTTTATCAAAAACATTCATAAACATTTGGTGCATACATATACAAAATACATATCAATCACATTATCGTTGGGCATCATACATAAACGCAGCAGTCATACATTGCATTCAATCACAAGGCACAAGAATATTACAAAAAATCTTGGGGCCTATACCAACTAAGACATTTGCATGAATCATAAATTCAAACCTTAGCATTATTCACATCATTAGCAGTAGATACCTCAATTGAGAATAGACATAACATTTAGAGGTACTACAACTAGAACTTCACTAACTAGTATATCTGAAATTTATATTGTTGTACCCCAAAATTTTCCCTCTCATTTATATTCAATACATCCTCCTAGGATTCCCAAATGCTCAAGGTTGCTCAAGAATTGATCAGACAAATTCTCCTCCTAAGCAATGGATCCACAACTAGGGTTTCACTTTTCACAAAGAAGTTTGGGTTTTAGAGGTCTTAAATGGAATTCATGGTCTCTTATATGTCTCCAAGAATACTCATAGCAAGTTTCAAGCCTTGCATCATAAGTTTGCTCAGTTAATGGTTCAGATGACTGAAAATCAACTATATTGGGTAAAAAGTCAACTGTGGTCAACATACATTCCAAACTTCAAGATTGGTCAACATTAAAATTTTGAAGTCATATACATCATTTGATCAAGGGTTGATCATTATTCCTCAAGAAAAGCCATCAAATCATCAAAAGTCAAAAGTTGCCAAATTAGGGTTTCATTATGAGAAGTCAACTGAACTTTGACCAAGCATAACTTTCACATGTTTCATCAGTTTTTCCCCAACCAAGGCTCATTTTGAAGGAAATTAATTTCTATACCACTTTGCCTCTCTAAGCTCAAGTCTAAAAACTGCTTCATTTGAGAGATATGGGCCAATACATTACAGGCCAATTCAAAAGTCAACAAAAAGACACTTTTTGTCAAGGAAACTCACATCAAGATAAATTCTCCAAATGCAAAAATGATAAAAGGAGGGATTGTAAAGGACATATTTATCTTTCCAAAAAGTCCAGATCACCTTCAAAAGATGAAAATTGAGGGGGTAATGACCAGTGCAAGTTGGGAAATTTTGAGCAAAAGCATGAAGTTCAAATTGAGCAAGCTTGATATTTTGGACTATTGGGCCATTGTTTTAAGGTCCAAACGTGTATTACACTCCTTATACACTTCAGAACTCATTCATACACTCCTTAGTTTTTTTTTGTTTTTTTATTTTAGATTTTTTAGTAATTTAAAGTCAAACTAAAATAAGATAAAACCATATCTTCTTACAAGAGTCCAAGCCCATCCTATCTTTGACTTAATCAAGCACTATATATTCTTCTTCATTCATACAAATACACACGAAAACCCTTGCCTCGAATACTTGTCAAAATATCAGCCATCCCAATCAACCCCAGGGAGATCATAGGATAAGAATGGATCGTTTACAACGATCCAAACGGCCATAAAGTACTTGTACATGCATCACGATTCCATTCTTACTTGAATTTTTTTTTTGCAGCATTTTAACATTTACTGATGCTTGTTATGTGTTTATGAGATTCAATTGTGCAGGAATTACCCATCGTGGAGGTCCCATGCTAGCCAAAATGTAACACACCATAGCAACACCTATTTGCATCGTTTTCGCCATAGCTCTTAAACCAGGCTATTTGAGCCCAAAATAATCGTCCCATCAACCTCGCAGCCCTTGATTTAGGAGGGTAGGATGTTTTTGGATTACTAATTCTGTTTAATTTGTAGGTTTGATAAAAGAAGTCAACCAGAGAAGACGACCAGAGCTAGGGCTCTGGCGCCTCTCCCGTTCAGGCAAAAATCTTATATTATATATTTATTGTTTGATATAAGTTAATAGTTGTATCACCGCCCCAATGGTTGAAGCGCGCGATAAGGTATTGGATCAAAGGTCACGGGTTCGATCCATCCTTTTCCCATTTATTTTCCTTATTTTCATATTTTGCAGGTTAGTTTACAAAACACGCTGAAGCCATATCCTAACACCAAGGCGCGCTTGGCCTGATGGTGAATGAGTTGCTTGAAGGTTCTGGGAGGGTGGGTTCAACACTCACCCCTACTATTTGGTTTATTTTTTACTCTTCCTCCTAAAATTGTTTTTCATAAAACCTTTTCAAATAAACATTTTTAATTTAATAAACCCTAATTTAGTTTTAGGTTTTTTTTAATTTAACCCTAACTAATTTTTAGGTTTTCATTTAATTAGTTTTTTTAGGTTTTTAATTGACTAAATCAATTTAGGGTTTGATTAACTTAATCGATCGATTTCTTTTTTTTAACTAATTAAAATCAATTAGGTCATTAGGTTAACCATCAAACCTTTCTATCAAACAATCACAACACAATTTACTTTTCCTTTTCCTTTTGCTTCGCGTATTTTTGTTATTTTTGAATTTTTCCAATTATATATCCGCTTACGGTTTGTAATAGTTTAATTAGGATTTTATTTCTATTTCCCCCCGTTTTTTCTATTGGTACCCCCATTCCTGAAGCCTTGCAATAGCGTAGGAATCTTTAATTTCTACCTTTACTTTCTAATTTTATCGCTTTCCTTATAACTGCTTAGCTTAATAGAATTGTATGGTAAGATTAAAAGCAAACAATAGCTAATTTTAATCAAAGACAAATACTTAATACACAATACACTTCGCACACCTGAACCTCTAGGGTAACCTCACTTGTCACCTTCAGAATGAAAAAGTAGTCATGTCCCTCTAACGTGGGGACGCTTTAGCACTATCCCTCGATTAAGAAGATCATAGTCCCTCGATGACCCTTTCGAAAGCTGCCTTCACTAAATGATCTAGTCCCTTACGATAAAATTGATAAAACGTCCCAACGGGTTTCCTTTATGATTGTACGATGACTCGCGCTTGTCCCTTCACATCCAACGATAGGGCTTCCTACTAACTAATGGTAAGATAACACTATCTAAAGGAGGAGGAAAAGAACGATAAAGACCATGAGTAAGTATAGAGTACTGTTAATAGCTTGCTCACATTTTTCAAGATAAAAACATTTCTCACAATCAAACTTTCAAAATATTTTCAAATAAACACTTTGTACGCATTCTTAACCAACACAAGAATCATTACAAAGTTGCCTAACTATTGGAAAATTTCAAAATATTTTCAAAACACATAATACATAACACAAAACATTTCCAAACAAAGTAAGCTAGCGATTAAGAGCCCGTAGATAACTGTGGATGAAAAGGGTGCTAACAGTTTCCCTTTTCATAACCTACCCCCCGAACTCAAAATCAAAAAAGGTATTTCCTGTTTTTTTCACCCTTTCCTTATTGGATAAAAGAAAAGTCGGTGGCGACTCTAGATATCCACAACATTTTATTTTCTTGTGGGGTTACCTTTAGAGTTAGATCACTTTTAAATGCTTTTCTTGTTTTCTCTGTATATCTTACATTTTGGGGCTTTCTCAGGTTTACTTTTCTTGTAAAGATCCTACACCCGGACCTGGGGACATTTTAGGTAAGTAGCAATAGATCATGGAAACTATAAAGTGTATACCGATATTGTTGAAGTGATGGCTATGTTAGTGCGACACATTGGTCTGTACTGGTGTCCCTCGAGTCAGTCAGGGAGAATACTAGGTTGTCGCGTGGTGTCATAAGCACTAACTGATCTTTAGAACCTTAATTGACCCAACTTAGCCATTAGAAGGTAGTGAGATATCCTGTTTTGGTTCAGTCCAAAGTTGGTTGATACTACATGCTACGCTCATTGAGATTCGACTCTCAGGTTTTATTTGGCGGTAAGTCGGTTGTCGTGCTACACAAAATTCGTGGGAAAAATCAGTGATATTGAGATCCCTAGAACCCGATTACTTCTTTAGGACGAGTTTAGCATACTAAAATTCAAGAGGGTACTTACCTACGAACCACATGCAAGCCTTAAACCTAAGGCCTTGTGTGCTTTGTAACACCCAATCCTACCTGACAATATATATATATAAATCAGAGTTATAAAAATTCTACAACTGAATCAGGATGCCACAAATTCAACTTAAAACAATGACATTCATTACCGATACATAACACATTAAACTTAGATGAACCAACATCAAAGATAACTCAATCTTAAAAAGAAACAGCAACTTTCATAACTACGCAGTGGAGTCATAATATTCAACTTAAAGAAAATGTAACATCTTTGTCCAATTAAGACAACTTCAAATAACAATCATTTAAAGAACAACAACTTAAAGTTTAATCAATTGAACTAATAACAACAATAAAACATCAAGTTTTCATCCACCAAAGTGTTACGTATTTGAGCAATGACACCGACTCGAACTATTGAAGGTAAACCGCCTTCACTCTGGATTACCTGCACGTTACCAAAATCGGGGTAACATTCAAACAAAAGGGGTAAGATATCAAACATTATAATAGAACACATGTGTGATAAGGTAGGATAACTGACTTGAGGGTTTTGCGTTTTATCGCAAATGTTGCGGTTAGCAAGTGTCGCCACCAACTTTTCTTTTATCCAAAATGAAAGGTGAAAAAGCACCGGAAAGACCTTTGAGATTATTTCTTAAGTTCGGGGGGTAGATTATGAAAAAGGGAAGGTATTAACACCCTTTTATCCATGGTTTTCCATGGGCTCTTAGTTACTTGCTAGATCACTTGCTTTTGTTTGAAATTGTGCTTTGTGTGGTTTTTGAAAGTATTTTGTAAAGAGGTCATTGTTTAGGCAATCTTTGTAATGATTCTCGTTCGTAAGAATGTATACGAAGATGTTGATCTTTTGAAAATGTTTTCAAGTTTGTAAGATCTTTTTGAAAGTGTAGGTGTTTGTTTTGAAAATATCAAGGATGTTTGTTTGAAATGGAGCAACTAATTAGGAGCATTCTACCTACTCAAATGTCTTTCTTGTTCATTTTCTTTTCTTTTGACATTGTTATCTTACCACTGATTTGGTAAGCAACCCTATCTTTCGATGATAACGGGACGGGCTTGGGTCATCGTATAACCATGATTAGCAATGTTGCAAGGTACCTTAGCATTATTTTTTAGGGACTAATATCATTTGTAAGGCAACTTAGATAGCGTCATCAAGGGACTATGATCTTGTATTTGCTTGTTTTTACTAAGATACCTCGAATGCGTAATATGGCTATTTTGTATAAGGCAACCAAGTGGAATAACCCTAGGGGTGTTTGTGTGCAAAATGTATTATTTTCATGCTTGTTTTTATCTTGAATTAGGGTTTTCTAAGTGTTGGTTTTAGTCTTTCCATACAAACCCTAATTACTAGCATGTTATATAAAAGTGATAAATTGCGAAATTTAAAGTTATTACGCTATTACAACATTTGTGGGAGGGGGGGGGGGGGGTATACAAATTGTGAATGGGGATTGCGAGAATTTAAACCTAATTAGTATATTACAACCATATTGAATTGGTATAAATATACAAGGAATTAAATAAATACAAAGTATAAAAATGAATAAATATACAAGGATATAAAATTTAAAGAAATGTATCTTTGTTTGATTTTCATGAAAAAAGGATTTTTTTTTCTTAACCTAATTTAAATAAAGAAAATAATTAATTAAATTTGAATTTCATTAAGAAAGGATTTAAAATGGAAACCTAGTTCTATTAATTAATCAAAAGAAAATATGTTGAAGATAAGTATTTTTTGGTAATTTTATCTTGAAAATATTTATAGCATTATAAAATATGTTTTAGTCTTTTTATAATATCAAAAATAATGTATTTAAATTAGTATGAAAGAAAATAACAAATAACCTAATTTTATTTATATTTACAAGATAATAAGTAAAAAATATATAAAGTATAATTAATGAAAATATTTTTTTGTGAGAAAAATAAAATAAACCAAGTCAAAATATAAATATATCATTTTTTTGTATTTTATGACTTTTTTCAATATTTTAGAAAATATATTTAAGAAAATAAAATAAATAAATTAAAAAAAACTTGGGCCAGGGGTGCCATTAGTCAGTAGGGAGGTCAGTGAGCAAAAATAAAAACAAGTCAGGCCTAAAGGGACCCAACGCCTGCCAAAAACAACAAAAATCATAAAAGTGAAAATGTGAAAAATGAAAAGGGTACCACTGGGGATCGAACCCAGGTCCCATAGGTTACAGGCACGCGCTTCTACCACTGGGGTGGCTATACATTCGTTAATACAAACAAAACAATAAATATGTAAGGAAAAACGCACCCTGATGACTTCATCTTCAACCTCCAGCCAGACCAACTATAACTTGCTCAGTTCTCATCAAAAATGAAAACTGTAAACATGAAACTTGTATCAAATTTTCTCACGATTCTAGAAATTTAAAGTATTAAATCTATAGATCAAAGATAAGCATGAATTTTAATGGCCCTAATCTTATCCCTAAAAATTTCAAAAATTTCAGTTTCAAAATTCTCTAAGCTCAAGCAAAATTAATGGAAACTATGGACATGGTTAGATTCAAGGCAATGATATCTACATGTTTTGTTCAAAATAAACTATTGATGATGATTGTATGAATATTTTCAAGTTAAGAAAACTTACCTAAAAACTGGAAATCGTGTTTGGAGTTTGAGCTTGTTTCAGGCAGTGGTGATGATCAGGTTAGCTTCCTTGGGGTCCTAGGAAGCTAATGCAATGGTTTGCTTGAGTTGAGAGTGGCTGAAATGACCTGGAGAAGTCAATGTGAAATGCTCTATTTTTGGTTATGGAGGATATGGTAAATGATGTTACAGTAATGAAATAGGGACATGGATAGGTTAGACTTGATGTAAGGAAGCTTTAGAAACTAAAAGGCCAAGAAACGCACGAGGGAAATGTCAGTTTGAAGTTCAAGGTCAGAAACTGTGCAACAATGGAGTTTTTCGGAAATTTCTGATTTAAGAGACTTTTGGTTTATTTCAGGGTACTTAAGCTCGTCCTGTAGCTCACAAGTAGTGACTTTATTTATAAGCAACAAGCTTGGAGACCTCTTGTTGATCAGAATTCAAAATCACAAGTTTATGCATAACATGTGATTTTTGAGAAATTCAAGTTTCCATGCCTTATACTTGGTTATAGATTTGTTAACCACTTTAAACACAACACTTCTAACTTTGTGGATGGAGTGTAATCAAGGAAAACAAGTTGGGAGCTCAAGAAGCTGACTTTGTGCATAAAGCTTGCTTTACAAGAATGGATATGTTACTTTCTCCCTAAAATGGCAAATTGATTTGGACAAAGCTTGAAACACTTGGATAATGGCATAATCAGTTGTGTAAACTATTAATTATGGAGTAAAAAACAAGTTTGAGGCCTGAAAAGTGAGGATTATGCAGCATGGATATGGATTTGGTTCATCTGTTCATCAAAAATGACTTGTAATTCAAGTGACAAAACCCTAACTTCATCTCTTTGATTCTCCCTACTCAAGAATGATCTTAAGGAGTTTTTGAACATTTTGGAAAGCTTGAAATGTGATCTACAACCAATCTTTGAATTTATTTTGAATATTACCCTTGGAACTATATGAAAAAGTTCTATGAAGTTGGGTCAAAATCCTGACCAAATTAGGGTAAAATTTCACTAAGTGTTTAGTTTTATGACCCTATGTTCATAAAATTATAACTTGAGATCCAAGAATTTTTGTAAGAAGTTGTGTGATGAAAAGTTGTAGATTTTATGGAGATATACAACTTTTATGTTGAGAGTTTCTCTTGAATCATCTTATATCATGGTGAAAATTTTGTTTAAAGTTAAGAAAAAACATGAAATTTCCAACACTTAGAAAAATTTCTAAGTTTAGAAAATTTGACTTTTCAAAATGAAATCTTGACTTTTTGATTTCTTGATGAATAAGTTTCATATTTTGACATGTTTTGATGAATTATGATCTTTGGCACTTGAATTTGACCAAAAAGTCAAAGTTTGACTTTTCAGTGTACAGTTGACTTTTGATCAGTTGTCTGCAAAATTCATCTGTCAATCCAATGGACTTGCAATGTTTTGAACCATGTCATTAGGTAAAAATGATGAAATATGACTCTTGATATCATTCCTTAAACCAATTGACCATTTGATAGGTCAAAAATCAGAAATTGCCCTTTCCCAGTCAAAACCCTAATTTTGACCATTTTGCCCTTTTGGAGATTTGATCAAATTTCTTGAGGAGTTGTAGTCCAAACTTGATCAAATAATATATATGAGTTTGAAATTTTGATGTGGATAAAAAATTATGAAGTTTGACTATAAATTGGCCATAGTTGACTTTTTCCCAAATACAGTTGATTTTTAGGTCAACTGCTCAATTGACTGATCAAAAATGTAATCCAAGGCTTGAAACTTGACATGAGTAATATTGGGGGTCCATAATGATCCATGAAAGTCATATGGGGCATTAGAAGTTCCTAAATACCTGTGTAATCTCAAACCCTAATTTTGGTCATCAGTGCTCAAGGAGGTGTCTTGAGCTGATCAAACCCTAATGCAGTCTTGAGCCCAAGGAGATCATGTTAGAAAATTCTTGATAAGTGAGAGGGAAAATTTTGGGGTATAAAAGCTTCCCCTGTTCAATCTTCTTAAATATGAAGAGTTAGATTGGTGACTTTTTCCATTCGTGACTCGAAGGTGGAAGATGATTGAACACTAAAGTGCCCAGAAATTTGCACTCGATGATGTGATGGTTGAGGGAATGGGCTTAAAGATGA
This sequence comes from Vicia faba, assembly GCA_948472305.1. Lineage (NCBI taxonomy): Eukaryota > Viridiplantae > Streptophyta > Magnoliopsida > Fabales > Fabaceae > Vicia > Vicia faba. The sequence goes on from OX451737.1 coordinate 590,544,502, forward strand.
CATTTGGAGAGGTGATAGAAAGTTGCGGGGGATGGGCTTGTAGATGCCATTTGGAGAGGTGATTGCTGAATTGTAATTTGTAAGCTGAAAGAATGAGTATCAGAATGGCGTCCGTGTCTGGAGTGTATTTGTATTGTATCTGAAAGAGGCTATGAATGAGTATTAGAATGGTATTTGTATCTGGAGCGTAGCTGAACTATATCTGGAAGCTGAATTTTGAATTAGTATCAGAATGGTATTCGTGTCTAGAGCGTATCTAAACTGTATTTGAAGATCGAATCTGAATGAGTAGCATAATGACGTCCGTGTCTGGAGCGTATCTGAACTGTATTTGAGAGTTGGATGAATTTCAGGATGGAATCCGTGTCTAGAGCGTATCTAAACTGTTTCTGAAGATCGTTATCTGAATGAGTATCAACATGGCGTCTGTGTCTGGAGCGTATATGAACTGTATCTGAAGATCGAATCTGAATGAGTATTAGAATGGCGTCCGTGTCTGGAGCATATCTGATCTAAAAATTTTGAACATTTCTTAATGGTAGCTGTTAACCTTATCCTGAAAAGGGTAAAATGTTAGCTAATATGTAATGTTATGTTATATGAAATGCATAGTATAATGCATTGATGTTATCAATGTTTATGATATATGGATGTGATATACGTGTATGTAATCTAATCTGCTGCACTGTTTGTTGGATTTGGGGAAAATAAATCCCTGACCACTACTGAGGATATGGAGTATAAGTGTTCATGTTGTGAAGTTGAAGTGCTGATGAATTTCTATTTAGAGAAATAAACTCTGTTGTAAGGGGAATGTCGTGTACTGTTTGAAAAATCCTGGTTGGGGAATTCTGAGAAATTTGGCAACTTCTACAGGGAATTTATAAACTAGAAGCTTTGTTCCGCTGGGGATTAAACTGCTTACTGTGGGGAATTTTATGGAGATAAACTTAGAGAGATTTCCCTATCCCTTAAAGCCATCAACGATTGTCTTTTATTTTGTTTATTTGTAAATAGTAATTATGTTCAAATGCATATGTTCAACAATGAATCATTGGACGTTTTTGTAAACAAAACACAAGCGAAAAGAAAAACAGATAGTTTTTGCACTTTCAAAAGGATATCTTTATATTGAATTTGAGTAAGTATTTTTGTACAATGAGACAAACATTCTAGTAAGAGAATGTCGTCGTAAAAAATGAAAATTTTAATACAAAGAAAAGATATTTATGTGCAATAATCCCATGGTGTTCCCATTCTGCTATAGCCTTTGTATCTCTGAGCATCTTGTTTATTTGTTGCCTTGTCTAAAGATGATTGAATTGATCAGAACCTCTGAGTTTGTCAGTGGAAGCCAATGGTTGTTCGTACGGTGATCCAACGGGACATAGTTATACGCTTTAATTCCCTAAATTTTGCCTGGACCTCCCTTTCGGGTTTTCAATCCACCGGGATACCCTTTTTTGCCCAAGACGCCCTTTCGGGTTTTCATCTTGCCGGGTGTACAGATTTTTTTGTTTTATCCCTAATTTTTTCCCGAAACTTTTTTGGTTCTCCTGGATGCCTAGGTGTGTCAACCTAGCGGGTCTCTTATGCATAGTATCTTTTGACTATGTCTGCGTTCGCAAGGTGTGGCAGGTCGTCGCCATCCATGGTGGTCAAGATCATTGCTCCACCAGAGAATATGTTTTTGATTACAAACGATCCTTCGTATGTAGGAGTCCATTTTCCCCTGGGATCACCTTGCAGCAGTATGATACGTTTGATCCCCGAATCCCCGACTTGATACACTTGGCGTCTGACGTTTTTATTGAAAGCCTTGATCATCCGTTTTTGATACATCTGACCATGACAGACAGCAGTAAGTCTTTTCTCATTAATCAAGTTTAGTTGATCAAGTCGAGTATGGATCCAGTCTTCTTCATTCAACCCTGCATCCTTCATAATTCTTAGAGAAGGGATCTGAACCTCAATAGGCAAAACAACTTCCATGTCGTATACCAGAGAATAGGGTGTTGCCCTGGTTGATGTGCGAGTTATGGTACGATATTCGTGGAGAGCGAATGGTAGCATCTCATGCCAGTCTTTATATGTGACTGTCATTTTTTGTATGATCTTTTTAATGTTCTTACTTGTGGCTTCGACAACACCATTCATCTTCGGTCGGTAAGGGGAAGAATTGTGATGCCGGATCTTAAATTGCTCGCACAAGGTGGTGATCATAGTATTATTCAAGTTTGTACCATTGTCTCTAATGATCCTCCCCGGGATACCGTAACGATAAATGAGATTCTGCTTGATGAACCGGGCGACAACATTCTTGGTAACGGAAGCGAAGGAAGCTGCCTCCACCCACTTTGTAAAATAATCAATGGCCACTAAGATGAAGCGGTGTCCATTGGAGGCGGTTGGCTTGATTTCCCCAATCATATCAATCCCCCACATAGCAAAGGGCCAAGGAGTCGTCAAGACATTCAGAGGAACTGAAGGTACGTGCACCTTATCAGCATAAATCTGACACTTGTGGCAGGTTCAAGAGGGTTGATAACAATCTGCTTCCATGGTAGACCAGTAATAGTGTGCCCATAGGATCTTCTTTGTCATCGCATGCCCACTGGAATGAGTGCCGAAAGTGCCTTCATGTAATTCAGCCATGATCCTTCAAGCTTCAACCTTGTCTACGCACCGAAGTAACACATAGTCATGGTTGTGTTTGTAAAGAATGCCATTACTAAGGAAGAATTTAGCAGAGAATCTCCTTAAGAACTTCTTATTGTTTACTGAAACTCCTTCTGGATATTTTTGAGCCTCGGGATACCTCTTGACTTCAACATCTTGGTGAGCAAGGTGATCAGCTAGTACACTGCCCTTTATTGCTTTCTGGGTAGTATATTGTATATCATATTCCGTCAGGATCATCTGACATCTCGCTATTCTCCCAGAGAGAGCAGGTTTCTAAAAGATGTATTTTATTGGATCCATTTTAGATATCAACAAGGTAGTATAGGTCAACATATACTGTCTTAGCCGGCGAGCAGCTCATGCCAGAGCGCAACAATTTTTCTCGAGCAGTGAATATCTTGTTTCATAGTCGGTAAACTTTTTGCTCAGGTAATAAATAGTGTGCTCTTTTCGGCCAGACTCGTCATGCTGCCCTAGCACACACCCCATTGAATTTTCTAAAACAATCAGATACATGATCAATGGTCTTCCCTCAACTGGTGGCATCAACACATGAGGCTCTTGCAGGTACTCTTTGATCTTGTCGAAAGCAGTTTGGCATTCATCATTCCATTTGACTACTTAATCTTTCTTCAATAGTTTGAACATTGGTTCACAAGTAGCTGTCAGGTGAGAAATAAATCTGGTAATGTAGTTTAAACGTCCCAAGAATCCTCTGACTTCCTTCTCAGTACGAGGAGTAGGCATCTTTTGTATCGCTTTCAGTTTGGCGGGATCCACTTCAATACCTTTATTGCTGACTACAAAGCCTGGGAACTTACCAGACCTTACTCCAAACGTGCATTTATTTGGGTTCAACCTCAACTTGTACTTCTTTAGTCTCTCAAATAGTTTCTGTAAATGATCAAGATGCTATTCTTCTATTTGAGATCTAGCTATCATGTCATCCACATATACCTCTATTTCGTGATGTATCATGTCGTGAAATAAAGCTACCATGGCACTCTGATAGGTTTCCCCAACATTCTTCAGTCTGAATGGCATCACCTTGTAGCAGAATGTGCTTCACTGCATGACAAATGTTGTTTTCTCCATGTCCTCAGGCGCCATTTTGATTTGGTTGTAACCTGAGAAACCGTCCATGAAGGAAAACACTTTCTGATGTGTCGTATTGTCAACTAGGATGTCAATGTGGGGAAGTGGGAAATCACCTTTAGGACTTGCCCTATTTAAATCTCTATAGTACACGCACATTCGTACCTTGCCGTCCTTTTTGGGCACGGGAACAACATTGGCAACCCATTATGGATAGGAGGTGACGGCCAATAACCTAGTGTTGAATTGTTTCATGACTTCTTCTTTAATCTTCTCCGACATATCTGGTCGCATGCGACAGACCTTTTGTTTTACTGGTGGGTAATCCTCTTTTGTAGGTAGATGATGTACCACAATATTTGCATCAAGTCCTGGCATGTCTTCATACGACCAGGCAAAGACCTTAACATACTCGTGTAACAATTGAATCAGGCGCTCTTTGACACTGGGTTCCAGGTTGGCACCCACTTTGACTTCTATTTTGTCTTCCTTGGTACCTAGGTTGATCGTATCCACGGGTTCCTCGTGGGGCTGAATGGTCCTCTCTTCTTGTTGTAGTAATCTGGAAAGTTCCCCTGGTACTTCACAATCTTCCTCACCTTCGTCTTCGGCTTGGTAGATTAGATTTTAAGAGTCACAAAAAGCCATAGCATAACCGTTATCCATGGGATCCACAATGGATGTAGACCTGCATTGTGAGTGTGCGTGTGTGTAAGGGTATAACTATCTTTGAAAGAAATGAAAATGTAAAAGAGAAAAACAATGAGCATAAAGTTTGTATGCAAAACGTCCACGATTCATTGATATCATATGGAAATGAGATAATAACCCTTACAAATGGACCATTGTGCCTCGGGTAAGACACAAGGTTTTAAGAGTTTGAATTGTTTTGATATTAAAGATCCAACAAAATGTAAAGACAAATTACTGTGGGATAAAAGTGATCGGGATAAAATCTCTAGCCTCCCAATTGTTGAGCCCTCCACTGACAGTTGGGAAGATCCAATCCTCCAGGTTGCAACCATCTTGATCATCCTCTACCGTGTTGACTTCACGGTTGTTAATCTTCAGGGGTGGTCCTCCAGTACGAGCGTGGAGTACAGTCTTCTGAGCACATGAAGTGAAACCTTGGCCAAACTTGTCAGACTTGTATGGGATATATGGGAGTTGTCCCCAAATAGTGCACCCACCTTCTTCTATCACTGCTTTTGCATCCTTCAAAGATAACATCCTGAGTGTAGGCCTTGTGATCTTGGGAACAACCCTGGTCACTGCTACATCTTGCGGGACTTCTTCAAAGTGTTGGAATGGAGTTTCAATAAATTCACCATCTAATTCCACATATCTGAAGGAATTGAGATGGTTGATCATATACTCTTCTTCTTCATGAACGGTGATAATCTTCCCTTGAATTGGATACTTCAGCATTTGGTGCAACGTAGAAGTAACAGCGCCAGCATTGTGAATCCATGGTCGTCCAAGCAAGCAGGAGTATGAAGGGCGAATATCCATTACCTAAAAAGTTGAATCAAATGTTTGGGTTCCAACCTTTATGGGGATATCCACTTCCCCATGCACCATCCTTTTTGAGCCGTCAAAATCTCTCACTACTATGTTGCTTGGTTTCAATGTCAATCCTTCACAGTCAAGCCTATCAAGAGCCTTTTTAGGCAATACATTCAGAGATGAGCCAGTGTCCACCAAGACATTAGCAAAGGTTGTGCCCCTGCATTCCACTGAGACATGCAATGCCTCATTATGCTTCCTTCCTCTTGGCGTTAAATCAGCATCCGAGAAACCTAAACCATTACCTGCAGTCAAGTTGGCTACGTATTCTTGGAACTGGTCGGCAGATGTGTCTTGGGGTACATGGGCAGTTTTCATAAATTTTACCAAGGCCTTTGCATGCGCCTCGGAACATAGTAGTAAAACCAGCATGGAAATTTTAGATGGAGTTTTCCCCAGTTGCTCAACTACATCGTAGTCGCTTCTTTTTATGATATTTGGAATTTCCTCCATCTCTTTCCGGGAGGTCTCAAGGATAGCCAATGATTGTGCCTTCGTCTGGACAGGCTCAATCAGAATACTTTTACCTCGAGTCTCGGTTAACTCGGCAGCAGGAATGTCGGTAGCAGGGATTGTAATAGCTTTGTCAGTTGGAGTATTGGTGGAGATGATTGTAGGACTGGGAATAGCCTTCGAAGGAGCAACAACAAAAGGAATGATTATGGATCCAGAAACTGCTTTTGGGGGAGCAATTTCTGGAGAGAATATCCTTCCGCTTCGGGTAATCTTGCTAGTCCCTGCAATATTACTAATATCAGAGTCAACTTTCTCGGAACTTGAATCTTTGGCAGCTGGCCAATCTTGCTTGATACTGTGGTAGTAGACATCCCCTCCATAATTCCATGGTATGGTTTTGTCTGATGAATACGGGACTGGTCCTGACATTGTAATTATCAAATGGGTTACTTTTGGAACTGATGTAATTCTAACGGGTCTTTTGGTGGAGACCCTGGAAGAATTGGCGGAAATGGTAATGATAGAAACATCATTAAAAGGAACAGGTGGAATAGAACCCTTTTCAAATAAAATTCCTTGTTATCTATTAAGCATTGAACGTCTGCTTTCAACAAAGGACAGCTGGTTGGTGAGGACAAACAGAAATGGCAGCTTTCATCACAGCCTGGGAATACACTGGCATTTAATAAGTTCTTTTTGATAGTCAGGAGTGGGGTCATAAGTTCATCAACTGAAGTAACAAACATATCTTCCTCAATGGCGTTAGCATTATGGTCGTGTTTGGGAATAGGGGCAAAAATGACATTTGGCTTTTCGGGCGCATCGAATTCAATCTCTTTGGCTTCAATGAGGTCTTGTACTTTGTTCTTCAGATCCCAACAATTCCTAGTGTCATGGCTGGGACTCAGAGTGGTATGCACAGCGGGCATTAGGATGATAGTGAAGAGAGGTTGTCTTAGGGTGCTTTGGAGCTTCTTTCAAGGTCACTAGGTTGGATCTTAGTAAGTGTGGAAATACTTGAGATAAGGTCATGTTAATTCTGGTGAATTGTCTGACTGGTCTTTCCATCCTTGGTTGGTTGTTTCTTTTCTGATCAGGCGCAAGTTTAGGAATCATAACATCCCCCACCATTGGACGGCGTTCGGCCCAATCTTGATTTCTCTGAGGATAAACAGCAACCACTTCTTTCTTTCTGATGAATGGCTTCCTTACAGCAGCATAGGATGCATCTTTTTGAATCTTTCCACTCTTTATCCTTTCTTCTACCATCTCTTCAGTCAATATCAGTTCAGTAAAACCTGCCAATGAACTCCCAATTAGGTGATTGAAGAAGGGACCAGACAAGGTGCCCAAAAACATATCAACTAACTCTCTTTCAGATAGAGGAGGTTGGACTCTTCCTGCCAAGTCCCTCCATTTTTGTGTGTAGTCTTTGAAGCCCTCACTTGAAACCATGGCCATACTCTGGAGTTGAGTATGGGTAGGTGCAAGATCAGCATTATATTGGTATTGTTTGTAAAAGGCAGCAGCAAGATCTTCCCAATTATGAACCTTGGCTCTTTCTAACTGATAAAACCAATCAAGTTGAGTTCCGGACAGACTGTCTTGGAAGAAGTGTACCCATAAATCTTTGTCAGTGGTATGGGGCTGGATTTTCCTCACATAGGATCGGAGATGCATTTTAGGGAATGAAACTTCGTCATATTGGGCGAACACAGGTGCTTTGAATTTTGGAGGAATAAAAATCCCCGACACTAAACCCAACTCCTCAAGGCACTTTTTGGATTTCCATTGCACTCAACCACTCTTCTAGATGCTTATACTTGTCATCGGTTGGAGGGTATTGTTCTTCAGAATAGTCCTCTTCTGACTCTGACTGGACAATTGTTTCCTTGCCCTTCCCATCTTGATTGTCTTTCTCACTGGATGTCGTTGCAAAGTCTAAGGCCCTTCTTGTCTGCCCTTGTAATCTTTTTCCCATGTTTAGAACTCTGGTTATCTTCTTTGTCTTCTTTTTCTTCTCCTCAGCCAACAAGGTCTTCAACTCTTCTTGTCCTTTGGCTAGGGTCAAGAACAATTGTTAGAACTGTGCATTCTGAGCTTGGAGGTCCTTTACCATTTTCTCGAGATCCATCTTACTGAAATAAACACTAGAGAGATGAGGATACTTGTTGCAAGAAACCTGCTTATGTTATGATGAATGGTAAATGCATATGGAATGTTTTCAAGGATTTTAAGGTTCAAATTTGTTTTATACAAAAAGGAAACACACGTTATATTAATAGATTAAAGCTTGAGTACATCAATTCCTTCTTGGGAAAAATAATACAAAAAACTCTAAGATAAAAAGGTAGCACGCATCCTCTTTGGTGCAATGTAGGCATTCAGAGTCTGCTCCTCATGAAGTAGTCTAGTGAGTTCCAAAACCTTCTTCTCGCTTGCGTAGAATTGGGCTTCAAAATTATCTCGCTCCCCCTTGAGTTGTATCCAATCCCTTTGTAGGTCTTCAAGAGAGGTGGGCATGTCAGGATGTAGGATAGTGTGTGGAACATCTCCTTCCATGACAGGCTCTATGATTACTGGGAGAATGGAGGGATAAGGCATCATAAGACTCTGAGCACGAGTTTGTACCCATTTGAGGTAAGGCTCAAGAGGGATGGAATTTTTATGCCCCAAAGTCTTGCTATCTACCTTGTTTAACATCCTCCAAGCTCGGATAAATCTCTGGCGAAGACCTTGATCGTCGTTGTCGTAGTCAATACCAAACCTTGAATCAGCATCTCGTGCGGGCCATCCCTTCGGGTGTAACCAAACTGTCTTAAGGATAAGCAGGGGTTGTAGGTGATACCTCCCCTAATTCCAAGTAAAGGGACATTAGGAAACTCTCCATAATGGTTGACAATAGTAACATTCTCTATGGATCGGGAACACCAATGAATGTCTGAATGTTTCAGCGTCATCAACCTTTGTAACCACCTCGAACCCTGCTCATTCTTCAATACAGATTGGGGAAGATGCGAAATAAACCATCTTTACAAGAGAGGAGTGCAACACATAAGGACACCTCTTTTCCTCATTGTGCGAGTGTGAAAAGAGTGTAGGATATCCCCTAGCAATGTAGGCACCGGGTTGCGAGATACAAAGATTTTGACGGCTTTCACATCTATGAGTTGGTCAGGATTTGGAAATAAGACCATCCCATAGATTAGGAGAGACACAATTTCCTCAAAGGCTTGCAAATCCAAGGAATTCCAACAGTTTTGGACTTTCTCGAACAATAACTTTGCTAGGAAACCTTTGACACCACTCCTTGTTTCCTAATGAGTTATGACATAAGATGAGTGCAAGTGTAGAGCTTGAGCAATCTCTTCTGGCTTTGGGTCTCTTTCTGTACCGTTGAAAGGTAGTTAGTTGAGAATGGGAATCCTCAAGAGTCGGGAGAATCCATCCAACGTAGGCACAAGTTGATAGTCGGGAAATGTGAAGCAATGGTGTAAAAGATCAAAGAACTGAAAGAGCACCTTCATCATGTCCTCATCTGTGTTGGACGTGACCAAGTTGAGTAGGCGACCATGTCTCTCGGTGAATGGAGAGTTTTCAGGAATCCTTAAAGCTATCTCCTTAAGTTGTGTAGGGATCCTTACAAGGTTGACTTGAATAGTTTTCTTGCGAAGTGAATCCATATCCTACAAAACAGAACAAAGATGAATCCCAAGATCCTTGAAATGGTTAGTGAATATGTATGATGTTATGATTTTCATGATGTTATGTACAAGTATGTATATACAAACAAAGCAAACAATCCTTAGGTTTAGGCTTGCATGGGGTCTCATAGGTAAGTACCCTCTTTAAGTTTAGTTGGCTCAAACCTTTCCTAGTAATATTAATAGGGTTCTAAGGAGCTCAATATCACTGGTTTGTTTCCTTGGTCATTGTTTCAGCACAAGCCTCTTTAATAGTGACCGAAATATCTCAAGAAACCAAACCTCAATGAGTGTAGTATCAAGTATCTACCCACTTCAAACTGCACCAAAGTCGGTCATCTCACTACATCCTAAAGGCCAAGTTAGTCAAGTAAAGGTTCTAGAAGTTCATTAGTGCTTCATGACATCACTTAGCAGCCCCGTATTCTCTTTGATTAACTCAAAGGCTACTGGTACCCACAAATATGTCGCACTAACGTAGCTATTTCTTAGACCATGTCGGTATACCCCGCACAGTTTCCACAATGTATTGCTACTTACCTATAATGTATCCCAAATCCGGGTAGAGGATTCAAACCCAAACAAAGAACCATAATGTAAAGCATATAAGTCAAACAATGAAGGCAAATAAATGTTATCTATCCCTAAGGTATCCCCAATTTTAGAGTTCTCCACAGTAGAGTCACCAGTTCTGTGATACAGTGGGAGAACTGACTTGAGGGTTTTGCGTTTTATCGCAAATGTTGCGGTTAGCAAGAGTCGCCACCGATTTTTCTTTTATCCAAAAGGAAAGGTGAAAAATCACAGGAAAGACCTTTGAGATTATTTCTTGAGTTCGGGGGGTAGATTATGAAAATGGTAAGGTATTAGCACCCTTTTCATCCAAGGTTTTCCATGGGCTCTTAGTTACTTGCTAGATCACTTGCTTTTGTTTGAAATTGTGCTTCGTGTGGTTTTTGAAAGTATTTTGTAAAGATGCCATTGTTTAGGCAATCTTTGTAATGATTCTCGTTCGTAAGAATGTATACGAAGATGTTGATCTTTTGAAAATGTTTTCAAGTTTGTAAGATGTTTTTGAAAGTGTAGGTGTTTGTTTTGAAAATAGAAAGGATGTTTGTTTGAAATGGAGAAAGTAATTAGGAGCATTATGCCTACTCAAATGTCTTTCTTGTTTATTTTCTTTTCTTTTGACATTGTTATCTTACCATTGATTTGGTAAGCAACCCTATCTTTGGATGTAAATGGGACGGGCTTGGGTCATTGCATAACCATGATTAGCAATGTTGCAAGGTACCTTAGCATTCTTTTTGAGGGACTAAGATCATTTGTAAGGCAACTTAGATAGCGTCATCGAGGGACTATGATCTTGTATTTGCTTGTTTTTGCTAAGATACCTCACATGCGTAATATGGCCATTTTGTATAAGGCAACCAAGTGGAATAACCCTAGGGGTGTTTGTGTGCAAAATGTATTATTTTCATGCTTGTTTTTTCCTTGAATTAGGGTTTTCTAAGTGTTGGTTTTAGTCTTCCATACAAACCCTAATTACTAGCATGTTATATAAAAGCGATAAATTGCAAAATTTAAAGTTACTACGCTATTACAACATTTGTGGGAGGGGGTATACAAATTGTGAATGGGGATTGCGAGAATTTAAACCTAATTAGTCTATTACAACCATATTGAATTGGTATAAATATACAAGAAATTAAATAAATACAAAGTATAAAAATGAATAAATATACAAGGATACAAAATATAAAGAAATGTATCTTTGTTTGATTTTCATGAAAAAGGGATTTTTGTCTTAACCTAATATAAATAAAGAAAATAATTAATTAAAGTTGAATTTCATTAAGAAATGATTTAAAATGGAAACCTAGTTCTATTAATTAATCAAAAGAAAATAAGTTGAAGAAAAGTATTTTTTTGATATTTTTATCTTGGAAATATTTATAGCATTATAAAATATTTTTAGTCTTTTTATTATATCAAAAATAATGTATTTAAATTAGTATGAAAGAAAATAACAAATAACCTAATTTTATTTATATTTACAAGATAATAAGTAAAAAATATATAAAGTATAATTAATGAAAATATTTTTTTGTGAGAAAAATAAAATAAACCAAGTCAAAATATAAATATATCATTTTTTTGTATTTTATGATTTTTTTTCGGTATTTTAGAAAATATATTTAAGAAAATAAAATAAAATAAAATAAAAAAACAAACTTGGGCCAGGGGTGCAATTAATCAACAGGGAGGTCAATGAGCAAAAACAAAAACAAGCCAGGCCCAAGGGGGCCCAGCGCGTGCCAAAAACAACAAAAATTTGAAATGTGAAAATGTGAAAAATGAAAAGGGTACCACTAGGGGTCGAACCCAGGTCTGATAGGTTACAGGCGCGCGCTTCTACCACTGGGGTGGCTATACATTCGTTAATACAAACAAAACAATAAATATGTAAGGAAAAACGCGCCCTGATGACTTCATCTTCAACCTCCAGTCAGACCAACTGTAACTTGCTCATTTCTCATCAAAAATGAAAAATGTAAATATGAAACTTGTAGCAAATTTTCTCACGATTCCAGAAATGTAAAGTATTAAAACTATAGATCAAAGATAATCATGAATTTTAATAGCCCTAATCTGAACCCTAAAAATTTCAGAAATTTCAGTTTCAAAATTCTCTAAGCTCGAGCAAAATTAATGGAAACTATGGACATGGTTAGCTTCAGGGCAATGATAACTACATGTTTTGTTCACAAATAAACTATTGATGATGCCTGTATGAAGAGTTTCAAGTTGACAAAACTTACCTCAAAACTGGAAATTGTGTTTGGATTTTGAACTTGTTTCAGTCAGTGGTGATGATCAGGTTAGCTTCCTTGAGGTCCTAGGAAGCTAATGCAATGGTTTGCTTGAGTTTGGAGTGGCTGAAATGACCTAGAGAAGTCAATGTGAAATACTTTGTTTTTGGTTATGGAGGATATGGTAAATGATGTTACAGTAATGAAACAAGGACATGGATAGGTTACACTTGATGTAAGGAAGCTTTAGAAACTAAAAGGCCAAGAAACGCACGAGGGAAATGTGAGTTTGAAGTTCAAGGTCAGAAAGTGTGCAACAATGGAGTTTTCGGGCAATTTCTGATTTGAGAGAGTTTTGGTGTATTTCAGGATGCTTAAGCTCGTCCTCTAGCTCACAAATAGTGACTCTATTTATAAGTAACAAGTTTGGAGACCTCTTGTTGATCAGAATTCGAAATCACAAGTTTATGCATAACATGTGATTTTTTGCGAAATTTAAGTTTCCATGCCTTGTACTTGATTCATAGAGTTATTAACCACTTTAAACACAATACTTCTGACTTTTTAGATGGAGTGTAATCAAGGAAAACAAGTTTGGAGCTCAAGAAGCTGACTTTGTGCATAAAGCTTGCTTTACAAGAATGGATAAGTTACTTTCTCCCTAAAATGGCAAATTGAATTGGACAAAGCTTGAAACACTTGGATAAGGGCATAATCAGTTGTGTAAACCATTAATTATGGAGTAAAAAACAATTTTGAGGCCTGCAAAGTGAGGATTATGCATCATGGCTATGGATTTAGTTCATATGTTCATCAAAAATGACTTGTAATTCAAGTGACAAAACCCTAACTTCATCTCTTCGATTATCCCTACTCAAGAATGATCTTAAGGAGTTCTTGGATATTTTGGAAAGCTTGCAATGTCATATATAACCCATCTTTGAATTGCTTTTGAATATTACCCTTGGAACTATATGAAAAATTTCCATGAAGTTGGGTCAAAATCCTGACCAAATTAGGGCAAAATTTCACTAAGTGTTTAGTTTCATGACCCTATGTTCATATTATAACTTGAGATCCAAGAATTTTTGGAAGAAGTTGTGTGAATAAAATTTGTAGATTTCATGGAGATCTACAACTTTCATGTTGGGAGTTTCTCTTGAATCATCATGCATCATGGTGAAAAGTTTGTTCAAAGTTATGAAAAAACATGAAATTTCCAACACTTAGAAAAATTTCTAAGTTTATAAATTTTGACTTTTCAAAACGAAATCTTGAATTTTTGATTTCTTGATGAATAAGTTTAATATTTTGACATGTTTTGATGAATTATAATCTTTGTCACTTGAATTTGACTAAAAAGTCAAAGTTTGACTTTTCAGTGTACAATTGACTTTTGATCAGTTGACTTCAAAATTCATCTGTCAATCCAATGGACTTGCAATGTTTTGAACCATGTCATTAGGTCAAAATTATGCAATTAGACTCTTGAGATCATTACTTAAACCAATTTACCATTTTCTAGGTCAAAAATCAGAAATTGCCCTTTCCCAATCAAAACCCTAATTTTGACCATTTTGCCCTTTTGGAGATTTGATCAAATTTCTTTCGGAGTTGTGGTCCAAACTTGATCAAATGATACATATGAGTTTGAAATGTTGATGTGGATCAAAAATTATGAAGTTTGACTGTAAATTGGCCATAGTTGACTTCTTCCCTAATACAGCTGATTTTTAGGTCAATTGCTTAATTGACTGATCAAAAATGTAATCCAAGGCTTGAAAATTGACATGAGTAATCTTGGGGGTCCATAATGATCCATCAAAGTCATATGGGGCATCAGAAGTTCCAAAATCCCAGTGCAATCTCAAACCCTAATTTTGGTCATCAGTGCTCAAGGAGGTGTCTTTAGTTGATCAAACCCTAGTGCAGTCTTGAGCCCAAGGAGATCTTGTGAGCAAATTATTGATAAGTGAGAGGGAAAATTTTCGGGTACAACAACATGATAAATAAAACATTAGAATCAGTTCATACATATTCACTACTTCTCATATTTTTAACAACATAAGCATAGTCAAATCAATCGCACAACAACTCAGATTACAATATCGAATGCAACTCATCTTTATGAAAATGCATGTCGTGCCAATGGAGAAGAACGCCCATCTTAAAAATCTGCCAATAAATAGAGGCATTAACAAGGCATAAGCCTTCTTCGCAGTTTTCCAATCCAGGCCATCACTGAGTATGCAAATGTATATGAATGCACTATCACATACTCACAATAGTCATCATCCATCGCAAGGCATAAGCCCACATCACCATTATTACCAGTAAATAAAGGTAATTCATCATCATTTAAAATTCCATGCAATTTCGCATTATCAACAAGAATTCACAGCAAAAATCACAACAACACAACAACTCAACATACATCAACATTGTCCATAAGCCTACCACATCAATCAACGATTCAATCATTAACATAATCAAACAACAATTGAATAATAATTCACACAGCACAGATAACGACCCAAAAAACAACATGTACGGGAAAAAAGGGATAGGGAACTACGTGCCCCTCGACATGCATAAAAACTGGGACAACATAACAACTAATTCATACTCCTTGACATGTCATGCAACTCCATTCCGGTCGACAACAGTATCGTTCTCCTCAACACACCTCACAGCCTAATTTCGCTCGACATCCAACGCCTATATTCTCCAACACGCTTCCCATCTTAAATGTTGCTCGGCACCTGGCACTTCAATATCCTCCCCGACCATTAATTCGGCCAGCAGCATAGAACAACATGATGTCATAACGACCACACCACTATAATTCATAACTTCCGGTCAACCGCTCGGATTAACAAAACAACGGG
The DNA here is from genome assembly GCA_948472305.1 of Vicia faba. NCBI lineage: Eukaryota > Viridiplantae > Streptophyta > Magnoliopsida > Fabales > Fabaceae > Vicia > Vicia faba. The sequence goes on from OX451737.1 coordinate 590,559,706, forward strand.
AAAATATATTTACTATCAACAGATTCATCAAATATACAAGACAGGCCACACAGAAAACCTCCCTAAACGACCACTTCAACACTTTACTAATTTCCCTTCCAACCACTCGGAATAACCTAACGTCCTAACGACCATCACGACCAGTGATCAACCATCCTAACCTATCCATCAAGTAAACCGGGCAGTCACACAGATAACTCAAAACATCCACAACACACAATCAGACAACTTCCTACAACATGTTCATCAAACGCTCGTATGGTACATCCCAACGACTGCAACACGAATAAATAGGAAACCATGATAGCAATTCAGAAACATCAACGCACAACAGGCATACATACGACCAATTCCCACGTAATACACATCATAAATCCCATTATAAGGTCAGAACCCCACCCTTACCTGGATTTAAGGTTTCTAAACCAAAGCTCCGGCCAGAATCCTTGCTTTGCTCTGCTCGACACTGGGCAGGTTGCTCCTCTTCCGCGCGACTCTTCTAGTTAATGCACAAAGCTTCTTATCCTCTAACTAAAACAAATCCTTGTGTCAACTTAGCCTTATATATCAATCCTATTGGGCCTAACCTGCACCCCCACTTTACTACTTCCAACCAATAGCATAAGTCCAACATTATAATTATTATTAATCAACTAAATAATTAATTAATAATAATCCAACAACTCATATCAATAATTCTTAACATATCGCAACTTCACAAATAATCCAAAATAATTTAATTAATTAAATTACGGGAGTTACAACTCTCCCCCCATATAGTATATTTTCGTCCTTGAAAATTTACCTCATTCGAATAACTCCGGATAGGAGTCCCGCATCTTGCTTTCCAACTCCCAAGTCATGCTTTCTCCGGCGGCTCCTAGTCAAACTACTTTCACCAAAGAAATCTCTTTTCCTCTCAGCATCTTCATTTCACGATTCACGAATCATACAGGCATCATCTCCACAGTAAAATTATCCTGTACTTATACATCGTCCATATGAATCATATGAGATGGATCAGAAATATACTTCCGGATTTGTGACACATGAAACACATCATGAAAATTCAAAGGTTTAGGCGGTAAATCCACTCTATAAGAAACATTCCCAACTCTTTCTGAAATATGATACAGACCAATAAAACGAGAAATGAGCTTCTTAGACTTCAATGCTCTCCCAACACCAGTTACAGGTGTAACTCTCAAAAACAAATGGTCACCTGCTTGAAATTATAAGTCTTTCCTTCGCTTGTCATGGTAACTCTTCTGTCTACTTTGGGAAGCCTTCATCTTTTCTTGAATCAACTTCACCTTCTTAGTAGTCTAACGAACAAGTTCAGGTACAAGTACTACACTCTCTCCAGATTCCTGCCAACATAAAGGAGTCCTACATTACCGACCATACAACTCTTCAAAAGGTGCCATCCCAATACTAGAATGGTAATTGTTATTATAAGTGAACTCTATTAACGGAAGATATGTATGCCACAAACCTCCCTATTCAAGAACATATGCTCTCAACAAATCCTCCAATGATTGAATAGTCCTTTCTGTCTGACCATCCGTTTGAGGATGATACGCTGAACTCAACCTTAACTTAGAACCCAACGCCTCTTGCAAACTCTTCCAAAAATCTGAAGTAAACCTCGGATCTCTATCTGACACAATGCACAAAGGAACACCATGCATCTTCACAATTACACTAGTGTAAATCTCTGCCAACTTTGATATTGGGAAACTGATGTTAATAGGAATAAAATGAGCCGACTTTGTAAGCCTTTCAACAATCACCAAAATTGTATCATGTCCTCTTAAAGTATTAGGTAACCCCGTCACAAAATCCATCGAAATGCTATCACATTTCCATTCTGGATCTTTTAACGGCTGCATCAACCTTGCAGGCTTATGATGTTCAACTTTCGACTTCTGACAAGTCAAAAACGCATACACAAACCGAGCCACATCACTCTTCATCCCAGGCCACCAAAACAAATTCTTCAAATCATGATGCATCTTTCTAGCTCCCGGATGAATGCTTAACTTCCTTCTATGACTCTCTTTAAGAATCACTTTCTTCATCTCCGCGTCATCAGGAATACAAATTCGATCACAGAATCTTAACACACCTTTTGAATCTAACTTAAAATCACTATTCTCAGACTGGTCGATCCCAACCATCGAATCTACCAGTTTTACATCTAACTTCTGAGCTTCTCTAATACTCTCCATAAATTCATTATTAATCTTCAGCATTCCCAACATAACACTCTGCGGTGTCACTTCACAAAATAATCTCATATCTCTGAACTGTTCAATTAATTCCAACTCTTTAACCATCATTGCCGACATATGTAAAGTCTTTCGACTCAATGCATCAGCTACCACGTTCGCTTTTCTTGGGTGATAATTCAAATCGAAATCATAATCCTTTAACAATTCCAACCATCTTAGTTGCCTCATATTCAATTCCTTCTGATCAAATAAATACTTTAAGCTCTTATGGTCACTAAACACTTCAAATCTAGAACCATAAAGATAATGCCTCCAAATTTTCAACACAAAAACAACTGCAGCAAGCTCTAAACCATGCGTAGGATAGTTCTTTTCATGAGTCCTCAACTGCCTTGACGCAAAAGAAACTACCTTTTCATTCTACATAATTGCACCTCCTAAACCCATCTTAGAAGCATCACAATATAAAACAAAAGGTTCTCCTGGATTAGGTAATGTCAAAATTGGAGCCGACGTCAATCTCCTCTTCAATTCTGTAAAACTTTATTCACACTGAACATCCCACACAAAGGCTCTACCTTTACAAGTCAACTTAGTAAACGGAAGTGCCAACTTAGAAAAACCTTCAATAAACCTTATATAATAGCCACCTAATACCAAAAAGCTTCTAATCTCAGTAGCCGACTTCGAAGTTTCCCATTGCAACACAACATCTACCTTTGATGGATCCACAATAATGCCACTACCTGAGATCACATGACCAAGAAAACTAAGCTCCTTTAACCAAAATTCACACTTAGACAACTTTGCATACAACTTCTTCTCTTTCAAAACTTGCAATACTACTCTTAAGTGTTATGCATGCTTTTATTCCGACTTAGAGTAAATCAGAATGTCATTAATGAACACCACTACAAATCGATCTAAATAAGTATGAAATATGTGATTCATGTATTCCATGAATACTCTCGACGCATTAGTAACACCAAAAGGTATCATCGAGTACTCATAATGTCCATAACACATTCTGAAGGCCGTCTTCTGGATATCTTCATCGTTCACTTTAATCTGATGATAGCCTGACCTCAAATCAATCTTACTAAACATACGAGCATCCACCAATTGATCCATCAAGTCATCTATTCTTAGAAGCGGATACTTGTTCTTAATCGTCACTTTATTCAACTTCCTATAATCAACACAGAGCCTCATACTTCCATCTTTCTTCTTCACTAACAACATTGGAGCTCCCCACAGCGATACAGTTGGCCTCACAAACTTCTTCTCAAGTAACTCTTCCAATTGCATCTTTAACTCTGACAATTCAGATGCAGACATCATGTATGGTGCCGTAGACACAGGTCTGGTACCAGGTACAAGATCAATAACAAATTCAACCTCTCTCTTTGGTGGCACATCATGAATTTCATCAGGGAAAACTTCAAGAAATTCACGCACCACTTGCAATTCTTCAATTATAGCTTGATTCTCGGAAGATAGTGATGCCATCATTAGAACATCTGAGCTTCTTCTTGCATCAACTGCTTCAACTGTCTAGCAGACAACATACTATCTTCCTCTTCTTCAGGAGTTGAAAACCTCACAGACTTGTTATAACAGTTAATATGAACATAGTTATGCTCTAACCAGTTCATACCCAGAATCACATACAACCCTTCTAAAGGAAAATAAACCCAATCAACAGCAAAGTCTCTGTCGAAGATCGAAAAAGGATACTTTAAACAAACAAAAGTAGTCACCAACCCCTTAGTTGGAGTGTCGACGACCATCTCTCCATTCATAGAAGACAAAATAAGACCCAATCTTTCAACACAATTAGCAGTAATAAAGCAATGAGTAGCACCGATATCAATAATAGTAGTTAAAGGAGTACTATTAATGAAACATGTACCTCTGATGAGTCTGTCCTCAGTAGCTTCCTGGCCCTCAACCAAAGAGAACACCTTACCACTGGTTTGCGCCTTCTTTGGTTTTTGACACTGACTACCAATGTGTCCTTCTTCACCATAATTGAAACAAATCACCTCCTTATGCTTGCACTGAGATACAACATGTCTAGTCTTACCACAACAGAAACATCTCTTCACCTTAGCGGTACACACATTACTCTTATGCCTAGGTTTTCTACATTTGAAACAAACTACACCAGTAGGAGCATCTCCCCCACTAGTCCTCTGACCCTGAGAAACTTTCTGTTTACCTTTACCAGCTGGGGCATCATAAGGCTTACCATGATTCTATTGGTGCTTACCCCTCTTCTCGCTGATAATCTTGTAATGAGAATTATTATCCTCTTCATAAATTCTGCAACTATCAATCAAATCAGCAAAGACACAAATCTTCTGGTATCCAACTGCCTTCTTGATCTCTGGGCGCAACCCAGTCTCAAACTTGATGCACTTTGAAAACTCAGCATTTTCCTCGCTATAGTGAGGATAAAACTTATCCACCTTAACAAACTTTGCAGCATACTCAACAACCGACATACTCCCTTGCTTCAGCTCAAGAAACTCAATTTCATTCTTACCACAAACGTCTTCAGAAAAATACTTCCTCAAAAATTCCCTACGAAACACAGTCCAAGTGACATTTTCACCTGCAACTTCCAACCTCTGACACGTCTCTAGCCACCAGTCATCAGCCTCGACTGCTAACATATGAGTACCATATCAAACCTTCTATGCTGGGGTGCATTCCATCACACAGAAGATTCTCTCAATCTCTTTCAACCAATCCAATTCTCCGTCAGGATCATACTTACCCTTGAACGTAGGTGGATTCTCCCTTTGGAAGGTCGCCAAACTACGCGATCCAGCATTCTCGTCACCATCTGGCTGATTCTCCATAGCATGTGCCATTGTTTCTAAAGCAGCATCAAGTGCAACATCATTCCTTCCAGCCATCTCAACTTATCACTACAACATAAACAACAGTTAGAACTCAAGGTAACAATACTCGATTGTTAAACAAAACTACGACTCAACAACTTGGTCGGACAGACCGAATTGTTCTGATACCAACTTTGTAACACCCTAATCCTACCCGACAATATATATATATATATATATATATATATATATATATATATATATATATATATATATATATATATATATCATAGTTATAAAAATTCTACAACTGAATCAGGTTGCCGTAAATTCAACTTAAAACAACGGCATTCGTTACCAATAAATAATACATTAAACTTGGATGAACCAACAACAAACATAACTCAATCTTAAAAAGAAACAAAAACTTTCATAACTACGCAGCGGAGTCATAATATTCAACTTAAAGGAAATGTAACATCTTTGTCCAATTAAGACAACTTTAAATAACATTCATTTAAAGAACAACAACTTAAATTTCAATCAACTGAACTAGTAACAACAATAAAACATCAAGTGTTCATCCCCCCGAGTGTTATGTATCAGAGTAATGAGACTGGCTCGAACTACTGAAGGTAAACCGCCTTCACTCTGGATTACCTGTACGTTACCAACATCGGGGTAACATTCAAACAGAAGGTGTGAGATATCGAACATTATAATAGAATGCATGATAAATAAAACATTAGAATCAGTTATTACATATTCACCACTTCTCATATTTTTAACAACATAAGCACCGTCAAATCAACCACACAACGACTCAGAATGCAATACCGAATGAAACTCAACTTTATGCAAATGCATGTGGTACCAATGAAGCACAACTCCCATCTTAAAAATCTTCCAATAAATAGAGGCGTCAACATGGCATAAGCCTTCTTCGCATTTTGCTAATTCAGGCCATCACAGAGTATGAAAATGTATATGAATGGACTATGACATACTCACAACAATCATCATCCATCGCAAGGCATAAGCCCACATCACCATTATTACCAGTAAATAGAGGTAATTCATAATCATTTAAAATTCCCTGCAACTTCGCATTATCAAAAAGAATTCACAACGACAATCACAACAATACAATAACTCAACATAAGTCAACATTGGCTATAAGCCTACCACATCAATCAACGATTCAATCATTAACATAATCAAATAGGAATTGAATAATAATTCACACAGCACAGGTAACGTCCAAAAACACAGCATGTACGGGAAAAAAGGGATAGGGAACTACGTTCCCCTCGACATGCATAGCAACTAGGACAGCATAACAACTAATTCATACTTCTCGACACGTCATGCAACTCCATTCTGCTCGACAAAAGTATCGTAATCCTAGGCACACCTTGCAGCCTAATGTCGCTCGAAATCCAACACATTTGTTCTCCAACACGCTTTATAGCCTAAATGCCGCTCGGCACCTAGCACTTCAGTATCCTCCCCGACCACTAATTTGGCCAGCAGTACAGAACAACACGACGTCATAATGACCACATCACTACAATTCATAACTTCTGATCAACCGCTCGGATTAACACAACAACAAGCAACTATATTTCCTATCAACAGATTCATCAAATATATAAGACATGCCACGCATAAAACCACCCTAAATGACCACTTCAACACTTTACTAATTTCCCTGCCAATCGCTCAGAATAACCTAACGTCCTAACGACCATCACTACCAGTGATCAACTATCCTAACCTATCCATCGAGTAAATCGAGAAGTCACACAGATGACTCAAAACATCCACAACATACAATCGAGCAACTTCCTTCAACATGTTCATCGAATGGTTGTACTGTACTTCCCAACAAACGCAACACGAATAAATGGGCAACCTCGATAGCAATTCAGAAACATAAATGCACAACAGGCCTACAAACAACCAATTCCCTTGTAATACATATCATAAATCCCGTTATAAGGTCAGAACTCCACCCTTACCTAGATTGAAGTTCGCTCAACCAAAGCTCCAGCCAGAATCCTTTCTTTGCTCTGCTCGACACCGAGCAGCTTTCTCCTATTTCGTGCAGCTTTTCTGGTCAATGCACGGTGCTTCTTATCCTCCAACTAAAACAAATCCTTGTGTCAGCTTAGCCTTATATATCAATCCTATTGGGCCTAACCTACACCCCCACTTTACTACTTCCAACCAATAGCATAAGTCCAACATTATAATTATTATTAATCAACTAATTAATTAATTAATAATAATCCAACAACTCATATCAATAATTCTTAACATCTCGCAACTCACAAATAATCCAAAATAATTTAATTAAATAAATAATTAATTAAATTACGGGCGTTACATACTTTGCTTGTGTTTGATTAAACATGACATCATAACATCATTACATCATATCATGACTAACCATTTCAAGGATCTAGGGGATTTATCTTTGTTCTATGTTTGCAGGGTCATGGCTTCCATTCGTAGGAATACCATCTGGATCAACTTCATAAGGATACCTTCCAAGCTTGAGGAATTATTCTCAAAGGTTCCTGACAATTCTCAATTCACCAAGAGACATGGTCATCTACTTAGTTTGGTTACTACTAGTTTCCAAGAAGACATGATGAGTATTCTGTTCCAGGTTTTTGATTTGAAGCATCACTGTTTTACCTTCCTGGATTATCAGTTGGTGCCCATAATGGAAGAATTCTCTAAGTTGCTCGAAGTGCCTATTCTTGATCAGATACCCTTTAGCAGTCTAGAGCAAGTTCCAAAACCTGAAGACATTGCAGTAGCCTTACATCTGAAACGATCGGACATTGTATCTAATTGAGAAACAAGGAATGAAGTCAAGGGTTTTTCTCCTAAATTTCTAATAGAGAAGGCTCGGGGGTTTCTAGATACCATGAATTTTTGTGCTTTTGAGGATATTTTAACTTTGCGTATCTATGGTTTGGAATTGTTCCCTCATAATCTGGTACCTACTTTGCTCGAAGATGTCCTGCATTCCCTCTACACTGGTATTATGAAGAAGCGAGGAACTCTTATATGTTGCATACCTCTACTGTCTAGGTGGTTTATTTCGCACCTGTCTCGATCAGTGATAGAGAGTAAACAAGTTTTAAGGTGGTCTCAAAGGCTAAAGTCACTCACTCATGCAGATATCCATAGGTGTTCTCGATCTCAGGCGGACGTCACTATTATTTATCGCTGTGGGGAATTCCCTAATGTACCACTCCTTGGTATAAGAGAGGGCATCACTTAAAATCTTTCTCTAGCTCTGCGTCAGTTTGGTTATGCTCGAAGGGACGGTCCACATGATATGCTCATACAGGGTATTATGTTCGACTATGAGAACGATCCTCAAAATTACCATAAAGGTTTATAAGTGCTTGGGGCATGGTCAACAAGATTGATAGCAAGACTTTGGGACACAATAATTCTATTCCTCTAGAGCCTTACCTCAGATGGGTGCGGTCTCATGCTCAGAATCTTAAAATGCCATATCTTGTTATCCTACCAGTGGTCGTAGAGCCTATTATTGAAGGGGGTGTTTCTCATACCGTTCTTCATCCCGATATGCCTACTGACTTCAAAGAACTACAAAAGTCATGGATTCAGCTCAAGGAGGAAAGAGATGCCTTTGAGGCTCAGTTTTATGCTAGTGAGAAGAAAGTACTGGAGCTGACAAAACGACTCCACGAAGAATAAAGCCTTAATGCATATGTCAACACAAAGAGCAAGCGCCCATGGGAGACTTGAATTAACATTTTGCTGTTTTGTAACTCTTTTTATTGAAAGCAATTATAATTTGAGCTTGTTACTAAAATTTCTTTTGTTTCCTTTTCTTTAAACAAATTTAAATCCCGCAAAGTTCCTTAAAAGCATTGCACTTGCATTTGCACATAATGCATATCATTACATAACAGGTACTCTATAAGCAGGTTTTATTATTTTCTTGCTATTTATTTCAATAAAAGATAGCTCTATAGCAGATTGTCAAGGAACTCCAAGCACATAACGCCTAATTCCAAGATACGTTCTTGAACTTAGCCGAGGGAAGAAAGAGATGATGGCTCTCATCGCCAAAAAGAAGAAGGCTCGGAAACCAGTCATCCTCAACATGGGGAGAAGGTTCAAAAACCTCCCTAAGAAAGCTCAGAATTGTGTTATTTCCTCTGATGAAGATGACAATCAGGAGGAAGACGGTAGAATTGTTAAAGCGAAAGGTGGAAGAAACCATGGTTTTGGTAAAATTCCTGAGGATGAAGACTATTCTGATGAGCAGTATCCTCCCACTGAAGGCAGATACAAGCAGCTAGAATATCGACTTAATGTTATGGAAATACAGAAAGTTCCTGGACTGGACTTTGAAGAGTTTGGTCTTGTCTCAGAGGTTGTTATCCCTCACAAGTTCAAGGTTCCTATCTTCTCCAAATATGATAGTGTGTGCTTTCCAAAGCTCCATCTGCAGTCTTATGTTCGGAAGATCCAACCCCATAGTGTTGACAGAAAGTCATGAGTTTACTTCTTTCAGGAAAGTCTGTCTGGTACACAACTTGAATGGTTCTATCGGCTGGAAGGAACCTACGTTCGTACTTGGGAAGACCAGGCTGCTACATTTTACAAGCAGTATCAGTACATTGTTGAACTTGCAGCAACTCGTGTGCAATTACAAAATATGTCCATGGGATCGAATGAAGGGTTCAAAGAATATGCCCAAAAGTGGAGATATTTAGCCGGAAAAGTACAACCTCCTTTGTCTGACAGGGAGCTAGTTGATATATTCATGGGCACTTTGACAGGGCCATTTTTTAATCATCTGATTGGAAGCTCCTCATTTGGTTTCACTAAGCTGATTCTAACAAGGCAAAGTGTCGAAAGTGGTATCAAGAGCAGAAAAATTCCAGTGGTTACATCTTCAAGTGTTGTGAAGAAGACATTCAGTGGTAAGAAGGATGCCAATGTTTTTTATGGCAAGAAGGGTTGTGTTAAAAGTGATCGCAACCAGTCACTAGGAGTTGTGTTAATTTCTAATCCTACTCCTGTTCAACAACAACAACTGGGCAATCAGCGTAGGACAGATGCTCCGAGAAGACAATTTACGAAGATCAGCATGCCACTGTCTCAGGCATTACAACATTTACTGAAAGCAAAGTTGATAACATTAAGGGAGCCTCCTCAGAATCCCAACACCTCCTTTCTCCACTACAATCCAAATGTGAAGTGTGCCTATAATTTCAACAGTCCTAAGCACGACACCAATAATTGTTGGGCTCTGAAAAACAAGATTCACGATATGATTGACAACAAAGAGATTGGGATTGATCCTCTGGAGACCCCGAATGTAATTATTGCACCTATGTCTAAGCATGAAAAAGGCATAAGTGTTGTTGACGATGTTCTTTATGTTTCTACTGTAAGTGAATTGGTTACTCCCCTACCAATTATCGAGAAGAATCTGTTGCAGGCCGATTTATTCACGGGTTGTATTGAGAAATGTTACTGCTGTGCAGCCCAACCCAATGGCTGCAAATTACTGAAGGAAGGAGTTCAACGCCTAATGGAAAATCATATCATTTTGTTGAGAAAATTTTTTCTGCTGAGAATCTGTTTCAAGACTTATCTATAATATTCGACCCTCTTGTCAATATCACCTCCAAAGGTCCTGTAAGGATTACTGCCAATCGAAAAGTTGCTCCACGGATAATCACCACAGCTGGACCTATTCCATATTCCTCAGATAAAGTTATTCCTTGGAACTATGGATCTGACGTCTACTACCATGGCGTCAAGCAAGAACTACCAACTACTGAAGATGAAAGTATTAAAACTATTGATTCCAACATTGACAATATCGCTGGGACCCGTAAGGTTACTAAAAGCGAAAGGTTTTCTCCTCGGAAATCTCTTTGAAGACTGTTGCTACACTTGTTCTAGTTTCTGCTACCGAGTCAACTCCTAAGGCTCAGGGTAAAGAGAAAATAACGGAGCCTACCCAGACGGAGGCACCTAAAGAAGTTGCATTTGAAGACACCTCCAAGAAAGAGTTGGAGGAGGTATTGAAATCATCCGTAAAAGTGATTACAAGATTGTTGAACGGCTGGGGAAGACCCCATCCAAAATAATCATGTTATCCCTGTTACTATGTTCTGAAGCTCATGCGCAAGCTTTGGTGAAATTCTTGAAGTCTGCTCATGTGCCACAAGAGAATTCTTCCGATCAACTTGAGAACTATATTTCTAGCTTGACGGCTGACAATTGGTTAGGTTTTTCTGATGCTGACCTAACTTCTGAGGGAAGAAATCACAACAAGGCCTTGTATGTCTCCATTGAATGCATGGGCACCACTCTGGATCACATTTTGGTTGATATCGGTTCCTCGTTAAATGTTCTATCGAAGGGAGCCCTTGATAGACTTGATTGTGAAAGGGTTATATTGAAACCTAGTGATATTATAGTTCGAGCCTTTGACGGATCAAAGAGGATGGTACACGGAGAAGTGGATCTTCTGATCAAGGTAGGTTCACATGTCTTAGAATCTACCTTCTATGTAATGGATATTCGACCAGCTTATTCTTGCTTACTGGGGAGTTCCTGGATCCATGGGGCAGGCGTTGTTACCTTAACCCTACACCAGAAGTTAAAATATCCTGTGAACAGAAAGGTTGTTACTGTCTGCAGTGAAGAGGAGTATATGGTTAGCCACTTGAACTCTTTCCGGTATGTAGAGATGGACAGTGAATTCATAGAGACTCCCTGTCATACTTTTGAATTTATCCCTCCTGCCTCAACTAAAGACGTCTCTTTCATTACCAAAGCTACCAGGGTTCCGCCCAAAATGGCTTCACTAAAATGCTAAAGCTATTGTAGAAGAAGGTGTTTGTACTACTTGGGGTCAGCTTCCTGACATTCCACATAAATATGAAAATTTTGGTTTGGGTTTCACTGTAGAGGCTCAGAGGGTTGTTCTTCGTACTCGTGCGGGAAGACCACCATTTTGTGTCAGCAACAACAAAGTCAACGTAATAGAAGATGCTGACAGTGATTATGACCTTGACAACTGGATTTTTCTTGGGAGACTCGATACATTATCTCTCTCTTTTAGTCACAAGTAATAGCTACATTTCTGTTTTTATTGTTTTCAAAGTTTGGTTATGTAATCTTTTAAAACAATGACTTTAAACCTTGTGCCTTACCCGGGGCACAACGATTCGTTTGTTAAGGGTTGTCATTTCATAAACATATTTTAATTTAATAAAGCATTGGACACTTTGCATTCAAATTTTGTGCTCTTTGTCTTTCTTTTTACTTTTATCATTTTCAAATAGCTATGTGTTCTTACACACACCCACAAAATAAATTTAAGATCCACATCCACTCTGGATCCCGTTGATAACGATTCTGCTATTTCCACTTATGAATTTGAAAATCCGATCTACCAAGCCGAGGACAAATGTAAGGAAGATTGTGAAATACCTGGAGAACTTTCCAGACTGTTAGTGCAAGAGGAAAAGTTTATCCAACCGCATGAAGTGTCGGTCGAGGTTGTAAACTTGCATTCTGAAACAGATAGGAAAGAGGTTAAGATAGGTGCCAACCTAGAGGTAAGTGTCAAGAATAGGTTAATCCATATGTTGCATGAATATGTTGAGATCTTTTCTTAGTCATTCGAAGACATTCCAAGGCTTGATATTGATATTATGGTTCATTGTCTACTGATGAAAGAGTGTTATTCTCCAATAAAGCAGAAAGTTCATCGCATGCGTCCCGAGATGTTAGAGAAGATCAAGGTTGAGGTTATAAAATAATTCAATGCAGGTTTCTTGGCTGTTACATCATATCCTCAACGGGTTGCAAATGTAGTTTCGGTACCTAACAAAGACGGCAAAGTGCATATGTGTGTGGACTACAGGGACCTGAACAGGGCGAGCCCTAAAGATGACTTTCTGCTTCCACATATAGATGTTTTGGTCGACAACACGGCTCAAGACAAGGTATTCTCCCTCATGGACGGTTTCTCAGGGTATAACCAGATCAAGATGGCACCTAAAGATATGGAGAAAACTACTTTCGTCACACAGTGGGGCACTTTCTGCTACAACGTTATGCCTTTTGGGTTAAAGAACGCCGGTGCAATATATCAGCATGCCATGGTAGCTCTATTCCATGACATGATTCATTACGAGATAGAGGACTACGTCGACAATCTGATAGTAAGATATCGGGCTGAAGAAGAGCATCTTGACCATCTACACAAGCTGTTTAAGAGATTGGAGAAGTACAAGCTGAGGTTGAATTCAAACAAGTGCACCTTCCGGGTGAGATCTGGTAAACTCATGGGTTTCATTGTCAGTGGTAAAGGTATTGAAGTTGATCCTGCCAAGGTCAAAGCTATTCAATAAATGCATGCTCCTCGTACTGAGAAGGAAGTCAGAGGTTTCTTGGGACGACTGAATTACATTTCCTGATTCATTTCTCATTTGACTACTACTTGTGAGCTGATCTTCAAGTTGCTGAAGAAAGATCAGGTAGTAAAATGGAATGACGATTTCCAGATAGCCTTCGACAAAATCAAGGAGTACCTTCAAGAACCTCCAATTCTAATGCTACTCGTTGAAGGAAGGTCTCTAATCATGTACCTAAAAATGTTATATAACTCAATGGGGTGTGTACTGGGCCAACATGACGATTCTGGTCGAAAAGAGCATGCAATATGCTACCTTAGCAAAAAATTTACCAATTGTGAAACAAGATACTCACTACTTAAGAAAACTCGTTATGCTTTGGCATGGGTTTCTCGCCGACTAAGACAGTATATGTTGACCCATACCACTTTGTTGATCTCTAAAATGGATCCCATCAAATACATATTGGAGAAGCTAGCTCTCTCCGAAAGAATATCCCGATGGCAAATGGTCCTAACAAAATACGACATTCAGTACATAACTCAGAAGGCAATCAAAGGAAGTGTATTGGCATACCATATGGCTCATCAAGCTGTAGTCGACTACCAGTCTATAAATTTCGAGTTCCTGGACGAGAATATTATGCTAGTAACAGATTATGAAGAACCTTGACCGTATGAAGGACCTGAGCCAGGATCCCGATGGACTGTGGTTTTTGACGGAGCTTCTAACGCACTTGGCAACGGAATTGGTGTTTTCATTATCTCTCCTCAGGGTTCCATATATCCTTTACTTCCAGATTTTGCTTTGACTGTACCAACAACATGGCCGAATACGAAGCGTGCATCATGGGCATCAAAGCTGCTATTGAATTGAGGATTAAGCTCTTGAATGTATATGGGGACTCAGCCCTAGTAATCATTCAAATCAAGGGAGAATGGTATTTAAGCACCTGAATCTCATTCCTTATAGAGAACATGTGCTTACCTTAATCCTGTACTTCGAGGAAATAACTTTTGAGCACATTCCACGAGAAGAGAATCAGTTGGTGGACGCATTAGCAACCATGTCGTCTATGTTTAAAGTCAGATGGGACAACGAGGCTCCCATAATTACTGAGAGGCCAGACAAACCAGCACATTGCTATGAAGTTGACACTGATGGAGTAGAAGAGAAGCCTTGGTTTCATGAAGTGAAAAGATACCTTGAGGCTCAAGAGTACCCCAAGGGGGCATCTATCAATGATAGGAAATTCCTACGGAGGTTCACAGCCAAGTTCTTTTTGAGTAACAGGGTTCTGTACAAATGCAATCATGATTCGACTCTACTTCACTGTGTAGACAAGAAGGAAGCAGAGAAAATTATGGAGGATATGCATGAAGGAATCTTTGGTACTTACTCCAGTGGACATACTATGTCTTAGAAGATTCTGAGAGTGGGGTACTATTGGTCGACTATGAAAATTGACTCCCATCACCATTCAAGAACTTGTCACAAGTGACAGATCTATGCTGACAAAGTACGTGTGCCTCCAGTACCTCTGAATGTCTTGACTGCTCCTTGGTCGTTTGCAATGTGGGGCATCAATATGATTGGAGAAGTCAAGCCTACGGCTTCCCTTGGACACTACTTCATCCTCGTCACCATTGATTACTTCACAAAATGGGTTGAAGCAGCCTCGTTCGCCTCTGTTACTAAGAATGTTGTCGCCCAATTCATTAAGCATAACCTTATCTGTCGATATGGCATCCTCGAGAGAATTACCACAGGTAATGGTACTAATATTAACAATAATATGATCACAGAACTCTACATGTAATTCAAGATTAAGCACCACAACTCTTCTCCGTATCGACCGAAAATGAATGGCGTAGTGGAAGCCGCCAATAAGAACATTAAGAATATTATACAAAAGATTACGGTGACATATAAAGATTGGCACGAGATGTTACCATTCTCTCTTCATGGCTATTGCACTTCAGCTCGTACATCAATTGGGGTAACCTCGTACTCTCAGGTCTACAGTATGGAAGTTATCCTACTTGTCGAAGTTCAAATTCCTTCTCTAAGGATCATGGAAGATGCAGATTTGGACGAAGATGAATGGATTCAGACTAGGTTGGACCAATTGAATTTGATTGAGGAGAAAAGGTTGGCGGTTGTGTGCCACGATCATATGTATCAGAAGCGTATGATCAAAGCTTTCAACAAGAAGATCAAGCATTGGATATATCAGGCTGGTGACTTGGTAATAAAGTGCATTATTCTACCGCAGGGTGATGCTAGGGGAAAATTGACACCCACCTACAAAGGGTCATTTGTAATTAAGAAGATATTTTCATGTGGTGCTATGATACTTACCACCTTGGACGGTGAATATTTTCCACACCTTGTGAACGCGGACATAGTCAAAAGATACTATGCATAAAAGTGACCCGCTAGGTTTACTGGCCTAGGAAAAAATAAGGTAAAATATTAGGGATATATATATATTATACACCCGGCAAGTTGAAAACCTAAAAAGGCGGCTTGGGCAAAAAAGGGTATCCTTGTGGACTGAAAACCCGAAAGAGCGGTCCAGGAAAAAGTTAGGGATTAAAGCGTACGACTATGTCCCGTTGGATCACTTACAACCAGCTTTGTTACAAACGTCAAGTTCGAATGGTGCAGATCAATTCACTCAACTTCTTCTGATAGCAAAGGATGAGATGCTCGAAGACATATGGGCAATAGCAAAGTTGAAACTCGACGAGATTATTTCCACATAGTTATATGTTTTGTTTTTATTTTGTACTCTTTTCATTTTACGACAATGTCCTCCTACTAGGATCTATGTCTCTTTGTACAAAATCGCATGTTTATAGGAAAATTATCAATACAATTACCACTTCAAAATTCAAATGTTTGTTTTACTTTTTCTGTTTTGTTTGCCAAAACGTCCAATGACTAAATTTAATGAACATATGCATATGAATATGATTATTGTTAACAAATATATGCATAAATACAGAAATAAGCATTTGCTCAAGACTCTAGGAGTTGGGATAACACCCAAGTCATCCACAAATCGCCACAGAGAAATCCCCACAGAGTTATCTTTACACGCTCATTCTTGATAAAGATACATTCCTCGTAAGTCTAATATGATTTTAAGATGGGAATTAGGGCATCTTTCGGCAATTAACCTAATCATGCTCCGCAACAAATCCCCCTAGCAGATAAAGGAGTATGATCCTTTCCCCGACAATATCGCCAACTTACGAATTCCCGATCCTCATCAGAGATTATGTCATCAGCATAGTTCACAGGAATTCTCTTCCCCAGCTGAGTTTATTTCTCCAACTACAAAATCCCCTGTAAAATTCACTTCTCCAACAGGGCTTATTTCCTCAGTAGAACATTTCTCTAGCAGGGTTTATTTCCCTAACAAAGTTCAGTCTCCCCAGATTGAGTCTATTTCTATGACTACTACAAATCACCGGAAAAATTCCTCTCTCTAGTGAAGGACAATCTAGACAACTATCCCCAGAGAGTTGCTACAAAATATGAAACTGGACCAGATATCGTTTAACTCTATCCACCCCATACGAGTCGGAATCCATATGAGAAACTCGGTCAGACAGCACCTTAGAAGGTTGTCCATCTCTTTTATCCCCATTCAGGGTATATAAGAATTAAATTCCCCAATAGAGCGATGAAAGACCAATGTTCTTGAACTCTTCTCCCTAAGCAAAAATCACATTCCTCAACGGAGTTTCCTCAAACAGCAAGCAGGAATCCCTAGCAGAGATATTCTAAACAAGATTGAAGAAATACTTCCTTCATCCCCAAGAACAGTCCGGGATTTATTTCCCAGTCAAAGATGTTATACTAAGCAACCAATATGCTTCAACGACGTCTCACATTAATACATCATTTACAAATACTTTTAAGTTATTGTACAGTTTATCTTTCAAATACTTTTAATTAAAATTTGGAGTCTTCCATTATTTAATAGCCCTCAAATCCGAATGTGCGAGAACTTCGTATTCTTACACTCTTCAGTTAGAGAGCAATTAAATAGGGGCAATTGTCATACTCCAAATTTGTAACGTCTAGATACATAGTCAATTAAAAACCCTAATTCTAAAATCTAACTAAATCTAACATATTTTCAAATCAAATCTCCTAGGTCAATCAATCTAATCCCTAACTGAATCAATTACATGCAATTCACAATTTGGAATAGAAATTACATAATTATTTTACCTAATTCATCTAATTTATAAACCTATAAATATCCTAAGTCTAAACCTAATAGGGGACCGAAATCTTTGAAGAATTGAGGAGAAAAAGAGCTGGAGAGTTGAAGCCTTGGTCTCTTAGCTAAAAAACCCTCAACCTTTGTACCTGAAACAGAGAAAGAAGGAGATTAGAAAGGAGGAATAAGAGAAGGAACCAAATTACAAGAAGTATCACGGCAAGGACGGTAAGCCTAATCACTTAGATTAGGGCTTTTATGAGTGTTGATGTAATTGTTGAATTTCTGAATCGCTGGGGTTTATTCGTAGGGCAGGCACCTAATGCCCCCGAATGTGACGGAGTACTCTTGACCTTGAAAGGACCGTTTTCACGTCCTCCTGATAATCTGGAGGAGTCCATTTAGGTTGGGGAGCATGTGTTGGCCTTCACTACACACGTAAAACCTTACAGTATTTATTTTGGGCATGCTTGGTCAGCACAGCAATGGCGACTTTGGCCTAGCGCTGGGGGATATAAATACCCTCTCACTGGAGATGGTAAGTGTTGTACCCCAAAATTTGCCCTCCCATATTCTTCAATATTTGCCAAGTCAAAGCTTCAGAATTCCCCAAGGGTTGCACAGTTCAAGGGCCTCCTAACAGTCAAAATTAGGGTTTTGGTTCTGACAAAGTAAATGAAGTTTCCAAGGGTCCAATCAAGTCCCACATGCCTATAAATATGGTCAAGCATCCTCATACAAAGTTTCAAGACTTTCAGCACAAAATTGCACAGTCAAAACCCTAATTGCACTACAGTCAACTGTAGGGGCAAAAATGTCATTTGACAGTCAAAAGTTAAAATTTTTGATCAACATCTCATTTTGAAGCCACAAACATCATTTGATCAATGCTTGATCATGGTTCTCAAAGCTTGGCTCAAAAATCATCAAGATGCAAAAGTTTCCATATTTGGACAGCTGAAAAAGTCAACTGTAAATTGACCAGGGCATAACTTTCACATGGATTATCAGACAAAATTCCATCCAAAGCTCATTTTGAAGAGAAAGACATTTCCTACAACTCCTCTTCATACTTCAAGTCCAACAAATGCTCTCACAAAAAGTTATCAATTTCAACATTATAGGTCATTTTCAAAAGTCAACAAAAAGGGACTTTAAGTCAAAGGCCATAACTTGAGATTGGTAAATCAAAATGACATGGGACCAAAGACATTGGTTAGAGGACTCAAAGACCTTTCCAAAATGTCCAAGAACATGAGCAAAGCTTTAAAATTGAGCAGGTTATGCCTTGTGGAAGTTGGGAAATTTTTGGATATTTTGAAAAGTCAACATTGCTTCAAATGACCTAAAATTGCTAATGGGCCTCTTTTTCTTCCACAATTCATCATCCAAGGCATGTGCACGACCATTTGGCCCAAAGGGAAGTTTTTTATCATTTTATTTTATTTATTTGGATTTTTAATTATTAATAATTCATTTAATTAAATTAAATATGTAAAAAAATACTAAACCTAATTGTTTGAATCTTTTTGTGCATGAAATAATCTCAAGATATTGTGTATAATCAGATTTGGAAAGAATCTTGCTAATTGGCCATGATTTGAACTAAGTGAGCATGAAAAGATTTGAAAATAATAGCATGAAAAATCAAATATCCTTTTCATCAATTCATGGATTTTGGATCAATTTTCTTTGACCTAATCATTCACTCATAAGTATAGAATGCAAACCTAATCCTAGAAAGGTCCAAGCTGCGCAGAAAAAACATATGCAAACTTGAAATTTTCAAGAAAAATTCCAAAACTGAAATCACTATTCCAAAGCCTTTCAAGACCAAACAACCACTCCATTAGCTTGCCAAGGTTGCCAGGAGACGATTCCAATCGAGAACTGTATCCCATACTCAAAGAATTGGTAATTCGAAGGCAAACTGCATAGCTCTTTTTGCATAATCGTATTTTGTAATTTAGACCATATCATTGCATTTTTATGATTGATTTATACTAATGGGACCTTCCTGAAGCTAACCATGTAGATGAATTGAATTTTTGACGCACTATACAAGAAACCACCATGGGCGATGCTTAGGGTTTTCAGAACCTTAAATTGGGGTTTCTTGGTGGAGGAAAAATTAGCACTCGAGACCTATATCATTAAAACAAGCATGCTTGGACGATCAAAACGGAACCCTCGCGCCTAATTTATGAGGCCCCAGGGGCTAATCGCTATTTTCCAATAGGGTGTCTATAGGGACGGTTCAAAACCGTTGCTGATTGTGTTTTTGTTTCAGGAAAAAATAAAGCCACGAAGAAGATGACTATGTGGCTAGCAGCGATTGGTTTATTTGAAATTTCGCGCTAATTCTCCACTAACGCGTTGTTTTATTTTATAAATTTTGTTTGTTATTTAATGTACAGAAAACGTGAATAGCTCCACTGGCAGGCATAAGCGTTGGTAAACCATAGGACCTGGGTTCGAGCCCCAGGTCCCCCACCCCTTCAATATTATTTTCCTATTAATGATTCTATACAGATTCGTTATGAAGGAACACCCAACACTCAATGCCTTGGTATTGCCACGCGCCCAGTAGTCACAATTTGAGGGTCACCATGTGAGATCTATCACGCACACTCGGTCAACCATAAGCATATGATCAGGAAAGTCAAAGAGGCCAAAGAGTAATTGGGCCAGCAATGCAAATACACCTCCAAATTAGGGGCAAAACCCCTTAGGTTTGCTATCTTTTTATATTTCTTCATTTTTTTTATTTATTTCAATTATTATTCTTTTTAATTAATTCTTTTAATTTAATTATTTCCATAAAAAATATAAAAACAATAAAAATCAGGAAAAGACAAAAAAAAAAGTATTTTATTTAATTAATATATTTTTGTAAATAAATATTATTAATTAATTTTAGCTTATTAAATTAGGTTTAATGCAAATATCTTTTCAATAAAACTTAAAATTGGTAGAATTAGGGTTTGTAATGATTTTTATCCTTTTTTTCTTTTTTCTTCACTAAATAATTAAGTATTATTTATTTATTTTTGTAATTAAATTACCATGTAATTAATTAGGTTAACTTAGGTTAAAACTTAATAATTTCTTAATAAACTAAAACAATTAGAATTAGGGTTAATCTTTTAATTTCATTTAATTCTTTTTCATTAAAATCATAAAATACAAAAATACCAAAAACAATTCCCTTTTTTAATTTCAATTAATTTAATCATTTAATTTAATTTCGTAAAAAGGGTCCAACGCCCTCGTTTCAACTTTAATTCAATTCGCATATTTATTTCTTTTTCTTAATATTTATGTATCTCTCCCAAAGCCGTGTAAACATTTTAATCTTTCATACTTTTACTTTACTTCTTTATTTATTTTTCTGTCAAATCGGGTCCTGGAAATTTTGGCGATGTGGACCCGCGCCTTTTGTAATAGCTTAGAACTTTACTTTTCTCGCACTTTTTTAACTGTTAATAATGGCATGCAAGAATGAATGATAAAATAAAAACAAACGTGTAGATCACCCATGACATGACAAGACAAAAATAAACGAATCTGACACACGAATCACACACCACCCCTAGGGTACGCCTCACTGTTTCCTTGCCTCGAAAGGTGATCGTCGAGTAGAGGATGTCTTAGTAAGTCCTCATGATCCGGGAACCTGGCATGAGGGTAGCTTCTAAGGTGTCTTCCCATTGCTCTGGTGATCACCATGTCCCGAACCTCGAATTGACCCGAACAACTCCAATAGTGGTGCTACCTACCTCTCAATGGTGGGATAACATTACTTTAAGGACATCTACACAGACGAATTCCTTAGGGTAGGTGGATTCTCATAGATACTTGCTCTAAATTCAAAACAAATTCAGAAAATACGTTTCACACCAACACATTTTCAAAAGCTTTCGAAAGCATTTTTTCAAACACTCTTGAGGACCGATACAAGAGTCGAACTGGAATTTTCAAAGAAACTTTTTAAAACCCACAGTTGAAAAGCAAACAAACCATTTTTTGAAAACACGGTGAGCAAGTATCTAAGAGCCCATGGATAACCATGGATAGAAAGGGTGCTAACACCTTCCCTTTCTATAATCTACCTCCCGAACCGAGAGCAATCTCTATAAGGAATTTTTCTGTGCTTTTGTCCTTTCCATTTGGAGAAAATAAAAGACGGTGGCGACTCTTGCTTCCGCGACATTTCGCGAACCAGCGTTAAACAGTCAGTTCCGGATCCACCGATCACAGTCAGATATTCATTCACCCATACTCTCTCACTTACTTGCATTTACTCTGAACCTTACTTTGGCATCGAAGTGTCTTGTATGTACCCCCCAATTCACATTTAACCACTACTCGACTTGAAGCTCGTGGGCCTTGACAATCCCTTCTGATTAGGTATGATCAATGGTGCCTTCTGTGGGAATCCAGATTCCCCGTCTTCCTCTCAAGACCAAAGCAACTCTTCATCAACCCTATGATTTTCATGGCCGACCAAGCTGTCGATGATAACCAAAACGTTCATTTCAGCGACCCCAACAACAACAACATTGGCGATAACAATGCGGGCAGCAACAACGACATGGCCGACCTCGAGCAATACCACAGAGAAGACTTACTGCCTCTTCATCAACCCACTCACAACCGCGCAAAGACGACTACCACCCTCCATAGAATTATGAACCAAATACATATCGAGAGATCCTGATATTGCAGGTGCTGACGCCATGACCAGAGCTCTGTTCGCGATAATCAATTAAACGAATTACATGATCTTTTCATAGGGTGAGCGACTGATTATGCTCAAGAAGACTTGTCGGGCCCCCAGAAAGCGCAGAAGACCTGATTCTTGAACTCCTCCTCCCTGACAGAATGATGACCTCCCCTAATCTCCCCCGCGGAGACACAGACAGGATGGCTATTAAAGCCCCTCTCCCCGTTGAACGGGGAGAGGCCCTGCATTAGAGAGGAGCCATCCCGAAGTTGTGAGGAAGTGCAGTCACACCCCTCACGCAAGAAGAGATGATCTCCTGAGCATAAAAGAAATAAGGGGAACAAATAAAAGCAGTCTCGCCCAAGGGACCCTCCCCGTGGACAAGGCCGACACAACGACCGCCACTACACCCGGTCCACCTCTTGCTCTCCAGAAAGAAGCGACGAAGACGACCCCTGAAATCCACTATCCCAAGACATCATGGAGGATTCCATTCCTAAAGGAACATAGAAGCCTCCCTTATTAAGGAGTATGACGATATTGCTGATCTGGTCGACCATATAAACGGGTTTGAAGCAATTCTCCACTACCATAATGTCGGGGCCCCAATTAAATGCAGGTTGTTCCACACAGCACTGAGGAAAAAAACATAGATTTGTATAATAACCTCTCCCATAGGTCGATCACCTCATTGAGGAGCCTCAAAAACCAGTTAATCAGCAGCTCCACTGCATCTCGGTGACATCCGAAGACTGAGATCGCCCTCGAGGAAATCGTCTATAGAAGCGACAAGACTCTTAGGGAGTACATTGATCGGTTCAACCGCGAGGCCATTCAGGTCCCATGCGCCGACCGTAAGAAAATATACCTGCTTGAGAGGACTCCTCCGAGGCATTGAATCCCCAGGTCTTTTGATTCTCTCTACAAAAAATCTCGGGCATACATGGACTACGAGGAAAGAGAGACAGCCAACAGAGCCCGTGATTCGAGGAATCACAGACCAACTAACGTCCCATGACACTATAATGTGGTCCCTTCTCGATGGACTGGGGAGAAGAGAATGGAGGAGAAACCTCATGATCCCCGCGAGCACAGAGGACCAGCCAGACGGTTCACCGATTACACCCCGTTGACTGCTTCCCGCGAGCGTATCCTTGCCGAATGCTCCCAACCCCGAGTTCAAGGACGACAATTTTAGACGTCCTCGACCCTCCCCTGCCAATCCCAGGGCCGACAAAATAAAATACTTCAATACCAACAGAGCCACAGTCACTTGACTGAAGACTGCATCCACCTGAAGGATGTCATCAAGACTCATCAAGGCAGGGAGACTCGGGCATTACAGGAGAAACTATGCCCTCGTAGGGATACCTGGGAGATTAAAGAAATTGAGGAGGATACCCGACCATCTAATGAATCGGGTCCCCTCTAAGTAGCCTTCTTCCTCTCAAGGCTTGAGGACTTCCACATCCCTGATAGCTTCGAAGATGAAGAATCCTTGTTCACTCATAGCAGATGGGAGAAGTTCCCCTCTGCCATGGTCATATCTAGTGGGGAATACATTGACATCTTAGTAAATTCGGCAAAGAGGAAAATCATCGAGCTGATAGACGCGGACCCGACCCAGGCAGTAACCCTTGAAATTTTCAAGGGAAACTCTGAGCCAATCACCTTCTACCTCGAGAAGCTGCCCGACAAAGCCCCAAACTCAAGTATTCCTATGTTGGTGAGGGCAAGGATGTGCAACTTTGATATACATCGCATCTTGATCGACGAGGGGAGTTTCGTCGATGTCATGTACACCCACATGTTCCGCACCGTGCAGCTCGACGACACCTACATGTCACCATATGTGGGGTCTGACCTGCAAGGATTTAACGGGTCGACCTCCAAGCCATGGGGCTAAGTCGAGCTCTTTGTCACATTCGGGGAAGAAACTGCATCCCGACAGGTCAAAGTGCAGTTCTTGTTGATCGATTGTCCGTCTCTCTACAGCTACTTCATGGGGAGACCAACATTGGTCGAGCTGACTGTTGTACCCTCCATGGTGCATCTAAAGATGAAGTTATACATGAAGAGGGACAACATCTCCATCATCCATGGAGATATTTCATCCGTCAGGATATGTTTCAACGCGGCTTCCAAAGGGAAAAGCATGGTCGACACTAGGGCATGACCTACTAAAAGGGAAACCACTTCGACAACAACGGTTATCTATATGGTCAAACCTGCTTGAATCAAATAACTACAGGCTCCACCAAAGGTCGATTCCATTGTGCTCGACACCCGCTTTGACAAAGATGAAGTTGAAGCCCCCAATGTTTAATAGGATCCTCTTCGACCCGTCCCAGACAAAGACTTTGATTTCATCCCCCTCCGTGGAGACCCGAACAAAGGCGTGAAGGTCGGTGCTAGAATCCCCGACTTAGCAAGGAAACAACTCAAAGTCTGCTTGCGGGAGAATGCTGACCTGTTTACATGGAGCGCTGCAGAGATGTCCGGACTCAACCCTGAGGTCGCCTGTCACCAACTTGTTGTGGATCTAGCCGCTAGGGAAGTGGTACAACGTAGGTGTAGCCAGTCTCCCGAAAAGGCGAAGGTTTCTAAAAAATTTGTAAAAGACCTCCTCGAGGAAAATTTTATTTGAGGCCTTCTATTCAACCTGGCTCTCAAATGTTGTACTCGTTAATAAAAATAATGGAAAATGGCGTATGTGTGTTGACTATACTGATCTTAATCGGGCATGTCTCAAAGATGCTTTTCCTTTACCTAACATCGACATGTTGGTCTACAACTCGGCCGACTACAAAATTTTGTCATTTATGGATGCTACTGGGGCTATAATCAAATTCCCATAGCAACGAGCGATAAACATTGCACTGCCTTCATGACCGGGTTGGGAAATTACTACTATAACGTAATGCCCTTCGGCCTAAAAAACACAGTAGCAACATACCAGCGGATGATGAACAAAGTCTTTCACGGGGAGATCGGGGACATGCTCGAGATATACATGGATGACATGATCGTCAAATATCGAGCATAAACCAATCATGCTTCCCACCTCAAAAGAGTTTTTTCCCAAGCAAGGCGGTGCAAAATGAGATTCAACCAGGAGAAATGCACATTCGGGGTCAAGGTAGGAAAATTCCTCTGTTTCTATCTGACCGAACATGGAATTGAGGCCAACCCTGATAAATTTTGAGCATTATCCGAGTTCCTCACGCCAAGCTCGAAAAAATCTATACAAGTCCTAAACGGTATGCTCACCTTGATTTCTCATTTTGTAGCAAAGTCTGTGCAACACGCAATCCCGTTTTTCAAACTCTTGCGTAAAGAGGAAGATTACGAGTGTACCGCGGAGTGCGAGCAAGCCCTCCTCCACCTCAAGAAAAGCCTTTCACAACCGCCCATGTTATCACAGCCAGAGAGAGGAAAAACTTTGTTCCTTTATCTGGAAGTCTCCACTGAGGCCGTAAGCGTGGCCCTCCTCTGTGAGACACCAGACAAGCAGAAAGTAGTGTATTTTACTAGAGAAGCATTACAAGGTCCCGAGGTCAGATATCAACAAATTGAAAAAGTATCCTTAACCCTCATCAATGTGGTGAGGAGACTCGGATATTACTTCCTGGCCCACAGAGTCGTCGTACAAACAGACCAACCCGTGAGATAGTTCCTAGGTCAACCAGACATGGTCGATCGAATGCTGAAATGGTCCCTAAAGCTTTCGGAGTTTTACATTCAATAAGAGAGTAGGAAAGCCCTTAAATCCCAAGCATGGGACGACTTTGTTGCGGAGATGATCATCCACAAACCCCCTACAGACAGGAAACACAAGTGTGAAGATGTGAAAAACACAAGAAGAGGGGGTTGAATTGTAAAACATAAAACAAATGCTTTGACAACACAATATTTTTATCCTGGTTCGTTTGATCTCAAACTACTCTAGTCCACCCGTCAAGGTGATTTCGCCTCTCTCCAACGAGGACTTAATCCACTATTTTTAAAGGATTACAACAACTACTTTAACAACTGTTAAAGTCTTTTTGAGTACAACCACAAACCGGTTTATCTCAAGGAAATCTTTTACAAATAATTGAACAAGGATGTGTTAACGTTTTCTAACAAAACAATATATCACAACTGTGATAATTACACAACTTAAGCTTGGAGTAAACTGGACTTGCTTAAAGCATTTGAATAAGCGGTTTTGAAAGCTTAGCAAATTATGTGAGTGCATGCGTGCGTCTTTTCTCAAGCAGACTTGTTTATATAGGCAAGGCAAAGATACGTTGTCCATAAAGCCAGTTTAATGACAATAACGCACTTTCCTTTTGAAGAAGATCTTGTCTGATGAAAGCCGTTAGCATTTAATTCTGTCTTGAATACTTAATAACGCTTCAGAGTCTTCTTTGCTTTAACTTATGATAACGCTTCAGAGTGTTGATGACTTGGTAAATATCTTTGATCAGAGTCAGAGTGTATGCGCAGATTCTGGTCATCAAGCTTCAGCGTATAATGTGGTAGCTCCAGCGTGTAGCACATATTACTGATCTTCTGATGCTGATTCCATCAGAACTTCTGTATATACAAAACATAATTTTAAGAAGAATATTTGTTTTATATATATATCTTTCAATTTATTTATTCTTTGTATTTTGTTATCATCAAAACTCTAATCAAGGGTTGTAGAATCAAACTATGTTCTAACAATCTCCCCCTTTTTGATGATGACAAAAACCAGATTTTTCAAAAAAAAAATAAAGAATAAAAAGTATAGAATTAAGAAGAGAAACTCCCCCTGAGTTGATTACTTCCCTTTAATACCATGAGTCTTTGATCATCAGAACCTTACTGTATCTTTCATCAGAGTTTTGTACTTGTCCAAGCTTTTCAGAAGAGAAAAATTTAAATAGATCAGAATGTCTGAGACTTATGTCTCAGTAATCCGTTATTGAAAAATATCATTCTTTCTCCCCCTTTTGGTCAGTTATCAAAAAGAACATATAATCAGAGCCAAAATGCATTTATATTAAAAACCAGAATCAACGAAAAGTTCAGAATAGCAGCAATATACGAATATTACAGATAAACATGTCTTAAAAACGAGGAAATTCTAAGAGGGAGGAGGAAGACGTGTGAAAAAAGCTTCTAACATGCTCTTGATCTGGTTGTTAGTTTCCTGTTGCTGGGTTAACATGCTCGTTATTTCATCAATTTTGTTGTCCTGTTTATCCATTCTTTCCTTCATCAACATATCAGATCTTTTCAGGTCTTCTAGAGTTTGCCTTTCATAGGAGGAAGCTTGAGGATCTTCAGAAACTGGATGCTTCTCAGAGCATTCTGCAATATCCTCTTTTTGACCCAGTTCTTCAGCAGGAATCATCTGCTCTGAAGTATTAGTCAGATTGAGATCTTCTGACTCTGGTTGAACTTTGGATGTTGGACGATGTTCAGACCAGGGAGCATTGTCCAGAGGGAGAACTTCTTCCTTGAGCAGCTGGCTCAGAACTTGATCTTCAATTACTTTCAGTAGATTGCTGAAGTTCTGTTGAACTTGTTCGTAGCTCTGTTCTTGCATCTTATGAGTTTCAGAACATACCCATCTTCTGAACCTTGTCCAAAGGTAGTCTAATGCAGCAGGATCAATCAGCTCAAGACTAGCTTGCTTCAGAGAAGTGATCTACTTTTGTACTTCTGTTTCAAACATCAATAAGCTGGTACCAACATCTGGAGAGGGTTCAGATAGTTTTGGTTTTGGAATAGCTGTTTTGTGGGTTATGGAAGCAAGACGTTCAAAACCTGTTAAATCAATGACAGTCTTGATGTTGTCATCTGGATTGTTCTTTGGTGAGGGAGTGGGAGAGTCAGGAATTATTATTGGACTGGTTGGGGAGTTTGGTGGAGTTGATTCTAGTGATGAGGGAATTTGGGGAAAATCCAGAATGGTTAGGGGGCATACGGATGGCCAGAGGTTCAGTGATTCCAGGAATAGGAATGGTATTAGAATCAACAGTTTGGTTTGATTGATCGTTATGAGGTTCTGGTTCACTGGATTCAGAAGGTTGAGCCTCAGAAGTTTGAACTTCTGGTTGAGATAGTTCAGGTTATGGAGAAGATGGATGAATTTCTGGTTGAGGAGATGGAGGTAGTGGTATTTCTGGTTGTGGAGATAGGGGAATATCTGATTGTGGTGCTTCTGTGGTGGTTTCAGGGTTTGGATTTTCTGGAATGGGAGCAGAAGTATGTTGATCAAAGGTTTCTATATCTGACAGAACTTTTGCAAGTTCTTGTTGGGTTGCTTCAATATTTGGATTTGGAGGTTGGGAGCGAGATCTTCTGAGAGTTAAGGTTTCTGAGGGGTCAAGTTCAATGTCAAAGTCATCAAATGTTTGTGGTGTGGGGTTTTCTGATTGAGTGGGAATTGGTATAGATGTTGATACAGAAATTGAGTTTAAAACAGTTACAGAAGAAGGATTACCTCTCTTTTTAGGAGTCCGCTGGGATGATCCTTCTGCTACAGCTTTCCTTTTCTTGGTTTTCTTCAGCACAACTTCTGTAGCCTTCTTCTGCAGATCCTGAATGTTCAAATCTGGTGTTGTACCATCCGCCTTGCATGCATCCAGATATCTGACTATTATATCAGGTTTAGAATCAATCTCTGAGAACAGAGGAAAGTTATCCAAAGGGATTCTTCTGCTGGAGATTGCTGCAAAAGAAGTGACACTGGGTTCCTTCTTGACGTTCTCAATTAACTTCGTTTTCTTCAGATTCTTTGCATTCAGCTGTTTGCCAACAGTAGCTTTCAAAGAGTTGATTTCCTGAGCTTCTGTAAGATGATCAATCATCTTATTCTCTGTTAGAATATCTGATATAAGCCTTCCTAGGGGTATCCATTCCCTTTTTGTGCGCTCCTCTTCTCTGGTTTCCTTGACACTAGTCCTTAGATGGTTAAATAGCAGATGAGCCAGATTCACCTTAATCTTATGGGAGATGAAGTAGATCAGAAATTGCTGATCAATATTGATGTAGTCAGGAGAGCTGGTAGGCTTTCTGTGGTTTATACATCCCAGAATGATCTTGGCCCATATTCTGTGATGGTCTTTTAGATCCCTTATCTTGCTGGAGGGAAGACCCAGAGTGAAGATTTCTCTAGCAATTAGGGCGACATCAACACATCTTTCAGCCATGTCAATGCATCGTACACCACCGCCACTGTAGCCTATTAACCTTGCAATGAGGTCCTCAGTAATGACTATCTTCTTCCCCATTATGTATGAAGTAACTTGATGGTTGGAAGATGAAGCATGAATCCAAAATTCCTTCACAAGGATTGGGAATGTTGGACCCACCAGTCTGTCAAAATATTTGTCCCAGCCTTGAGCCTTTACTTCTTCCAAGAGATTAAACCCGTTTTCTTGAAGACTGTTAAAGTCCATAATTAACTCAGAAAGAACTTCTAGATTTTTGATGGGTGTGAGAAGAGTTCTGTAGGGTTATTCATATTGTTTGGAGGAATCTGTTTTCTGAGAACTGGAAGTAGGGTTGCTTGAGGAAGCCATGTTCACACGAAGGTTTTGTGAAGAAATTGAAAGGGTTTTGAGAAAGGATGCAAACTGAAATCAATAAGATTATAGAGAAAATGAAAGTGAAAGTAAAAAAGCGTAAGTGGTGAGAGATGTGTTTAAATAGATTTTTAAAAAGGATTTTGAAAACATAAACGATAAGAGAGAGAAATAAATTATACTGATTATGAGCATTTAATGATAGCTGATTTTGGGGGATTCAGAAAGATATTGAAACGGTTACCCTTGACATGTGTCCCAATGCATCCAATCAGCGCTTTTGACCTTTCAGAAACGTGAACGCGTGTTCAGCCTCAGAAAGTAACTGATGACTGGATGACACTTGTTTGCTTGAGTGAACTTCACATTTCTATCCTTGAAATGAAGTGCGCAGGTCTTCATGGATAAATTCTGATATAATCTGTACTTCTAAAGATCTGAAGAAAGATTGATCAGTAGTTCACGGAAAAATAAACAAAGTTCTGAAGGTTAAGATATAGAATCAAAACAGTTTTATTCTGGGCAGAGCTTCATGCTGAGATGTTTCAGAATGAAGTTGAACCTATCTTCAGAAAGAGGTTTTGTAAAGATATCAGCCCATTGATGGTCTGTGTTAATAAATTTTAAATTTAGAATCCCTTTTTGAATATAGTCCCTAATAAAATGATGTTTTATTTCTATATGCTTAGCCCTAGAATGCAGAATAGGATTTTTACTGAGACAAATAGCAGAAGTATTGTCACAGAGGATAGGGATGTTACTTTCAAATATTTTGAAGTCCTAAAGTTGACTTTTCATCCAGAGCATTTTTGTGCTGCATCCAGCTGCTGCTATGTATTCATCTTCTACTGTTGATAGAGCTATTGTGGATTGTCTTTTGCTGGACCATGAGATCAGATTTTCTCCCAGAAACTGGCAGCTTCCAGAAGTGCTTTTACGTTCTATTCTGTCTCCAGCGAAATCAGCATCACAGTATCCTATCAAGCTGTAATCACTTGATTTTCTATAAAACAAACCCAGATTAGTAGTACCTTTCAGATACTTGAAAATTCGCTTAACTGCTGTTAAGTGAGATTCTCTAGGATCTGATTGGAATCTAGCACAAATGTAAACACTGAATAGAATGTCAGGCCTTGAAGCCGTCAGATAGAGAAGAGAACCAATCATACCTCTGTAGACCTTCTGTTCTACCTTTTTACTTATCTCTTCTCTTTCTAGAATGCACGTGGGATGCATTGGAATCTTTGATGGCTTACATTCTGATATATGAAATTTCTTCAGAAGTTCTCTGACATATTTGCTCTGATGAATGTAAGTTCCTTATGGGGTTTGATTAATCTGAATTCCCAGAAAGAATTTTAGTTCCCCCATTAGGCTCATCTCAAATTCTGCCTACATACATTTAGCAAACTTTCTTCCCAGAGAGGGTTTAGTGGATCCAAATATGATGTCATCAACATAAATCTGACATACTAAAATATCATTCTTAAATGTCTTACAGAACAGGGTTATGTCCACTTTCCCTCTGGTGAATTCCTTTTCTAGCAGGAAGTTACTTAGTCTTTCATACCAAGCTCTGGGAGCTTGTTTCAGACCATAAAGTGACTTCTTTAGTTTGAAAACATATTCTGGATTTTTGTAACTTTCAAAACCAGGGGGTTGGTGCACATATGCCTCTCCTTCTATATAGCCATTTAAGAATGCACTCTTAACATCCATCTGATACAGAGTGATGCCTTTATTAACAGCAAATGAAATTCAGAGTCTAATAGATTCTAACCTGGAGACTGGAATAATGGTTTCTGTATAGTCTATTCCCTCTTGCTGACTATAACCTTGTGCTACCATTCGTGCTTTGTTTCTGATGACTTCACCTTGTTCGTTCAGTTTGTTTCTGAACACCCATTTTGTACCAATGACGTTGAATCCTTTTGGTTTGGGAACTAGATCCCATACGTCATTTCTTGTGAATTGATTTAGCTCCTCTTGCATTGCTAGAATCCAGTCATTGTCCAGAAGTGCTTCATCAATTGTTGTTGGTTCAATTAGAGAAACCAGTCCCATGAGGGATTCTTCAGAGTTTCTGAAGCTAGATCTTGTTCTGATTGGATCTTCCTTTCTTCCTAAGATTGTTTCTTCTGGGTGATCCATGCTGCTTCTGGATGGTCTTTTCTGGATTTGATCAACAGAAGGTGCTGGATTGCTTGCAGTTACTCTTTCTGATGTTGAGGGAGTGTCTCTGTTGAGAGCTTCTGATGATTTGTATTCAGTACCTGTGAGTTCAACTTCCATACCTGCAAGGAATTCATTCTGCTTTGACTTTTGAGAGTCAAGCTTATCATCAAAACGAACACTGATTGACTCCTCCACAATCTGTGTTTCTGTATTGTATACTTTGTACCCTCTTGAGCGTTCATAATATCCTAACATAATACACTTTTTTGCTTTAGAGTCAAACTTGTTCAAATAATTTTTTGTATTCAGGATAAAACATGTACATCCAAATGGGTGAAAATAGGAAATGTTGGGCTTTATGTTCTTCCACAATTCATATGGAGTCTTTTCCAGAACAGGTCTTATGGAGATTCTATTCTGAATGTAACACGATGTGTTTATTGCCTCTGCCCAGAAGATCTTAGCAACGTTAGTCTCGTTGACCATGGTTCTGGCCATTTCTTGCAATGTTCTATTCTTTCGTTCTACAACTCCATTTTGCTGGGGAGTTCTAGGACAACAGAAATCATGCAGAATGCCTTTATCATTAAAGAATAACTCAAAAATTTTGTTTTCAAATTCTCCACCATGATAACTTCTGACTTTGACGATTCTAAGATCCTTTTCATTCTGAACTTGGTTGCAGAATGTAACAAACACAGAGTGTGACTCGTCCTTGTTCCTTAAGAACTTTACCCAAGTCCATCTGCTATAGTCATCTACGATTACTAACCCATACTTCTTGCCACTGACTGAAGCAGTTTTAACTGGTCCAAATAACTCAATGTGCAAAAGTTCTAATGGCTTGGAGGTGGAAACAACGTTTTTGGATTTGAAAGCTGGTGTTGCAAACTTGCCTTTCTGACATGCTTCACACAGAGCATCTGAATTGAACTTCAGGTTAGGAAGTCCTCTGACCAGATTGAGTTTGTTAATCTGAGATATTCTTCTCATACAAACATGTCCCAATCTTCTGTGCCAGATCCATTGCTCGTTGTTAACAGATAGTAGACATTTTACATTCTGACGTTTTAGTTCAGAAAGTTTTATTTTATAAATGTTGTTTTTCCTCTTTCCATTAAATAGGATAGTCCCATCTTTCTGACTAACAGCTTTGCATGAATTTTGATTGAAGATTATATCATAACCGTTATCACTTAATTGACTTATGGATAACAGTTTATGCATTAATCCATCAACTAATAAAACATTACTTATAGAGGGAAGATTTCCATTACCTACTGTTCCAGAGCCAATGATCTTTCCTCTCTGATTGCCTCCAAAGCCTACGTGGCCTCCGGGCTTAAGTTCCAGGCTTTGGAACATATGCCTTCTTCCCGTCATGTGTCGTGAGCAGCCAGAGTCCAGGTACCATGATTGGTGTTTTTGCTTTGCTGCTAAAGATATCTGCCACATGTATTATTTTATCCTTAGGTACCCACATTTTCTTGGGTCCTGATTTGTTAGTTTTACCAAAACTCTAGTTGAATTTTGGTTTGACAGAGTAATCACTACTTGTATATTTTATGTCATGTGTGTGCCCATATATAAAGTGTGAATCAAGTGGAGTACGTTTTATAACTAAATCCATGGCATTTTTTGGTGTAGGTACCTTACCTTGATATCCTATCCCTTTCCTGCTATTTCTGCTAACTCCATAGATCATTGAAGCCATTTTGCTTTTGTCTATGTTTTTAGCTAGAAACTTCTGAAAGCTGTGATCATACTCCTTGATGATCTCATCAGCATTGCTGGGAGTTTCAGGGATTGTTTCCTTCTGAGAGTTTTGCAATTGGTTTTCTAATTTTGAAATTTTATCTTTTAACTCAGAATTCTCCAATTTGAGACTCTCAGTCTTATCAGAGTCAGAAGCAAGATTCCTTTTCAGGTTTCTAAGTTTGACTCTGATCTACTCATATCTTTCCAGAATTTCATTAAGGCTTTCAGCTAGTTCAGCCTTAGTAAAGTTTATAGTAAAGTCAGGAAATACCTCTTCTGTATCTGATTCAGAGTCTGACTCAGAAGCTTCACTGTCTTCTGTTATGTTTGCCATGAGAGCTATGTTTTCTCTTTCATCATCTGATTCTGAGTCAGCTTCAGATGTGTCAAAATCATCCCATGTAGCCATGAGACTTTTCTTCTTTTCCTTGCCAAACTTCTTTTTGGGCTTCTCCTTCTGAAGCTTTGGGAAATCACTTTTGTAGTGCCCTTGCTCATTACATTCATAGCAGATGATGTCTTTGTTGTTTGGCTTTCTGTTTCCTGAAGAGCCTTCAGATCTTATGTGTCCAGAGGAGGATTCTGACCTTCTGTATCTGGAGAAAGATTCATTCTGATTTTCTAATCTTCTGGGATTCCTGAACTTCCTTTGCCTCTGCTTCCACAATTGGTTCACCCTTCTGGAGAGGAGAGACAGTTCATCTTCTTCTGATGAGGACCCATCAGAGGTTTCTTCCATAGCCTGCAAAACATTGGAGTCAGATTTTCTGTTAGATTTTAAAGCTAATGGCTTACCTTGCTTTTGAGGTTCATCTGCTTCTAGCTCTATCTCGTGACTTCTGAGGGAGCTGACAAGTTCCTCCAGAGAGATTTTGTTGAGATCCTTGGCTAGCTTAAGCGTTGTGACCATTGGCCTCCATTGTTTTGGCAAGCTTCTGATGATCTTCTTAACGTGATCAACAGTGGAATACCCTTTGTCAAGAACTTTTAGACCAGCAACAAGAATTTGAAATCTTGAAAACATAGTTTCTATTGATTCACTCTCTTCCATCTTGAATGCCTCATACTTCTGAATGAGTGCAAGGGCTTTGGTTTCTTTGACTTGAATGTTGCCTTCATGCGTCATTCTCAAAGAGTCAAACATATTCTTTGCAGTGTCTTTGTTTGATATCTTCTCATATTCTGAATAAGAGATGGCGCTGAGGAGAATTTTTCTAGCCTTGTGATGATTTCTAAACTCACGCTTTTGCTGATCAGACATCATTTTCCTTTCAATCTTCTGACTACGTCCATCCACTGGGTGCGTGTATCCATCAGTCACCATGTCCCACAGATCAGCATCATGGTCCAGAAAGAAACTCTCAATTCTGTCTTTCCAGTAGTCAAAGTTCTCTCCATCAAAGACTGGAGGTTTGCCATTGAATTTGTCCCTTTCTTCATTGTTGTCATTGCTGATGTTTTGAATTGGTCCTGCCATTGTGTTTTTCTGACGCTGGATCTTGTACTGACACAGTTAAGTGTTATAAGCTCAAAACCAGGTGCTCTGATACCAATTGAAGATGTGAAAAACACAAGAAGGGGGGGTTGAATTGTAAAACTTAAAACAAATGCTTTTACAACACAATATTTTTATCCTGGTTCGTTTGATCTCAAACTACTCCAGTCCACCCGTCAAGGTGATTTCGCCTCTCTCCAACGAGGACTTAATCCACTATTTTTAAAGGATTACAACAGCTACTTTAACAACTGTTAAAGTCTTCTTGAGTACAACCACAAACCGGTTTATCTCAAGGAAATATTTTACAAATAATTGAACAAGGATGTGTTAATGTTTTCTAACAAAACAATATATCACAACTGTGATAATTACACAACTTAAGCTTGGAAAAAAACCGAATTTGCTTAAAGCGTTTGAATAAGCGGTTTTGAAAGCTTAGCAAATTATGTGAGTGCATGCGTGCGTCTTTTCTCAAGCAGACTTGTTTATATAGGCAAGGCAAAGATACGTTGTCCATAAAGCCAGTTTAATGACAATAACGCACTTTCCTTTTGAAGAAGATCTTGTCTGATGAGAGCCGTTAGCATTTAATTCTGTCTTAAATACTTAATAACGCTTCAGAGTCTTCTTTGCTTTAACTTATGATAACGCTTCAGAGTGTTGATGAATTGGTAAAGATCTTTGATCAGAGTCAAAGTGTATGCGCAGATTCTGGTCATCAAGCTTCAGCGTATAATGTGTTAGCTCCAGCATGTAGCACATATTACTGATCTTCTGATGCTGATTCCATCAGAACTTCTGTATATACAAAACATAATTTTAAGAAGCATATTTGTTTTATATATATATCTTTCAATTTATTTATTCTTTGTATTTTGTTATCATCAAAACTCTAATCAAGGGTTGTAGAATCAAACTATGTTCTAACAAAGTGGACCATCTTTTTAGATGGAACTTCCAACTCGACGGGAGTGGAGCAGGAATCCTCATCATAAACAGAGAGGGCGTCGTGATCGAACAATCGATTTCCCTGTCGTTTCCCATGTCGAATAATCAGGCTTAGTACGAGGCCCTGCTTGCAGGATTAAGGCTGGACGAAGATCTAGGTGCCCAAGAAGTATAAGTATTCACGGACTCCCAACTCGTCACATCTCAATTTCACGGAGAATATCAGGCTAAGAATGATAGCCTTATCGAATACCTGAACCTAGTGAAAGAGTGGATGAAGAAGTTTGATCGGGAAAAAATCAAACACGTACCCTGCAAACAAAACACACGGGCTGACATACTTTCAAAACTCGCAAGCACAAAGAAAAAAGGTAGGAACAAATATGTCATCCAAGAATCCCATTCTCGTCTGAGCATCGAAAAAACCACCGCATTGCCTGAGGTGAATGCCATCGGGGACAATTCGTATTAGATGACCCCGATATTTAATTATCTCATGAAGGGAGAATTACCCGCTGACCAAAAAGAGGCCAATGCACTTACATAGTGGTAGAGCACAAACTCTATCCGCGGGGATTCTGCATCACACTCCTCAAATGCGTCGAGGAGTCCAAAATCCCCTAGATATTACGGGAAATCCATGAGGGAGTTAACGCCTAAAACTTAGGCCGAAGATCTATGGCACGAAAGGCACTGCGAGCGGGCTATTACTGGCCCACCATGCAGTAAGACGCGAAGGAGCACGTCAAAAAATGCAACAAATGTCAAAGACACACAGACATTCATCTCGCGCCACCACACGAATTCAAACCACTATCATCCCTATGGTCATTCACTTGGTGGGGAATGTACATCCTCAGACTATTCATACAAGGATCATATCAAAATAAATTCCAAATCATGGTCGTTGACTATTTCATGAAGTGGATAGAGGTCGAAGCCCTGGCCAGAATCACATCACGAAACATCCTTCGTTTCTACAAACAAAATGTGCTTTCCAGATTCTGCATACCACAAGCGCTCGTCACCAACAATGGGACGCAGTTCACTGACCAAAGGTTCCAAGATTTCGTCGCCATGCTCGACACCAAACAGCACTTCACATCCGCCGAACATCCTTAAAGCAACAGGAAAGCCGAGACCGCGAATAGAGTCATCTTATAAGAACTCAAGCGCAGGTTGGGCAAATCCAAAAAGGGGTGGGTCAAAGAGCTCACAGTGTCATGTGGGCTTACCGAACGAGATCATACTCGATGACCGGTGAAACCCCATTTCGGATAACCTATGGAACTGAAGCCGTAATTCCCATGGAAATCATGGAGCCATCCAGGTGAACTGAAGTCCCTTTAGACGAGGAACTAAATGATGAGTTCTTAAGGGTAGAGCTCGACCTGGTCGAAGAAACCCGATCAGAAGAGCCTTTTTGCGAAGCCACACTCAAATAATGTATAGCTATGTGTCATGACACCAAAGTCATAAAACGTGAATTCCAGGTTGGCACCCTAGTCTTGAGGAGAAATCAGAAAGACTCCCGTGAAGGAAAGCTGGCGGCCAACTGGGAAAGACTGTACCGCGTCCACGGGGCAACAGGAACTAGAGCCTATCACCTCGAACGCCGAAGTGGAGAACCACTACCTCGACCATGGAACATTATAAAGCTGAAATAATATAATAGTTAGGTCCCTGATAAGCGTCGGGGCCCAGCAACCGACGTTCCCTCTTCGAAAAATGATAGGGCTCTCTCAACCATGGAAGCATGTTGACGTACGAACATAGCCTCCAGCCAATAACGAAATGAGGGTTTGTTTCTCATTGGTGGAGCGAAACCTTAGCCCGACGGGGACACCTAGACCGAGCTCCACCGTCGAAATACCCAACAGGTAGAACACCCAGCTCGCGATAGGCAGTTCACGCCACAAATTCAAGACCCCGACCATGATCTTGACCTCGTCCCTATGGAATCTGTTGTACCTAAAAACTTTCCCTCCCCCTTTTCTTCAAGACATTCTCCTAAGGTCCTCATTTGCTCAAGGTTGCCTAAGAATTAATCAGACAAGTTTTCCTCCTAAGCAATAGGTCCACAACTAGGGTTTTGTATTTCTCAAGGAAGATCTGGTTTCCAATGCCTAAAATGGTTTTCATGACTCCTCATATGCTTCAAATAATTCTCATACCAAGTTTCATGCCTTGCATCATAAGTTTGCTCAGTCAATTGCTTAGATGATGGGAAATCAATCGCATTGGATAAAAAAGTCAATTATGGCCAACATACAGTTAAACCACAAGATTTTTGGTCAAAATCAACATTTTTTAGTTATATTCATCATTTGATCAAGGGTTGATCATGATTCCCCAAGAAAATCCCTCAAATCATCAAAAGTCAAAAGTTGTCAAATTAGAGTTTCCTCAAGAGAAGTCAACTAAACTTTGACCAAGCATAACTTTCACATGCTTCATCAGCTTTCCCACAACCAAAGCTCATTTTGAAGGTAATTAAATTCTCTACAACTTTGTCTCTCTAAGATCAAGTCCAAAAAGTGCATCATTTGAGGGATATAAGCCAATACATTGCAGGTCATTTCAAAAGTCAACAAAAAGAAACTTTTTGTCAATGCAACTTACATCAAGATAAATTCTTCAAAAGCAAACATGATCAACATAGAGATTGTAGAGGACATATTGAGCTTCAAAAAGTCCAAGATCACCTTCAAAAGATGAAAATTGAGAGAGTTATGAGCAAGGAAAGTTGGGAAATTTTGAGAGAATGCATGGATTCCAATTTGAGAACATTTGTAATTTTGGGCTATTGGGCCTAAGTTTTCAGATCCAAACGTGTTCATGACATGTTTAAGGATCCATAATTCCATTCATGCATTATCTTTTTTTTTTATTTTTTATTTTTATTTTTATTCAATTAAATCCAAAATAAATTAAATAAAATATAAGATCAATAGGTTAAGACATGTGGGTTTTACTATGGATCATATTTAAGGCCCAAGATTACATAAGAAAGTTGTCAAATTCGTGCAAGGTTAATTTTTGCAATATTGAGCCAAAAATAGCAAGTTTGCATACAAATTTTCAATCAAATTCTTCACCTCTTAATGACACGATTTCTTCCACTTTTGTTAACCTAATTTGATTGTCCTATATATACCTAACAATACCAGATGCAAAGGACGAAAAAGCTACCTCAAACACACCCCTAAGAATTCACAAAATTAAAAGAAAAGTGCAAGATCCGTACTTTAGTTTCCAGCCACTCTCAATCCAAACTAAGGCCAACAATCACTTCCTGAGTATCAAAGGAGTTGATCCAAGTCCACAGCTGAATCCCTCAAGCGCCAGAATGCAATATCTCAACTACACCGGTTGGCAAGTTTGGTAAATTTCTAATCCTTGATTTTATGTATTTTCGATTATTGCTAACATGTTAAATCTATTCATATGCACCATTATAATATCATTGACGCATTACATGTGAAATTTGATGCAGGAATCACGTTTCACCATTGTTAGGGCTCAAAAACCGTTGAACATAAAATTGGATGATACAAGCATTTTCAATCCCAACTAACCGTGCCATTGAAATCACAGCATGTTAATTAGTGGATCTAAGTCATTAGATATTTCTTTTTAATGCGTTTTTTTAGGTTTGATGAAAAGGCAGGCCGAAGAAGACGACCGGAGCTAGGGCTCCGGCGCCTCTCCCGTCAATACATTCAGATTTATAATATATATTTATTGATTGTTATTAATAAATGGAAGTATAACCGTCCTAGTGGTAGCAGCGCGCGTGATAAGGTATTGTTATACTAGGGCACGAGTTCGATCCCTACCTCTGGTATTTTGTTTTTCATATTTTTGTTCTATTGCAGATTCAGCGTAGCTAAACTCATGCGTCCACCGTGCGCCTCATCTCATCATCATCAGATCTTCACATGTTCAGATATGACGCCCCATATCTACTGGACCATGGTGAACCTTCCTTGGAAGCCATACTGAATCCAACACAGACATATCAGGCTTGTTGTTTTGGGCCTAGTGAATTCCTTTCCTCATACCCCCAGTTTGCTTCCATAACAAGCCAAAATCTCTTTTTTTAAACCTTTTTTTAACATAATTAGTTTAACCTTAAATTAATTAAAATTAATTTAGACCTTATGTTTTTTAATTAACTTAACTTAACTAATTTTTTAATTAAATTAATTTAACTTTTTTTCATTTAATTAATTAACTTAGTTTTTTTTAGGTTTTTCACTATACTTTCTTTTAATCAACATTAGTTTAGGGTTTGCTTAATTAATCAGTTCTTTTTCTTAATTAATTAAAATTAACTAGGTTTTAGGTTAATCATCAAATCATTTTTTCTATCAAAAGCATAAAACAATTTCTCGATTCTCTTTATTGTACCCTTTCGCGTATTTTACTTTCGCTTTCCTTTTCCAATTATGTATCTGCTTACAGTTTGTAATAGTTTAATTAGCGTTTTACTATTTCCCCCTGTTTTTACTATTTTGTACCCCCACTCCCGAAGCCTTGTAATAGCATAGAACTTTATTTCCCGCACATAACTATTTTTCATTGTGGCTATATTGCTTTTCTAGTAATTAGGGTTTGTATGGCAAGACATAAAAACAATCATAGAAAACCCTAAATACAAGACAAATAATTGAACATGAATCACTCTTCACACGCGTACCTCTAGGGTAACCTCACTCGTTGCCTTGGAAAACAGTCATGTCCCTCGAACGTGGGGACAATTTAGCAAATACCCTCGGTCAAAAAGATCGTAGTCCCTCGATGACCCTTCGATGTTGCCTTCGGTAAACGATCTTAGTCCCTTACGATACATTGCTAAAGTGCCCTTACGAGTTGCCTTTATGACTGAACAATGACCCTCTCCTGTCATTTCACATTCAACGATAGGGCTTCCTACTAACTAATGGTAGGGTAGCATTATCTAAAGAAGGATGAAAATAACATAAAATACTTTTGAGTAGGTAGATCGCTCGTAATCGCTTACTCACAAAAACAAAACATCTTTTTCACAAACACTTTATTTGAAATATTTTCAAAAAACAAACACTTTGTACGTATTCTTAATTGATACCAGAATCATTACAAAGTTGTCGTACTTAGGCATTTTGAAAATATTTTCAAACATAAACACAAATCATTTTTTAAACAAAGTGAACTAGCGATTAAGAGCCTCTAGATAACTACGGATGAAAGGGTGCTAACACCTTCCCTTTTCATAACCTACCCCCCCGAACTCAAAAATCTTGAAGGTCTTTGTTGTTCTTTTCACCCTAAATATTAGATAAAATAAAAGTTGGTGACGACTCTAGCTATCCATAACATTTGTGATAAAACACAAAACAAGTCAGTTCTCCCACCGTATTACAGAACTGGCGACTCTACTATGGATTCCTAAAAGTGGGGTTACCTTTATATTTAGATCACTTTTAATGCTTTACTTGTTTTCTTTGATTGATTTATATTTCAGGTTTTGCTCGGGTTTATTTTCTTACAAAGATCCTAATATCGGATCTAGGTACATTTTAAGTAAGTAGCTATAGATTATGGAAACTGTACGGCATAGACCGATATGGTTGAAGCGATGGCTACATTAGTGCGACACATTGGTTAGTACTAGTGTCCCTCGAGTCAGTCGGGGAGAATATTAGGCTGCCGCGTGGTGTCACAAGAACTAATTGACCTTAGAACGTTTATTGACCCAACTTATCCATTAGAAGGTAGTAAGATGGCTGGCTTTGGTGCAGTATGAAGCTGGTTGATACTTGATACTATGCTCATTGAGATCGGACTCTCGGGATATTTCGGTCGCAAATCAGATGTTGTGCTAAAATAATGCCTGGGAGAAAGATCGATGATATTGAGACTCCTAGAACCCGGTAACCCTTATTAGGAAATGTTGAGCCAACTGAACTTAAAGAGGGTACTTACTTATAAACTCCATGCAAGGCTGAACCTAAGGCATTGTGTGCTTTGCTTGTGTTTGATTATCTGTTCGAACATGACATCATAACATCATGACATTATCCCATATCATTTTCACTTACCATTTCAAGGATCTCAAGGGCATGTGATGCAGGTTATCGTGAACCAAACATCTAGAAAGGGGCAAGGGGATTTATTTTCCTCTAACCAATGTCGTCAAAGTATCATGAACCAATGTCTAGCAAGGAGCAAAGGGATTTATTTTTCTCTAACCAATTCCGTCAAACACCGAAGCATGTTATCTTCGGTCAAAAGCTAGGACCCATTTGACATGGTGAGATTGATGCCCATAGAAGGACATTCAACGACGCGAAGTTCTTCAGTCAAACCTGCAGCCAGACTCAACTTCTAACACTTATCTCTGTTTCACCCTGCGAGATCCTTGAAAACATTGCATCTACATATCATGCATCATTACATAACGGGTTTTCCCATAAAGGTTTTCTCATCTTCTTGCTGTTTATTTCAGTAAAAGATGGCTCTAGAACAGACTGTCAAGGAACTCCAAGCACAGAATGTCCAATTCCAGGAAACGCTCTTGAACTTAGCTCAAGGGTAGAAAGAGATGATGGCACTCATCGCCAATAAAAAGAAGACTCGGAAACCAACCATCCTCAACATGGGGAGAAGGTTAAAAAACCTCCCCAAGCCAACTCATAATTGTGTTATTTCCTCTGATGAAGATCACAATCAACTGGAAGACGATAGAAGTATTAAAGCTGAAGGAGGAAGCAACTGTGGTTCTGGTAAAATTCCTGAGGATGAAGATTATTCTGATGAACAGTATCCTCCTGCGGATGATAAATACAAACAGTTGGAAGATCGCCTCAAGGCCATGGAAATCTTGAAAGTGCCTGGATTGGATTTTGAAGAGCTGGGTCTTATTCGGGGGGTAGTTTTCCCTCACAAGTTCAAGGTCCCTACTTTTGCTAAATATGATGGTGTGTCTTTTCTGAAACATCATCTGAGATCTTATGTTCGGAAGATCTAACACCATACTCTTGACAGAAAGTTATGGGTTCACTTTTTTCAGGAAAGTTTGTCTGGTACACAACTTGAATGGTTCTATCAACTGGAAGGAACCAACACCCGTACTTGGGAAGACCTGGTTGCTGATTTTTACAAGTAGTATCAATATAATGTTGACCTTGCACCAACTCGTGTGCAATTACAAAACATGACTCGGGCTCAAATGAAGGGTTCAAAGAGTATGCCCAAAAGTGGAGAGATCTGGTCGGAAGAGTGAAACCTCCCTTGTCTGGCCGAGAGCTAATTGATATGTTCATGGGCACTCTTACATGTCTATTATTTAGTCATTTAATTTGGAGTTCTTCATATGGTTTCACTGAGCTGATTATAACTAGAGAACATGTTAAAAGTGGTATCAAGAGTGGAGAAATTCAAGTGGTTGTGTCTTCGAGTGTTGTGAAGAAGACATTCAGTGGTAAGAAGAAGACCAATGTTGTTTATGGCCAGAAGGGTCGTGTTAAAAGTGACCGCAATCAATTTGTGGGAGCGGTATTAATTTTCTAATCCTGCACCAGTTCAACAATAACAACTGGGTAATCAGCATAGGTCAGACGCTCCGAGAAAACAGTTTACGAATATCAATATGCCATTATCTCAGGCATTACAACATTTACTGAAAGCAGAGCTGATAACATTGAGGGAGCCTCCTCAGAACCCCAACACCTCCTCTCCTCGTTATAATCTGAATGCAAAGTGTTCCTACCATTCTAACAGTCCTAGGCACGATACCAACAATTGTTGGGCCCTGAAGAACAAGATTTAGGATATGATTGACAACAAAAAGATTGAGTTTGATTCTTCAGAGACCCCGAATGTGACTTCTACACCTATGCTGAAGCATGAAAAAGGCATAAGTGTTATTGACGATGTTCTTTATGTTGCTACTGTAAGTGAAGTAGTTACTCCAGTACCAATTATTAAGAAGAATCTGCTGCAGGCCGGTTTATTTCTGGGATATATTGAAAAATGTTACTGATGTGCATCCCAACCCAATGGCTGCAAGTTACTGAAGAAAGGCATTCAACGCCTAATGGACAATCATATAATTCTGATCGAGAAGATTCCGTCTGTTGAGAATCTGTGTCAAGACTTATCTGTAATATCTGGCACTCCTATCAGGATTACATGCAAAGGTCTTGTAAGGATTACTGCCAATCTGAAAGATGTTCCTATGATCACCACTACACCTTGACCTATCCCATATTCTTAGGATAAAGTTATTCCTTGGAACTATGGATTT
This sequence comes from Vicia faba, assembly GCA_948472305.1. NCBI lineage: Eukaryota > Viridiplantae > Streptophyta > Magnoliopsida > Fabales > Fabaceae > Vicia > Vicia faba. The sequence goes on from OX451737.1 coordinate 590,604,433, forward strand.
GACGTCTACTACCATGGTGTCAAGCAAGAACTACCGACTGTTGAATATGAAGTTACTGAAGTTGATGATCCCGACATTGACAATATTGCTGGGACCAGTAAGGTTACTAGGAGCGTAAGGGTTTTCTCCCTAGAAATATCTCGAAGACTTTTGCTACACCTATTAAAGTTACCGCTACCGGGTCAACTGTTGTGACTCGGGGCAAAGAGCAAATAACAGAGCCTGCCTATATGGAGGCGCTTAAAGAAGCCACAACTGAAGACACCTCTAGACAAGAGTTGGAAGAAGTATTGAAAATCATTCGTAAGAGAAACTACAATATTGTTGAACAGCTGGGGAAGACCCCATCTAATATCTCCATGATATCCCTATTACTATGTTCTGAAGCCCATTCCCAAGCTTTGGTGAAATGTTTAAAGACTGCCCACATGCCACAAGAGATTTTTGCTGGTCAATTTGGAAGTTATATTGCTAGCTTAATGACTGATAATGGATTAGGTTTCTCTGATACTGATCTAACTCCAGAAGGAAGAAATCATAATAAAGCCTTGTATGTTTCCATTGAATGCAGTGGCACTACTCTGACTCGTGTATTGATTGATAATGGTTCCTCATTAAATATTCTACCGAAAGGCACTCTAGACATACTTGATTGCAAAGGGGTTGTGCTGAAACCCAGTGATATTATAGTTCGAGCCTTTGACGGGTCAAAGAGGATGGTACACGGAGAAGTGGATCTTTCGATCAAGGTACGTTCGTAGATCTTTGAATCTACCTTCTACTTAATGTATATTCAACCAAATTATTCTTGCTTACTGGGGTGCCCTTGGATCCATGGGGAAGGTGATGTTACCTCTACTCTGCACCAAAAATTAAAGTATCCCCTGAACGAAAACCTTGTTACTGTCTGCGGTGAAGAGGAGTATATCGTTAGCCACTTGAACTCATTCCGGTATGTAGATTTGGATGGAAAATTCATCGAGACTCCCTGTCAGACTTTTGAATTTATCCCTCCACCCACTATTGAAGATGTCTCTTCCATCCCCAAGGTTACCAAGGTTCCTCCCAAGATGGCTTCCTTGAAAGATGCTAAAGCTACTGTAGAAGAAGGTGGTTATACTATTTGGGGTCAGCTTCCAGACATTTTGTATAAATCTGACAAATTTAGTTTGGGTTTCACTACAGAGGGTCAGAAGGTTATTTGTTGCGCTCGTGCTAGAAGACCGCCATTCCGCATCAGCAACAACGGAGTTAACGCTATAGAAGATGCTGGAAGTGATTATGACCTTGACAGCTGGATCTTTCCTACCATTGGCCACGGGCTCAGCAACTGGAAGGCGGAAGATGTTATCTCTATCTCCTTTAGTCAAGAGTAATAGCTACATTTCTGTTTTTATTTCTTTCAAGTTTTGGCTTTGTAATATTTAAACAATGACATTAAACCTTGTGCCTTATCCGGGGCACAATGGTTCGTTTGTCAAGGGTTATCATTTCATAAACATATTTTCATTTAATAAAAGCATTGGACGTTTTGCATTCAAATTTTGTGCTCTTTGTCTTTCTTTTTACTTTTATTTTCAAATAGTTATATGTTCTTACACACACCCACACAATAAACTGCAGATCCACATCCGCTCTGGATCCCGTTGATAACGATTCTTCTATTCCCACTTATGACTTTGAAAATCTGATCTACCAAGTCGAGGACGAAGGTGAGGAAGGTTTTGAATTACCTAGAGAACTTGTCAGACTGTTAGTGCAAGAAGAAAGGGCTATACAACCACATGAAGAGCCGGTCGAGGTTGTGAACTTGGGTTTTGAGACAGACAGGAAAGAAGTCAAGATAGGCACCAGCTTAGAGGGAAATGTCAAGAACAGGTTAATCCAGATGTTGCATTAATATGTTGAGATCTTTACTTCGTCATACAAAGACATGCCAGGGCTTGATACCGATATTGTGGTTCACTGTCTACCGATGAAAGAAGGTTGTTCTCCAATTAAGAAGAAGGTTCATTGAATGCGTCCTGAGATATCAGAGAAGATCAAAGTTGAGGTTATGAAATAGTTCAATACAGGTTTCTTAGCAGTGACATCATATCCTCAATGGGTTGCAAATGTTGTTCTTGTACCAAGGAAAGACGTCAAGGTACGTATGTGTGTAGACTACAAGGATCTGAATAGGGCGAGCCCTAAAGATGACTCCCCGCTCCCACATATTGATGTTCTGGTTGACAAGACCGCTCAACACAAGGTATTCTCCTTCATGGACAACTTCTCAGGTTATAATCAGATCAAGATGGAACCTTAAGACATGGAAAAGACTACTTTTGTTACATAGTAGGGCACTTTTGCTACAAGGTTATGCCTTTTAGGTTGAAGAACGTCAGCGCAACATATTAGCGTGCTATGATATCTTTGTTCCATGACATGATTCATCACGAGATAGAGTTCTATGTCAAAGATATGATAGCCAGGTCTCATACTGAAGAAGAACATCTTGAAGATCAACACAAGCTGTTTGAGAGACTAAATAAATACAAGCTGAGATTGAATCCAAACAAGTGTGCCTTTGGGGTGAGATCCGGTAAGCTTATGGGTTTCATCGTTAGCGGTAAAGGTATTGAGGTTGATCTCGCTAAAATCAAAGCTATTTAAGAAACACCCATTCCCCGTACTGAGAAGGAAGTCAGAGGTTTCTTGGGACGACTGAATTATATTTCCTGATTCATTTCTCATTTGACTACTACTTGTGAGCCAATCTTCAAGATACTAAAGAAAGACCAGGTAGTAAAATGGAACGATGATTGTCAGATAGCCTTTGACAAAATCAAGGAGTATCTACAAGAACCTCCAATTTTGATGCCACCAGTTGAAATAAGACCTCTAATAATGTATCTAACAGTGCTAGAGAATTCAATGGGGTGTGTACTGGGCCAGCATGACGAGTTTGGTCGAAAAGAATGTGCAATATACTACCTTAGCAAAAAGTTTACCGACTGTGAAACAAGATACTCACTTCTCGATAAAACTTGTTGCACTTTAGCATGGGCTACTCGCCGACTAAGACAGTATATGTTGATTCATACTACTCTATTGATCTCTAAAATGGATCCCATCAAGTACATATTCGAGAAGCCCACTCTCTCTGGAAGAATAGCCAGATGGAAAATGGTCTTGAAATAATACGACATTCAGTACACCAATCAGAAAGCAATTAAAGGAAATGTACTGGAAGATCATTTAGCTCATCAAGCTGTAGATGACTACCAATCTATGAACTTCGAATTTCTAGACGGGAACATTATGAAAGTTACAGATTATGAAAAATCTGGACTGTATAAAAGACCTGAGCCAGGATCCTGATGGACTATGGTTTTCAACGGAGCTTCTAACGCACTTGGTAATGGAATCGGTGTTGTAATTATCTCTCCTCAGGGTTTCCAAATGCCCTTCACCACCATATTATGCTTTAACTATACCAACAACATGGTCGAATACGAAGCGTGCATCATGGGTATTAAAGTTACTATTGATCTGAGAATCAAGTTCTTGAACGTATACAGGGACTTAGCTCTGGTAATCATCCAGATTAAGGGAGAATGGGATACGAAGCACCCCAATATCATCCCTTATAGAGAAAATGTGCTTACCTTAATCATGTACTTCGAGGAAATAACTTTTGAGCATATCCCACGAGAAAAGAATCAGTTGGCAGACGCATTATCAACCATGTCTTCTATGTTTAAAGTCAGATGGGACAATGAGGCTCCCAAAATTACCATTGAAAATCTATATGAACTGGAAATTGCTATGAAGTTAACACTGATGGAGTAGAAGAGAAGCCTTGGTTTCATGAAATGAAAAGATACCTTGAGGATCAAGAGTACCCCGAGGGGGAATCTATCAATGATAAGAAATTCCTACGAAGGTTCTCAGCCAAGTCCTTCCTAAGTAACTGGGTTCTGTACAAATGCAATCATGATTCGAGTCTGCTTCCCTGTGTAGAAAAAAAGGAAGTGGAGAAAATTATGGAAGATATGCACGAAGGTATGTTTGGTACTCACTCCAGTGGACATACTATAGCTAAGAAAACTGAGAGAGGGTTATTATTGGTCGACTATAGAAACTGATTGCCATCATCATTCAAGAACTTGTCATAAATTCCAGATCTACGTTGATAAAGTACATGTACCTCCAGTACCTCTCAATGTCTTGATTGCTCCTTGGCCATTTGCAATATGGGTTTTGTACCCCAATTTTTCCCCCTAAGATTCTCTATCATCTCATGTTAACTCAATCATATCAAGATCACAATAGGGTTTGGTTCTTCTCCCTATCTTAAGGTTTTCTCACGAGGGATCACCAAGCACTTTAAATTGTATGTTATGATCATGTAAGTTTTGTATTGATTAACTTTTAAATAATAAATACAATGAATGTTTGATCTAAATGATGATCCTATAGGTGAGGGTGCAAGACATTTCATCAGGTGGATTCATAGGTTCATGAGTTTATTCCCATGCCTTCTTCAACAAAGCTTCATTGAGATTCAAGTTTCATAATTGAAGATTCTTTAAAGTAATATAATTACAAGGTCTACTATGATTCATCATGCCTTAATTTTTCAAATAAAGTCAAAAGATGCAAGGGTTGATTGAAGAAGTTTGACCTAATTGGACAATTTCTTGATTCCTTGATCACAAGTGTATAACTCTTGCAATTCTTAATATTTGGAAGTGGTTATTGTGGCTATGGTTTTTTTTATCATCCCCGACAACTTCTATTCACATAGAAAAATTGATTGTGCAAGAAGGATTGTCAATATTGAAAGGGGTTTCCAGATTATTTTAGTGCTTTATGAGCTAGGGTTTTAAACTTCTAAGGGCTATATCTTGTTTATCTTTTGAGATTTTTGAGTGATTCCAAATATATGCTTCTCTTTAAATGGTTACCAACTAATCACTTTAAGAGTTTCAAGAAATTTTTGTGTGGAAGATGCCTAATGATGAAAAAATATTACAAGTCCTCTAGATAGGCCATCAAATTCCTTTATGTGACTTGAAAAGATCATAACTTGGTCAATTTTTATCTACTTGGTCCCATTATTTTTCCATATTGATCTTAATCATGTGAGCTCCAACTTTTCTTTTGGGTGCAAATCTTGTAAATGAGTGGAAGATTCCCTAAGAACTCAAAAGATTATAGGTCACCTCATGAATTTTCACCAATTTTACAAGGCCATAACTTTTTCAATACTTGGTATTTTTGAGTGATTCAAGTTTCAAAAATCTATTTGGGAAGTCTAATTCAAGCTAGAATTAATGATCAAAGCTCAATTTTGGAGGAAGGCCTTGTTTGAACTCAAAACATTATAGGTCACCTTTGAAGAGAAATTAAGAATTTTTCTAAGTACAAAAAGTCAGCATCTTTTTCTCAACTTTGATTCATCACAACTTTTAGCTCAAACATCCATTTGATCTCAATCTTGGAACATTGCAAATATGGTGACCTTATCTTTCAAATGCTTCAAGAATTATTCCCTAAGACCCCTTGGGCTGTGAACGCCATGGGTTCAAAGATGGTACCTTGAAACTGAAGTTTTCTCCAAAGTCAGAATTTGAAATCCATAATATGACTTCTAATAACTAAATTACAACGCGATTTTCACTTAAACGTGATTAGAAAATATGTTTGAATCATTTAGAGCATCAAAACACAACATTTGGATGAGTTTTGATGAACATGTGAACACACTTTGCTCGTGTACACAGGTGTGCACGAATTCATTTGAATTTATTATTCACCCCTCCTCTTGATCCTATTCACTTCTTATATAAATACATGCTCTATTCCAATCATTTTGGAAATCTTAAACAGCCAAAATCACTATATCAAACTCCCTCCATAACTCACTTTTCTGAGATTTTAAATTCCCTCTTTCTCCACTTTTCAATCTAATTTCTTCATTAATCCTTCATCCTTGAACTTCATTGAAGCTAAAAGAAGAAGAATCAATCCTTGAGGTTCCCTAAATTGTGCTAGCCAAGTCCATTTACAGAGCAAGTCCATCTGATTTCGTTCAGGTAGTTTAAGGCACCAAATCTTCTAACTCAAATTACTGGAATGGTCTATGATATTCATTGATGCTTGCTATCAACTCAATTTTGGTAAGGCAATGCATTTGATGCTTCTGATTTTTTACTTTAACATTTTCAAACATCTATGGTTTTTTCTAAATCGACTATGTTGTGCTTTATATAAATTTTTCGCGAGCATATGGTTCTAATCGTCTCAAGTAGACGCATCTAATGGTACCACTATGAACGCATAAATTTACAGATGCAAGGATCTTGGTTTTCCCCTATTTGCAGGAGGCTGGAGGTTAAAGACGACCTATGTGTTGTTCTTCAACCAGTGGCGCTTAGCCAATTGTTTTATTTTGATTGGTTGGACTTTCTTATGTTACATGCACGCGCCTTGACTTGGGTTCATGATACTCCCTCGCCTCAGATCCATTGGATCTGCCAGCGTGTATAGGTGAATGAGATCCAACGCGTGTGGTTTTTTCTGATTTATTTTATTTTAGAAAATTATTTTTTAATTTCCTTTATCTTTAAAAATTCATAACTCTTTTATTTTTTATCCAAAAATTATGAAAAAAATATTTATAAATTCTTTGAATTATTTCTGACTTTGTGAATATTTTTTTATATTTTTAATTTTATGTTTGATATTTTTCATTGTTTTCCTTATTTAATTTTTATTTTTGATTTTACTATTTTTCACAAATTTTGGTGTATTTTGCTTATTTTGTTCAATTTTTAAAAATAATTTCTTACTTTAAAAAGTTCTGGAAAATTTGTCAAACTTTATTAAATCATGTTTGACCTCTGACTATTTTTTAGGATTTTCATTTGGTGTTATAATATGCTTTGTGTATTTTACCATTCATTTTCCTTTTATTAACCATTTAAACACAGTTTGATTTAAATATTATTTTATTACTTTTTTATTTTAGTACTGACTTGGACTTCATTTGGTGACAAATTCTACAACCTCATTGGATCTTGGGTGTTGATAGGTTGAGAAACCAAATCCCACAAAATGGATGAATGATGTTGATGATATTTGAAACCCTAATTTCATACAATGCATCCCTTCCCTCTTCATCTTATCCCTTTCTAATTTGTGCTACATGTTGTTAGAGGATGATCTACATACCATCTCTTCAAACACATGGGACATAGATTGCTATTGACCGGCCTCAAAATAGGTGTGGCTTCTATATAAGTCCACTTATGATTGCTTAATGTGATGCGGTGGGAGAACTGACTTGAGGTTTTGCGTTTGTGTTCGCAAATGTTTCGGTTTAGCAAGAGTCGCCACCGACTTTTTATTTATCCAAAGGAAAGGTCAAAAAGCACAGGAAAGACCTTTGAGATGTTTTCTTGGGTTCGGGGGGTAGATTATGAAAAGGGAAGGTGCTAGCACCCTTTTCATCCATGGTTTTCCATGGGCTCTTAGTTACTTGTTTTAGATCACTTGCTTTTGCTTTTCAATTATTTGAAATGGTGCTTTTGTGTGTGGTTTTGAAAGTGTTTTGAAAAGAGGCCATCATTGTGGCAACCTTTGTAATAATTCTTGTTTGAATGTATACAAAGGTGTTTGTCTTTTGAAAAATGTTTCAATGTTTGAAAGTTTGTTTTGGGAAAATGTTTCGAAATTGTGTTGTGATGTGTTTTTTGAAAATAGAAAGGATGTTTGCAAGTTTGATCAAGTAACTAGGAGCATCTACCTACCTACTCAAGGATCTTTCCTACATATTTTTAACCCTTTGACATTGTTGTTTTACCATTGAATTTGGTAAACAACCTTGTGTTTGGATGTTAAACGGGACAGGCGTGGGTCATCGTATGACCATGATAGCAATAGTGCTAAGTATCTTTAGCAAATTTTTGAGGGGCTAGATCATTTTTGTATAGGCAACCAAGATAGCGTCATCGAGGGACTATGATCTTTTGTTTTGATTGATTTTGCCAAGATACCTAGCATGCATACCATGGCCATGTTTTTAAGGCAACAAGTGGATGAAACCCTAGGGGTGCTTGTGTGTATTGTGTTGTCAATTTTCATGCCTTTTTGTCTTGTGTTAGTCATACTATTTTTTTTATTTTGGTTTTTTGCATACAAACCCTAATCTTTCTATCATGGCATATTTGAAAGCAATAAAGTGCGTAAAAGTAAATCTACGACTATTACAACATTGATTATGGGGAGGGGGTTACAAATTTGAATAGGGGGATATTTGCACAAAATAAAACCCTAAGTCAACTATTACAACCATATTGAATTCATTGTTCAAATAATAAATAAGAAAATATTTAAATGGACAATTAAATATAAATATGCAAAAATTGTTTTTGTATTTATTTTATGTATGTAAAATAAATTATTTAATGTATCAAAAATAAGAAAATAAAAGATTATTTTTGGAAAGGGTGAAGAAACCCTAATTTTGTTTTAAGAAAATATATATATATTATGTTATTTATTTATTCATTTATGTACAAAAAATAAATAAAAATAATATATACAAATGTTAAAAATAAATAAAAATATATGAGAAAATATTATTTAAGTGTATAAATAATAAAAATAAAAATATATAATATTTTTATAATATTTACAAGTTTTTATTTAAGAAAATAAAAGTATATTATTATAGTAATTATTTCTATGTCCAAAAAATAATAAAAAATAATAAAATAAAATGTGAAAATTTAAGAAAATATTTTTAGTGATTTTTTATATTTAGAAAAAATAATAAAAGTCAGAAATGAAAATAGAAATGGAAAATATAAAAAAATAAAATCAATGGGCCAAGGGGGTGTAGGAAGTAAACAGGGGGTGTCAAAAGTCAGAACAATCCAAGCCCAGCCCATTTCCACTTCATCCCTGTCCTTGTGAAACAGAAAAACGCGCGCCAATGGTTCAAACTCGTATCTCCTGCATTTGTGCTTAAAAACAAAAACTTGCAACATGAAAGTTATAGAGCATTAAACCACGATTCTAACCATATAAAAAACTTGATCTAACTCTCAAAGACCAGAGAGAATTTCTTTGGCCCTAAATCTTGACCTAGTCTTTTTAGAAAGTTCAAACATCAAATACTCCTAGCTCAGTTAACATAAATGAATTCTATGCATATGTACAACTCAAGGGCAATGAGGACTACATTTTTGCTTCACAAACCTAAGACTAATGATTCCTAAATAGAGAGGTAGAAGTTTGAAATTTACCTGTTTCAGTCAAGCTCGAGTATGGCAATGCAGGGGTTATGAGTGAGGCCTGAGATACTTGTGAGCTTGCTTGAAGTTCCTTTGACCTTTCCCAATGCTTGGCTTGCTTTGAAATGGCCTGGATGTCTCTATAGAACTCAACCTGCAAAGCTTCAAAGTAAAAATGGTGAAGTGTGTAAATAGGGTTACATTTGCTTGGGAATGGTTGGGATAGCTTAGGTATATTGTATGGAGTGTGTTGGAAGAGGATTGGGACAAAACGCACGAGGCAATGTGAAGATGGAAGTGAAACTGCAGAACTTGCCCTGTTTTTGCAAGAACTTGGGTTTTGGTGTTTTGGAGGGTTTGAAGACTTGCTAGCTCGTGTTTCTGGCTCAGTGTAATGTGAGAAACTTATTTGAAATGTTACAAAGACTTGGTTATATCAGATTCACAAGATATGGACTTTTGGCACAATGACTTGTTTTTGAAGTAAAAGTGAGAAGTGACCATGTTATGGCCTGTACAGGCTAGCTCCAAGCATGCACATAGTTGGTGTACTATACGTGATATTAGGAAACTTTGTTTGCAGCAAAAGGCTTGGTCCAATGCTCAAGATAAACAAATTTGCAAAAGTTGTGCTTTATGTAAATGGCATTGTTAACTTTTTACCAAAAATGGATTAAATCAATGTGTAATGCTTCATTAATCAGAACAATACCTATAACCAATGTGTTTGCATTTAATTTATGAGTGTGGAAGGGTTTAAGGACCTGTAAACCAAGTACAAGCATGGTTGGACAGAATTTGCAACTTGTAGCAACATGAAAAATGCCATGGACAAAAGTGAGAAATGACCATTTTCTTTTCTTCGATTCTCCCTAACCATAAATGATTTTGGAGAGTTCTTGGACATTTTGGAAATCTTGTAACATGCTCTACAATCCATCTTTGAAATTTATTTTGAGATTCCACTTGGAACTATATGAAAAATTGCCATGAAGATAGGTCAAAATCCTGCCTAAACTAGGGCAAAATTTCACTAAGTTAAAAGTTTTATGGACCCTTGTTCACAAAACCATAACTTGAGACCCAGGCATATTTTGGGAAAACTTTGTGAATAAAAGTTGTAGATTTTGTGGAGGACTACAACTTTCATGTTGGAAGTTTTCTTTGAATCCAATTGCGTCATGGTGAAAAAGTTGGGAAAAAATAAGAAATTTTCATAACTTATAAAATTTCTAAGTTATGAAAATTTTCCATTTTAAACCCTAATTTTAAAAATTAGGTTTCTTGGTGAACAAGTTTCATGTTTTGACCCATCTTGATTAAAAATGACCCTTGGCACTTGATTTTGACCAAAAAGTCAAAGTTTGACTTTTCAGTGTACAGTTCATTTTTGATCAATTGACTGGAAAATTCATCTGTCAATCCAATGCAATTGAGATCTTTTGAACCTTGTGATTAGGTTAAGATGATGCCATTGAGTCCTTGAATCCATGATTGAACCCAATTTTCCATTGGCTAGGTCAAAAATCAGAAATTGCCCTTCTACAGTCAAAACCCTAAAAATGACCATTTTGCCCTTTTGGTGATCTGATCAAATTTCTTGAGGAGTTGTGGTCCAAACTTGATCAAATGGTTCATATGAGTTTATAATGTTTATGTGGATCAAAAATTATGAGGTTTGACTGTAAATTGGTCACAGTTGACTTTTTCCCCAATACAGCTGATTTTTAGGTCAACTGTCCAATTGACTAGGCAAAAATTTGATTCAAAGCTTGAAACTTGGTATAGGCAATCTTATAAGTCCAACATGAAGCATGAAAGTCACTTTGAGCATTGAAAGTCCAAGAATCTCTGTGCAAACTCAAACCCTAATTCTAGGTCAACAGTGCAAGGAGATGTCTTGAGCAGAGCAAATCCTAATCATGTCTGGAGTCCAAGAGGTCTTGTGAGGGGAAATCTTGCTAAAATGAGAGGGAAAATTTTGGGGTACAACACTTAACATAGAGCTAAATTTTGTCCCGATTCGAGAAATGATCATTCATGGCCCAAACCTATGTTTGCAAGCCCAAGTATGTTTAATGTGAAACCTTTGATCCAATAACCTTTAGGTTCATTGTTTAATTTGCAAGATTCAAGATGGTCATTCAATTAACCTCTAATTTCTAACTCATTAACAATTGACTTTTATTTTTATGCTTTATGCCTTTACTTTTATGCACCATTTATTTTAGCATTTTCATTTCATGCTACTTTCATCTTTGCTCACTTGAGCATTTATCTTTATTCCATTTTTATTTTTCTCACTTGAGCTTTTAAATTTTCTTTTTAAAGATACCTAATAACCAACTTGAACAATAAAAATATTTAATGTTACTTGGACTATTTGGTTACTATCCTTGGCATTTTGGAGTTATGGGCTTCTTGGACTTAGGAGTAGAGACCTTAACCTACATTGAGACCTTGGTGACTTCTATTATTATTTTGTCTGGAGTTCTTGGGGTTTACCCCGAGACATTGGGTTGTTTGTTTTTTTTTGTGCATGTTATTCTGATTATATGCTTTGTCTGTGATTGGGAATTCATTTGTATACAATCGTTACTCTACCCAATTTTTGTGAAGACTTAATGCATTTAAAGCTTGGTTTTCTTAAGAGGTTTATTATCTTTGCTTGTTTGGTTTCAATCCAAAGGATGGGAATTCTACATTGACTCATTATGTCAAGTGTTGGCTTCTCATTTGGTTAGGCGGTTCTTTTTCCTAGCGTTTACCTTATGCTTTAGGATAGTCCCTTCATCTCCTCCCATCTTCTTTAATTTCAAAAATCTTCTCCCTCCTTTTCAAAACTCTTCTTGTTTTCTAACTTGAACTGCTTTCACAATAAACTTGGACTTAGGTCCATGTATTTTCAAAAATCTTTTCTTAATCAAACTTTAACCAACTTAATAATACTTTGGCATTTTTTGCGAGAAGACTAAAATCCAATCAATCTCATTCAAACCATTTTGCCTTGTAATGATGCGAGTTACTATACTTCTACGATATATAGTGAAGTGAGATATTTTCCACTTGGTTGTTGAGTGAAGCTTTGTTGATTTTAAAATCCAAGCTATATCTTCCACTTTGAGATGACACAAATTCTCCTTTCTCATAATTGTGGGTAGTAAGTATGCTCTTCCACTCGGATAAGATGATGTGATGTCTCATCTCTTAAAATTAACCAACACATTTGCGTTTTAAAATTTTTAAAGGTGAACTACGAGTACCCTGATCCCCTATTGCATAAAAGGTGGTACGTAGGCACTAAATATTCTCAATTGCGGCGGGTGCAAAATTGTAAAAAATACTTCTTTTCTCACCTCCACCATTTATTTTTGTATACAACATTTATAGCTAAAATAAATAGATTAACAAAGAGGTTCCTGCGGAGTACCGTAGATATTTAGGGTGTTAATACCTTCCCTTTGCATAACCAACCCACGAACTTAGATTCTCTCCCCTTCTTTTTGGGTTATTCGCTCTTTTCGCATTCCTTTGGAAACAATAAATCACAGTGGCAATTTTTATTTGATTTGTGTGAGTTAAGTCAATCTAATGGCTTAGTCTCAACATTTCTACCGCTACAGAAAAATGACGACTCTTTTAGGGAAAGATCGACCAAATGTTGGTTCATCCCTAATTAGGTTAAGTCTATCTTTGTTTATTTGTGTATGTGCTATTATTTGTTTGTATATTATTTATTGTATATATGTTTGTCTAGATTTTCCTGATTTTCAGGGTGCTTGGTGATTTCTCATAAGTCCTATACCCAGACTTGGGAAAAATTAAGATAGGATGGGAAGTATAGTCATGTTAACTTTGAGGGAGTAATCTCAAAAAAGGAGATATGAGATCCCCCACTATGTGGAGGCCCCTTTGACTATAGTATCATTTACAAAGTAATCGGGAAGACGTGCTGCTTTCGACCTGGGAGCCTGCTGAAACTGAGGACCGTAGAACCTTTAACCCATCTTGGCCTTTTAGGTGTAGTGTGGAAACTATGATGGAGTAATCCGGAAATGGTTGTCATGTAATACTACACTCGGACGAGTTTTTCCTGAGAATATTACTAAATACCGAGTCAATCAGGACGTTGGTAATATCTGAAGGAAGGATGTAAACTTTGGGAACCTATTAGAACCTTGCTCGGAAGGTAATAAACTATTAGTCCATACCTTATGGGTAGTACCTTTAAATTCATGCTCGTGACGTAGAACCTATGAACCCCCCCCCCCCCCCCCCCATGTTTGTGATCTTGTATGTGATTGTTGCATCATGCATTCATGCACCCATGGATATCCTTTAAAACATTTGTTTCAAGGGACTTAAAGTTGACTTTTTGCTAATATCTCAGGTACTTTTGACCATGGATTCTAGAAAAATAAGACCCCTAAGTACAGTTTCAAGGATCCTAAGATAGATGAATTGATGAGTCTGATTCCCGAGATCGAGAGCTCTACATATTTTCAGAAGAAATATGGATCCATCGTGTCTCTTATGAAGCTCAGGATGAAGGAGGGTATTCTATCGACTTTGGTCCAGTTCTATGATCTGATGTATCAATGTTTTACTTTCTCTGATTATCAGTTAATGCCTACATTGGTGGAGTATTCTTACCTATTGAGTTTACTTGTTATCGATCGTGTTCCTTTCATCGGTTTAGAGGGAGAGCCCAAGTCTCATGAGATTTCTGCTATGATTCATTTGGGGAAGTCTGAGATTGAGGCCCACGTAACTACCCAAGCAGGAATCAGAGGCTTACCCGCTCAATTTTTATTGGAGAAAGCTCTCTACTTTGCTATGATGAAGAGTTTGGTTGCTTTTGAGGCCATCTTTGCCCTACTTGCCTACAGGTTATTCTTATTTTCGAGCATCGACAAATTTGTGGATATTAACGCCATCAGGATCTTTTTGATTGGGAATCCAGTCCTTACATTATTAGGAGATGCTTATCACTCCATTCATTTTCTGGATTTTTATCATGGAGGGATGATAATTTGTTGCACGTCTTTGTTGTATTAGTGGTTTATTTCTCACTTACCTCGGTCTGATGCTTTCTGGGATAACAAGAAGGAACCTCGTTGGGCTCCGAAGATTATGGCCCTCACTCATTCTGATATTGTTAGGTATCACCAGGCTTACTATGATGTGAAGATTGTTGATATTTGTGGTAGTTTTCCCAATGTACCCCTTCTTAGTACAAAGGGAGGAATTAACTACAATCACATTCTTGCACGACGACAGCTTGGATATCCAATGAGAGATAAGCCAAATAATATTCATATGAGTGGTTTCTTTCTTAAAGAAGGAGAGGATAATAAGAAAGCTAAGGGGGAGATTGCAAAGGCTTGGCACCATATTCACAAGAAGAGTAGAAAAGACTTGGGACCTAGAGGAGTTGTTTACAAGCAAGGGAAATTCAGCTGAAGATGCCATATTCCCGTGAGGAACCTTTACCTTATATGTTTTTGAAGACCACTCCTCCCCTTTTAGATGATTTGGAAGAGCTTTAGCTTGCTCTAGTTAGGATGCAGCTGGAGAAGTAGGCTTAGAAGAATAAGTGTCAGACTTTAGAGATGTCCTACCAGGAAGACCTGAAAGAAAAAGATGACCTGATTGAGATTCTTAAGAGTCGTGTTGTAGAGATGGTGGAGAGGCAAGAGGATTTATTTTCCTCTAGAGCTTGATCAGGACTTAGTTACTCACTTCCCGACTCTGGTGATTGGAAAGAGGTTACCGACAGGTATGCAGAAGAGAACAAGCAGTTGAAGGCTCAGATTGCAAGACTCACGGGAAAGCATATGTGCGTGGAGTGATCTTTATCAGCTTTTCCTTCTTAGGATTTTAGATTTTATCTTCTCTTGACTTGGGATTTTTGAAACTTGTACTAAAAAGTTGTAATCCATTTTGAAGTTATTATAGTGCGATTTTCAGTATTTCAAAATGTGTTAGTACTTTAGTTTATGCAAATTGTATATAAATCTTTAAGTTCCTTGAAATATTAATAATAATAAAATAAATCATGTGCATTGCATATCATGGATCATCTTGTACATATTTCTTGCATTTTCGTTCATATTCAAGTGTCTTACTGTATTTCTCTACTTCATTCAGCAAGTTGTCTCGCCGGTATAATACTCGGGCTAATTCCAGGAAGAAAATGGAGAATATTGAACAAGAGAATCGCATGATGCGTGAAGAAGTTACTGATTTGAGGGCCGGTATGGCCAATCGGACTGCTTTGATGGAATCATTGGTGGCTACTCATAATCATCCACCACTTGCTCAGCCATAACAAACAACGGTTTCTTCCAAAGGTCCATCAGTTCTTGTTTCTATTACTCCAGTTACTGCTGCACAAAACTGTATGCCTCAGGGTTACCCGTGGGGAATGCCAGAAAATTTCATGCCAGAAGGTTATAATCTTGATGCTCAAGTTTCTCCAGTTGTTCAAGCTACTACTACTCCCGCACCTAATGTGGTGCATGTTACCCCTATGGCTAGAAATGAGATTCATTATACTGCACCTCTTTCGGTGAATGTTGCGTCATTTATTAATGATGAAGTTTTTCGTCATGTTATTCCACCAAGTGAAAGTGTGGGCTTCTATGACCGATTGGATGACTTTCAGGACCAATTCATTGAAATGCAGAATGAAATTAAGGCTCTTAGAGGGAAAGAGTTTTTCGGACAGAATGTTAGTGAACTCTGCCCAATTCCCAATGTAAAGGTGCCCACAAAGTTTAAAGTGCTAGAATTTGAAAGGTACAAGGGAAACTCTTGTCCTCATGACCACCTAGTGACGTATATCAGATAAATGTCCACCCATACTGATGATCAGTGTTTTCTTATTCATTTCTTCCAAGATAGTCTAATTGGTGTCGCTCTGAAATGGTATATGAGTTTGGATAATAGCAGTATGCGCACCTTCAATGATCTAGGGGAAGCCTTCATCAATCCGTATAAGTATAATATATTCATGGTGCCTGACCACAACCAGTTGAGGGCAATGGCTCAGAGAGATAAGGAGTCGTTCAAAGAATACGCGCAACGTTGGTGCGAGATAGCCGCCCAAGTGGTGCCACCTATGAGAGAACAAGAAATAACCAAGGTCTTCCAGAAAACCCTTGGATCATTTTATTATGAAAGGATGGTCGCCAGTGCGCCAAGTGATTTCACTTAAATGGTAAGCATGCGTGTTCAACTAGAAGAAGCTTTCAGGGAAGGGCGCTTGACAAAAGATGAAGGGACAAAAAAGTCGTCATACGTGTTCTCTCAAAAGAAAGAAAGTTAAGCGAATGTTGTTATTGGGGAAAATAAGATTAGGCCACCTAGAAGACATCAGTGATACCAACAACATGTTGCTTCTATGACTCCAGTTGTCAATGTAGCTCCAACCACTATTGCCTATCAGAGACCATCTCCTCAGGGGAATCAAGGGAAAAGTAAAAAGAGAGAGAGGTTTTTGACTCTATTCTAATGAGCTATGCAGAGTTGTTCCCGACTTTGATTTAGAATTAGTTGGTTTAAACTAGGCTTTCCCCTGCTACACCTTCACCTTTAACCTGGTAATATAAGGCAGATCAGACATGCGCTTTCCATCAAGGAGCCCTGGGGCACAACATCGAGAACTGTTATCCTTTAAAATCTAAAGTACAAAAGATAATGAGATCTGGCCTCCTATCCTTTAAAGATGTTTGTCCCAACGTGAAAGATAATCATTTCCCTAAGCATGGAGGGGCAAATTCTGTAAACATGGTTGTTGGTTGTCCTGGGGACTTCCAAATTTTTTATATCAACCTAGTTAGAGGCGATATGGTGAAGATGCATGCTGACCTCTATGAATTTAGCTACTATACGCACAACCATGCTGGTTGTGGTATTTGCAGTACAGATATCCAGGGATGTGGTAAGATAAAAGTTGATCTTCAGGAAATGATGAACGAAGGCCTCATTCATATAATTAGGCCTAGGGAAGAGTACGAAGAAAATATTAATATGGTCTATGGATATTCCGGTGAATTCCATATTTTTCATGTGAATCATATGAATGATGATTTGGTGCAATTACACGCTACATTCTGTCACATGGACGGTTAAGAAGAACACCAATATGGGTCTTTCCATATTTGCTGCAGAGACTCTTGTGGTTATTCCATTGTGAAAATGGGTGTTCAGCTATTATTGGACAATGGTACTATCAAAGTTTCGGGAAATAGAGATGATTACAATGGAATTTACGTGATTGAAGACTGCTCGGCCGAGACTGTGTCAGATGATGAGTATGCTTCTGCAGATGAGTTCTTTTCTTCTAATGAAGATGTGTCCTCCAACAATGATTATGTGATGTCTAAGTATTTTGAATAAGGGGTGGATGTTATTATGACTTGTTTTGGTGTTCCCTCCCCTATAGAGATTGAGTACCATAGCAAGGCAGTTGTTGCTCCAGAGGTTATTTTCCTGCCAAGCCTGTACCGTACAAATTAGACAAGGTCGTGCCATAAAAATACAATGAAAAAATATTGGAGCATGGTGTAGAAATTTCCATCCAACCTTTGTCTGATGTCAAGAATATTGCTAAAGCCAACCGAGTAACCCGTAGTGACCGTGTTTTCGTACCTGTCATTTGAGAGAATGTTAATGCTGATAAAAAGGTTGTCGAAAGAACTGAACCTAAGAAAGCAGTGGGGGAATCTAGCGGTACTACTCTGGAAAAAGATATAGATGACCTGTTGAAGATTATCAAGATGAGTGACCACAAGATTGTAGATCAATTGTTGCAGACTCCATCTAAGATATCTATTCTAGCCTTGCTAATAAACTCTTCTACCCACAGGGAATCTTTGATGAGAGTATTGGATCAAGCTTTTGTGGAAATTGATATGTCTCTAGACCAATTCAGCTGTGTTTTAGGGAATATTACATCCTGTAATAACCTGAGTTTCTGTGACAATGGGTCACGTTTGAATGTCATACCGAGGAGCACACTCATGAAGCTGAAGTACCAAGGAACTCCCATGCGCCCCAGTGGCATAATTATGAAAGCTTTTGATAGCTCGAGGAAGTCTGTCATCGGAGAAGTAGATTTTCCTATTCATATAGGCCCGCACTCATTTCAGATTACTTTCCAGGTTATGGATATTGTTCCCGCTTACAGTTGTTTATTGGGACGACCATAGATCCACGAGGCAGGGGCTGTTACTTCAACTTTGCACCAGAAGCTGAAATTTGTTCGTGAAGGAAAGGTGGTCATCATAAACGGAGAGCGGACTTTGTTAATATATCACTTTTCCTCTTTTATTGTTGTAGAAGCGGATGAAACTACTGTTGGAACTCATTTACAAGCTTTATCCATTGATAATGTAAGGAAAAATGAAGATTATATAGCCTTGTTTAAGGATGCTCAACAGGTAGTGCATAATGGCCCTAACAAGGCATGGGGGAAGATTGTTGATCCGCCTGTGAATAAGTATAGAGGTGGTTTGGGATCCTCTGTGAAGAATAATTAAGGTGAGATTATGAAGCCGAAGTCTGCTTTGGGCAAATATCAAGACATTTTTCATAATGGAGGTTACCTTCATCCAACTGTTCCTAGGATCAATGATATTCTAGAAGGTGAATCAGAGCAAGAGATGCTGAACTACGTAACGCATGGAGTAAGAGTCCAAAATTGGATTGCTATTGATGTTCCCTTTTGAATTCATATTTCAAAGTAATTTTTTTGTTAATCTTTTCAAAAATCTTTCACTCTGCCCAAGGTGAAAGTATTGATATTGTATGGGCATATCTATTGTTTTGATCTTTAAAATCAATAATAAAAGTTGTTTTTGATTCCCAAATTGTGTCTTTATTTTCTTCTTTGTCTTGGAAAATGGTAATTAGAAAAATCCTTTTAAAATAAATAATAATTGTAATTAAATCTGCATAATCACTTCCTATATGCGTCAGTTTCTAAAAGTAATCATAAATCATATGTGCAGATTAATTAAAAAAACCTGTTGAGTACAATGACCCTGCACCCTTTCCCAACTTTAAACATCCTGCGTATGTGGCCGAAGAAGAAGAATATGATGAAATCCCAGAAGAGGTTTTACGGTTGCTTGAGCGCGAGGAAAGTACCATTCAACCATATAAAGAGCCATTGGAGATAATTAATTTGGGTTTAAAGGAAGATCCAAAAGAAGTCAAGATTGGAGCCTTACTTCATCCTGACGTGAAGAGAAGGTTGATTGAATTATTGAAAGAGTGTGTGGATATCTTTGCTTGTTCATACCAAGACATGGCGTGATTGGATACTAATATTGTGGAACATCATTTGCCGCTAAAGCTAGAATGCCCACCAATCAAACAGAAGTAGCGAAGAACTCACCCTGATATGGAAGTAAAAATTAAAGAAGAAGTTTTAAAGCATATTAATGATGGTTTTCTTGTGACGTCAGTGTACCCTCAATGGATTGCCAATATTATCCCAGTACCAAAGAAATACGAAAAAGTTCGCATGTGCATGTGTGATACGGTGGGAGAACTGACTATAGTTTTGCGTTTGTTTTCGCAAATGTTTCGGTTGAGCAAGAGTCGCCACCGACTTTTTATTTATCCTAAGGAAAGGTTTAAAAAGCACAGCAAAAACCTTTGAGATTTTTCTTGGGTTCGGGGAGTAGATTATAGAAAGGGAAGGTATTAGCACCCTTTCTATCCATGGTTATCCATGGGCTCTTAGGTACTTGCTTAGATCAACTTGCCTTGGTTTTCATTTGTTTGAAATGGTGCTTGGTGTGTGGTTTTGAAAATGTTTTAAAAAAGATGCCTTGTATAGGCTACCCTTGTAACAATTCTTTACTCGAATGTTTTACAAAAGGTGTTCGTCTTTTTTGAAAAGATGTTCAAGGGTTTTTGAAAGTTTGTTTTGAAAGTGTTTGTGAAGTGTGGTTTGAAATTAGGCAAGTGTTTTCTTTGCAAATTGACAAGTACCTAAGAGTTATCTACTCTAAAGTTTTCTCAAAGATTTTTGTTATGTTTTAAACCTTTTGACAATTTTGTTCCACCATTGCATTTGGTGGACAATCTTGCATTAGGAGGTGTAAGGGACGGGCGTGGGTCATCGTTTAGACCATAAATGCAATAGTGCTAAGTATCTTTGGGCAATTTCTCTTTAAAAGGGACTTGACCATTTTAGGCAACTTTTCGAAAGCGTCATCGAGGGGCTTATGATCATTTGATTGTTTGTTTTTACCCAAAGAAACCTAACATGCAATATGGCCTAATTATTTGAAGGCAACAAAGTGGAATACCCTAGGGGTGCAAGTGTGAGATGTGTTGTCCATATTTCATGCTTGTTTATCTTGAAATTAGGTCAAACTACCTTGTTCTTTTTATTTGCATACAAACCCTAACTCTAGCATGGCATGTTTAGAAAGCGTTAAAGTGCGAAATTTAAATTCCTACACTATTACAACACAATAATATGGGGAGGGGGGTACAAATGTTCAAATGGGGGGATATTTAGACAAAGAAATTAAACCTAGCTATTACATCAATTTGGAATATTTACAAGATAAATAATTGCATAATTAAATAGAAATGAAATAAATATGCAAGATGTAAAAAGGATTTTTATATGTATGAAAAAGTATAATTTATGTCAAATAAATAAAATAAAATAAAAAAAGTATTATTTTTGGAGTATTTACCTATTTAGGGCAAAACCCTAATTTTAATCAAAAGGGTATTAATTATTTAATATATATAATATTTACTATTTATATACAAAAAATAAAATAAAAATGAAGTATATTTGTAAAAATGTATTTTTAGTGTTAAATATTAATAAAATTAAAATATGTATATTTTTGATATTTTATCCTAAGTGTATTAATATATATATATATATATATATATATATATATATATATATATATATATATATATATATATATATATATATATATATATATATATATATATATATATATATATATATATATATATATATATATATATATATATATATATATATATCTTTATTATTTACTAAATAAATATCACATATATAAGATAATAATAATTAATATTTATGAAAAAAAGTATGTTTTGTATAAAATATTTTAAGAAGATAAAACAAAATAAAAATGAAAATAAAATGTGTTTACATTATTTTTCTCTATTTATTCTAAATAATATATTATTTACTTATTTGTATATAAATATCAATATAATCAAATAAATGCCTAAAAAATATAAAAATGATGCAAAAAATATTTTTTATGTTTTTAATATGATAAGAAAAAATAAATGAGTCAGAATGAAAAAGAAAAAATCAAAAAATCATAAAAATACACAAAATGGGCTTGGGGGGTATGAAAGCAAAAACAGGGTGTGAAAAGAAATAACAAACAGGCCCAGCCCAGAAAGTTGTTGTCTTCAACCTTCAGACCAAACAAAATTCAAAAATACGCGCCCTTCTTCTCCAATCCCTAACTCCTGATTCTTTGATCTTTTGCCAAATCTTCCAACATGAAACCTGTAGAGCTTGAAGCCACGATTCTAGACATATAAAGAAGTCAATCTAACTCTCAGAAATGAGAGAGAATTTCTTCTCTCCCAAATCCTGACCTAATTTTTATGCCATGTTCAGACTTAAAATTCTTGCAGCACACATAATATAAATGAAATCTAATTATATGGGCATGTTCAGGGCTATGATTGTGACATATTCTCTTCACAAACCTAAAGCTAACAATGCCTAATAAGAGAGATAGAACTTCATGAATATACCTGTGCAGTTGGAATCGTGCCTTGCAATGGAGGAACTTTCAGGACAAGATGATGACTTGTACAGCTTCCTTGAAGTGTAGTGATGATATTCAAACACTTTGCCTTGAGACACCTTGAATCGAGCTGTAGAACTTCAACTGCAAAATGAGAAAGTGAAAATGGTGGAACTTGTTAGAGGAATTACAGATCGTGTTTCAGGTCTTGGTTAGCTTGCATTGATGCTAGGGAATGTGTGTGAACTGGTTTGGGCAAGAAAGCTTGAGAGGAATGAGAGATGGCACTCAAACTGCAGGCCTTGCCCTGTTCTTGCAGTTTGAAGGTGATTCTGGGAATGGGAGTGTATGAGGGATGTTAGGGTCGTGTACTAGCTCAGTTGGGATGTCCTGAATGTGTTTCACAAGTTTGCTTAAGGGTTTTCTAGCTGATATCCAAGTTGTTGTGTCAAATGCAATGTTACTTAGCACTTAAGCAAGAAAAGGTCCAGTTGGTGTTTAGGCAGCTAGAGGCCCCCATAACATGCTGCATAACTCAGTCTTGATCAGTGTGATTAATCCCTAAACTTGTGCCAAAGAGATCTTAACAGTACTTCTTGGATTTTCAATTGGACATAAAGCTACCTTTTGCAAAAATGGAAGAAATGCTTTATCTATTTTGGGATTAATCCTTTAGGCAATGCTTGAACACACAAAACATGGTATTGGCACAAAGGATTGGCATTAAATTTATAAGTGTTGGATGGTTTAAGGACCTGTAATCAAGATATGCAAGCTGAGATTGAAAATGCCTAGTGTTATGAACATGTAAATTGACCAATTCAAAAGTGAGTTTTTGCCAAATTGTGAAATTCGAATCTCTCAAGTTATGAGGTTGTTTGATGAGTTCTTGGACATTTTGGAAAGCTTGGAATGTGTACTACAATCCATCTTTGAAATGCAAATTGAAATTCCAAGTGGAAGTGTATGGAAAATGGCCTTGAAGTTGGGTAGAAAACCTTGCCAAAATAGGTTAAAATTTCACTAAGTTAAGAATGGTTTAGTGCCCTTATTCAAAAAATTGTAACTTGAGATACAAGCCTCATTTGGGAAAACTTTGTGAATCAAAGTTGTAGATTATGCAACAAGCTACAACTTTCATGTTTTGACTTTTGTTTGAATCCAAATGAATCTTGGTGGGAAAGTGGGGCAAAGTTGGGAAAAAATTAGGGTTTTTCATAACTTAGAAAAATTCTAAGTTGAAAAATTCTCATTTCAAACCCTAATTTGCAAATTTTGATTTCTTGGTGAACAAGTTTCATGATTTGGCATGTTTTAATGAAAAATGAATCTTGACTCTTGATTTTGACCAAAAAGTCAAAGTTTGACTTTTCAGTATACAGTCAAAATTGATCAATTGACTGGGAAATTCAACTGTCAATCTTGTGTACTTGGGATCTTTTGAACTTGTTGAGCATGTCAAGATAAATCCATGGGGTCCTTGAGTTCATATGTGAACTTGGTTTGCCATTGGCTAGGTCAAACAGTCAAAAATTGCCTTTGTGCAGTCAAAACCCTAAAAATGACCATTTTGCCCTTTTGGTGATCTGATCAAATTTCTTGTGGAATTGTGGTCCAAACTTGATAAAATGGTCCATGTGAGTTCATAATGTTGATGTGGGTCAATTTTCATGAGATTTGACTGTCAATTGGCCACAGTTGACTTTTTCCCCAATACAGCTGATTTCTAGGTCAACTGTCCAATTGACTGGGCAAAACTTGGAATCAAGACTTGAAACTTGATATGGATAAACATGGGAGTCCAATATGAAGCAAGAAAGTCATCTCCGGCATTTTAGGTCAAAATATCTTTGTGCAAACACAAACCCTAATTTGGGTCAATAGTCCAAGGAGAAGTCTTGAGCAGGTGAAACCCTAACTGGATCTTGATCTTCAAGAGTTTGTGATGAGGAATCAATGAGAAATGGGAGGGAAAATTTTGGGGTACAACAGTTGCCCCTGTTCAATCTTCTTGAATCCTAAGAGTTAGATTGGCAAGCTTGCCTTTCGTGACTCGTGGGTAAAAGGAGATTGGACACTAGAGTGCCCGGAAATTTGCACTCGTCAAAGCAATGGATGCGGGAATGGGCTTAGAGATTCCATTTGGAGATGGGCTTAACGATGCCATCTAGGAGAATGACAGAAACTTGTCGGGGATGGGCTTAAAGATGCCATCTGGAATGAATATCAGAGAGGTGTCCATGCTTGCGACCATCTCTGAACTGGGGGTCTGAGTAAGCAATAGATTGACATCCGTTATTGGGAGGAATCCGTAAGCTGTTTTCAGAAAATCTCGAGAAGAAACTGAACAAGTGATAGGTTAACATCCGTTACTTGGAGAACCTGTAAACTGTTTTCAGGAATCTTGAAGTTGAATAAGCAATAGAGCAGCATCCGTTGTTTGGAAAAATCCATAGACTGTTTTCAAAGGTTGCATCTGAACAAGTGATAGATTAACATCCGTTGTTGGGAAGAATCCATAAACTGTTTTCAGAAGTCTTAAGAAGAAACTGAACAAGTGATAGGTCAACATCCGTTACTTGGAGAACCCATGAACTGTTTTCAGGAATCTTGAAGTTGAATAAGAAATAGAGCAGCATCCGTTGTTGGGAAGCGTCCGTAAACTGTTTTCAAAGGTTGCATCTGAACAAGTGATAGATTAACATCCGTTGTTGGGAAGGATCCATAAACTGTTTTCAGAAGTCTTGGAGTTGAATAAGCAATAGAGCAGCATCCGTTGTTGGGAAGCGTCCGTAAACTGTTTTCAAAGGTTGCATCTGAACAAGTGATAGATTAACATCCGTTGTTGGGAAGGATCCATAAACTGTTTTCAGAAGTCTTGGAGTTGAATAAGCAATAGAGCAGCATCCGTTGTTGGGAAGCGTCCGTAAACTGTTTTCAAAAGGGTGTATCTGAACAAGCGATAGATTGACATCTGTTGTTGGGAAGAATCCGTAAACTGTTTTCAGGAGTCTTGAGAAGAAACTGAACAAGTGATAGGTTAACATCCGTTACTTGGAGAACCCATGAACTGTTTTCAGGAATCTTGAAATTTGAGGAGGAACCGGTGTAGGGTTGCCTGATGATGAGTCCGTGTGAAACTGCATCTGAAACTATTAATGATAGCCTTTTATTCTTATCCTGAAAAGGACAAAATGTTAGCTAAACACAAAATTATGTCGCATAAATGTATGATGCAATATATGTTATATCAATGTTTATGATATGAATGTAATGAATGCGCATGTAAGCTGATGAGCTGTCTTGCTGAGGATGGATGAATCCAAGATGGTTGCGAAGTATCTTGATTGCTTCCGGGGAGAATAATTCTTGGTTGCTGCTGGAGAATAAGGAGCTTGGGTTGTATACCAAACCTCTGGGGAATTCCTGATGACTTCTACTGGGGTGTACCAATCTAGTAGACTCATGCTGGGGATGCAAGGCTGAGAATCTTCCGTTTGGCGTGAAGCATCTCTGGAGACTTCACTGGGGAACTCAAGATTTTCCTTCCTAAAACTCTGTGGGGAAAAGGTTCATTAGTCTGGCTCCGCTGGGGATTGATAATTTGAAATTTTAGCTCGGCTGGGGATATTGAAACTTAAATTCTGAGGGGAATTGAGTTCGGGAGGATTCTCTAGCTGGGAGATTGTAAAGATAAGTTACTGCTGGGGAATTTTGATGAACTCCGCTGGTGATAGGAAGAATTTTGGCGAGTGCGATCTTTTGTGGTTGTTAGCTGAGGATAACCCAGTTATAAGGCCTTGTGGGGGAATAACTTTGAATAAAACTCGGGAGAGACGTCCGTACTCTGCAGGGGACAAGCTTCCAGAATCTACTGGGGATAAGCCTCACGACTTGCCGGGGGATATGGATTCCAAACCTCCTGGGAGTTTCCTTTGACGGGTATCAAGATATCCAACTATTCCTTTGACCTATCAGTAATCCTCTTTCCTGACTCATAAGGAAATGATTATGTTTCAAATACATATGCCTGTTTAACAAAACATTGGACGTTTCTCAAAATAAAACAATAGTGCAAGAGGAAAGAGAAAGAAATGACACAAATTTCTGGGAAAAGTATTTGTATTGATTTTCTATGAGTATATTTGTACAAAGGAGACAATCATCCTAGTAAGAGGATTTTGTCGTAAATATTTGAAAAATTTATACAAAATAAAGATGGCTATGTGAAATAATTCCATGGGATTCCATTCTGCTACAGCCTTCATAACTCTGAATATCTGTCCATTCAATGCTTCGTTTGCCGATGACTGGATTGATCAGAAACCCGGAACTGGTTGATGAAGAAATTGTCTTTGAAGTGATCCGATGAGACATAGTCGTACGCTTTAATTCCCTAACTTTTGCCTGAATCGCCCTTTCGGGTTTTCGATCCACCGGGAAACCCCTTTTTGCCCAAGCCGCCCTTTCGGGTTTTCAACTTGCCGGGTGTACAGATTTTTTTGTTTTTATCCCTAACTTTTACCTGAACCGCCCTTTCGGGTTTTCGATCCACCGGGATGCCCATTTTTGCCCAAGCCGCCCTTTCGGGTTTTCGACTTGTCGGGTTATTTTATGTGTAGTATCTTTTGACAATGTCTGCGTTCGCAGGGTGCGGCAAATCGTCGCCGTCCATGGTGGTCAGAATCATTGCACCACTAGAAAATATGCTCTTGATCACAAATGGTCCTTCATATGTAGGAGTCCATTTTCCCCTGGGATCACTTTGCGGCAAGATAATCCGCTTGATTACGAGATCTCCGACTTGATACACTTGACGTCTGACTTTCTTATTGAAGGCCTTGATCATCCGTTTTTGATACGTCTGACCATGGCAAATAGCAGCGAGTCGCTTCTCGTCAATCAGATTGAGTTGATCAAGTCGGGTCTGCATCCAATCGTCTTCATTCAAACCTGCATCCTTCATAATCCTTAGAGAAGGAATCTGAACTTCCATAGGCAAAACAGCCTCCATGCCATAAACCAAAGAAAATGGGGTTGCCCCAGTTGAAGTACGTGTCGTCGTACGGTATCCATGCAGAGCAAACGGTAACATCTCATGCCAGTCTTTGTAAGTGACTGTCATTTTCTGAATGATCTTCTTAATGTTTTTGTTCGCAGCTTCAACAGCACCGTTCATCTTCGGCCGATAGGGAGATGAATTGTGATGATAAATCTTGAACTATTTGCACAAGGCGGTGATCATTGTGTTATTCAGATTTGTACCATTATCTGTGATGATCCTGTCTGGAACACCATACCGACATATGAGATTTTGCTTGATAAAGCGGGCAACCACATTTTTAGTAACAAAAGCGAAGGAAGATGCTTCGACCCATTTGGTGAAATAGTCAATGGCAACCAGGATGAAGCGATGTCCGTTGGAAGCCGTGGGCTTGATCTCTCCAATCATATCAATGCCCCACATTGCAAAGGGCCACGGAGCAGTCAGAACGTTGAGAGGAACCGGAGGGATGTGGACTTTGTCAGCGTAGACTTGACATTTGTGACAAGTGCGGGAATGTTGATGGCAGTCAGCTTCCATGGTAGACCAGTAATAGCCTGCCCTTAGGATCTTCTTAGCCATTGTATGCCCGCTCAAGTGAGTGCCAAATGTGCCGCTGTGTATGTCGGTCATAATCAACTCTGCTTCAGCTTTGTCTACGCATCGGAGTAGTACACAATCATGGCTTCATTTGTAAAGGATGTCGTTGCTCAGGAAGAATTTAGCAGCGAATTTCCTTAAGAACTTCTTGTCATTTACGGAAGCTCCTTCGGGATAATCTCTAGTCTCGAGATACCTTTTGATTTCATGGAACCAAGGTTGTTCCACTACTTCTTCGGTATTAATCTCGTGACAATGCGCAGGTTCATCCATTCGCTTGATGGTGATTTGGGGAGCCTCGTTATCCCATTTGAGTTTAAACATGGAGGACATTGTGGCTAGAGCATCTGCTAGCTGATTCTCTTCTCGCGGGAAATGCTCGAAGGTAATTTGCTCGAAATGAGGCAACAATGTCAGGACATGTTCTTTGTATGGGATAAGATTAGGATGCTTGGCATCCCACTCTCCTTTGATTTGACTGATAACCAAAGTCGAGTCCCCAAATACGATCAAATATTTGATCCCCAAGTATATAGCAGCCTTGAGACCAAAGATGCAAGCTTCGTATTCAGCCATGTTGTTTGTGCAGCTGAAGCAAAGTCGGGCCGTGAAAGGTGTGTGACAGCCTTCCGGAGAAATGAGTACCGCGCCAATACCGTTTCCAAGTGCATTTGAAGCACCATCAAAGTACAGGATCCATCGGGATCCCTTTTCGGGTCCGTCATACGGTCCGTCACTTTCAATGTTGTCCAAATTCATGATGTCCTCGTCTGGGAAGTCAAATCTCATGGGTTGATAGTCTTCGATAGCTTGATGAGCCAGATGGTCAGCTAGTACACTCCCTTTTATAGCTTTTTGGGTGGTGTAATGGATGTCATACTCAGTTAAGATCATTTGCCATCTGGCTATTCTTCCAGATAAGGCGGGCTTTTCGAAGATATACTTGATAGGATCCATTTTGGAAATCAACAAGGTAGTATGGGTCAACATATACTGTCTTAGTCGGCGAGCAGCCCATACCAAAGCGCAGCAAGTTTTCTCGAGCAGCGAGTAGCGAGTCTCACAGTCGGTAAACTTTTTGCTAAGGTAATAAATAGCATGCTCTTTTCGACCAGACTCTTCATGCTGGCCCAAAACACACCCCATTGAGTTATCCAAGACGGTCAAATACATGATTAATGGTCTTCCTTCGACGGGTGGCATCAGAATAGGAGGTTCTAGCAAATACTCCTTGATTCTATCAAAAGCAGCTTGGCAATCGTCGTTCCATTTGACTACCTGATCTTTCTTCAAGAGTTTGAAAATTGGCTCACAAGTAGAAGTC